>JALAZF010000122.1:11867500-13067500 GCA_022829125.1 Lathyrus tuberosus | reverse complement strand
TCCTCATTTTTCAGCACACTTCATCTCGTTATTCTCACCATTAGCAAATTTCCGGGGCTCTTTCGGTATTCAATCCCCGTGTATCCTGGAATGTCTGAGAGTCGTCGCTACCATACCTTCAGGACCAAGTTGATTGAATAGGGGCAGCTGTTGCACCCCAAAATTTGCCCTCCTTACTTTAGTACTAACTGACTTATTTTTCATTTCATTTTTGCATTATCATGTGTGCATATCATTGGTTCTTAGCATGGGGTCAAGGTGCCTGAGGCAAGTTCAAGAGGAGAAGATGTTCTTCAAAGGGTCCAAGAAAGCTTAAGTGGGTCACTCTCTCCTAACCAGTGCAGAAATTAGGGTTTTGAGATTCTTGGATTTATTGCTCCAATGGGCAAGCTTCTTGGGTTTTTATCATCATCAAATGGTATATCCTATCTTTGTTGGAGAGGATGCACATCATATTCAGAGGAATTCGGATTTGGAGACTGTGTTATTTCCTCCTAGACTGAGGGTACCTAAATTAGGGTTTGCTATAAAGTCATTTTATTTCTGATTTTTTGGGCAAGACTTGATTCTATGGTATTCCTTGGGTCCCTGAGTATCTAGGAATGGAAGATTGTCCATCAGTTTGGTTCAGGAGGAGTTCAATTGGCCAATGGATTGGGAATCAGGTGAATTGGGTAAAAGTCAACAGTGAGAGGGGAAGTCAACTGTGGAATTTTGAGGTTCTCTCCAAGGTTTTCAAGGTCTCACATCCTCATATGGTCTTCAATAGTCAAATTTCATACCATTCATCAAGAATCAAGGGTTGGTACAAAAGTTGCTAAATATAGAAATGACCTATAATTTGAAAGTTTCCTTTTTGGGCAAGTCCTTACACTACATTCAACTTGACTTTTCACCATCAAGAAAGCTTCAAATGAATTTTCCTCAAACATGAAAGTTGAAGATCTTTTTCTCCTCTTTCCAACAAGTACTAGTGAGTCTCCATATCATTTGTGAAACTCAAGTTATGACCAAAAGAATGCAAAGTGGTTTTTAGGGTTCCATTTTCACAACTTTTGCATTTTGGGACATAGTGACCTATAATTGATTCCATTGCTTCATGTCATATTCTAACATCAAAGTACAATCCATAAGGACTATTTTTGGCCTTTGAATTAAGTGGATCCATGGTTTATTCTTCACTTATTTTCCATTATTCAAAATTGCAAGAGGCATCAGAATTCATGAATCAAAATGTTTCAAGGCCCAATTTTCAATTTAGGTCTGATTAGGAATTGTTGAACAAGTGATCCATCATGAAATATTTGGATATCCATGCATGGAGGAGGGTGTATTTCACATTATTCATTTTTCTAAAATCATCCAAAACTCATTAAACAAAGAATTACCAAGGCCCAAATGATCATCAGTGGTTTAACCTAGCCTATTTAAACTTACTCATGCTAGGGTTGGGAAGAGGACACGTGATTTCAAGGAGAACCAAAGTGTGAACCCTAAAAGCTTCTCTCATTTGTATCTCTCAATCAAGAAGAGCTTTTCCAAAAATTCTTTCACCATCAGAACCCTTGGGATCCCTAGAACACAAACCAACCATCACTTGAAGCTAAGAGCAAGGGTACAGGTTGCACAATCTCAGGTTAGTGGTTTTCTTCATGATCATAGAACTCAAATTTTTGACGTGCATATTGATGTGTGATGCCCACTAATCATTCTGATATATTTAGTTTTGAAATTGGACGTGTGGTTTGATGGTATCGTGTGTTTAAAGTTTTTGAACCCTAGCTTGTCCTCTTCGTTTTTCATTATGCATTGGTTATTTGTGAATTTTGATTGCATATTTGAGATCCTCGTGGAATTCTGGTCAAGGTAATGTATTGGTTTGCGTTTTCTGGGTTGTTTTTCATTGCAGGTGGCCGGAGAAGGTGGCCGGAACCCTAGCTCCGGCGACTGGTGAGGGTTCCGGCCGGTGAAGGGGCTGGAGGTAAGGCACGAAATCATAGCCATTCATTCTCTTGATCGTACGGTCCATATGCTGCCATGTGTTCTAATTTTTGGTTTTATTTAATTGGTTTACGTGTGTGTCCATTCACGATAGTTGTTGTGCACCCTCAATCTCAACCTCTCATCATGTATTATTTTTTATTGTTTGACTTAATGTGAAGCATTGATGTGATCAGACGTAGCTCAATTGGTAGTGGGAATGCATTGAACGTGGTACTTATCCCCAGGTATACAGTTCGATACCCACGGGAGGCAAAAACACTAGTATAGTTGAAAAAGGGGGCTAGTGATTTAGTCTGAGTTGGTAATAGTGTCGGGACTCGTGCGCGAGCTGCCGCAGGCTGTTACAATAAAAAGGCGCCTTTTTTGTAACAGCCCGGGCCCCTCGCAAGGCGATCCCAGCACTGCCACCTCACGATCTTCTCTACCCCCCTCACTAGTAGAGTTTTTACCTTCCGTGGGAATCGAACCATGTACCCTGGGGTTCAAGTACATGTTCAATCCATTCCCACTACCAATTGAGCTACTTTTTTGTAACAGCCCGGGCCCCTCGCAAGGCGATCCCAGCACTGCCACCTCACGATCTTCTCTACCCCCTTCACTAGTAGAGTTTTTGCCTTCCGTGGGAATCGAACCATGTACCCTGGGGTTCAAGTACATGTTCAATCCATTCCCACTACCAATTGAGCTACTAGCTCAATTGGTAGTGGGAATGGATTGAACATGTACTTGAACCCCAGGGTACATGGTTCGATTCCCACGGAAGGCAAAAACTCTACTAGTAAGGGGGGTAGAGAAGATCGTGAGGTGGCAGTGCTGGGATCGCCTTGCGAGGGGCCCGGGCTGTTACAGACAGCACATTAAAAAACACATGTGCCAGTCACGTGAGAGATGTATGGTGAGCTGAACGACTGTATGCACGCGTGTGTTTAATAATTATGGTGCACTCTTAATCATGACTGTTGGTTTTGTGTATTTTGTGATTACGTTGACTTAATAGGGCGCGTCAGATTGATCTGAAGGTGAGGATGAGTCCACTGGGTTGACTGAGGTCCACGCGTGCCTCCTTTTTTATTTTATTTTTTTTTCTGATGGACTTAATGCTTGGGCTTGCTATTCACACACGCTTTTTTCAGCCCATTATCACTTTCAACGTGAATTATTTACTGAATACACCCCCACTTATTTTCTTTCTATTTTATTTTATTTAATTGTTTGCATTTCATTTTAATTTTTTTAAAAAATAATTAATTGCATTAAAAAATTCCCAAAAAATTCATGAACCATATTTATAATTTTATAAAATTTTCCCAAATTTTATTTTTCATTTTTATTTTATTTTTAGTGGCTGAATTAATTAATTGTTTAATTTCTTTTTTGAATTTGTTTTATTTTGCACATGTTGCATTGTAGAATTTTGTTCTCACAGTATACATAACATTTAGAGCTCATTCCTTTTGCATTCATTCATCAACACATTGAATTGCATTAAAATATTTTTCTCTAATTTTTAAAATCATTTCATATTGCATTTTAGTCCTCCTTTTTTGCATATTGAGCCATGTTTCTCATCTGACTTTGCATGATTGTTTGAGTGACTTTTATTTTGAATTTTGGCATGAGTTTTGGACATGATGTTTGCTTCTGGTTGAGATATGTTGATAATTAATTTGATGATTTTAAAAGATGTTTTGCTAATTATGTGATTGCTCTTTGTTTGAGGCCTACTTGTATGCATATCCTTGACTATGTCTGACTGCTTGTTTGAGAAGGCACTTGTGCCATTGTTTTGGGATTGTGTCTTTGACTTCTTGAACCATGTTTGAATTGTTATTGGTCACTTGGTTACCATCATATGTCATTGCTTGGGTTTCATTAGTCTTATTGTTATTTACGTCTGTTTTGTACTAACCTTTTATGCAGGGGCGGAGGTAAGTTATTTGAGGGTGTGGATAGTTATCCATGTCCACTCTCACTCTTTCTGTCTCTCATCTTTTCTTTTCTTTAGGCTTAGGTTGTCATCAAACCTCACTAACCGTAGGTCACCCATGCATGATAACATTAGGACCCTTAGTTTCCCTTTAGAGTTCCTTTGTGTCTCCTCTCTTCTCATCTCAAAACTTCTTGAAAACACTTAATAAGGATAAAGTGTATTGCGCACGAGCCTTAAGCGTGGGGAATGAGAAATGAGGGGCTTCCTCTCATCTTTCTAGAGTGCTTAGCGAGCGTCCTGTCTTGGGACGATTCGTTAAGTATTCGTCCCTGTGCCCTAGACTTTGGTGCAATGAAAGTTATGAACTAACTCAAGTCACTTCTGTCCTAAAAAATACAAACAAACTTCAAACCTTTTGGTCCTTCGGGATTGTCAAACTAAAGGCCATTTTCAAAAAGGGCATGTTACTTTCCGTCTGAGTCGCAAACAGGCATCGACCCTAACTGCCGGACGCGAACTTAACGTCGCTCATAAAAAAACACAAAAAGAACTTGGTCCGAACTACGTTGACTCTGAATTTCCCATTGCACAAAGGGAGTACGTAGGCCTAGGACGTCGACGTCCTACCGAGTCCGTCTTTGTCTTCCCTTCCCCCGTTTTAGTACAGCCATAGATGATAGGATAACTCACCCTTAGAATAGACAACAAGCGTGGATCCCATCGAGTACGATGGACGCGTGGGGTGCTAGCACCTTCCCCTCGCGTAACCGACTCCCGAACCCAGGGTATGGTTGCGATGACCATTCCTTTCCCTCTTCCTCAGGTTTATACGGTGTTCCCTTTCCCCCTCTTGGGATAAATTTACACGGCTGACGACTCTATTTTTTCGCGCCACTCTCGCGTTTGTACCTGGATGAAAATCCTGGGAGCGACATAACTCAATAAATATTTATTGTAACTATAAATATGTGAAGATGGAGGAATACTCATTTTGACTAGTTTTTTACGTAGTTATTTGTCTCTGAACTCACGCATGAAGTTTTGTGCAATGTGTCTGATACAGTAAACATGTGAAAATGAAGGATATTGCCATCCATTTTCAGGATCATCGTAAGCACTCTTGATCGATGGATGTCGGTTATATATGAGACACAGATTGGCCTAGGGGGTCACGTTCATTCTCAAATTCCTAAGAAATAAACTCCAACCATCATTTGTCTCACCTTCAACTAATGTGAATGCTATCAGGAAAATGTTACCGTTTCCATATTATGCCACAACCATCAACAAAGTCCCTTTGTACTTGTCGTACAACCATGTTTCGTCAACTTGCACAATAGGCTTACAATAAGTAAAACCACGGATACACGGTTGAAATGCCCAAAAAAGACAGTGAAACATCCTCCTGTCACCCAGCTGGGTTCCGTCGTCTGTAAGTACTAGCAATGTTTCCAACTGTATAATAGTACCAGGAAGATATGTTCTCATCACCAACAACCACTATGGTAGGTCATTGTAAGACATCTCCCAATTTCCATACAGTGATTTTATGGCCTTAATCTTTGCAATCCATGCTTTCTTGTACGAGATTCTATACCCGTATTTTTCGACAATATGGACGATTATCACTTTAACTTTAAGTGAAGCGTCGTTGTTAACGAGTTCCCTGATGCTGTGACTAATAATTTCTGAATCTAGTTTTCTTTGATCTTGTGACATAGAAGACGTTGTGCAAGTGTGGGATCCGCTTATAGTAGCAATCTCCCATATTGAGCTCTTTTTACGTAATGCAGCTCTACATGTGAATTTTCACCGTGGGTTCTTACATTTGATTATATATCTTACAGAATCAAATTTATATACTCCCTAGTCAAGATTGTTACTTATATGCCAATGTTGCATAAAAAGAACACACGCTTCCTTACTTTCAAACACCATCCCTACTTCCAAGTTGTCACCAATATGGTTTGGTGTGTAGTCCCCAAAAATAGAGATAGGTTGAGAAGACTTCAGACATATGTTTGACATGTGTATTGGTGGATTGTATAAATTAATAGGTTGAGCATTTTTTACCTGGGAATGCACGGGGAGGAGATCCTCTTCATTGATATCGCCGAAAAGATCTTCAAAGCGAACCTAATGTAGTTCATCTTCACTGTATTCACTGACTTCTTCATTCGGTATGAAAGGTTCATTATTTTGTGTAATTTCTTCATCAATTGCTTGGCTCACTCCGTACTGATGTGAATGAGATGATTGTGTTGGATATGCTTCATCATCAAGGCAAACATATAACTCAATCGTATTAAAATGAGGAACTGTGTAATGACACTAGAACATTGATTTGACTGAATCATATATATCTATCTGCTTCATTACGTGAAACACACTAACATCATCTCCATTAAGTAATGGTTGGCGGTAAATAATTTCAAGAACTGAGCGTTGTACCTTTTTTTCGATGCGTTCTTTCTGACGAAGAAGATCAGAATTGCGATAAAGTTTGAACATCTTCGTTTTTGTACCGTTGAATGAGAAGCCGACATTTTGATCAGTGAAAATGGAACCATTATAGTGCATGGTTACCAATGTATTTCTTTCTGCCATTGTTACAATAATTTTGTGAAAAGAAAGATTTTTTATACTGACTGTGTAAGTTGGATGATAGTCTACAAAACTTGAACGAATAAATAGGAATGCTATATTGTTTTGGCTCCTCCAAGCAAAGGACGACATCATGATGATGCAGCAATGACTCGTCCAAGCAAAGGACGAACTTATGAAAGAAAAGTGTTGGCTCGTCCAACCAAAGGACGACCTCATGAAGGCACGTGAAGGCTCGTCCTTCCCTAGGCCGAGCTGCAGAAAGTGCAGTGTGTTGTCATTTCTTGGCAGAACCCTTTGCATGTAGAGTAGTGTAACAACTACTTCTAATGCATGCATAGTAATGTAACAACTACCTCTAGTGCATGCAGATGAATAGTATTGGACTCATCAATTTTTTCACTCAACAATTTTTCCAATGGGTAATAGTATGGCTCATCAATTTTACTCAGATTTTTTTTCTCTATAAATACCATATTATTTCATATTCATAATTCATATTCATCATCAACTAAACACACTTCATCAATACTTTGCAGAATATATTTTTCATCAGTGTAAATTATTTCAAAAGGCAATGTTGTGGATGGCAGAAAATCATCGGGGAACACCGGAAAATGTTGCCGCATTCGTAAGTTTTTTTCATCATACTTAATATTACATAATTAGATGGTGTTTATTTTTTTATTGAACATCATATTGATTTTTTCAATATTTGAAACAGCCCGAAGTAGAAAGATTTAGACTTCATTCCCATGCTATCGATGCACCAAGTGAGGCAATAAAATTGTATTTGGAACGAGCCGGTTTTGCAAAAGTTGCAAAAATAAGCACTATCAATGTTGATTCGAAACTTGTACTTGCTATGGTAGAAAGATGGAGACCGAAAACACATATTTTTCATCTTCCAACCGATGAATGTACCATAACGTTGGAGGATGTAAGTATGTTATTTGGTCTTCGTGTAAATGGTAGGGCTGTTAATAGTCCTACTCAAATAGGCAGTGATGTATATATGGAACATTTAGGTGTCGAACCTTCGACTTCAGATAAACATAAAGCTTCTGTTAAAATTGTTTGGCTACAAACTTTATTAGCAGAATTAAGAAAAAACGTTGCACCAACCGAACAGAAGAACATTTTCCATGCGAAAATTTATATATTACTACTCATAGCAAAAGTTTTAATGCCAGACAAGAGTCATAACTTATTACATTCTTCTTGGATACCCCCTAGTAGAAGATTTAGATAAATGCAATAGATATAGTTGGGGTTCTTCTTGTTTAGCTACATTATATAGGCATATGTGTAAAGCATACAAGGTAGGAGTAAAAAGTATTGGAGGATGTGTTCTCCTACTCGGCGTTTAGACATATTGGCATATACCACTAATTGCTCCTGAGAGTTCCGTCGTGTCATCTCATCCTTACACAAAAAGGTAAATATAATTTATACTTTATTTTCTTTTATACGCATATATGTTTATGCCCATCCCTTTATTACATTTCTTTATTTTGAAATGGCAAGATTTGTTCAACGAGGCATGACTTACCAAAAAAATTCTCGTCATCACCTACGTGGATATAGATTCGCACTAGATAGATTGAGGATGAACGATGTAAGTTTGTTACCACTACAATCTCTAAATAGATGCTAAAATCTGTATTTGTACTTTAACTATTATATTTTCTTTAACAGTTTATTTGGAGGTCCTACCCGAGCTACCCACCTTGCATCCTTGATGATTGCCAGATTTGGAGCGCGACAACTTCAATCATCAGTTTTCATATTGTTGAAATGCATCAAGCTAATAGGGTCAAATTTCAATTTGGATTTGAACAAGAAATCTCTACTAAGCCAAGATGTCTACGCGAACACCATGAAACTGAAATGCCCAATACATGGGGAGATCATTGGCGCAATCTGAATAAAGAAGAGAACAACGAGTGGAAAAAATAGAAGAAATTTGACTTTGAAAGGAAACATGGTTAATGGTGACTAAGTGCATAGCACTGCATATATGCAATGGTTTTTAGCAATTCCATTTATGCATGCTTCTCAAGCACATTTCCTAGACGACCCCCGTCAATATGCATCTTCTTCATCACAGCAGAGAGCCCCGCCGTCTATGCATTAGGAAATCCCCCAAATGAACTCATCACAATTTCAATCGCAAACATCTTCATTCCCCCAAAACACATACCATCACCCCAAGCCACACTACCCCAACCAACATATCAACACACGCAAACCACACAACAACACACATTTTATGCCACCTACTCTCAACAACCAACACCGCACACCCCAACCCCTCAAGCTAACTTCTACTATCACCAACAATATCAGCAACAAACCACACTTCGATCATCCTTTCAATTCACTCCAATTTCTCAACCTAACTTTGATTTCTCTTACCCCTAATCACAATAACAAACATTTAACCCTTCACTCTCTCAACCCAGTTCTACCTACCACACTGAAGATGTTTATTATCCTCTCATCCAACATAACCCTCCAACCACCTTCAACCCACCATCCCAATTAGTCCCCAACTATAACTAATCGGTGATCAGCTCATGGATTGACCAGGTTTTTCTGTTATTGATGTGGATATGGTCGATACATCACATCAAGATGAAAATGTAGCTGAAGATGAAGAGCTGTCTTCCGACTCTACTCCATTTCCTCCATGACAGCAAATCCAAGACTTGGGCAAGGGAAAACGCATAAAAAAGAGTACAATGTGTGGAACTGGCGGTCATTTACGTAGACCCACTTGATGTATCTTTTCTACTCAATAATATTAATAAAATTACTTTTTGTTACATTTTATTTAATAAAAAAATAATATTAATTAATTAATTAATTAAATGTTAAATAATTAAAAAAATATTTTCTTATTATATTTAAATAATAAGAGAAATAAAATATTATTTAAAATATTTAATTATATTATAATATTAATTAAAATAATTATTCTTAATTTTAAAAAATCAATTAAATATTAGAAAATAAAATAAAACATATATAAATAAACCAGAAAACATAAAAAAAAAAAAAAGAGTCTTTATTGGCTCAGCTAACCATTGGCTGAGCTCATGCATGTACGATTTATTCTTCAGTGGATCGTCTTTTTCTTGGCCGACCCTATAATAAAAAAATGGCATTCTAGTTTTTTTTTTTTAATTATGGTAATTTAATACATTAATTTCAAATACGTGGCAGGTTGGTAAAAAAATCTGGAGATGCATGTTCAAATATGGGTCATTCTTCTTTGTTTGAATCCAGACTATTTTATTATGGCATATTTAAATTTAGTTTAAATTCAATTTTGCTACTTAATTGTATGTTTGCCAAAAATTCTACTTGAGTTTATTTAGATATACTTCAGAGTTCAGTGATAGTTTTTCATGTTTCTTTGTAATTTGTCATTGAACTTTTGTTCCACTTCCTCCTGTTTGCTATATTGACACTTCCCCACATATCAACCTCTCACGGTCACATTGATGTCTCATCCAACCATCCATTTCCCCCAATTTAACCAATTTAACCCACTCCTTCTTTTAAACCCTAATTCAACAATACACAGAAGTTGAGGTGAGTTCCTTTTCCCTCAAATGTATATTTTTAACGGTAGAAATGTTTTAAACATATCTTTAGCTCTGAATTGATTTATATGTTGAAATATTTAAGTTATTATGGTTGGTTTTGGTATTTATGATGTTATTAGCATGATAGAATCTTGAGTGAAGTTGCTGCTAGTTATATTACATGCATGATTGCTTGTCAAAATTGTACATGAATTCATGAATTGTTTGAGTTTGGATTTTGTGTATTAATGAAAATTGTTGAATTTGCAAGTTGTTGCTGCTTTATATTCAATTGGTGGCTGCTTTGATTCTCTATTGCTTTATGATGTGAACTTATCTTAGTTGAATGGAACCATATACATACTTTTGTTGATTAATTACATGAAATCCTTTAACTGTGAATACTATCATAGGCTCCCTTAGAAATGAGGAACTTATCCTTCTGAAAAGTGGGAATTAGTAAGGAGTTAACAAGTGAGATGCCTCTCTTACGGCATGACATCTGATCCACCTTACGCATCAACTAAGTTCTCTCGTGTGACTCACGCCCGAGAGGCCTAGTATGTTGTTCCCCCATGGGTTCAGTGAGTTTATCTCACTTGTTATCCTTATTGATTTTAGATAGAAAATACGCATTAGAAACCGATAAGTATGTTTTGGAGATGCATGATAGTTGTACAATTATGTCGCGGATATATCGGTTATCAGAGCCCGATCAGAGTCATAGTTTTAACAATGTATATATGCGTTGAGTTGGTTTAAGTATCTATTTACCTTGAACTAGTAACTAGAATACAACAACGTTGAAACTTTTGATAGAGCTTTACCGTCTATTGTGATCCCAGTCAACTTTAAGAATTAGCCTATGCAGTTGTGCATAGAGAATACTCGGTTCACACTAAAATATACACATAAGAAATTAAATTCTCTAAAAACAATAATAAGGTAATGTTAAGTATCTATATTCATCAATTCAAAATCATATCAAATACTATTTTTCATAAATTCTCAAATAATATTTTTATTACAAGTTAAAAAAGTTTATGAACATACTGTATGCTGCAACAGCAACACACAAAGAAAGAAAACCAAAAATAGTTTTAGCAAAATAAAGTCAATGGTCAACTAATCTCTTAATAGATTTGTGTCCATTACTAAATCTGTAAATGACATGTTTTCATGCATACTTTTTTTGTTGAACCTTTCTATCCATTCATTTCTTTCTCTCTTTTCTTCCTCAAACAAAGACCAAATAAATGCTAACCTCTAACACCATTTCTAAAAAAGAGCAAAAAATAAATAAATTGATATTAACCATAGAAACAAAAATAGAACAGAGTGAAAAACAAATAGAAAAAATTAAAAAAGAAAAAACAAACGGATAATTCTCCAATGTTGTCTCATCTTTAAACATTGTGAAACACATCGTGTGCCTTTTTGTTTTCTCTGAGTTGGGAAACCATAACACAAACAACCACAACAATGGAGAAGAATCTTGATGAACATTCCAACAGTTTCCCTCAAGAAGATAAGGGAAACAACACCAATGCCGCCGCCGATGACACTCCTCGTTCTCCATTGCTGGAGAAGACTGAGGACAGTGTCGTCGGGGACGGAGAAACTGAAAAGGGTGGTGATGTAGATAATGTCGAGGGAGAGGCAGAAGAGGAAAAGAAGGAGGAGGAGAATGAGGAAGGTGTAACCGTCGAGGATACACCTGAAACTCCTCCTCCAAACTTGGAGAAACTGTCAGAAGACATTGATAAATTTCTTGCTGCTACACATGATAACAATGACAATGACGAAGAGATGATTCCGGAATTCATTGACAAGTTTTTAGATCTCGTGGAAGAGAAAATCGCGAGGTACGACTCTAATCAAACAAAATGGGGTGAGGTTGTGGAGGAAGATTCATTGTTGTTGGAAGGTGTGAACCGTGTTTCAAAGCTGATGAAGTTGTTGACCACAATTATCACCGAGTTTCAATCTAGAGATGAAGAGAAAAAAGAAGGAGGTGAAGAAGAAGATGACAGAAAAGAAGGAGATGAAGAAGAAGAAGAGAAGGAAGAGAAAAAAACGAAAAAGGATCATTCAATATTGTTGAACCGCGTTGGCGCGATTCAACAACGAGCGATGTCGTATTTGGAGGAAGAGTTCCGTTTGTTAATGGAAGAATCTAGACTCCAAAACAAATCAGATTCAACACATGACCCTAAAGGGAAACACGCTGCAACACCAGAGCCATCGGAAAATGAATCAACGGAAACGGTCATGGATTTCCCGGGTTTTAAGGAGGAGGCCCTTACAATTTTGAACAAAATAGCGCGGGAAATGTTATTTGCAGGTTATGATTCAGAATGCTGCCACGTGTACACCGTTTCGAGAAAGCACGGTTTCGGAGACGGTTTACACAAGCTAGGGTACGAAAGGATCAGCATGGAAGAGGTTCAGAAAATGCAATGGGAATCATTGGAGAGAGAGATTCCAACGTGGATCAACACGTTCAAAGAATGTGCCACCGTGTGGTTCCCCGGAGAACGAAAGCTCGCTGCATCGATCTTTGCTGAGCATCCGTCGGTGGCTGACACACTCTACACCAACCTCGCGCGCGTCGTGGCGTTTCAGCTTCTCAACTTTGCTGAAAGCGTCGCAATGACAAAACGTGCAGCAGAGAAGCTCTTCAAGTTTCTTGACATGTATGAAACCTTGAGAGACACAATTCCGAATCTCGAAAAACTCTTCCCTGAAGACATCGTCGACGAAATCAAAGCTGAAATGATGTCTGCAAAGAATCGCCTCGGCGAGGCTGCTGTGTTGATATTCTGCGAACTTGAAAACTCGATCAAATCTGATACTGGAAAAACTCCGGTCGCAGGCGGCGCTGTTCACCCGCTAACTCGCTACATAATAAACTACCTGAGACTCGCGTGCGAGTATAAAGACACATTGGAAGAAGTTTTCAAAGAGCATTCGAAAATCGAGCGTTCTGATTCAACAAGTAGGCCTTATTATGAGAATCAAAGCCAAAACGACAATCAGAAGTCAAGCGAGAAAGAAAATGTGTCCCCTTTTGCAGCACAGTTGACACGTTTAATGGAATTACTCGACACGAATCTTGAAGGAAAAGCAAAACTCTACAAAGAAGTTCCATTAAGTTGCATCTTCATGATGAACAATGGAAGGTACATTGTTCAAAAAATCAAAGGATCAGCTGAAATCTACGAAGTAATGGGCGAAACATGGTGCCGTAAACGATCCACAGAACTGAGAACTTATCACAAAAACTACCAAATAGAAACATGGAGCAAGATATTGAGTTGTTTAAGTCCAAAAGGTTTAAATGATAATGGAAAAGTTCATAAGCCGGTGCTGAAAGAAAGGTTCAAGAGTTTCAATGCATTGTTCGAGGAGATACATAAAACGCAAAGCACTTGGGTTGTGAGCGATGAACAACTTCAATCTGAGCTACGAGTTTCGATATCCGCACTTGTGATTCCTGCTTATAGATCATTTCTTGGTAGGTTTTCGCAGTATTTGGATCCAGGGAGACAAACCGAGAAATATATTAAGTTTCAAGCTGAGGATATAGAGACTTACATTGATGAGTTGTTTGATGGGAATCCTCATCATCAAGCTATGGTCAGGAAGAAAGCATGAGATTAATTAATTTAAAAACTTTGATTTGATATTAAATTTTAAATTAACAGCAGGAACTATACTGATATATCAAACAAGTGCATGCATGTGTATGTGTATGTATGTGTTTTGAAATTTGTATTTGTATGTATGACATTTAGGTTAATTTCCTTTGGTGATTGTGGTTTTTTGTTATTATTAATTGTAATTGTAATTGTTGTAAAAGAAATTGGGTGGGGGAATTTTGATCATTTGGATATTATAATTGATTGGTTTATTATGATGGCCTTTTCTTTGTACAAGAGATTAGGTTGATTAGCTTTTAGGGCAAGTTCCTCTCTTGTATTCAATCACTTCTTCACAATTATTATAAACTTTTTGCTTTGAATTCTCTAGAGTTCTTTTTTAATGTAAGTTTTCTTGTGCTTAATTCACTTGTTTCAATTTACATGTTTTTATTTCACCATTGTTGTTTATGGAGCATGATATATTTTTTTCAATGGCAAAATAAGACTTTTAATCATTAAACCCAAAGCTTAATAATATATCCAATAGATGAAAAGGGTTTAACTCTCTAACTAAAGGTCTTAGATTTGAATTCAGTCCTCAATATGTATACTAGAGATCTTGACTTTGAATTCAATTCTGAATATTCGGTAATGTTAAATTTTTTGAGGGAGAATTTTACTGTCTATTAAGATCCTCTTCGACTTGAGAGATTAGTCTCTACAGTTGCACGCAGAGGATACCCGATTTATATAAAAAAAAAATACCAAAGGATAATGAAGTAAATGGTTGATCATGAATTTTTTCAAAGTCAATTTTTGGACAAGTTTGATTTTGCATTTTGCACTAATTAGCCATGTCTAGAGCTTTGTTAAATCATGGCTTACCTTATGCTTGAGGCATTATCAATACAAAATTAAAAAGAGAAACAACATAAGGGATCAAATTCATCTTTAAAAAATTGAGTCAGAATTGCACAATTGTAATATATAAGGTAAAAAAAATTAGAGTTATTAAAATGACTTACAAATTTTTGTTATAAATGTTATTTTTATTAATTGATTAAAATATTAAATATAACCTGAACTATGATAAGATCCAAGAGTCTTTGTGATGGGTACTATGCTACGTGGGAAAAGAAAAACATACTTATCTCTCATGTTGTACTTTCTCATTTGCCTTGCGGTCGGTTCAAAATAGCATTTAATTCATGTTCATTTTTATTATGAATTATAAATTTTGAAAGAATGACATTATTGTTAGGGGAAGATTTCTATTAGGGAGCATTGAATATTGTAAAAATTTTTTTAGAGCAATATTTTTGTGAGAGACACACTACATACTCACCAAAAACGTTAAGGTAATGTGTGTGGATTCTTCCACTTATAAATGTTCAAGTCATCACATTTCTATCAAATGTGAGACTATTATCCACAATACTCACAATTGTTAATACGTATCACATTTCTATCCAATGTGAAATTATTATCCACAATACTCACAATTGTTAATACGTATCACATTTCTATCCAATGTGAAATTATTATCCACAATACTCACAATTGTTAACACTTAACACTCTCCCTCAAGTGTGAGTTCCTCTTCAAGTGTGAGTCTATCCATAATGCTTCCACAATGTTTTCCCTTAAGCGGAAGTTTCAACTGTGCAACTGCACTGTTGTGTGTTTCTTACTCAACACCCTTATACCGCCTCCTAACCACCACCTGTGAGAAGTACTTTCGATACAAGTAAGTCGGTCCTTTACTCGAACCAAAGACTCATGATACCATTATTAGGGGAATTCTACTAGGGAGCATTGAGCATTGTGGAACTTCTTTTTTAGAGTAACATCTTTGTGAGAGACACACCACATACTCACCCAAAACCTTAAGGTGATAGGTGGTTGAGTTCTCTCATTTATAAATGCTCAAGTCACCACATTCCTATCCAATATAGGACTATTATCCACACTACTCACACTTGTTATACTTAACAATTATTTAGTTGATGAAAAGATAATTTATCTTTTGAAAAATTAGGTTTTAGATATTCAACATTCTTAGTAGTGCCCTAATCCTCTAACTTGTTTAGAGTTAGTTTATATTTTAAAAAAAGTAGGCAAGGTCTATAGTGCATGTGTGTCTACATTCATGTTAGGGAGGATATAAAATGTTGTAATTATCCATTAATGATTAATGAAATAAATCATCATTGTTGTGTTTCAATAATAACACGACATCTTGCAAATGTGTATAGAGTTACAATACTTAGTAACTAGTTAAAAAAGAGTTACAACACTTGGTGAAATTGTGTATTTTATTAAGGGTCGCAATACTTGGTAAAAAGTTGGAAAAGATGTTTTATCAAGGGTCAGAATACTTAATAAAGAGATCTAACATTTGGTGAAAGGGTGTGTTTTATCAAGGGTATCAATACTTAGTAAAAAGTTGTAATACTTCGTGAAAATGTGTGTTTTATCAAGGGTCGCAACCTTATGAAAAAACACCATTTAGTATATAAATAGACTGTTTTGGATCTACAAAAACATATCAATTTGAACTATCCTCTTCAATGCTTAATTTCATATTTCCTTCTTTCATACATTCGAGTTTTCATTTATTTTGTGCAAACTCGAAAAAGGATGAATTATCTTGATTATTCTTATGTGCAGACTCTAAGACAATTTAGAAAGGGCTTGAAACACTATTAGAAAAGTGTTCTCATTCACGATTCTAGACATGATTCATTTAAGTTACAATCAATTTCTAAAAGTCTAATAGTATCTCAAATAATGGCAACATTGGCTTTCTTTTAAAGTATCAAAGCGATGAACCAAAACCTTATGAAGTTGCACTATTTCAACGAGACAAACTTCACTCGCTGACAAAACAAGATGATCTTTCTCTTGACTTCTTTGAAGATATTATATATCCTGGGTTCTGAATTGACACTGATTCTAGAACCGCAAGACAATGATTCTAAGGAACTCAAGACAAAACACAAGAAAAGAAAGGAGGACGAACTGATGTGTCGTGGACACATTCTGAGCAAACTTTTTGATCTTCTATACGACCTCTAAACACACAATCAATTGACAAGGGAAATCTGGTAGGCACTCGAGTTCAAATTTTGTGTTGAGGAGAAAGGTACTAAAAAGTTTCTAATTTCTAAGTATTTTGATTTTAAAATGCTTAATTCAAAGCCTATACTTGCAGAAGTGCACGAATTACAAGTTCTTATAAATAAATTGAGGGCTATGAAAATCAATATTCATGAAGCTTTTCAAGTTGGTGCAATTATTGTGAAATTGTTACCTTATTGGAAAACTTACAGGAAGAAGTTGCTTCACAATTCCGAGGACTTCTCACTATAGCCAATCCAGAAACAGATTTGAATCGAGGAGGAATCAAAAGATAGAAAGAAATATGAGGCTGCTGGATTTTCTAAAGCCAGTGCGAGGAGCGCAAAAAGTAAGAAACAAGATGGAAAGAATAATTGTTTTGGTCCTAAGAAGGATTAAAATAAGTTCAAGAATTTTGGCAGATACAATTGTTAGACGATGGCTATGGATCTAGAAGGGGGGTTGAATAGATCCCTAGAGTTTTACACGCAAAATGGTTACAAAAATCTTGTTTTAAAAATTTAACGGAAGCACACCACTGGATTGTACATCTACCACGAACCTTCTACTAAAAGGATCGGATATGCACGAATATATCGAGAATGAGTATGGAAGAAAAAAATTCAGTTTAATTACTACACTTAAGAAACGCAGTCAACAAAATATTGCTTGCTTGATGTTTAATCCAAACCAATGAGGTAAATTGATAAACAATTAAAACAATGCGTTCAATTTTTGCTTTGAGACAAATTATCAAACACCTGGTGTGCGTAAACACACTAAGTGCGGAATTTCTATGGAAGGTAATGTAAAGCTGCTCCAAGATACAATTCAAGGAATTGTATCAATTTAACAAAACAGTTTATCAGCTTACGATTACACTACGACAGAAATTTCAATAACTTGCGACTTCACAAATTCAAACAAACTGAAATGTAAAAGAGTTAAGGAAAGAGAAAACAAACGAGATTTGATTAGGCAGTTCCCCAATCGTCCTCGCTTTGGGTACGTCTGCCCCCAACTCCACAATTGGAATTGATATATATATATATATATATATATATATATATATATATATATATATATATATATATATATATATATATATATATATATATATATATATATATATATAGCTGTTGCAAATTGTTTATTACAAGAGAAGAACAATGAACATCCAAACCCTCGAACGTCTTCGATCGTTGATGCAGAGTCTTCTCTCCCCTTGATTCAAGATGAATCAAATCCTTCGAATATGGTTGATCAAATTACCGTCCCACGCTACTAAACCGAAAGAACCCACCGTTCTTTGGTTACCTTCACTCGATCAATTGCGATCTACCAAAAATTCAAACCCAAACATCTCTTCTACGATCCTCCGATTACAGCTACTAAACCGAATAATTGCTCCAATCTTCGGTTACCTTCGCCCGGATGAATCCCTGTAGAACGAAACGGTTTGTGCAAAAACCCCCCAAAATCTACTTGATTCTTGGAGGACAAAACCAACTGGTTTTATTCAAGAAACACCTACCAAGCTCTCAACCCAGAAAATGAAGATCACACTTCCTAAATTCTGAACGTTATCACTTCGAACAATGGGCGACACAAACAAAGATGATTATGTGTGATTGTTTGTTTACTCAATGAAGAAGATGAAGATGAAGAGAGAAATGATATATATTTTCACGTTTCTTGTTGTTGAATAATGAGATGACCAAAACTATTTATAGAGAATTAATTGACCCACTAAAAGTTATAATAGAAATAACAGAAAAAAAATTAGGTGAAAAATGCAGTTCAGGAGTGTTTGGGTCGACACATGACTTAATGAGGTACAGCATGCGCTGACCCGTGGAAAATGCTATGCAAGTTTGGTCTTTATGCGTCGACCCACAAGCACCATGCGTCGACGCATAGTTGGTTTTTTGTTACTTCCCAGAATCATACGCTTACCCGCATATTTCACTAGTTTTGTACCATTATTTATGGGTCGACTCATGTACTGGGAAGGTTAGCGCATGAACTGTGTTTTTACAGGAAATGCAATTTTTGCACATTTTCAACTGACCAAAGTCCAGACAAACATGCTAGACACCAGTAAAATGATAATGAACATTTATTTATGGGAAAGACAAGGTCCTATACATCTAGACACATGAACAACAATGATTAGACGCAATTTTGCCCGACAAGTGAAGTGATACCGCTCAAATTACAATCTAATACTCAACATATATGTTGACATCATTAAAACGAAATAGATGAAAGACCTTAGCCCTCACATACTCCCCCTTTTTGATGATGGCAACACTGTTTTAGCTTTCACGTGATTTGTAATTTGAGAACGAACAAGCTCCCCCTGTCTTTAACACTTGGTTAATTTCCTGCTAATTTTCTGTTATCCTTCTCCCCCTTTGTCAACATCAAAAAGAAGAGAAGAGGTGGTCAAAAGATTAACTCTACGACAAGTAAAGATGCATCCATTTATTTGTTGCACAACAACATTAACACACATCCATATATGATACAGTTAATGAGAAATTGGAAACAGATAAATACGAAACCTCAAATGCAAAGACAATTAATTCCATAGTTAAAACATTCAAAACAAACTGATACAAATCGTCAAAGGTAAACAGCAGGAGAAAACATGCACACAAAATAACAAAACATAAATGCAAAAACACAAATGATGTGATGCCTTAATGTTTATGGCCTCCTCCCCCTATATGGATGACCTCTTCCTCCATAATACTGGCCTGGTGGTGGCAAATCTTCTAAGTGCAGGTTGAGTTCGATCAGAGTGCGATTTAGAGTACCAAGATTGTTGGCAAGATTCAGATTCTGTTGAGTCAAGTTCTCGTCCATTTGGTTGAAGCGAGTCATAGACGTGTCAGCAAACCTGTTGAAGTTAGTGATGTGAGCCGAGACATGATCGGATAAGTTTGTGAGTCGTTCTTCCTGAGCATTGTAGCGACTCTCTTGCAATGCTTGGAATTCTTGCTGTTGAAGATTCATCGCATTTAACCTTTCCAGAATCTCTTCAGATGCCTGGTAATCGTACTGAGCATGTGGAGTTGGAGGTGCCGAGTAATCAGGTTGCTGCCAACCATACTCCTCGCCATAGGTGGGAGGAACATAGGCGTTACCAAGAGTAGTCTAGCAGTTGTTTTGCCAATCTCCCCAACCCTGATTTTCAGAATTATCCTCATGTTGATCGCCCATCCATGCGTTGTTCTCTTCCTCTTGCATAACCATATCACCATCATTGACATCTTGATGATCACCCTCATGTACGTCCTCATCAGCATTTCCTTCATAATGAACAGGTTCTTCAGGTTCAGGTTGAAAAGGATGAGTCGATCTGTGTCGGTAATTGAATCTCTTATTAACCTTATCCCAATGATAGCCCATCATGGTGAGGGTTTTTGGTTGAAATTGTTGTTCAGAAGAAATCTCAATGTAAGGAATATTCGGAACTGAAATCCCAGCCTTGTTCAAGATGTTCTGAATACAGGATGCATAACCTAGAGCTTGATATTTGTGGGAGCTGCGGGTGACGAACATCCGATATGTAAAATAGTATGGCCAGTTGATTTTGATCTGATTTTTCAGAATATACATGAGATGAACTTCAGCCTTCTCAATCCATGAGTATCCACCTTTCTTAGGTCTCAAGATACGAGCAACAATCCATTGCAAAATGCGGTCTTCGAATTTCAAATGGCCGGTAGTGACATTTTTCGGAAAGACGTCGCATGCCACAACATTGTCAGGATATGGTTCCCGTAGCATAGAGTTTAGAGCAGTGTTGAAATTAAAGTTGTGAACAAATGTTTTATTAGTTACTCTAGGCAGATTTTCATCTGTGTCCAAACTAAACAAAGTAGCCCATAAATCATTGTTTACCTCAAGAAGAGCATTATTCATAGAAAACTTAAACTCAGCCCCCTTAAATTTACCCTTGATTCCACAGTAGAACACTCGAATCAGATCTTTATTGTATTTATCATCACATTCCAGGAACTCACCAAGATTCTGAACCTGGAGTATGTCAGTTATCTCAGGAATGTGATAATCTTCACCCATCAATACGTAGAAACCATGTTGTGGTATAACATCACGATTACTAAACAATGCCTCATAAAGACTAGATAGTGCATCAGAAACTAAAGAATTAACGGTTACCGGTTGTGAAGAGGTTCCGGAAGATGAAGCTCTGGTTGTTCTTTTACCAGTTGTGCGCCTTGAAGCCATTGTTGATGAAGGATTGAAGAAGATGAACCGTAGTTCGCAGTGGTTGTGGATGAACAGTGTTTCGAAATCCCTTGTTGAAGAAGAATGATGAGCAACCGTTACTAACCCTTATTCTTATACCCTTGAGGATTCACTCTTGTGACTTATGATTTTTAGGGTTTTAATGAGATTTAGATGGAGATTAATGGGTATTGATGAGGTTTAATGGAAGAAATAGAGAGAGAGAGAGAGAGAGAGGCCACAAAATCTGATGAGATTGCATGCAATGAACATAGATTAATGTGTTATGACGATATGTAGTGAAAATAGGAACATTTGGTCGGCGCACACGTTCCAATTTAAAGCAGGAAGTCAGAACGCGTCAGTTTTGCGTCGACCCATGGACAGGATGCGCCGACGTCAGGCTGTTATGCGCTAACCCGCCTATTTCTCTTTAAAAATGCAACAGTTTATGCGTCGACTCATGAGATGACCCCGTCGACGCATGCAAGGGAAAAATGAAAAAAAAAATTGAAATTTTGCAGACCTAAGTTCCAAAGGACAAATAAACACGCATACACATAGAACAAACATCCATATGAACAATATGTGCTCAAAAAGCAATAAACATCAAGTTTAAGGTACTTAATATGGCAAAAATATGTTAAACGGAACGATATTACCTTGATCACCATGACGATAAGAGCCTTCACATATAGCTGACTATCTCTTTACATTGTTAGTTAAAAGAATAAACAAGTATGTATATATATATATGTGAAGATCGTTATCTTAAAGGATTATCAAACACGATCCGAGATATCAAAAATGCCAAGTTCCCTACGGATGTGAAAGAAAGGCTCAGTGGCTAATGGTTTTGTAAAAATGTCAGCAAGTTGATTTTTAGTATCAACATGCTCCAAGATCACATCACCTTTCTCTACATGATCCCTAAGAAAATGATGGCGTATTTCGATATGCTTGGTGCGTGAATGTAATACGGGGTTCTTAGTTAGGTTTATTGCACTAGTGTTATCGCACAAAATAGGAATACGCTCAAGTTTTAAATTGAAATCAAACAATTGTTGTTTAAGCCATAAGACTTGAGCACAACAACTTCCTGCGGCAACGTCTTCCGCCTCGGCTGTTGACAAAGCAACCGAAACCTGTTTCTTGCTGTGCCAACTCACCAAGGAATTTGCAAAAAGGTGACACGTGCCACTAGTACTTTTCCTATCCAACTTGCACCCGACAAAGTCGGAATCGGAATAACCAACTAAGGAACAAACACTATCTTTGGAATACCACAACCCATACTTTAGAGTACCGGAGAGGTATCGAAGTATGCGCTTAACTGCCTTTAAGTGGGATTCCTTGGGATGTGCTTGATACCTCGCACACATGCATACACTTAGAGCTGGCAAAAAGGGCTGGGCCTACCGGGCCGGGCCAAAAAGCCCGAAAAAATGAAGGCCTTGAACAAAAAAATCAAGGCCCGTTTATCATCCGGGCTCTTTTAGCCCGGCCCGTTGAAGCCCGAACTCTAACCGGGCTAGCCCGATTAGGTTGCGGGTAGCCCGTTTATTTTATAAAAAATAAAAATAAAAAAAATTCTAAAAACAAATATGTGTTAAGGTGTCCGTGTTTGTATAGTAAAATTTTGCAGTAGAATTTTGAGTAGAATTTTGATTTTATGTAAGTATTATGTTAGATACTAACTTATGTGTAATTATTTATCATAAGTTATATACTAGATTCAAAATACACACTTATAGTATATTGAGTAAAAAAGCTACAGTGACATATTGAAGTTTGATACTGTTATTGATTTCAAAATACACATATTAAAGTTACAATGACTTTAAAATACACACTTGTAACTTATTTTGCAAGCATTTGTTGTTATTGAAATTTTAAGCATTTTGAAAGTGTGTATTAACGATATATATTTTGTAGCATATTGTAGTTTATTTTTCTAAAGTGTGTGTACCGAGCATATATATTTTGTCAAGAAGTAGCAAAAAGTGTTTGCCTACTAAAAAATAGCATATAGGGTGTGATATCCTAATTTGTTTTATAAGTTTTAAAATAAAAAAATTACTTTTTAAATTTAAAAAATAAATAATAAACATAAACCGGGCCGACCCGAAAATTAGAGGCCCGCAAAGGGTCGGGCTTGGTCAATCAAATTGTGGTCCGTTTATAAACCAGGCTTTTTAGCTCGGCCCGCATAAAGCCCGAGCCCGTCATGGGCCAGCCCGCCACGGACCGGGTAGCCCGTTTTGCTAGCTCTACATACACTGAACATAATATCGGGACGTGATGCGGTAAGATAGAGAAGGGATCATATCATAACTCTATACCTTTTTACCTCTACGTCTTTACCATTCTCGTCACGATCAAGGTTCGCACTAGTTGGCATTGAAGTATCTATTGCTTTGCAGTTTAGCATATCGAAACATTTTAGAAGCTCAAGACAATATTTCGTTTGACTCACGAATGTGCCCTCTTCGATTTGTTTGATTTGCAATCCGAGGAAATAGTTGAGCTCCCCCATCATGCTCATTTCAAACTCCCCCTGCATCAAACTAGAAAACTCATTGACCAAGGTCATGTTAGTAGACCCAAAAATAATATCGTCAACATAAATTTGTACCAAAATTAAATGTTTTCCTTGACGTTTAATAAAAAGGGTTGTGTCAACCTTCCCTCTTGAATACCCTTGATCAAGTAAAAATTTGCTTAGACGTTCATACCAAGCCCTAGGGGCTTGTTTAAGTTCGTACAAAGCACGTTTAAGTTTGTAGACATGATCAGGATATTCATGAGATTCAAAACCCGGAGGTTGGGCAACGTAAACCGCTTCATTTATATATCCATTAAGGAATGCACTTTTAACGTCCATTTGGAATAATTTGAAGTTCTTAGTGCAAGCATAAGCAAGTAAAAGGCGTATAGCCTCGAGTCGGGCAACCGGCGCATAAGTTTCCTCATAGTCGATTCCTTCCTCTTGGTTATAGCCTTGCGCTACAAGCTGCACTTTGTTACGTGTTATTACTCCATTTTCATCAAGTTTATTCCTAAACACCCATCGGGTGCCGATTACTTGATGATCTCGCGGAGGGGGGACAAGGTCCCAAACCTCATTTCTCCTGAATTGGTTTAGTTCATCTTGCATTGACAAAAACCAATGCTCATCGAGTAACGCCTCCTTTGCATTTTTAGGTTCAACTTGGGAGACAAAAGCAGAGTAATAGCAAAAATTACTAAGTTTAGAGCGAGTGGTTACTCCCTTAGAGATATCACCGAGAATGTTGTCAATTGGATGGTCTTTTGAAGACTTCCAAGCTGGAGGAAGTTCATCTTTATCATAATGATGATCATCCTCACTTTGCAATGGTTGGTGATCCTTTTCCTCCTCAATACGCACTACTTCAGGCTGATCAGTTCCCTTATCAGTGTCCTTGAGTATGTCTTCAGTAGGTACACCTGCACCATGAAAAGAACTACCTTCTCCGACATTTCTTGGATAAGACTCATCAAAGGTAACATAAACTGACTCTTCAACTACACGTAACCTCTTATTATAAATTCTATACACTTTACTTGACTGAGAGTATCCAAGAAAAATACCCTCGTCGGCCTTGGCATCAAACTTACCAAGAGTCTCTTTCCCATTGTTTAACATAAAGCATTTGCAACCAAATACATGAAGGTGAGAGATGTTTGGCTTACGCCCTTTTAAAAGCTCATATGGTGTCTTGTTTAGAATAGGCCGGATGAGCACCCTATTCAAAACATAACACGCCGTACTTATGGCGTCGGCCCAAAAGTATTTTAGTAATGCACTATCATTGATCATAGTCCTTCCAAGTTCCTCCAAAACCCTATTTTTACGTTCCACTACCCCATTTTGTTGAGGGGTACGTGGTGCGGAAAAATTATGATCAATTCCGTTGGAATCACAAAATGCTTCAAACAAATGATTTTCAAACTCACCCCCATGGTCACTTCTAATTGACCCAATGTTTGTGTTTAACTTGTTCTGAGATAACTTAGCAAATCATTCAAAGGCCGAAAAGGTATCACTCTTATTTGCTAAGAAAATGGTCCAGCAAAACCTAGAAAAATCATCGACTATTACAAACCCATAATAGTTACCACCTAGGCTTTTAACCCTAGATGGTCCAAAGAGGTCCATATGGAGGAGCTCAAGGGGTCTCATAGTTGAAACGATGTTTTTAGATTTGAATGAGATCCTTGTTTGCTTCCCCATTTGACACGCATTACAAAGGTGATCCTTTGTGAATTTAATTTTGGGCAAACCGATGACTTGGTCTTTAGAGACTATTTTGTTAAGCAAATCAAAGTTGATGTGAGCCAACCGTCTATGCCACAACCATGAATCTTTATTCATAGCGACTAGATATTTGTCTCCATTCAACGATACCTCGTTTAAGTCTAGCATATAGACGTTGTTCGCCCTCAAGCCCTTAAACACATTCTTTTTGTCACTATCCTCAACTATGCAACAATCCTTTGAAAAAGATACTTTATAATTCTTGTCACATAGTTGACTAATGCTTAAAAGGTTGTGTCTAAGGCCTTCCACAAGAAGTACATCAGAGATAGTAGTAGATGAGGGGTTACCTACACTACCTTTACTAAGTATCTGTCCCTTGTTGTTATCTCCGTAGGTGACAAACCCCTTTTTCTCTGCCACAAAGTCGATAAAAAGAGATATGTCTCCGGTCATATGTCTCGAGCAGCCACTATCCAGAACCCATCTTCTTTCGGTGGTCTCAAGACTTTGTACCTACAAAAAAAATCAAGGGAGAATAGGTACCCAATTCTCATTGGGTCCTTTAATGTGAGTGAAACCAAGCCCTCACTTGGGCAACCATTGGTAGATGCCTTTCGGAACAAGAAACCTCCTGAAGCGGCATTTTGCAATAGTATGGCCAGGCTTACAAAAGTAAAAACAATTACGGTTCATTTGGAATTTACCTTTGCTATCACTATCTCGAATCACATAGGTATACTTTTGATATGGATTATTCACGCTCTCACGAAAATGTGCTCGATCGATAGCAAACGTAACTTTTGGCTTAAGAGCCTTGTCCAATTTGGCCTTGAGGGTTCTCACCTCTCGTTGCCAAATGTGACAAGTGTCACAACCCCAATTGAACCAAGAGGTAGGGTCCTCTTCAACCTTGGCTTTTGATGTGTCCACTATAGAGTTTTTGAGGGCTTCCAATTCCTTTTCAGAATCGGAAACCTTCTTCTCCAAAAACGAGAAAATATTTTTATTTGAGGCTAAGTGTTGAAATGCTTCCTTAGCCTCATAGTGCAACATGTCAAAAGCCTTTTGTAACTCTAAATGTGACATAGTATTAACATGATCGTATTTAGAATGCTTTACCTCTTTTGCTTTGTTGTGGCGTGCCATAAGACAAAAGTTAACGGATTCACTTTCGTCGCTTGACGAATCATCTTTCTCCGACTCACTATCGCTTTCCCAAGCGATGTATGCTCGTCGAGACTTGTTGGACTTTTTGTTTGAGCGACTCTTGTCGTTATCCTTATCTTTGTCTTTCTTTAGAGATGGACAATCTGGCTTATAGTGCCCGAATTTTCCACAGTTGTAGCACATCCCTTTTACCTTTCCATTCTTATTTCCTTCGCTTCTAGATTGCTTCCTAAACTTGACTAGATTTATGTCCGAGTGTTGAACCTCGTTCTTACGAACGTATCTATTGTACCTCTTCACAAATAAGCCCATATCATCACCGAATTCTTCATCTTTGTCATTATTGGCTTCATCATCACTTAGCTCTTGATGTGTGGACTTTGAACAAGAAGCCTTAAGAGCTATCGACTTCTTCTCCGTATCTTTTGCCTTCTCTTTCTTGATACTCTTTTCATGTTTGTCCAAGCTAATGAGCACTTGCTCATGCTCATCGAGTTTGCCAAAAAGTGTTGTGAGGTCTAGTGTAGCAAGATTGTTGGCCTCCTTGATAGCGGTGACCTTCGGTTGCCATTCCCTGTTTAAACACCTCAAAATCTTGTTAGTAGCAACCTCATTTGGAATTGGTTTACTAAGAATATGCAATTTGTTGATAATGTGAGTAAATCATTTTTCCATATCCGCAATGGTTTCCCCTTGCTTCATGTAAAACAAATCAAACTCTTGCATTAGTGTATTAATACGAGCCATCTTAACATCATTAGTGCTTTCGTGGGTTACTTGTAAAGCATCCCACATGGCTTTGGCCGTTTCACAATGGGAGACTCGATAATACTCGTCAACTCCCAAGGAGGAGATGATCATATTACGAGCCTTCCAATCATATCTGTACTTTTTCTCGTCCTCCTTATTCAATTGAGCTTCAGGTTTAGGAACGACAATGCCTTCCGCATTTGTCATAGTAATTTCCATGGGACCGTTTAAAATAACGTTCCAAACCTTCTGATCTATGGAATTTATATGAACGTGCATACAATCCTTCCAGTAGTTGTAATTTTCGCCTGTAAAAACTGGAGCTCTATTATAAACCCCTTTAGGTTCGTTCGCCATGATCCAAGAAGTTTTACCGAAGCACCAGAATTAACCAGAGCTCGTGATACCACTTGTTAGACGATGGCTATGGATCTAGAAGGGGGTTGAATAGATCCCTAGAGTTTTACACGCAAAATGGTTACAAAAATCTTGTTTTAAAAATTTAACGGAAGCACACCACTGGATTGTACGTCTACCACGAACCTTCTACTAAAAGGATCGAATATACACGAATATATCGAGAATGAGTATGGAAGAGAAAAATTCAGTTTGATTACTACACTTAAGAAACACAGTCAACAAAATATTGCTTGCTTGATGTTTAATCCAAACCAATGAGGTAAATTGATAAATAATTAAAAGCAATGCGTTCAATTTTTGCTTTGAGACAAATTATCAAACACCTGGTGTGCGTAAACACACTAAGTGCAGAATTTCTATGGAAGGTAATGTAAAGCTGCTCCAAGATATAATTCAAGGAATTGTATCAATTTAACAAAACAGTTTATCAGCTTACGATTACACTACGACAGAAATTTCAATAACTTGCGACTTCACAAATTCGAACAAACTGAAATGTAAAAGAGTTAAGGAAAGAGAGAACAAACGAGATTTGATTAGGCAGTTCCCCAATCGTCCTCGCTTTGGGTACGTCTGCCCCCAACTCCACAATTGGAATTGAGATATATATATATATATATATATATATATATATATATATATATATATATATATATATATATATATATATATATATATATATATAGCTGTTGCAAATTGTTTATTACAAGAGAAGAACAATGAACATCCAAACCCTCGAACGTCTTCGATCGTTGATGCAGAGTCTTCTCTCCCCTTGATTCAAGATGAATCAAATCCTTCGAATATGGTTTATCCAATTACCGTCCCACGCTACTAAACCGAAAGAACCCACCGTTCTTGGGTTACCTTCACCGATCAATTGTGAACTACCAAAAATTCGAACCCAAACCTCTCTTCTACGATCCTCTGATTACAACTACTAAACCGAACAATTGCTCCAATCTTTGGTTACCTTCGCCCGAATGAATCCCTGTAGAACGAAACGGTTTGTGCAAAAACCCCCAAAATCTACTTGATTCTTGGAGGACAAAACCAACTGGTTTTATTCAAGAAACACCTACCAAGCTCTCAACCCAGAAAATGAAGATCACACTTCCTAAATTCTGAACGTTATCACTTCGAACAATGGGCGACACAAACAAAGATGATTATGTGTGATTGTTTGTTTACTCAATGAAGAAGATGAAGATGAAGAGAGAAATGGTATATATTTTCACGTTTCTTGTTGTTGAATAATGAGAAGACCAAAACTATTTATAGAGAATTAATTGACCCACTAAAAGTTATAACAGAAATAACAGGAAAAAAAAATTAGGTGAAAAATGCAGCTCAGGAGTGTTTGGGTCGACACATGACGTAGTGAGGTACAACATGCGTTGACCCGTGGAAAATGCTATGCAAGTTTGGTCTTTATGCGTCGACCCACAAGCACCATGCGTCGACGCATAGTTGGTTTTTTGTGACTTCCCAGAATCATGCGCTTACCCGCATATTTCACTAGTTTTGTACCATTATTTATGCGTCGACTCATGTACTGGGAAGGTTAGCGCATGAACTGTGTTTTTACAGGAAATGCAATTTTTGCACATTTTCAACTGACCAAAGTCCAGACAAACATGCTAGACACCAGTAAAATGATAATGAACATTTATTTATAGGAAAGACAAGGTCTTATACATCTAGACACATGAACAACAATTATTAGACGCCATTTTGTCCGACAAGTGAAGTGATACCGCTCAAATTACAATCTAATACTCAGCATATATGTTGACATCATTAAAATGAAATAGATGAAAGACCTTAGCCCTCACAACAATGGCCTATAAGGTGGCTATTATGTGTGTGGCAAACACGATCATCGTGCTCGAGATTGCAAGCACAATAAGTCTCAAAACGAGGCAAATGATATTCAATTCGATGATAACATAATTGCTACTGTGAGCAAAATTATGGCGATCAAAGGTAAGGAACAAGAATGGTGGTATGATACTTGTGCAATTCTCTATGTTTCCTATGACAAAACGGAATTCAAATCCTATTCTGAAGTCACTGATGGACAAGAGGTTCAAATGGGAAATGAAGGACGTTTGAGGGTTGTTGAAATTGGAATCGTGGAACTCAATTGCACTTCTGGAAAGAAAGTTACTTTTATTAATGTACTTCATCTTTCCGACGTGAATAAGAACCTTGTTAGTGGAGATCTTTTGGGAAACCCGGATATTAAATATATGTGTGAATAGGGCAACTAAATCTTGACCCATAATGGTGTATTTGTGGGATAAGGTTATTTCGCTGAGAGAATTGTTAAGCTTTGTACTATTGACAATATTCTTAATAAAGTTTCTATTTATGCTTATATGATTGAATCAATTTATTTATGGCATAAGAGATTAGCTCATATTGGTATTAGTACTATGAAAAGATTAATTAAATCTGTTTTAATTAAATGTGATGCTAATGAATTCAAAAAATGAGAGATATGTGTTAAATCGAAATTGATTAAGAAACCTTTCCATAGTGTAAAAAGAAATACCAACTTGCTTGATCTTGTGCATTCAGATTTATGTGAATTTAATGGCATGTTAACTTGTGGGATAAATGTGTATTTTATTATTTTTATCAATAATTGCTCTAGATTCACACATATATATCTTTTAATGCATTAAGATGATGCTTTTAATGTATTTAAAACTTATCAAGAAATGATAAATGTCATGTTAATGCATTCTGAATTTCATTTAATTTATGGAGTGATGCTTTGTTATCTGCTTGTCTTATAATGAATAGAATTTCTTTGAAGAAAATTGACATTTCTCCATATGAGGTATGGAAAGACAAAGCACCAAATATTATTTATTTTAGAGTGTGGGGAGTGTAGATTATTATAAGAACATGGTTCCTAAAAGGACTAATTTGGGTTCTCGAGGAATCAAATGTGCTTTTGTAGGCTATGCACCTAATACTAAAATCTATAGACTTTTGAATTTAAAGTCTAATGTAGTTATTGAATCCCGAAATATGGATTCTTTGAGAACCTTATCACGAAGGATAAGGAATCTGAGATTCTCGCAAATGAAAAACCTCGTAAGGAAGTTTCTCCACAGATTGTTAAAGCACAACTCGAGCTTAGGATAATGTAACGCCCTGTATAATATATATCATGAATAATATCATACAAATGTTAATTTTTTGGTACTGATACAACATAAGTGCCTAACAACATCATTATATACACATGTCCAAACTAAAATATAAAACTATGGCACATCATGTAGAGGTGGGAATAGGCTGGGTCGAGCTAGGCTTTGCCAAGCCTGAGCCTGGCCTGCTAAAAAATTCAAAGCCTAAGCATGGCCTGTAGCCTATCATAGGCTTATTTTTAAGCCTAAGTCTGGCCTTTTCGAATGCCTGATTAGCCTACTAGCCTATTTAAAAGCCTACTTCATTTGAACATCTGTAAATAAGAAATTCAACTAATGTTAAATAGACTAACAAGTTAAAAGATCAATGAGATTAAATGTTTGTTTTCATTGTCTCCTTCAAGTTTTCTTATTAGAATAAGTTTGGTGATACTATTTGTTGAAGATACCTTATGAGAAAAACTTATGACAACAACTTATGACATTGTTTATAATGTTTTTTCAAATTATTTTCATAAGTTCTTCAAGATAACTAAGTTTTATTTTCGCATTTTAATTCAAAGTACAAAATAGAATATAATAATAAAAAATTTATTGATTTTTTCTTAAATAGACCAGCCTGATAGGCTTAAAAGGAGTTTCTTACGGCCTTTGGCCTAGCCTCTTTAGCTAAATAGGCTTATAAAAAAGCCTAGGCCTTTTCTATTTAAGAAAAAGCCTGACCTGGCCTGAGCCTATGTAGGCTAGGCCGTAGGCCCCTGTTAGTTGGTCTGGCCTATTCCCACCCCTAGGCACATGTTATACAAAAATTACTAAAATAAAATCTAAGAGTTATGTACAATGTCTTCATTGCACACAATCCACAGCGGAAGATCACAACAGTCAGAAACCTTTGAAACATCAGCAGACAATTCCTCTTGAATTCATCCTGCAAGGAATACCTGAAAAATAACAAAAATAATGGGATGAAATAATAATCTCAGTGAGTTCTCATATCCTTTGGGTCCACTCGCCTCTACAGGGTTCTCTAATCGATTCCTCAACTTATGTCGTCCAAAGAGAATAAAGACTTAAGCAACTAGGGGATTATCACATTGTGTGGAAACTTGTATACTTGAGTTCACTAACTCAAATCAATCATTATTCGGAAACCATACCAGGGAATTTTTCCCCGGTCAGCCTTACGTCTAGGATTATCGACACGGGTCACGAATCCTTGTATCATGCTTTAACTTTCCTGTGGATTTTGGATTCTTCCATGGGACTCGTACCCAAGCTAAGAATCGTCGCTCTCTATGGGACTTAAACCCATTTCGAGTCTTTTTCCTCGTATGAGACTCTAACCCACTTTGAGGTCCACGTCTTCTATGGGACTCTAACCCGTTTGGTTGCACTATGGGACTCTAACCCATTTGGTTGAAGATATGATACTCTAACCCATCTGGTTAAACATATGGGACTCTAACCCATTTTGTTAAGCATGTGAAGCAATAGAGCATTGTTAGTTCCTGGATTGGCTGAAATTTTGGTAAAACAAAGTATATTCAATGTTGATGTCAAGGTGCTGATGTTGCAACATTGAAGTCTTAACACTGGGCAGTGTTAAGTAATTATTTGCTGAAGTTGGATGTCTGATGTCACACAGGTGATGTTGTAACATCAGACCTGCAGAATTAACAACAGCAGGTTATGGTGTTGTTAGGTTTGCGTATTAGCTGGAATTGTGGAGAGCAAGCTGTCTCATTGGATGCGAATATCTTGGGATAGATATTTGCTGCTGCATAGGAGATCTGTTGCAGATTTGTAGGAGATTTAAAAGGTTGAAGATTTAAAAAGATTTTAGGAGAAAATCTGTTTTAAATAACAAATCTGGGAGATATTGTAGCAAGTCCAAGACCAATTCAAGGAGCTATATAAAGCGCACAAGACCAAAGGAAAAAGGTACAAAAATACAGAGAGAAGATCAAGAGCATAGGCTGAGTGTCTTGAGTATTTTGTACGAGTTGTGTAACCAGAATTCTAGGGTGAATTGCTGTGTTGTATTCTATCTTCTCTAGAAGCTGTGAAGCAATAGAGAGTGGTTGCTTGATCGAAGCTGTGAAGTAAGATCAAGGGTACTCAAAGTGGTCTCTTTGAGAGTTTGTAAGGGATTGAGTGGTGTTCTCATACCTAAGTGGTGTCTTAGGTAGGAAGTCATTAGTAGAGTATAAGTTTAGGAGATTGTCAACGGGTTGTTGAGTCTGTAAATTATATCTACAAGTAGTGAATTCCATCCCTGGCTTGGTAGCCCCCAGAGTAGGTTGGTTGTAACCGAACTGGGTCAACAATTCTTGGTGTTATTTTACTGTTATTGCTGTCCATTGTGCAGAGTGTGTTGTTGTGACATCACATGTCTGATACCATAATTTCAATTGGTATCAAAGCAGGCATCCTGTCTGTCTCTGGGTGAGATCTAGGGAAGTTACTTTCTGGTGTATAGATGGACAAAGAAGTTAGAGGATTCGTCAACAGACCCCCTATTTTGGATGGATCCAATTATGACTATTGGAAGCCAAGGATGACCACCTTCTTAAAATTCTTGGACAGTAGGGCTTGGAAGGCTGTTATTAAATAGTGGAAAGCACCTGTTGTATGTGAGAAGGATGATGCTGGTAAAGATAAAGAAGGCACCTCTAAGCCAAAGCCTGAAGAAGAGTGGACCAAGGAGGAAGACGAGCTTGCCCTTGGAAATTTCAAAGCTCTGAATGCAATCTTCAATGGAGTGGATAAGAATATCTTCAGGTTAATCAATACCTGTGAAGTTGCTAAGGAAGCGTGGGATATCTTGCAGGCTACACATGAAGGAACATCTAGAGTTAAGATGTCGAGACTTCAGATTTTAACATCAAAATTTGAAAGCCTAAAGATGAAGGATGATGAGACTATTCATGATTTCCACATGAGTGTTCTTGAGCTGGCCAATGCATCTAGTGCTCTTGGAGAGAAAATGTCTGAAGAAAAGCTTGTGAGGAAGATCCTTAGGTCCCTACCTAAGAGGTACAAGATAAAAGTGACTGCTATTGAAGAAGCTCAAGACATCAGTAAGATGAGAGTAGATGAGCTCATTGGATCTCTTCAGACTTTTGAACTTGGTTTAAATGAAGAAGAACCAGAAAAGAAGCCCAAGGGTATTGCCTTGGTCTCCACTCCTGCAGAAGATAAGGTAGTCAAAGAATCTCAGGAAGATTTGTCACAAGCCATTGCAATGTTGGGAAGGCAGTTCAACAAAGTGTTAAAAAGATGGAACAATAACTACAAGCCTAGTGTCAAGAACAGTTCCTCTGACATCAGCAATCCTAAAGAGAAAGGTGAAGAGAAGACTGCCCAGGATAGAGGTGTTCAGTGCTTTGAATGTGAAGGGTATGGACATGTCAAGAAAGAATGTCCCACATTCTTGAAAAAGCAGAAGAAGGGCATGTCAGTTTCCTGATCTGAATCGGATAGTGAAAGTGATGGTGAGTCAGCAAGGCATGCTAGAGCCTTAACAAGAACTGTTGTGTCTGATGATGATAGTTATGAAGAAATAACTTATGAGGAGCTAGCTTCTACTTATCGAGAGCTGTGTTTGAAAAGTGCTGAGATTTGTCAAGAAAACAAGTATCATAAGCAACAGATTGCTCAGCTTGAAAATGAAAAAGCTGATCGGGAAAACGAAGTTGTACTAGTTAAGTCCCAACTAGATCAGATGACAAAATTCGTTAGGATGATGAACAGTGGTACTGCTGATCTCGATAAGATTCTTCAGTTAGAGAAAGCTGCTGGAGATATATCAGGCATAGGATATGTGGCCAGCACTTCAGGAACAAAAAGGGAGATGTCTCAACCGTTGTCTCAACATCAACCTACGAAACAGGGCCCTACCCCAAAGAAGGTTGTTCATCCCCAGAATGCTGAGAAAAAGACTGGTCCCTATCAGAAGAGAAAGCAGCCACAAGGAGCTAGTCAGTATATGCCCCCACAATACCACGAGAGCATGCAAGCTGCTCAGTTCAAACAACACATGTCTCATCAGGTGTCTCAACATCAGGACAACTGGTATGGTTATGGATATGGATACACCAATGTTGTTCCTCATATCTATGGAAGAAGAAAGCCACACCATCATGGGAGACAATCAAGGAAACAACATTCTCAGCCGTCCTATGGGAGAAGATACCAGCATAATAGAGGGCAGGGCAGTTATGGTAGGAGGAGACCACATTATGGATGGCAGCATAAGCAATCTCATCATGGCAGACGATTCAGAGATGAACGGGTGAGATGCTATTATTGTGGAAGGTTTGGACATATGCAGTACTCTTGCTACAAGCTGCATGGATACCCTCAACCTCAAAACAGATGGAGAGAGCACAGGTCCAAAGTTGTTAAACAATGGGTACCTAAGGAGAAGGTGAAGTGCTTGTTGGCTCACTTGACTGATAAAGAGGCTAAAGAAGGAACATGGTATTTTGACAGTGGGTGTTCCAAACACATGTCTGGATGTAGATCCATGTTTGCTGAACTTAAACCTTGTCCCTCTCATGAGGTTATATTTGGCAATGGAGGAAAAGGTATTGTTGCAGGAGTTGGGAAAGTGCAAGGTGATGGTAGACCTGAACTTGACAAAGTTCTGTTTGTCAGTGGCTTAAGTGAAAATTTGATCAGCATAAGCCAGTTGTGTGATGAAGGTTACAAGGTAAACTACACTAAGCATGAGTGTGTGGTTTCTGATGAGCATAATCAGATTGTTATGAAGGGTGCCAGAACCAAAGACAACTGCTATCAGTGGATTTCTCTTTAAGGAAATTCAACTAATGATGTTTAAGTTGATGTTATAACATCAGACTATGACATCAGGATGCTGAAAGGTAACTCAGAGTTAGTGAGTCCTGATGTGAACTGTTTAAAAGGAAAGTCTTTATGGAGGGAAAAAGTCATTGACACTCCAAATCAAGCTCCTTGCCTCCGACCCCCCTTTCCCGGTGGTGCAACATCACGCTTTTTCAAGGCCCTGTTCTCGCAACGAATTAACTCCTTCGACTTCATGAATCAACTCTCACTGAAAAGAGTCATGGCGTCTCCATCCAAGAAATCTGAGTGTCAAAGTTCCACAAAAGGAAGAGCTAGGGTTTCCACTGACGAAGGTTCAGCATTCAATCATATGGACATTGAGCCCCTCTCAACCATTCTTCCTGAATCAGGTACCACGAAACCCACTAAACTAACTCCCAAGAGACCTGCTACTATCTTTAAGAATCCTGAAACAATGAAAGTGGTTACTAGCGTGTTATTTGGTGACAAACCTAGAACTACTAACCCACATCCACAAACTACAAGAGAAAAGAGTGACATGCAATCTACTGATACAAATCTTCACAGATTAGCGGTCTCCGTAATCGAAGATGCTGAGAAGGAAGTTGAAGGTGATACTGAAGCTGAAGATACTCATGTTGAAGGGGATGTCAGAACATCGCCTATTAGGGATGATGAGACTACTCCTGGAGGAGAAAAGAGTACTGATGTGATTAATGTTGATGACTTATCCGATGATGAAGTCATTGGAAGAGCAGTGCCTGGTTTGGCTAAGAGACTAAGAACAAGGAAGGAAAAGCAGGGTGAATCTTATCCAAAGAAGGCTTCAGATGATAAGAAGAAAAAGACTGTTGTTGGGCCAACTAAAGCTTGGAGCAAGGTCGAAGTGACTCCAAGAAAGAGGAAGATTGTGGAACAATCTGAGTCTGAGCATGATGATAAGGATGATGTTCAGAACATCACTCATGTCAGAAAATCTATCGCAAAAAGGATTGCAGACAAAGTCCCAGATGTGCCTGTGGATAACATCTCCTTCCACCATGCAAGCAATGCATATATGTGGAAGTTCATTTGCCAAAGGAGAATTGCTCTTGAGAGAGAAATTGGAAAAGAAGCTATGGAGATTAAAGAAGTGATGGTAGGAATTAAATCTGCTGGGTTAATGAAAACTGTGAATGGATTTTCAAGGTGCTGTGATGGTTTGGTAAAGGAATTCATAGTAAATCTTCCTATCAATATCTCTGACCAGAGCAGTCCAGATTATATGAAGGTTTTTGTCAGAGGAAAATGTGTTGAGTTCTCTCCTAAGATTGTCAACAGCTACTTAGGAAGAGAGGATGCAGAGTATCCAGAACTGGAGGATACAGATAATGAAGTGTGCAAGGTAATTACTGCTGGACAGGTTAGAGTATGGCCATTAAAAGAAAAGCTACCAACTAGCAAACTGAGTGTGAAGTATGCTATACTACACAGGATTGGAGCTGCAAACTGGGTGCCCACGAATCATAAAACCACCCTAGCTGTGGGATTAGGAAGACTTATCTATGCTGTTGGTACACAGAAAAAGTTTGACTATGGCACATACATATTTGATCAGACTGTAAAACATGCAACAACAAATGCTATTAAAATGCCCATAGCATTTCCTTCTCTCATTAGTGGAGTCATTCTGAGTCAACAACCAGGAATATTGACTTGTGCAGATAAAGCATGCAATAGGAAGTCTCCATTATCCTTGCATCAGAAATTGTTTATGGGAAGCCATGTTGCAGATATTGTGTCAACATCAAATGTAGGTATCAAGAAGAAAACTTCCAAGGCTGATTTGCTAGCAGAGCTGAAGGCAACCCGCAAAGACTTGGATGTTGTGATTAATACTAGTCTGACTAGAAAAGAAAAGATTGAGAAGATGATTCAAAGATTAGAACAAGATGATCATGCTGACTCTGAAGATGAAGGACAAGATAGTGCTGATGAAGCAATCTCAGAAGAAGACTAGCTTATTTTCTCTTGCCTTCAGTAGTTTTAGTTTTTAGTTTAGTTTTTTTTGCTATGCTGGTTTTGTAATTTGAATATTGTGCTGTTTTATGCACTGGTTATGTTTTTAGTTTCCTTCTATGATTTGTTTTGCCTGGTTACTAACTGAGAGGCTAACAATGAGAGCTAGGGTGTACTGACTATAGTTAATAGGGCTTCGAATAATAGCTTGTCTAATTGTGGCTAAAAAGGGGGAGAAAATAGCCAAGAGAGTCAAGAGTATCAAAGAGTGTGACTGCCAAATGCTGCTAATGTGATGCAGATATTAAGGGGGAGATAAATTGATGCTGCTAAAATTGATGCTGCTAAAAAGTGTTTAGTTGAAAAGTGGTAATGCGGTTATTGAGGGGGAGTTTTGACTGAACTTAACATTTGAAGAGTGCAGCCAAGCAGACATCAAGGGGGAGAAAAAGTGTTGCACATTGTGAGCTACTGAACAGCTGTGATGCTGGTTCATGTTTTAGAGGGGGAGCACCAATTGGCTGTTGTCAATAATGAAGATGGTGCTGCAGCAGATCAAGTGATGAAGACTATGTAAAGTGTCAAACTGCTGCTGATTGAGTTTCAAATTTTTGAAGATTATTCCGCTGCTGAAGTCTCTGAAGATGCAGAGATTGTTTTAGCCAAAATTAGCCAAAGGGGGAGATTGTTAGTTCCTGGATTGGCTGGAATTTTGGTAAAACAAAGTATATTCAATGTTGATGTCAAGGTGCTGATGTTGCAACATTGAAGTCTTAACACTGGGCAGTGTTAAGTAATTAATTACTGAAGTTGGATGTCTGATGTCACACAGGTGATGTTATAACATCAGATCTGCAGAATTAACAAAAGTAGGTTGTGATGTTGTTAGGTTTGCGTATTAGCTGGAATTGTGGAGAGCAAGCTGTCTCATTGGATGCGAATATCTTGGGATAGATATTTGCTGCTGCATAGGAGATCTGTTGCAGATTTGTAGGAGATTTAAAAGGTTGAAGATTTAAAAAGATTTTAGGAGAAAATCTGTTTTAAATATTCAGTTTTAAATAACAAATCTGGGAGATATTGTAGCAAGTCCAAGACCAATTCAAGGAGCTATATAAAGCGCACAAGACCAAAGGAAAAAGGTACAGAAATACAAAGAGAAGATCAAGAGCATAGGCTGAGTGTCTTGAGTATTTTGTACGAGTTGTGTAACCAGAATTCTAGGGTGAATTGTTGTGTCGTATTCTGTCCTCTCTAGAAGCTGTGAAGCAATAGAGAGCGGTTGCTTGATCGAAGCTGTGAAGTAAGATCTAGGGTACTCAAAGTGGTCTCTTTGAGAGTTTGTAAGGGATTGAGTGGTGTTCTCATACCTAAGTGGTGTCTTAGGTAGGAAGTCATTAGTAGAGTATAAGTTTAAGAGATTGTCAACGGGTTGTTGAGTCTGTAAATTATATCTACAAGTAGTGAATTCCATCCCTGGCTTGGTAGCCCCCAGAGTAGGTTGGTTGTAACCGAACTGGGTCAATAATTCTTGGTGTTATTTTACTGTTATTGTTGTCCATTGTGCAGAGTGTGTTGTTGTGACATCACACCTTAACATCACACGTCTGATACCAGAATTTCAAGTATATATCCTAATTCTTACTTTTCATAAGCATCGAACTTTGGTACGGACACGACAATGGGGTTGTTTTCGAATACATGACTAGTTCATCAATTGCAACGTGATTGTACTGATGAATCACTAGGTGATCACATCCATAAATTCTCATGTTATCTCATCAAATACTAGGTGGTCATATATATATATATATCACATGTTCCATACAATGCATATTGATTCATTAATCAAGTTAATACTTGTCTCTGATACACACTGAGGTACCTTTTACGTCCAAGCATCACCACATACTCATTTCCATAACCTAGATTATCTTTCTAAATTATTAATCGGGTTATACTCCTAAGATTTCCTCATTCATCATGATAATGTTTTAATTATTTCTTTCACAATCAACAATTCATAGCATACATCATAACACACACGTCATAATATCATACATGAAGTACCATAGTAGTTAATCACTAATTAGGACTTTCGGAATAAAGGTTCCTCACCAATATCCAACCAATAAAATTTGGAATTCATATAAATTTTCTCACAAGTTCTTCACTTAACTTGCTAGATAAACCATGGGTGGAGCTTTTATAAGATCCTGCTTCAACCAAAATTATTCCATTTTCACACCACATGGAAACATCCGCCTAACCATCCTATGATGGGGTTAACCAGACTCAAAGGGAAAGGTATAGTGGAATAACTCATAGAGACTTCTCTCTATATCACATTCCTTTACGTTAGCTTCCTAAGATTTATGCCTTACTTCACCGTCTTGTAAATCATTGGCATAAAATTCATGCCTTACTTCACCATCTACTAGAGCATTAAAAGATCTTTCCAACGCATTTGGTCGTGCCTTATTTCGAGTTATAGAACTCAAGTTACGTCACAAACAGTGCAAAGGGGAAAAACGTGAATCTGTCAGCTGCGATATGAGCCAGAAAGTGGGGCTATGTGCCGGGAAAGCTGGGACTTGTCCTTGTAGTGTGCTGGTATCCCCAGAAAGTCGTTGGGGTTGCGCATAGCGCCCCCAGGTTGGGCATAGCGCAAAAACCAGTTCCAAAACTGATAAAACTCAAATTTTCAAAGTTTTTATCCAATCTAAGCCATGTATAATCACCTTATAACATGATCAATCATCACATAACCATTTAACATGATTCTTGTAGTAACATGTCTTAAAAATAAGAAACAACAACAATAGCAACATAGTTCTATCACATGATCACACAACAACCACCCATCATCAACACAACCTCAACTTCATGGTAATCACAACAACTACACAACAAGAACCATGCATTAAATAGACAACAATTACAACACACGACTACAAATAATGCATATAACGTCAAACGCTAAACGGATATAACCTCGGCTACCAAACTGACGTAACGAGCGGTGACATGAAAAGTTGCCACTTAACACCTCGATTAATGAAAACCCGAGGGATAAAGTTATATGATCATGGGTTTGAACCCCAACATCTGCATTTTTATTATTTACACAAACAACACCTCAAACCTCTCAGTTTATTTAAAAATTGAGGGGTTAGATAGTTTATTTTTTTAAAATAATATTAATTACATTGTTTACATAGAATATTAATAAATTAATTTGTTTACAAACTACATTGTTTACACAGAATATTAAAGTAAAAAATGTTGTTCTTCATCGTCATCGCTGTTGGTGAAGAACAAATGTTTGAAATCTCGGAGAAGAGAAAATGTTGGATATCCTCGTTAAATAGATCAAATGCAATATATTCTCTATGACTTGCATTCATTTGTTTCTGATATAAAACAAAAAAAAGTTAGCTAAATAAAATAAATATTCAATTATATGATTATTTAAGAATACAAACCTTGAACCCAAGATAATTTTCTGCACATGCAATCCATCACATAAATCTTTGGCAAAGTAAATACACCCTCACCAGCCACATATTAACTAAACCTAAAAATTTTCTTCTCTTGCAATCTATCACATTGATACTTTTACTTTGTAAAATCTCATGGCGCTCTAACTAAACATAGAGTTTCACAACAACGTTTCTTGTGGATTCACTACTATCTAATTTAAATATTCATAATGCTTTTATAATGAGGGTTTTAGGTTTCACGGGGAACACTAATGGCAGTGTCTTGAGCGTTGATAATCATTAAATGGACGGTGAAGATTTGATTAAAGACGATGAAGAAACAGAAAAAACACGTTAATATGTTACCTCAGTTATTATTTAAAACCGAGGTGAAAAATCTTTGTTTTTTTTTTATATTTACATTGTTTATAAAGAATATTAAAATAAATTACTTAACAAAATCAAGAGTTTGACAATGGATTCTTGGAGAACAAACCAGAGGAGTTATGTGTTCCAAACAAGATAAATGTTTTTATATTTACATTGTTTTCAGATTTCAGAGAAGTTATTTGTTCCTACCAAGAGAAATTTTTTTTTCTGTACTTGCAATCCATCCCAGATTATATAGAGCAAATTTTTTCATGGCAAATGCTTTCACTTGGAAAGAAAACATGAAAGAGAAATGGATGTATGTGTTTAGTAATAAATTTCTCAATGCTGTCAACTGAGGAAAGCAATATATTTCTCAATGTTTTCTTTGATTGACAACATAGGAATGTTATTACACAAATGCAACAACAACATCAACACCGTTATGTAAGATATATTGCAAAGGTCGTAAAAAAATGTTTTGTTCAAGATAGAAGAACATTGAAGATTTTTGCTGCCTTGCAATCCATCCTAAAGAATGATGCTTTGGGCGGCGTCATATTAGTAAGGATTAGAGTAAAATCTGTTAACGAGTGCTTTATGGTAAAATCTTGTTATTTTATACCTCGGTTAAATAGAAAACTGAAGGGTTGTAACATTTTGTTTACACTTATAAACAAATAAATTCATAAACTGCAATAGCTGGGAGTCGAAGCTTGTACCGAGTTGTTTTTTTACCTGTTTTTTTTTAAACCGAAGAAAGTTTTTTTTTTAAATAATAAAAAATATTGCGTCTTGGTTTTATACCCCAGTTTTCTATTATTCGAGGTGAAAACTTCGTCATGAAAAATGTGATTTGTTGTAGTGACATCAACACATCATGGCAAGCTTTTACACCAAACAACATGTAAGAATCATGAAGTTCAAAACCATAGTTCCAATTTCATGAATTTCTCCCACCTAAAGCTAATCTAACTAGGAGCTCACCTTAGAGATGAAGATGATGAAGAAGATGGTGAAATTGAGATGAAGTTTGTGATGATGATTATTGATGATGCTCCCTCCATGAGTTTCTTCTTCTTCTCTTCTTCTTTCTCTCTTTTTTCTCTTTTCTTTCTTTCTAGTTTTCTATCTTTTTCTTTCTTACTCACACCACCACATACATATATATATACATATAATATAATGTATGGCTGGAAAATAAAGTTAGATAGGAAATATCTCATTGATATTTCTTACTACTAGTCCAAATGGCCAATTATTAATGTTACCAAAATATCCCTTCTTATACTTATTAATAAAGGACAATCTCTTTTAATAAGAATTGAGCACATTTGAGTCTACTGGTTGCTCTATTGGTCCCAACTAACAACATACAGAGCACTTACGAGTTCAATTTGTCTCAACTGACAACAAATAGAGCATATATGAGCTCAATTTGCTCAACTGACAAAAGTTAGAGCATTTAAAAAGATATGGAATATTACAAATAAGCAAGAGAGTTTGAAAGGCCGAGGATCTAGGAATGAACAGAATTTATTCTTTACCTATTTATTTTTGTCTAGTATATGGAAATAATGAGAAATTTGTTAGTAAGATTCCTATTATTCTCCAAGTGGAAGATAATCCTAAGACTTATAAGGAAACATTATCGTCAAGGGACTCCTCCTTTTGGAAGGATGCTATCCAAGACAAAATGGATTCAATAACATCAAACCACACTTGGGAGCTTTTGTTTACCTAAAGGATCGAGACCCATTGGATGCAAATAGGTGTTTAAAAGAAAGTATCATAGTGATGGTACACTAAACACCTACAAGGCTATATTAGTAGCCAATGATTTTAGACAAAAGGAATATGTTGATTATTTTGACACATATACACCAGTAGCAAGAACGGTGATAATTAGAGTATTGTTTGCATTCGTTTCCTTTCATAACCTTATAGTTCATCAAATGGATGTCAAAATGGCATTTCTAAATGAAGATCTCGATGAGGATAATTACAGGGAGCAACCGAAAGGTTATGTGTTTCCTGGTAATAAACAAAAGGTAAGCAAGCTTGTCAAATCCTTGTATGTATTAAAAAAGCATTGAAACAATGACATCAAAAGTTTGACTCAATCATACTTTCTATATTGATGACATATTAATCATTAGCAACGAGATTGATGTAATTTAAAAAACAAAGAGTTTCTAATTTCCACATTCAAGATGAAAGATCTTGGACTAGTTGAAACTATTTCGGGGATAAAAGTAAAGTGAAATGTTGTTGGGGTTATGAACTTAGTCAAACACACTATGTGAAGAAAGTGCTTGATAAGTTCAAACACTTAAGTTTTAAGGAAGTGAGTATTCCATTTGATCCTAGTGTTAAGATTTAAAAGAGTGACAGAAGAATTGTGGCTCAATTGAAATATGTAAGTGAAATTGGTTATCTAATGTATTTGAGCCATGTACAAGACCCGACATAGCATTTGTATTTAGTAAAATGAGTAGATTTACTAGCAATCTAAATGGTGAACATTGGAAGGCCATCACAAGGATTTTTTATTATCTGTTGAAAACCAAAAATCTCAACCTTTAGTATGGTAGGTTTTCTTCCATATTAGAAGGATATACCAATGCGAATTGAATATCGAGTGTTGGAGATCATAAATTTACAACTGGATGGATATTTACATTAGTTGGGGTGAAATTTCTTAGAAGAATAAGAAATAAATGTGTATCACACTCTCAACTATGTAATCAAAGTTTGTGGTTCTTGCTTTTACTAGTCAAGAAGCTGAATGGTCGAAGGACCATCTGTTTGAAGTTCCATTGGCTAAAGACAACGTTTCAAATATGTTTATACATTGCGATAGTCAAACCACTTTAGCTAAAGCATACACCAAAGTGTATAATGGAAAGTATAAGCATATAGATCTTAGACATTCCTTCGTGAGAAATTGATTAAGGATGAAATCATTTCACTCACTTATATGCATTCAAGTTATAATTTAGCCGATCCATTTACTAAACCACTGGCTAGAGATTTAGTAAAAACTACCTCGAAAGGTATGGGATCTAAACTCATTGAGTAAGAGTTCCAACAATGGTAGCAACTCAATCTAACATTAAGAAAATATTAACCATATATTTAATGGGTAACAAAAACCCCGTTAATTTGGATGCCTGTGTGACATTAATTAATAATGTTGACCATAGTATTAGAGGGTCGAGTTTTATTAAACTCTTAATGAAGTTCAATGTTGAGAATATGTATCTCAAGTAAATTAGATACAATATAAACTTCACCTATGTGAATTTTGAGATGGTGTCGTCTCATAGCAAGAGTTGAAGTTTCTCTCACGATAAATTCACGAGACAGGAAAAATACATGACCATAAATAATGCTAGGTAAGAGATGTAGACTAAGAACCATTAAAGAGTGTGTGTAAGATAATTGTAGTAATAATATGATCCTTTGAAATAATGTTCATTTAATGTCTAGTGATGATTGACAATTCGATTGTTAAAAAAGAATTGACAATGACAACTAGTATGGGAATCTCACGTGTTTTTTTATTGTTTGTAGTGAAGTTGGTATAACGTCTAATCATATCTCATTATATATTATAGGTTAAATTATAATTTTAGTCTATAAGGTTATAATATAGGTTAACTTACAATTAAATTTTAAAATAAATCATTGCATTTGAGAATATATTAGGACGATGTTGCTAAGATTAAGAATTTGAAGGCCTTAATTGAATTGATTGATATATGATGTACACCCTCCGGACACATTTATAAGCAAATTTATCTTTTTGTGGTACATTTGACTATTAATGTATCTAGTTCATGTTTGGACTAGATACATTAATAGTCAAATGTACCACAAAAAGGTAAATTTACTTATAAATGTGTTCGGAAGGTGTATTAGTCATGTATAATTATGCACGGTACAAAGTAGGTGGTAATGATTGTTATATGCTTAAGGTAATTAGAGTGGAAATGAATTCACTAGTGTGTTTATTTATGAAGAAGGTAATTGTATTAATAACATGATCCTTTGAAATAATATTCATTTAATGTCTAGTGATGATTGACAATTCGGTTGTTAAAAAAGAATTGACAACTAGTTTATGAATCTCACGTGTTTTTTTATTGTTTTTAGTGAAGTTGGTAAAACGTCTAATCATATCTCATTATATAATATAGGTTAAATTATAGTTTTAATCTCTAAGGTTATTTTTTAATTTTAAAATACAATTTATCAAATTCTTAGTCTAAAACTAGAATTACGCAATTCAAAAGTCAAATTGATGAGTTCCATAAAATAAAATATTTAATTTGAATTGCAGAGCAAGAAGCGCATGAATTACAAATTCATTCTCAAAAGCGAGAAACTGTAAAAATTAAAAGTGTAAAAATTCAAACAAAAAATAGTTGAACAATATGTCATTAGTATTAATATTGGTTCGATCACATATTATCTTTCGTGATCTAAATTTAGTCCTTGCACAACTTGTGTGCGCATTTCTTTCAAATTTTTAGTTGTCAAGAATTAATTCAATTAGTAGTGATAATTCATTTTGTTCTACGTAAGTATAGAAGTTGGACTTTTCCAATCATGAATCAATTCGCCATAACATGTGAACTGATTCAATGATTCATTGTGTTTAGTAAAAACTTGAGAATTGATTTTGCTAACATGAATCGATTTATCATATCACATGAATTAATTTGTTGTATTATTTGATTTTCTTAGTTTTAACATACAAATTAATTCCCAATGTTAAATGAAATGATTATGATTTCTCAATTTCGACTTTTAATTTTTGAGAATTTCTTAACACACCACTCAGCCTTCGTAAGCATCTGGCGCGCTAACGAAAATACCCCTGCTTTCCGGATGTGCACATCCGGACGCACCGTATTTTTAAAAGTTTTTAGTTTTTTTCGGATGTGCACATCCGAAACAAATTCGTATTTGCAAATCCGGATTAAATCCTGAGACATAACTCAAAAAATTCAGCAATGACAGTCATAAAATTAAATCAGGATTACATTCAGAAATTCGGCATTACATCGACAGAAATTTAAATAGTACAAGATCAATAGCCCGGTGGACGCTTGCACATCTCTAAGATGTCATCTACCGTTCTTCGGATTTTGACGGTCACCTCGAACTCGAACGGGAATTGTTCTTCGTAACCCAAATAAGTTTGCCACATTGCTCTAACATCGTCTTGATTCTTGAGCTTAACAAGGCTGTAAGCGACGTTCCCTTCGTTGTCAACAGAAGGTGAACGATACTGAAACTTCGCAACCTTCCGTTTGTCTCCGTAAGGTAGGAGAAGTTCGATGTCGTCATTGATTTGGCCGATGAAGATGTCCCTCATTAGCGTAAACGTTTGACCGCGTGTTTTACCGTCGGTGAAGGAGACACTAGCGGCATACCAACGGGCCTTGATTTGATAGAACTGAGACATTTTGAGCTTGTGTGAAAGATATCAAATGAAACCCCTAATTTATAGAAAAGTGAGGGTAAAGTTATTCTGCCTAAGTTCTTTCCGGATGTGCAGATCCGGACAAACCCTACAAATATGAATTTCGGATGTGCACGTCCGGAAATTGTCCGGATCTGCAAATCAGAAAGTTTGATTGATACATTTTCAAACAGAATTGAATATGTGATGCAGCCACTTGGAATACTTTCAGTGCAATAAAATTCGTAAGTGTATTAAAAAGACATATGGATAAAAATACAATATATTTCACTTCAATAATGTACATTGTGTTGTATGATTATGCAAAAGAGTTAAAACAAAAATCTCCGTCTAAATCTATCGGAGCTTGACCTTTCGACTTTTCTGCATTTGATGCCTTTTCTATTGCGTTCAATCTTTCAAATTCAAGCATCCTTTCGACAAAACTATCCGGCCAAGACTCAGCAATTGGGGTTGCATGGGTCGCCCATTGCGGTGATTTAGGTGGTATCGGGCATCCGGGTTTCAAGATAACTTGTACGAAATGTCTTGATTTCGCAAGCCAGCCGATACACATGATGCGATCACTTGGATTCGACGGAGGTGCGGTGTGGAGTGGAATAAAGGTTTCCGAAAAACCGTATCGCGTCAAGTCGATACACACTATATCGTAGGCGCATGCTATTAGATGACCCATCTCAGGGAAACTCATCCATTTCGATACCGGTGTCGGACCACTCAACCACGGAACAAGTGACTCATGAACCTTGTCGTACTTTTCTTGATTTTCATAGAGACGCAAGTATGCTTCTTTATGCGTCTCCAACTCTAGGATAAGTTGATGACGTATAAGTGCATGACCTTCCTCTCCTTTATCGAGTAGTGCCGACACGGCTCGGTAACCGCAATTACCATCCCCTACAACATCGATTATACCGTCGATATGCTTGTGCATAAAAACTGGCATCTCGTCAATAAAGGTAATCATACGTGTAGTTGGAGTCGTAGTCCGGACTTGTAGAATCGGTGTCGGAGCCGGTTTGGAAATGCGAGCTCCTTTCATGACACGTTGTAGAGATTTAGGAGTCGGAGAGTCCGGAAAGATTTGATCAACGTGCTCATAATACGAAGGAGACCGAGTTGTTGCGTTGTCATTTGGTGTAGGCTTCAACTTCTTCGGAGCACCCTTTGTCTTAACCGATTGAGACGGCAGTATCATTGCAGTTGTTTCGGGGAAGGCAATCTTCCTCAACTCTTCTTTGATATGTAGCTTCATATTGTCGTCGGTCTTCGAAAATATATTTTGAATCGCTTCCAATTCGGCCAAAATAGAGATATCTGGTTTATCTTCTTCCTTACAGCCATCATCATCAAAACTAAGTCTCATCCAATGAGGGCAAACTTCGTCAATTTGTATTGGCTCACCTAGTTTCAATTGTTTAGCAATGGCACAAGCACAAGGAAGACCGTAGATTTTCACAATAGTGCAACCACACTTTGCACTATCGGCACCTACCGTTTCGGCTCGGTTGGCCTCGTGAAAAATATAGCCCAACCCCGCCCGATACATGTTGCCGATCAATTGAGAGTAGAGGAAGTTACCTTTAAATCGATGTTCCAAAACCGTGATGCTCCGACCGAAAGTGGTTTGTATCTCATTGTGTTGGTTTTTGATCATTAGATGCATAGAGTCCCAATCCCAACATAAATCCCCCTTACTATTCCCCAACCAATTCTTCAAAGTGGCATGTGCCGACTCAACTCTATTGGTGGTAGTGTTTCCAAGATGTCGTACGTTATCGGTCCATGCACAAACAATCTTTTCTTTCACTTGATCAAGAATTGTGGATTCAACATATTTCAACAAAGAGGGGTACCGTTCACACACTTTCCGGAATTTAATGACCGAATCGGCATATAATTCCGTTGTGGAAGAATTTAGAATATGAGTCCATGCATCCATAATTTTCTCTACAATGACACCCGACTTGACCACTTTTCTGTCTTCCGACTCCACTTGTTTCGCACCCACCGCGGTCTTAACCCGACTTCGCACATTCTTTGTTATGTGAAATCGACAAAGTAGTGCATTGGAAGAAGGAAAGACCTTTGCAACCGCATTCATCAAGGCGTTGTCGCGGTCCGTAACAATTGCTTTTGGCATTTGAACATGTTTCTTCAAAAGTGACCGGCACGTCTCCAACGCCCACGTGAAATTGTCCTCTTTCTCACACTCCAAAAAGGCAAAGCCGACGACATATGTCTTATCCGTAGACGTAACGCCAACCATCTCAAACAATGGAAGACGATACTTGTTTGTCTTGTAGGTGCTATCGAGAATGAGCACTGTCGAGAACGTGTTGAATAACTTGATGGAATCCGGATGAGTCCAAAAAATATCTCGGACCGTAATTCCATCATCGCGATATCTGTACCGAGACACGTAATCGTTGTCCTCCAACACTTTCAACAGTTGTTACATCTCACTCCTATCTCCCCTAATTGCCTTGTTCGTTTGATACCGAATGTTATACACTTGCTTTATGTTTGCAACATTTTCGGGTTCTTTCCATTTCAACTTCACAAGTATATTCTTCGGTTGGACAAGGTTCAAGGTCATGTCGGTTATACATGTCTTCTCTTCCGCCTTGAGCCGACATACACTTGGATGACCTTGAAGCTTTGAGCACATTTCGTGGTTATGTATACCACAACGAACGGTAAATCTCCATTTCTTGGAAACTAACATGTAACCACCAATCTTAAAAGGGCACTCACATCTTTTAGTACCGGTCTCGTCTTTCTTTAACTTCCGTAGAGGTGCTTGATATTTGCCGCTTATTTCGCAACCCAAAATTACAAAAGCTTTTCTTCTATCCGACCCATTATCCGATCTCCCGATATTTACACCGAAGCCAAGCTCAATAGCCGTCCTACGAATGTATGTGATCGTGCTTTCACGATCATCAAAGTCTTGCTTGTTGTTAAAGTAACCGCCGACATCAACCGACTTTACGAGCATGCCTTCATCTTTCGGGGAAATCAGCGCAACTAATTCTTTTGCCATGTTATCGGGGTGCACCATATCTATTTATAAACAAGAATAGAATAATTAATATGTATAAATAAAATATATTCAAAAATGCTGAAAATTTAAATTAATTAGCTTCAGGCATTTTTCCGGATGTGCACATCCGGAAATGTTCATGCTGAATTCGTTCCAGATGTGCAGATCCGGAAGCAGCGTAACTTATTTTTTCAAAAATGTAGATTGATAATGTGAGCAATGTAGTGGATGAAGTTGAATGTTCACCTGAAATTCAGTCTTTCCTTACTCCCTTTGATTTGTTGCACCAAAAACTTGAACTTTTTGAATGAGAAATGGGATTGATGAAGTATGGTTTTTTGAGTTGGTGAGAGTGAGTGTAGTAGGAGAAATATTGAGAATGGGAAGGGGGGAGTGATCATGCAGCTTCAAATATATCACCTTTTTTGTCCGGATATACAGATCCGGAGGTATTCTGGATATGCACATCCGAAAAAACTTTTTATTTTTTAAGAATACAGTGCGTCCGGATGTGCACATCCGGAATCAAAGGGCAAAAAAATAATTTCACATGGTGCCTAAAAAACTTGGGTGGTGCATTAAGAAATCCTGTCATTTTTTACTAAAGGACCATAATGGTTTAATTCACAATGGAGTGTGAATAATTGGTATAAATGTTCTTTATCTTGTATATAAACAAATTTAATTCATTCATTCATCCAAACCGTTTTAATATAGGATGAGACATGATTAATATTTTTGGTGACTAGCAAAAAACAATGATGCTCTAGTTAACAAGTGAACAACATTCTTGACTTGGCTTCTTATAAAACTTATACTATAATTTTGTAACAATTATACAAACAATTTCATACTAAATGAAGTAAAAATGTGGTCTGAAAATATAAATTTTAAGATGATAATCGTGTGACATAACTAAATAATAAATCTCTATTGAAATTGAATAATAGTATCACAATCTCATAAAATATTAATTAATTTTTTAAATATTATAAATTTGTTTAAAGTATATATCAACTAATTAGTTTTATCAAATTAAAATAATTTTATCATAGAAATTAACATAAAAAATTATATAAAATAAAAAAGCCACATCATCCTATAATAGATGCTGTAAAGCATAGACATAGATCACAGTGTGTGTGACAGTAAAAGAGAATCCAAAATCCAAAACTCTCACAGCAGCAACAACAACAAAAAAAAAAAAACAACCTTTACTCTCAAAAACCAAACCCTCGTATCGTGTCTTGTCGCCGAAAAACCTCCACTCCCAATCTCTGTTCGGTTTCAATTCGTTTCTTGCTTTCTTCAACTTCCATATAGATAGAGATAGTTTGTGAAAAAAGCTTCTACTTTTAGGGATATATACACAACATGTATGTTGTTCCTCCACCTCAGAGATCCGATCCGGCTTCAGAATCCTCTGATTTGCGTATTTACCAAGCTTGGAAAGGCTCTAACGTATGTAACACACTTTCTTTTTCACTCCTTTTTCTAATTTGTTGTTTTTTTAGTTAATTTAGGATGGAATTTGGGTTTAGGCTTTGTTTTCATGGATGAGGAATTTGCATTTTTAGGGTTTTGTTTAAGAACTTTGATAGGCTTTGAAGTAGCATTAGGAAAAAGATAGGTGATGATGGTGGCTTTTTATTCCTTTTGTTAAGTTAAAAAATTAAGAAATAATTAAAGTATAACCCTAATGTTGGTGAAGACTTGCTCCTGAGAGTGTGTTTCTCTCAGAGGTCTCAGGATCAAATCCCGCTAGGTGCTAATAATTACTGTAATGTACAAGTCCGAGCTTTGCTCTGGCTTTAAATGGGCTCTCTGCAAGTTGATAGTGAAATTGGTCCCTTTGATTTAGTAGGTTGTAAGGTCGGATACTATGCTTTAAAAAAAAAATTAAGTGTTGATTCTATAGTGCTGTTTATTTTAGGTTTTAGATATTTCTTTTTCTTCTTCTTTTCTAGTGGCTACTATTTTTAGCTTCAGATAAAGCTACTATTTTTAGTTTGTTTGGACTTTGAAGTATGAATTAGCGGAGAGTAAACAACTATATAGTGGTGACTGACTGACATAAATTCTCATATTCATGACCAATTCTTTGCATTGTTAGGTAAAAATTGTATACTCTTTTCCATTGATGGTTTTATCCACAGATTTTGTAAAGAATGAAACTATGTCGGTGACAGTTGCTGCAATTTTATTTGGAATATATGTTATTTTCAAGCCAATTTCGAAATATGTCGATACGTATTAATTGTTTTAAGCCCTTTCTTGCAGAAATTTTTTCTTCAGGGGCGGTTCATATTTGGACCAGATGCAAGATCGTTAGCCCTGACAATTTGTCTTATCGTTGCTCCTGTTGTCGTATTCTGTATCTATGTTGCCAGAAAACTGATAGATGATTATTCTGATCACTGGGGGATATCAATAATTGCAGTTGCTGTTGTCTTCACAATTTATGTGAGTCTCTCGCATGCACACACTTCATTTGTGTATAAGCATGATGAGAAGCACTGTTCTATGTTGCAACTCATGCACACTTGTTTGCACTAAAATATTTACCGTATGCTAATGCTATAGTCTTTTGCCAGATCGTAGTTCTTCTCTTGTCAACATCTGGCCGTGACCCTGGTATAATCCCGCGCAATGCACATCCTCCAGAGCCAGAAGGTCTTGAAGGCGGTTTAGATGTTGTGGCTGGTCAAACTCCGCAATTGCGATTGCCTCGCATCAAGGAGGTTGAGGTCAATGGAATCGTTGTTAAAGTTAAGTATTGTGATACTTGCATGCTCTACAGACCTCCTCGATGCTCTCATTGCTCAATTTGCAACAACTGTGTAGAGAGGTTTGATCACCATTGCCCCTGGGTTGGGCAGTGCATTGGACTGGTAAGTTGGACCTTTCAACTGGATGTATATTTCCGCGTTTCAGCGTCTTACATGCCTTTCTTGATATGTGCAAATTATCATGCAGCGTAACTATCGGTTCTTCTTCATGTTTGTCTTTTCGACTACACTACTTTGTATATATGTTTTCGCATTCTGCTGGGTCTATATTAGAAGAATTATGAATGCCGAGGACACAACAATTTGGAAGGCAATGATCAAAAGTCCAGCCTCCATAGTCTTGATAGTTTACTCCTTCATATGCATGTGGTTTGTTGGGGGCCTGACCGCCTTTCATTTATATCTCATAAGTACTAATCAGGTAATGACTTCTGTTTTTAGTCTTTATATTTCTTTTAAGAATCGAACCTGACATCAAACCAGCGAGGTTCAATCAGTTGAACTGTCCGGTTCGGTTTTTAAAAATAACCTAGCAATTCTAAGGTACTTACAGCTTCATATTGGTGTTCATTGTTCTTGCAGACTACATATGAGAACTTCAGATACCGATATGATCGGCGAGCCAACCCATATAACAGAGGAGTGTTCGGTAATTTCAAAGAGATATTCTTCACCAGCATTCCCTCATCAAAGAATAATTTCAGGGCAAAGGTCCCAATTGAGCCAGTATTACCCGCTCGATCAGTGGGCGGAGGCTTTATGAGCCCAAGCATGGGAAAAGCTGTCGACGACATAGAGATGGGAAGGAAAGCAGTCTGGGGTGACATGGGTAGTAACATCGATCATTGCGAAGGGCAATTAAACAATCGCGTGGCTGTAAAGGATGGGGAGTTCGGCGAGTTGTCTCCAGAAATCAGGACAACAGTAGACGAGACGAGTGACCATGTTGGAATACATCCTAGGCGATCTAGCTGGGGAAGAAAAAGCGGAAGCTGGGAGATGTCCCCTGAAGTTCTTGCTTTGGCAGCCAGGGTCGGGGAACCGAATCGCGTCGGCGGAGTAGGTAGCAGCAGTTTGAGCACCGAGAGCAGACGTACATAGCAACTAAACGAGCTACCGTGACACTAATTTCTAAATGTTAAATCAACAACTAAATTGATTGTATTTGAAGTGTGAGGGATTGAAATTTGAAAGGCTTCTAATACATTCTTGTTTAACTTACTTTCTGGATTCAATATTGAGGATTGTGCATTGAAAATCATTCAACAAAATCTAATTACCATGGATATATATATGGTTAACTTCAAACTTTAACTCCTTTGATACCAACAGGTATCTAATATTTGAAAGTTTAATTACAAAGACAGTGAAAACAACACCATAGAGAGAGATCTGTTTCATTACAAAACAATGTATTTGAAGTTTAACAAGTAGCTGCTAATATATAAGAAAGATTGAGGTTGAAATCTATTGTGGTGGAATAAGAACATTTCCAATGTTGTTGTGCCATGGATCAGCCAAGTGAGTTGCCAAATTCTCCAAAGGTCCAGTCCCTGGATAAGCTGATTGTTGAACACAGATTCCAACAAAAGCCAACAAAGCAAGACGTCCTATAAAAACATTCAACAAAGTATAAGCAACACTATCGCAATTCATTAATCATCTACAGAACTTCAGTAACCATGAACTTGAATGAGATTAATCAGAGTTAGTTGAAACAACTGAAATCTTGGCTAATGATGTTAAGTATATTAACCATTTGTTACTTACCATTTTTAACTTCTTTGATTTTGAATTCATGGAACTTTTTAGGGTCTTTAGAGTAACCCAAAGGATCAAAAGCACCACCAGGGTATTTCTTCTTTTCAGGGTCTTTCTCCATACTCCTTTGGTGCTCAACAAAAGCAATAGAAAGGAATTCAATGACCAAAATGGTGGGTAGGGTGCCCCATGGAACAGGGTTTCCTAAGTAGGTTGCTTGTCCTCCAGGAAGTGCTGCCCATTCCTGTGCCTTCACCCAGTTTCCTAACCCCAATGCCTCTGGTACCAAAATTCCTGGCTGCAAAATATAACAAACTTACTAAGGTGTCACCATGCAAAATAAACAGCGAAATCATCACGGTGACATCCGTGATGATTTCACTGTTAATCCAAACATGCGTTTCTTAAAAGGAGAGATACTTACAACAGCAAGCATTGCCCATCTGCAGTGAATGAGTTCAGACTCTTTGAATCTCTCAAGATTCTCAGGTACTTCACCAAGACGAAGAGGATCAAATCCAAAGTCACTGAAACAAAATCATTCATGCACTAATTCATTACTATTATACTACGACAACATATAAAAATACAGCATTTATAACTACGAGCGATATTAATGATTATTTTACAACCGTTTTCGAGAGAATTTGAACCGAGTATCTTAAGTTTACACAGCTAAACTTATAATTCAACTACTATTGAACTGAATTCACCAATCTACATAACCAAAAGAAAACAGAACCTATACATACCCTGGAGCTGAGCCATCAAGATAGGAAGGTCTAGGTTGACCAGGCATCCAATCAGAAGTCATGGTGAATCTAGAAGAAGCATTGGCAAAAGCAACACAAGGGAGTGGAGTTGAAGTTGAAAATCTTGATTTTGAGGAAGAAAGAAGAGATGGAAAAGCTGAGAAAGCTGAACTCATCAATGTGTTACAAGCCATGTTTGTGATTCTTGTCACACAATGAGAATAGTTTTTTAGTGACAGTTCTTGCTATAGTATTATGTGAATGGATGAGTGAAAGTTGTTTGAAGGAATATAGAAGAGTGGTGAGGATATAAGCAAATCCAAAATTAGATTTCCATTGGGTAAAGATGTTAGCTATTGAGTTATCATTGGTCCACGTTTCTATTTCTTCATCCAATTTCAATGTTGAGGTGGAGTCACTTGTGGTGGATATTTCCCAAGTTTGTTTGTGGTTGAAATTTCTGTCATATACTTGATTTTTTTTTAAAAATCAGTATTATAGTCTGTCTTTGGTAGAATATTTTTGTGGAAGGTAATTTATTTATATATTGAAATTTTTGTGGCTGTAAAAAATTTAATTATTTGGCCATTTTGTTGTTATTTGTGTAATAAGATATGATTGAATGTGTGTACAAAGTTTAATATCATACCAACCAAAATCAAACTAAAAAAATGGTATTTTTATATACTTTTTCTTACACTAATTTTGTAAGGAAAAAAATATTTGGAGTATGTATTTTCTATTAAGAGAAATACTACTTAACAAAAGAATGTCATTGAAATGATTATCAAAATTATTTTTGTTTTACATAAAAATTTATATTCTTATCGTGTTGACACTATAGACTATTTTGGAAGAAAGTATATTTAATTTTAAAAAAAAATGTAGTACCATGAATGAGAATCTTACTAAATTGACTGTAAAATGTCAATTTGATATTTTCAGCTTTACTTTATCAAATACATATTGGTAATTTCTCATCCAAACCATTAAACCAACTCACCTTAAATCTAAATGTGGCTATTCTATAGAGTAAATATGTAAATAAACACTTAGACTGAGTATATAGTACAAATTTTATAGCAAACAGCAATAGAACTACTACTATGTAAGACTCATTCATGATCATAATATGATAGTGTCATTGCAGAGTGCCAACAACACTAGATAACATCGTAGGTCGATGTTGACAACATGTTTTGGGCATTCAAAAAAGTGCATAACAAAAAAAAGTCTCCTCTTTCTTTTTTACAAGACATGTTTTCTCTGATGTTCTCTTTATACATGTTAGTGATGTAAATAAGTGTATCAGCAGGCAATTTACAGGAACCTGTCCAAAAGTAATTTAGTGCATGTTTGGAATAACTTTTCTTTCACCCCACCGCACGTCTACATGGCATTTCACCGTGAAAATGAAAAGCTACAAAGTGTAGCTTCTGGGCCAAACGAGCGTCTGACACTTTTCCACAGCGTATCCAAACGTAATCTAATGTATTACATCAAATTTTACTTTCCCTTCTTGGCAGTAGTTTTCTTTTTGGATTTTTGGGATGCAGCTCCACTCTCCTGTAAACATCAAAAGGAGTTCAGAGACAGATACCTCAAAAAAAGACCATAAAACAACATAAAAATAATTTGCAGTGCCTTCCGATAATTTCTATAAGCATTTCGGCCTGTGGACTCCTTCCCACTCTTGTTGACATAAACCTACAATGTGAAAGATAAAAATTCAGGTTCTGATCAATTGATACAATATGCCGAAATGTGTTTCTGATAAACAAGAGAAGGTCCAAGACAAATTGTATGGAGAATTGCAAGAATGAAATAAGGTTAGAGAATGCTGAAGTCTTATTCATTGATAGAAGATAAAAGGAATTGCAGAACAAATATCGCTATTCTGGATCAATTAAAAACCATCAACTTCACATTTTGTTACAGAAACAAACACATTCAGCTGTAAATCCTTGATTTCTACCATGAGATGTAAAACAACACTGATCTTTTCTGCATTAAAGTTGTCGCAGTGTCTAGAATAATAAAATGAAATAGAATGACATAAAAGTAAGTAGCAAGAGCGACATTAGAAAGATAGAAACTCGAGGATCAATTGAATTTTACAATATATTTCCTCAGGAAAAAAAAAATATAGCAACATATAATGATATCTATAAAACACTTCATATTTCCTCAAAAAGGAAAAATATGGCTACATATAATAACATAACAGATACAATAATAATTCCTCAAAAAGGAAAAATATGACAAGATGGTTGGCTTTTTTATTTTTTGTAACAGAATAACACATTAAGTTTGTAGCTTTTTATGAGCAGCATCTAGCAATAATAATAAACAAACTCAACCAGCTAAAAGGATGAAACATTCTTCAGAAATTTTTACATACCTTTCTTCCATCTGATCCTGTATACCAATGACCAGCCGGTTCACCGCTTGCTTGTACACGCCTTTGACCTGCATCTTTCGGTTCCACCCAACTTGCAGAATCATTTGAAGAGGTTAATTTGCTTGTTTCATTAATTTTCTTAGTGCTGTTTCTCTTTGTTGCTTTCTTTCTAGTACTACAAGAAATGATTTTGGGATCTAACCAACCTTCAGAACCATTCAAATTTTTTGATTTGCTTCTTCTGCTTGTTGATCCTCCATTGTCAAATTGTCCTCTGAAATCAAAACATAAGCTTGTGAAATACTTCTTAACTATGATAAAAAAATAAAAATAGTTAAGGAAAGAATATTTATGGGTTACATGTAATCAATATTTTCTTGCTGATTCACTGTGTTGTCACCTAATGGAGAAAAATTACACAGGCGACTGCGAACTAACTGCTGAATTCTTGTATTGTCGTGGAAAAAATAACGATGAGCAGGAGGAAGGGGACCCACCGCTTCCCACATTTGTTCATCCTTTTGACCTCCAGAATTAGCCCCACGATATGGCTCGTTAGATTTCGGCACCTGTGTGTTCTTGGCAGAATGGAAGTACTCCTCACACACATCATTGAAAGCAGGTGTAGGAATAGACATATTCTTCTTAATCGGGGAAAGATGTTTCTGATTTTGGTCTGCATCAACAAACCGCACCTTTTTATCTTGTTTCGAAGATATCTGAGGTCTGTTTCGGTTAGCAGTTGACAAGGAGGGACCAATTTTTTCCTCAACGACCATAATATCATCATCATCATCATCATCATCAAGCAATTGAAACCTGTGAAGAGCACTAGCCGCTAACTTGCCATTAGGAAACACCGACCCTCTCTGGTCCGTTTTCAATCCAGCAGAAGCTTGTTTATCCCTAGGAATGGGGAAATTCTTCACCGGGGAAAGATGTATCGGTAAATCCCCCTTATTTTGGTTCACATCATCAAATTGCTTCTTGCTATCTTGTTCCAAAGAAACCACAGGGATGATTCGATTACACAATGGCCCTGTCAACGAGGCAGGGCCAGGTTTATTTCCACCATTAACATCCTCACCAACCATATCATCATCGTCATCAGATTCAATCAATGGAAACCTGCGAAGAGGACTAGCTGCTAAGTTGCCATTGGGAAACACCGACCCACTCTGGCCCGTTTCCAATCCAGCAGAAGCTAGTTTATCCCTAGGAATGGGGAAATTCTTCACCGGAGAAAGATGTATCGGCAAATCCTTCTTATTTCGGTTCACATCATCAAATTGCTTCTTGCCATCTCGTTCCAAAGAAATCACAGGTGTGTTTCTATTACACATCGGCCCCATCGACGAGGATGGTCCAAGTTTACTTCCACCATTAACATCCTCACCAACCATATCAGCATCATCATCAGATTCAATCAACTTAAACCTACGAAGAGGACTAGCCATTAACTTGCGAAACATGGACCCACAATGGCCCGTCTCCAATCTAACAGAATCAGGAATTTTTAAATCCAGCTTTCTTTTTTTATCCCTAGAGTTGGTAGATGAATGAGGAGTTAAAACTCCAATACTTTTCAATGACACTTTTGAGCTGCGACATATAGATTGATTCCAAACCGAGTAACGTGTAGATACTAATCAATATCACAAAAACGAACACACTTACATCAGAATCAGTCAAAATAAATAAACTACTTAACAATCATGAGCATACAAATAAAAAACAAATATTATATAAGCTAATGAAGAAACTTCATAATCAAAATAACCTTTTCTTAATTCAGCAGAAATGGATGAAAAATAGCTTGACATAACAAATTATCAGATTAAACTCAATTTCCTTTTATATTACTATACACTAACCGAAAAAAAAATTAAAGAATAAATAATATGACCTTGAACGGGTTCATCTTGATCTGAGAACTCTTCGATATCATCATCGTCTATGTCTATGCACGGAGGCGGTTCGGTTTGGCGGCTAACGGAGGAGGTTGGGAGACCACGACGGAGGCGTTTGAAGATGCGGCGTGGTGGATCGGATCGGGTTTCCGGGTCGGATTCGGAATCTGGTACTATTAGGTGCGGGTCAGGATTGGGTGAATGTGGAGGCGAGTCTTGGAGATCAAGATCGAACCCTAGAGAGAACGAAGGAACTTCACACTCCGCCATGGAAATTTTCAGAATCAACGAAAATGGTAATAAGAATATGAAGGGAATTTTTAATTTTAATTGTGTTTAATTAGGGTTTAATTTAAATTTTGTGAAAATGGAGGGAATCCAAATTGCAGTCATGTTGGCGGGGTTTTATTTTTAAACAAAAAGTTATAATTATTTATATTGAAACAAATTTTAATTCATATCATTATTTTTGTGGTGGAATTTAGAAAGTAAAATATAGAGATAACTTTTTCTTTCTTTTGCATCATGTCATCTATAACAATATATAAAGGCAAAACATCTTTTTGGTGTAGCATATTTTCTTTCCTTTTTTACCCTTCAAAACTACTTAGAAGATAAACAAATAAAAATTAACTACTCCCTCCATTTTATTTAAATTATAGACAACTAAAAGTAATTAGTTATTTGAAAAGAAAACTGACTTTAACTTCCAATTAAAAACTACATTTAAATAGCTTCTCCTTATAATTTATGTCTTTCATTTTTAACTCATTAGGTTTATTAAGTTATACAAATTAAATTCTCTCATTCAAAAAACATATTCAACCTAACTCCTTCTCTGATTTTGCAGTAACTTATTCTCTGATTTTGCTTGGCCATACTTAAAGACAAGGTTGATTAAAACTATTTGCCTGAAAGCATTGATTCACTATCTCACCCTCTAAGTTAGTTCATAATGTACCCTTTATTTGTAATGAGATTAAATTTTTTTTGCACAAACAACTGCACAGGATACTCACTCGACAAAAGCCATAGAGCGTTTAATACAGCAAACAAAATGATGATAGACAAAGGAAAAAAGATGATGTCCATAGAAATAAAAAATGGAGAAGAAGGGAGACTGTCTGAGGAAAATTGGAATCCAGACAATGTTCATGATGATGGTAGAAAAGAGAAACCTACAATTTGCAGATAACATAATATGGATTGCGAATCACACAATGATTTCTGTTACGGTCGATTATTAGGGTATTTAGATTCTTCAATCTGCTTTTTTTATTTATTTTCATTTACTGTTTTGTTCTGTTTACACAAATCCATATCTGAAATTGGGGTTTGAAAATTGAGATTATTGAATTTTTTTTTAAATTTCTAATACTTTAATATTTCTTTCCATTGTAAAAGAAAAATGAATCATAACCTCTTAGGAAAGAAAAAAAAGGTGCGCCCTAATTTCTATGATCAAATAAGAATGACTATTTTAATTAATTTTTTAAAATTTGGTTTCCTCAAGAATACAAACTTGGTGCTCCAAGATATCTCTTCATGTTTCCAACCAGTTATCATTTCATGCTTTGATTTTTTTTTTCATTACTAATGTTCCACACACTCACACTCATGACATAAGGATAATTTTTGCAATCTTTTTTCATAGTCCTGAATCCGAACATTTATACCTTAATTTTTTAACAAAGAAAACTCATATTTTTAACATAGAAAAGAGATCGATAAACATAATTTTTAACAAAATTTAATTATTATTTTCTAATTTGTACTTTTTAATTAATTTATTGTAAGTATTATATTTTAAAATTTGATGATGAGTATCTTCCATTAGATAAATTATGTCAATGGTTATAATTTTAGTACATTGAATTATATATTTTTTATATATTGTGTAGGTTGTTATTGAGATTAATCTCTAATCTTGCCATCTATAAGACTCACATTCACAAACAAAACTACAAACAAAACTACAGTTTGTATCAGATAATGTTAAATATAGGCTTTAGAGTTTTTTTTTGGTATAATGTCAAGTCTAAGGCTATAAATGATATTAAGGGTTGAATATTGTTTAAAGATCGAAGGTATTTGTGTTTATGTTTTCATCATGATTTTTCTTTTAATGATAACCAATTATTAACTACATTGTTTGCAGCCATGGACAATGTATTATGCAAATTTAGAAAGAACAACTTAACAAAACAAGGAAAGGGGAACAAATGAATGCCATGTGCAAAGGAGATTGAGATGTATAGAGAAAAAGTTAGAGAGGTAAATTAATTTATTAAAAATTTAACGTATATTCGTTTTCTTCTTACTTTTATTTTTTTTATTCATGTAAATAATATTATTTTATGTAACATTTAATTTATTGATAAATTTTAATTTTCACATTCTACTCTTTAGATTGTTAAATTAATTTTAAGTTGATATTTGCATTGTTAAATTGGTCTGAAGATTTTTTTTTAGTGTTGATCCATAAATGGATCTTCATTAATACATTACTAAAACATATTGAAATTTAATATGTATCATTATATTTTTATTTTTAAATAATTGTGTCTAAGTAATATTATTTTTAATAGAATATATGTCAAAAACACTATAAAATGTTTATGTTTATTTGTTTTAAAATATGTGAGAAAGATTTTTGTTCTTATTCTATCTAAATCTTTTTATGGTTTTGAACAATCTATAACAATATATAAATACAAAACTTAATGCGTGAAAAAACTGGTTGAATAAAGTTATGTCACAATGCGATTATCTGAATTCAAACAAAATTTAATGTGTGCATTTTACATATTGCAAACAATACTTAATATGTATCTGAATAAATACACCAATAATAAATGTATTTGTATTCAATAAGTACATTGATATACACACGTATATGTTGTCTAAAAAATATTATTTTTAATGTAACGTGCGATAAACACCTCATATATAATATACACGCGTTTATTTTTCTCTGTTGTGCGCGTTAAAAAAAGCGGACAAACGGGCACGAGAGTGCCCGTTTGGACGCTAGTCTACTATAAAGCAATTGGAAAAAAAGACCATTGATTTTCCATTTGTGCCCTTTCCCCCAAAAAATAAATACACTTACAAAAGGGTAAAAACGTAACAAACATATTCAACACTTTTCCATCAAACTATCTATCAATTACAAAAAGATTTCTTAAACTGCATAAATTGTCCTTTCACTAAAAATTATTTGTAGTACCAAAAGGACATTTTTGTAACTAACAAATAATACACATAATACACTGAAAAAGCCTCTCCTAACATGCCATTTGTCATTCATCCTTTGGCTATCCTAAAAAAAAATAGCTTTCCCTCTCTCTGAATTCAAACGTATTTTCATTTCACACACTTCCTTGTCTCTCTCCTGTTTTCTCTCACCTCTCTTCCCATCAAACCCTACTCCACTGCCCTCGCCTCTGTTTCTCTCTTCTTCTATCACGCCAATCTCTTCTTCTCTCTCATTCATTATTTTCAAGTTTTTGACACCTACAACATTTTTAGACAGGTTAGTGCTTTCTCCAGCAAGCCCTCTTTCTTCAATTTCATTCATTCACTTTTTAAAATCATGTCTATAATTTCAGATCTCATCAACCTTGATTTTAACAAAATCATAATCGATTTTAACGATTTCATAATACTAGCGCAGTTTCGCTTTTCAGATGGGTATTAAGCATAAGGAGTCGTGTTAGAGTCATGTTTCAAGTCATGAAAGCAGTAGAGAATATCAAAACCTTAACTAAAGAAGCTAAGGGGTTTTTATTTTCTGTAGAAGAAGAAAGAACAAAGTTTGCATACCATGTGTTTGAGAAAATTACTATGGTTGGAACTTATATGGTTAGACCTTACGATTTTTTTCTGGAACTGTTTCTGTTTGAAATTTATGATTTTTCAGGTTGAGTCTGACAATTTTTTGTCATATTTTAGGCCATGTATTATACCATTAGAGGGGGGTGTTGCATTTGGATTTAGAAAACCTGAAGAAGAGGAGTTTGAAACACGTTTGTATGTATGCAGAGGGAAAAGAGTTGTCAGATTGAAACAGGTAATGTGTTGTCTGTTCATGAACTTCTTTGATTCTGTCTACATGTAATTGAAAATTATTCTCTGGCAGGTCCCGTTTGCAAGGTCTTCATTGAACCATGATGATGTGTTCATTCTTGACACCGATAATAAGATTTATCAATTCAATGAGGCAAATTCCAACATTCAGGAAAGAGCCAAGGCTTTGGAAATTATACAGTTTCTGAAAGAAAAATATCATGAAGCGAAATGTTGCAAATACAGGTGTGTTATAAATTTAAATTTCACTATTGTGTAGTATATTTCAACTTTAAATTGTAACTAACTTCAATGTAGAACTTCTGATTGCTGGTTGATTTTATTTCTATTACATATACTTGCCAAAACAAAGTTATAAATTTTTTGCAGGTTTGAAATCTTGCTTGAAGGTGCAGCCATAAAGTCTTGACATTAGGAATCAGATTACCATAATTCTCTTAACATGAGGTCAAGTTTGTAAAAGGTTCTTTTGATTTTTTTGGATCAAACATCAGATCTTGTGATTAGTTAGTTATTAAAACAAATAAGTCTTGACATTGTTTAGTCTTAACTATCTTTTATTTAGATACTTAGCTTGTGTATTGTTAAATGCTCTCATTCTCAATTTTAGCTTATGCTTTGTTGTGTAGTACAAATTCGGTTTCTTGAAGCACTAGCTTCAAATGCCTGCCCATTTCTTATGTTAATGTAATGACAATTGGAATTATACACTCGTGTTATAATGGCCAACCTCTGGTTTTTTAAGGTGATGGAGCAGGATTTTCTGCAATTGGTGTCATTGTTGATATCGTTGGTGATGGTGCATACTTCACATCAGCTGGAGCTGGAGCTTCAGCTAGCTATGCAAGAGCCTCAATCTTAGTAGCAAAATCTTCAGCTATGGCTGGTGCACTAGGCTGCACATAAATTACAGCGATGGAAAAATATGTCATCACAAAGACATTGACTAAACCACCTGAGGCATATCCTGATGCCAAAAACCAGCCACATGTTCTTGTGAGTACAAACTATGTTTTATTTTCCTTTACTTAAAATGATCTAATCTGTGTTTTCTTTTGCTTTGAACTACTCAATTCTAATTGTCAAGAAAGGTTTGCATTCTATATGGGAACTAAGTTTGCAATTACATGGTTGCTAGGAATGCATCCATCCATTAGCATGTTCCCAAGTAAAGAGTTCTATGATAAGCAACTTTCTGATGCTGAGATTGTAAGAGGAAAAAACTATAACAAAGGTTTCCTTGAAGGAAAATTGTTTGGTTCATACTTTTTTATCAACATATCTAAGGGCAAAGAGCAGTGTAATCATGATCATAGTTTGAAGAATGTGACTGAAGTTGCTGCTATCTCTGAGATTGTTGGAAGACTTAAAAAGGGTTAGTTTCTCTTTCTCTTCTATGAATAAGTTTGTTAATCAAATTTGGCTTAATTGAGTGTATAATAGAGTACCTAATCTTTTGTTTTTATGGCAGAGGAAAGTTGTTGGTGATGCAAAGGAACGAAAGTGTTTCCATAATGCTGATGATGACAATAAATTGTATCAAACTATTGAAGATGCTTTGTTTGAATTGGAACTACTAGATGATTCTGCATCAGCATTTAATAAGCTAAGCATAAGGGACATTTCAGAATCAAATGCTTTCTCTAGGTAAGTGAAGCTATCAACATCTTTTCATATATTCATATTATGAACTTTCAAAAGTAGAAGTTCGGAATCATTGTTATTATAACTAATATTTGGTTGATTTTATATTTCACAGAAAACCATTGACATTATGGCGGCAATGAAGAGCAGTTTGAAAAAATGAAGCAACTTAAATTTAAACTTTTTTGTCGTTTTAGATTGTACTATGATTCATAACAAGTTTATGTTTATTTCCATTATTTTAGGCTTGAAATTGAAAGTGACAACAGTTCAAAAGTACTAACTATTATTTTGCAGTGACAACAGTTCAAAATCATATAATTATTGGTTTAAGATTGGTCAATCTCATTTTGCAGTGCCATATATAAATAATTTTACAGTGTAATTTTTTATTAACATTTTATGTTTTCCTTAAGATTGGTTCCCCCTTTGAAGCTATGTTGATTATAGCATTGTTATTGGCATTAATGTTAAAACATATACATTGATTTGTTAGTAAAATGATGTTTTGAATAAGTTTTTCATTGACACTCTTGATTGCACTGGATAATATTGGTTGTTGACGATCTATGATATTTCTAATAGTTTCCATTTTATATAGCTTGCAGAGGGGCTAATTTTGGAGAAAACATCATCTCCTTTGGGAGTTCTTTTAAGAAAGTTGCGAAGTGGTTACTGTTATTACATCAGATTGGTAAGCATATGCTGCTGCATAAATTCTGATTTTTATTAATTTTATTTTTGTTTTAATAAGTGTCCATGATGGCAATTGATTATTTTGGGAAAAGTTTGTTGTCGTTGCTTCACGAGACACTTCCATGATGCACTTCCATGATGCTATTGTATGGTCTCCCAAACCAAGCTTAGTAAGTTGTTTCTGGTATTTTAAGTGTGTGTTTTAAGTCATTTTGTGTGTCAATAAGGTGTAATGTGTAGTATGCATGAGTAGTTAACAAATGACAACGACTATTGTTGGCAGAGCTTTGTTGTGGCAATACTTGCAATTGTTATTGTGACATTTTCAACAGGCATAGATTCCAAATGCTTTCAGGTTAGTTATAAAATTTTGAATTTAGCTTGAATTGTATTCTTTTGTTCTCCTATAAGTATGTTACATATTCACGCAGTTTCGGAAAGACAATACACCAGCAGAAGATGATATACCATATGGTTATGGCTTCTTACATTTTATTTTTGCCACTGGAGCAAAGTATGATCGCCTACCCGTTGGTGTATCTATTTTGCATAAATCTACTGCTTTTGTATGAATTATTTATCTCAATATTTTGAGGAGTTTTTTATTTCATAAGCATGCATAAATGATGAATGTTGTTGGATATATTTGCTAATAGTTGATTCCTAACATCTGAGTGTCTATATAATGCCAATTTAATTTGTCATTTTTTTGATTTACAGGAAACTTGCCTTTGCAAAACCAATGGCATTTGAGGATATTGTGGAGTCAATTTAATTTGTATTCTACTAACCACCTTTAGAGAGTTAGTTATCTGCATTTGTTTTAGGTATTATTTATTTATTACCTCATTAGTGTTATTCATGATTCACAAAGAGTAGAATTGGTAATGACTTTTGTTACTTCATCTTATTGATGCTTAGGGACTAAAAATATATCTCAGGAAATGAACATTGTAAATGCTGTACCTTAGTGTTACTTGCATATAGCTCTGTTTCAGTCACCATATAGCTCATTAATTTGGTTCCTTCAGCCATTTTGCAGTTATAGCAGGGACGGAAACAACCTTGAGTTTTATATAGAAATATACCGCAGTAATTGTTTAACATTCTGATTGAAAAATGGAAATGTTTACATTCAAGAAGTCGGGACCATTGCTTCTTTGTTTTAACTGTATTTTATAAGTTTCATTTACAAACTCTAACTAGAAAAAGACACATTATTAAATCATGGATTGCCTTTAACTGAATTATAATTGCTACTTTCCATTGGTAATTCATATGAAAGACTTGTGAAACTTATAAATAAATCTGCAGAACATCAAGGACATGTTTAAGGTGAACCAAATGCCCACCATCAACACAATTTGAGTTTTCTCAGAAGACAATATTTGCTTCACAGTTTAGTATTAGAAATTCTGTTATATTATCAGCCTGTTATAAACTTTGATATAATCTACTGCCATAAACAATGATTTATGGGAGTATTGCAACACAGTTTGTTATCGTTGTTTCACGGGACACTTTCATCGTATGCCATTATTTTTATCAAGTGGTTATATTCATTTATATATTTCTTATTATTATTGATCTTTGAAATTCTTTATCATATGTTCTATTACATTTTGTATCATAATATTGTTTTTTTTCTAATAATTTATAATTTTTTCCTGTACTTTCTCAATTAAAATGACCTTTTAAGAGGTATATCTAAAACAACTACTTTTGCAATATCAAAATAAATTTACCCGTGCGGGAGCACGGGTATCTTACTAGTGTATTGTAGAAATAGATAGTAGATGCAAAACAAATAGTTTATTTGACTTGAATAAGAGATAAAGATATATTTAATGTAAGAATGATTAAGAATTTATATTAACTGATGTGGCTTATAAAAAAAATAAACTAATATATATATATATATATATATATATATATATATATATATATATATATATATATATATATATATATATATGTATTGTTTATTATAAAATGTATCTACCATATTACCATCTAGAAATGAAAAATAATAAATGAGGAAAAGATATTAGAAATTATGTGATTTATCATAAATATTAATTTTCTTCAAAAATTAATATAGATTGAAATATATGTTATACATCGAATAAAGTGAATCTATCATGTTTCAATTATTTTTTGTAAATGGTGGATGAGATAAAAATAATAATAAGAAGGAAGGTCAGAGTCCACAACAGCAATTTGATATTAATTACATGAGGGATAATGATCCTTAATAAATTAGAAGAAAATACATTGACGATTGACAAGTTTTATATGACAGTACTCGTACAAGTTTCATATGACATTACTCAGAGTAAAGTGGTGCGGGTCTATGATTTAAAATCAAGGTAGTCATGGCATTTCACATAAAGATTCGGTTTTTAGACGATGAATCTGAACTTTTCAATTAAACATGGTAACGATGTGGATTGGAAACGATTTTTACCTCTCTCAAACTCAAACTTAAATCCTTAAATAATCCTCGTTATCCGCCACGATTCCATATAGGGATGAAGAACTAAAACTCAAACCCGTCTCAAATGAATTCGGGTTGGATTTGAGTTTCCCTGCCCCGCCATCATTCATATAGTAAAATCAGTTTTCGTAATAGAAATATTTATTTTTCCAAATATCAAATTACATTATAAATAATACAATAAAACAATTTCAACAAATTTCATACGTATATTTCAAATAATAAATACAAATTGAAATATCAAAACTGCATAATAAAATAAAGAATAATTTAATATCTAAATTATCAAAAATAAATAATGGGGCGGTTTTGGAGTGAATACTAGTGTCTCAATTACCTGACCCGACCCCATATTTTATAATCGGAGAAAATCCAAATCTCAACTCAAACCCAATCAAATGGGGTTTTTCACGTCAAACTCGGGGCAAGCTCGAGTAGGTCCCCATGTGTACCGGTAATGTTGTAATGCCCATTCTCAATTGCGAGCAAGAAAATTCTTTATTTGATGTAATAAGCCTTAACTAGTGCTCATTTTAGTTGTATTCTTAGTGAGATTTGTATAAACCTCTTTGCTATTAATACGAAGTTCAATTTTTCTATGTCCTCTATCAAAAGCAAGCTTCAATCCTTCATAGATCCCTATAGCTTTGCAACTTCTGCTCTACAATGAAAGAGATATGGATAAGAAGAATGTACTAGAGATTTATCGAGGTTCGGCCTAACCATTTGGCCTAAGTCATCTCCCTAAGAATTATTTCTTACTAGTTCCAATAAATGAGTGGATTTTTTTACAGGTTATGCCCTCAAAGCTTTTTACAATAGAACTTGGAGTTTTACATTATCAACAAACATGAGCTTTTAAACAAGGCTAATCTCGAACAAAATAAGATCTTTAATACCAAACTCAGCTCATGAACCAAGTGGAGATTTTAATGAAAAATCTCTTGAACCAAACAAGAGCTTTAATAACAAGATAAGCTCGCAAACCAAACATGTGATTTTAAAGGATAACCTCACAAACCAATCAAGAACTTTTTACCTTGGTTTATCTCACAGCTAAACAACAGAATCTCACAAGATATGTTACAAAATTGTCCCTAACCCGAGAAAAAAATACCTCACATGTAAATTTCACTCTCAAAGCACTAAGGCAACAGTGAAGAAGAAATAAAGAGAGAAGAAAGTGGAAGGAGTATTCAAAATACTTTTTTGTGAATGAAACAAGAAATGGTCCCTCTATTTAAAGGAAAAATTATGGCCGAAAAATGGAAATAAATTGTTGGCTTTTTAATGCTCGTAATTGATTATGTAGTTCGAATATGGAAGGTTTTTAAATGGTGCAATCGCTAACCAATTATAAACCTTACTAGTCGATTAAGAGGCATTAAAAAATAGATAATTAATTAACCTTAATATATTAATCAATTATCTAGTGTAAACTACATTCCTAAACGAATTATTCAAGATAGTAACCAACTAGCTACTTGTGTAAAACACTTTTTTGGTGATTTTATAAAAGCATATAAGTTTTCCGATCATTCAGAAGTGTGTGTGTGTGTGTGTGTGTATGTGATTTGCCTTAGTAATTAGAGAGTTAATCTTATACATTTACAGACACATACTAATCAACACATATAAGGCAAGCTTTCACACTTAATTACCAGAGGTTACTTGATCAGAGATCTTCAATTAATCCACCAAATGTTACTTGACATAAAGTGTTGTCAGAATTAAAACCACCAAGGATCATCTGGTACTAATATCAACGACGAATGATTGTTTATACCAGCAAGCACATAACACCACAGTTCTTTCAAAAAAATCCCAAGAAATCAATGGTGGCCAACAATCCTAAGTACACATGTGTCAAGGATCTTTCAAAACATAAATGTAAACAAACATAAATGGAAACACATTGTTGCAATGGAAACAAACAACTCTAATGGAACACACATTTAAATCATCTTCAGATAATCTTCCACATCTTGTCCTTGTCAAAGATCCTTCTACACTTCTTGAAGTTCTCACATGTTTTAGAAAAATTGACACTAAGCTCCCTTGCCGCATCTTTAGAACATGTCCTCTTCAAGTCAGCCCTTCTACCTTGCACAGATCTGTTGCTCCATCCCTTAACTATAGTCACTTGCTTAGGCTTATCATGCATCAGAAAATAGAGGGAAAATGCAGTATCTGTTGCATCCCTCCATATCTGTAATTGCTATAACTCCTCAATAGTGTCAGTTCTTACCTTACATATGTTCTCAAGTACATTTGCAGATAAGGCTTTAGTAAATATAACAGTTAGCTGATCCTCAATGTCCACATGCTCCAAAATAACAACCTTACCTTCATCAAGATTTCTGATTAGTTTATTATACTGTCAGGGTTCCTGTTCCAACCATGTTGACTGAAATATCTGATAACATTCAGATCCTTACAATGTAATGTCAGAACATCAGCCTTGTCATTATATTTCATCAACATCTGTCTTATCCACACTAGTTAAAGCCAAACTCCTCTGGTTTCACCTCCTTCAGCTACAGCAGTCCACCAAGAAGCACATACTTGCTTCTTATTGATGCGGGCAATCTAACTGTTTGTTAGAGATAAACAGCCATACATATCACTAACTCATTCTACCTTGCATTGTTCTTTCAACATATTATTTGTGCTTTAAGAGTAATGTATACCACAATCCCTTGTTTCAATGATGCAATTCAAGATCTTTTTCTCTTGAACAATAGGACTCGTCCTTTATTCAGGTTTGGAGACAAGACATGAGTTTGATATTACCTTTGTAGATTTAGTGATGTCCCCTTCATTATGGTGTCTTCCAATGATTTCATTGGATTGTTCTGTATAAACTCTAACAGAGAAACCAATAATAACTTGAGGGTTATCTGATACAATGCCAATGAAATTATAAATTTCTCTTCTTTCTGCATTATCAGTATGCACGGAGGATGTTTCAACGTTGTCCTTATCATCTATCCTTTATTCTGTAAATGAGTCATCAATTACCACACTAATAAATTTGTTGTCATTCCAGTTTTGGAGTTAAAGTCTCTATAAGCTCTGCTGCTTTAAGAGTAACCCATAAATATCCCTTCATCACTTATGGGATCCATCTCACTCTTTTGATTTTTGTTAGCCAAGACATAGCATTTACTTCCAAAAATATGAAAGTATTTAACCGTAGGTCTTTTTCCTTTCCACATCTCATAGAGAGTAACTGAACAGCCTGCCCTTAAGGTGACCCTATTATGAATATAACATGCAGTATTCATAGCTTCAGCCCAAAAGTGATATGGCAGTCGCTTAGCATGAAGCATGATTCTAGCTTATTCTTGCATAGCCCTTGTCTTTTGCTCAATAGTTCCATCTTGCTGAGAAGAAGAAAATCCAAATTTGATGTTTTTAGAAGCACAAAATTCAGAGAATTTTGCATTCTCAAACTCCTTGTCATGATAGCTTATAACCTTGACAATCATACTATTTTGCTCCTTTTGAACATTTTGACATAAATCTTTAAAGACTTCAAAAGTGTCAGATTTTTCTTTAAGAAAGTTCACCCATGTAAACCCTGAAAAATCATCAATAAATAAATAAATAAATAAATATATATATATATATATATATTTCTTTCCATCCAAGCTGTCTACCTGCATAGGTCCCCATTAAGTCCATGTGAAGAAGTTCTACTACCTTGGAAGTAGTCTGATGTTGCAATATTGGAGATGGCATCATGGATTGCTTCCTAACCTTACACTCACCACAGACTTTCCCATCTTTGACCTTGAGTTCTGGTATTCCTCTAATGGCTCTTTCAGATATGATTTCCCTCATTATGCTGAGATGAAAGTGTCCAAGTTTCGGGTGTCATAGCTTCACTTCATCCTCATTTGTTACATAACATGTGGAAGAGTAAGCAGTTATTTGTGGTTCCCAATGATAAAAATTGTCTTTAGACCTTATAGCTTTCATCAGAACAACATTTTTATCATTTTTGACAAGGCATTATGTCTTTGAGAAATTCACTAATGACCATTGGTCACACAACTGACTAATGCTGATGAGATTAACAGTTACTCATTTCACAAAGAGAACATCTTCTAAACTAGGTGATCCAGCACACACCAGCTTTCCAACTCCTTTAATTTCACCTTTAAACCCATCACCAAATCTAACAAACTTGTGGGATGAGGCTTGATATCTACCAACAGCTTCTGAACCCCTGTCATATGTCTAGAGCATCCACTGTCAAAGCACCAGTCTTCTCTATTTGAGGTCCTCAAGGAAGTGTGAGCTTTTTAAGGTCACAACTTTCTCCTTATATTTTCTCCTTTTTCTTACTTGATTAACCTTGGTATGATCTGAAACTTTTTGATTTCCATACAATTTATTACAGAAAGGCTTTATATAACCATACTCTCCATAGTAATGACATCTCTAACAAGATTGGTAATTATTTGGAGGTTCATTAAGTCTGCCAGAATGTTGTAACATGTGGTTAGACATTGTGACCATCTTCTTCCTTTCAGAAGGAAATAACTTTTCTTCATACACTCTTCTTTGTTTATTATCAGGTTGATAATGAACTTCTGCATCTCTAGTATCTTTTATTATTTCAGCCCTATTTTCCATCCTACTCAAGGAATATGTCATGTCATGAAGCTTGGAATTCAAGAGAGTTACCTCATTTTTAAGCTAAGAAATAATACATAAGAATTCCTTATTCTCATTTTCCAATTCATTTATGACCTTTCTCTGATTTGCCTCTGTCTTAAGTATTTCTTCACATATGTCACAAGTTTCCTTGTAGAACATATCTAAATCTCCATAGAGGGCATTTTCAACACAAGATTCTACTTCAGTTGCCCATCTGCCAGAGAGAGCAGTAACAGGTTTATCAGTCTCTATGTTGGAATCATCTTCTGACTCATTATCATCAGACCAAGATACAGTCAAGCCTTTTTCCGTTTATTGAGATAGTTGGGACATTCTAGCCTAATGTGACCAAAACCTTCACACATATAACACTAAATCCCTTTACTTTGATCTGACTTCTCTTCAGTTCTGGTATTCTTTTGAGAATCATAGTTATTCCTGATGTCAGATGTGATATCCTTGACACTTGGTCTTCCCTTTCTGTCCATTCTCTTCAGAATTCTATTGAATTACTTCCCAAGTAGAACAATGGTATTTGATAGTCCCTCATTAGTATCCAGGTTAGCTTGACCCTCTTTATCTTCAGCATTGGATACAAAAGCAATGCTTTTGTTCTTCTTTTCAATTCTATCATTCATGGTTAATTCAAAAGTTTGAAGTGACCCCACTAGCTCATCAACTCTCATATTGTTGATGTTTTGGGCTTCTTCAATGGTTGTGACCTTCATGTCAAATTTCTTAGGGAGATACCTAAGAATCTTCCTAGCCATCTTTTCGTCTGATATCTTTTTTCCCAAGGCACTAAAGGCATTAGCAATTTCAAGAACATTCATGTGAAAGTCATGAATACTTCCATCTTCCCTCATCTTTAGATTTTCAAATTTGGTAGTGAGCGGCTGAAGTCTAGATATCTTTACCGTAGATGTGCCTTCATGAGTTGTCTTGAGAATTTCCCAAGCATCCTTAGCCACAATACAGATGTTGATTAACCAAGACATGTTCTTGTCAACCCCATTGAATAAAGCACTCAAGGCTTTGGAGTTTCCAAAAGCAACCTCATCTTCTTCTTTAGTCCAATCCTCTTAAGGTTTCAAAGATTTCTTCCCATCTTTATCTTTAACCGCAGGATGTTCCCAGTCCTTGATGACATCTTTCCAAGTTTTTTTATCCATGGATTTTAATAAAGCCACCATGTGTGCCTTCCAATAGTCATATTTGGTTCCATCCAAGATGGGTGGTCTATTTACATTCCCTCATCCTTCCTTGTCCATAGTGCCAAAAAAAGTCATGGAGCTCACCCAAAAATAGAACAGGGTGACCCGCTCTGATGCTAATTGAATTCTGGCACGCATATACTAGATGTCGAGATAGGTGTCAAAACACTAGGATCAAGACAATTTGAACCCTCACAAATATGCAAAAAAATAAATGACAGAAGGATAAATAACACCAGTAGTTGTTAACCCAGTTTGGTGCAACGTCACTTACATCTGGGGGCTACAAATCCATGAAGGAAAATCACTATGAAAGTATTAGTTCAAAGCTAAACTCCCTTGTTTACAACTTATCACCTAATCACTACCTTGTGCAACTTCTACCTAAACACCCTCTAGATATGAGATCCCCCTCTCACTTCCTATCAGTCACAAACCAGTGACAATTCAACAACAACCCAAAATAGAAGTACTAACCCTTCTAAGTACAATACTTAATTTTGCTTAAAGGCTTTAACTAAGAACAATACACTCTTGCTTAAAAGCTTATGAGTGAACAATTAAGAATTAACAATCAGTCAACCCAATGCATCAAAAACGATACAAGAGTGACATACAAAGAAAACACACTAAGCCCTAAGGAGTCTCCAATGCACGACTAATCCTTATTCTTCAAATTCCACACATTCTTTAGGTTTAGAAACCCCTTTAAATAAACATCACAGTTGCATGGGCTTGAGCTTTCAAAATAAAACGCAAATCATTAGGAATCAACTTTAAATCAATTGCATAATATCCTGCACAATAATAGGAACAAAAACATAAAGTTTCCTAAAAAGGTTCAATGATCCTTTTTAAGAAATACAATCAAATCTGTCAAAATAGACTTTCCCAAAATATCCTCTCTTGGATAACAATAACGTGTGAGTTAAAATACACTAAAAACTCACACTTAAAATACCAAAACAATCATGCCCTAACTTTCTGGTATAACATGTCCAGGCACATGTCACAACATCATGTTGAACATGATGTCTGAATCTCATAGCAGAACATCTGGCTTAACATCTTACTGACAACATGTTTTACAAAATGTTTCCAATCCAAAAACCACAGAACTTACAAGTACCATCATTGAGAGGGAAGTAGTTTATTTTCTGGATGAGTTATGTAACACGAGCTTCAGGAAAATGATTGAGTTAGATAAGGGTGATAGAAAGATCGATAGTACTTGCATAAGTTTGTGATTGTAGTTATTCCCACTTTTAGGATTTTTCAGTTGCCTCTTAATTTATTTCCACCTTTTTTCTGTTTCTTTTCTCTTTTTTTGTATAAAAGATGCCATTCATCCAAGTCCCCGAGAGGAAAGTTTGTTTGGCCAAAAAGAATATGGATTGTAACGAGTAATTGACTAATAGTCCAAAAAGTCACATGGGCGGCCTCATACCCAAAGAGGGCAAATAGGGCACCGAAGGGAGCACTATGATTTAGAATTTCCTTCTCAAAACCTTGAGGCCAGATGGGCATAGTGAGATTTCCTCCTTGGCTCCCAATCAGAAGGACAAGGTCACTATAAACCTTAACCACGAGGAAGAGGGCAAACAACACACAAGTTCGCCAATTCGGTCTGACTCGCATAAGAAATTTCCTTCCTTAGTGGAATGATGTGACATTTGACGTGAGGAAGTACGCCAACGCCTAAATCCCTTTCTATGAAAACTTTTCCAATGTCTTTCAAGTTATCAGTTGGATGGGAACTCGTAAATTTTTCAACATGGAAGAAAACCATTTGTTGATGGGCCTGGTGTCGAGTAAGATGTCACGACACTGAGATTAGGACAATAATACAAACCAAATAATTATGCAGTTAAAGTGAATGACTGGAAGTAAATAACACTGTCAATTATTAACCCAGTTCGGTGCAACATCACCTACATCTGGGGATTACCAAGCCCGAAAGGAAATCCACTATAATAATATTAGTTTGAAGATCAAGTAAACAACCTCCGGTTTACAATATTCTCACCTAATCACTACCCGTGTAATTTCTACCTAAGACACTCTTAGATAAGAGTGCCCTCTCGCTCCCCTTCAGTCACACAACAGTGATAAAACAATGAACAATAGAAGACACACTTCCAATGACACATAATCCACTATTGCTTAAAATCTCACGAGTGATTCACAATTACAACTCAATAAAATAAGTCCACTTCAAGCATCTAAGTGATGCATGAATGGATAAAAAATAAACACAATCCAACTTAGATATCAAGAATGATATAATAGTGGATCACAAAAAACAAAGAACAACTAAACCCTAATTCCAATACACTTAATCGTATTTCTTTCTTGTGTTTTTTAGGTTTAGCACCGTCCTCTTTATATAGCCTTTGGTAAGCATGGGCTTTGGGCGCAACATATCCAAAACAGCAGCTGCAAATATTCTGCATAATCTTCTGCATAAAAATAGGAACAAAATATAATGTTTCCTAAAAAGTCTCCAAGTCCCTTTTTATGAAACAAATGCACTTCTGATATAGAACCAATGTTCCTAAAAAAACCCTCCTTGGATTGCGACAGAATGTGAACTAAAACCATAAAGAATCTCACATTTAATAAAACAAATCTTCCAAGAAGAAAAACCCTAAAACCCGGTATAACATGTCAAGACATCGTGCTTGACATCTCTACAACGATGTCTGACCAACATGTCAAGACATCTTGCTCAACATCTTGTTGTGATACTTGTTTTAACAAAATTGCTGCCAATCCTAAAAACATAGAAATAACAATCTCCCCCTTTGGCAAATTTTGGCTAAAACACCCTTGGCAAAAAGAACTGGAGAAAAAAGAAAACAACAACAACAACATCCATAAGAAACAAACAAAAACTTCACACACACTTGGTATAACACCAGAACAAATCATAGGCACACACAACAACACTAAGAAAAAATATGCAACCTCACATAAAGAGAAATACAACTCTCACACATCAAGATACTCCCAAGAAAATCTAAACTATAATGTCATGACATTCTGTCTGACGTCACAACTACAATCACAATCATAGCAGACACACCTAGAGAGCCTAAGCACCCACACTCACCCTTGAAGGCAAGATCAGCAAAATTGATCCTACTCCCCTATCACATAGCTACCCCTCAAGATAATCACCAAGAAAAAAAATAGACCTTCTACAGAGAAAAATAAATTCTCCGAGACAATGCATGATGTCATAACATGTGGTTCGACATCCCAGCAACACAAATCATGCTCATGCTCCTCCCCGTGAGTCATTTCCCCTTACACAAAGACCATTATAACATATTAAAACAGTAGCATAACAACACATACTACTACCATACCAGTAACCATTACTCCTCTTTTTTAGCCATAAATTAGACAACGACAAAAAAAGGCTTAAATTAGACAACTCCAGCAGCAACATCTTCCTCTTCCTTATCTCCTTCAACATAAATACTAATTGATATAACTCCTCAAAAATGCAAATTCCCATTTCACCCCTTAACTTCACAAACTGATTTGCATCCAGAGCTTTAGTGAAAATATCAGCCAGTTGCTTCTCAGTGGCCATATGTTCAAGAGTAACAATTTTGTCTTTAACTAGATCGCTGATAAAATGATGACGGGTGTTAATATGCTTTGTCCTGCTATGTTGAACGAGATTTTTAGAAATGTTGATAGCACTCAAGTTGTCACAATATAATGTCATGACATCTTATTTGATATTATATTCTTTTAAAATTTGCTTCATCCAAATCTGCTAAGAGCAACAACTGCTTCATGCAGCAATATACTCAGCCTCAACTATAGACAAAGACACACAATTTTTCTTCTTACTGAACCAAGAGATAAGATTGTTTCCCAAGAAGAAACATCCTCCATAAGTACTTTTTCTATCATCAGCACTTCCTGTCCAGTCTACATCACAATACCCTAAAAGCATTGAATTAGGACTATGAGAATACAACATTCCATAATCACTAGTATCATTTATGTATTTTAATATCCTCTTCACTTGAGTAATGTGACTCATTTTAGGTTCAGCCTGATATCTTGCACAAACTCCTATAACAAATGTGATGTCTGGTCTGCTAGATGCAAGACACAGTAGACTACCAGTCATAATTTTGTAAAAACTTTAAGTCACATACACACCTTTTTCATCTTTAGAGAGCTTCAAATGAGTTGCAGCAAGTGTCCTCTTGTAACTAGCATTTTCCATACCAGACTTTTTCACTATGTTCTTGGCATACTTACTTTGAGAAATAAATATAGAATCATCTATCTGTCTTACTTGAAGTCCAAGAAAATAGGTTAATTCACCTACAAGACTCATCTCAAATTCAGATTGCATTTGCTTGATGTTGGAGCGGTAAAGCGGCAAGCAAAAATATTTATTTTCGGAAGAATTCCCTCCGGGATTTATGTCGTGTCCACAGAGATCGGTTTGAGGGAAAGAATGTCGTTCAACAGTTTAAACGTTAAAGAGTTTGGGTTTAAAATGGGTTTAAAGTAAATGCGAGAAATAAAACTATTGAACATAAAATGAATTCATTCTTTGGAGAGTAGAGAACTCTCGAGTTTACATTTCATCTACCCTATCAAATACTCAAACTCACTACTCAGTTGCAGGCAACCTAAATCACTAGTTACCATTATCACGTATCGCTCACAACAAAGGTTATGTCTAACTCAAAGTTGAGAGAACAATCGTATCACCTCGGAGGTGATGTCTCACGCAACTCAACAGCACGGAAGCATTCAGAATCGATACTCAAGTGAATATTAAGCCTAAATCTATCTCTAGAGTCTAGAACATAATAGATGTTCATCCTAAATCAGGATTCAAAGAGGATATGTCTACCGCAACTCAAACCCAAATAAAGAAATCATGGCACCAACATTAATTTGTAAAATGAGCTTTATACAACACCATGAGTAATGAATATACATATAATCAAGGTAAACTTACATACAAACTCACAACAAATGGAAACTACAAAGGGAAGAGAGAAGAGGAATCAAAATCTCTCGCGGTGTCAATCACGATCCAAGAATCATCCACCCCTAATCGTCGAGTTGCAACCTCCATTAATGCTTTTCTAAGCTATAAACTACAAAGAATGAAGGTTTGATGAATTGGGAACAAATACCCCAAAATATCCCCTAAAAAATGACTGAAAATGAACTTATAGTATTACAAAATCTGTCACGTTCGCTTAGCGAACGATTTACTCGCAAAGCGAGCCTCAAAAAGTGGCACTTAAGTGCCTACGGAACAGTCAAACTGACTCTAGACGAACATTCGTTGGACAGTTCGCTTTGCGAACTTTCTGGCGAACATTCGCTGGGAAGTTCGCTTTGCTAACTTTGGTCCCTTTTTCTACTGTCTCGTTCGCTGGGAAGTTCACAAAGCGAACATTCGCTTGAAAGTTCGCAAAGCGAACTTGATAGTAAACCAGCCCTTATTTTGACCATAACTTCTGAACCGTAACTCGGATTGACGCACGGTCGGAAGCGTTGGAAAGCTTATTCAATGCTCTATACAACAATGGCAAAATATAATTGCTTAAATACCTACAAAAATGAGAGAAAATCAATTAAACTCAATGATATTTACACGATACGCAATATATACACTAAAATGTAAAGTAAACGTATTTATAAACAAACCGAGGTTTATTCGAACGATATTAACCAAAAAGTATCGATAAGTGCAACAAAACTTATATACAAAACTAGTTACATTTTGCACTTATCAAACTCTCCCCAACTTAAACTTGTTTGTCCGCAAACCAGATTCAAACAAACTTAAAAACACAAAAGCAATAACCAAAGAATCACGAATCAATAGGTTTTGAAAAACGGAAACAAATGTATGGTTCAAATGAAAAACGATACACACAAAGTAAATACTTACCACTAAACTACGATGATAGCATAGTCACGAAATAAATGCAAAATACAAAAATCATGCCAAACATCCTAAAATAACACAAGTTCCAAAGTGAATCACACCTAGCAAAAACAATCATCGGTAGATGAAAAACACAAAATGGGGTACTTATCACTCACACAACAATTATGCAAAACAATAGACTAAATTATGCAACCATCCAAAAATCACATTAAACATACAAAGGCAAGAATCACAAGGGCTTTCAAGGTTGTAGCATGGTCGGGTAAACAAACAAGGGGCAATTTCTAAAGGTAATTGAAACAAAAACCTGCCTAAACCTAAGGGAGTGATCAACTCACAAAGACTCAAACACAAAATTCCAATCAACTTCTTCCAAAATCCCAAGTGTTACACAAAACACAATACTTATTTATCACAATCATCTGACTCTTTATGTTTCCTTTCTCAAGGATTTTCTTTTTCTTTCTTTCTTTTTTCTTTTCTTTTCTTTTCTTTTCTTTTCCATATTTTTCTCTTTTTTTTTTCTTTTCTTTTTCAACCTCATAGAAACCAACCAATGAGTAAACAATCATTCTCTCCCCAACTTGAATTCAACCACATCATCATGTGAATACTCCTTACTTTCTAAGGCAAGGCAAGAATTCATACAACAACACAAAGTTGAGGGTTCAAGAAAAAAAAAACAAAAATCAAGATCCACACAAAAAATGAATTTGACACTCATAGACAAGCACCAAGCTCAAACAACATGGATAATGACCAAAGGCTCAAAGAGATTACAAACGATCACACACTCACAAGGTGAATGACTATTTGGCTAGGTAGTTGTGCTCAAAATGAAACAAGTGCCTTGATCCTTTTCATGCTTTCACATAATCAACACAAACAAAAGATTAAGCATAATAAAATCCAGTTAGACCAAGAATGTTGGTACTCCGCGCATATATGAACAATGGAAAGCTACCTCACAAAAAGGTTGGGAACTAAAGTGATTCACAACAAGAACAAGTATACAAAAGAATGAATGGCATGGAAGTTTGTAAAATTCCTAAGTATCATGAATATGCTAAAGTCAAGAAAGCGATAAACACATACCTTGGACGTGTACAAAAACTTAACAATATCATTACCATACATCCGCAAGTTGAAATGATCAAACTTGGAACATCACCAAGCATCCTCAAATTAGTCGACCAAAATTTGCGTCCACACAATAAACAAAACATTAGGAACTAAAAACAATAAAACATGCTTGTTTTACGTCGTAAGCTCGACGCCTTTACAGTGCTTAGCTAGCAACTTCCTTCCTTCATGTCATGGTGATGCCTCACCGCGCAAACCAAAAGCAAGTGCCCTAACCAAACACTTAAACAAACGTTAATCTACAAGTATCAGTATAACAAGTGAAAATATATAATATATACGATATCTACAAAACTCAAAAACAAAGAAACTATCGTAATGTGATTCAATATCAAAATCAATCCCCGTAAACGACGCCATTTTGTTGGAGCGGTAAAGCGGCAAGCAAAAATATTTATTTTCGGAAGAATTCCCTCCGGGATTTATGTCGTGTCCACAGAGATCGGTTTGAGGGAAAGAATGCCGTTCGACAGTTTAAACATTAAAGAGTTTGGGTTTAAAATGGTTTTAAAGTAAATGCGAGAAATAAAACTATTGAACATAAAAAGAATTCATTCTTTGGAGAGTAGAGAACTCTCCAGTTTACATTTCATCTACCCTATCAAATACTCAAACTCACTACTCAGTTGCACGCAACCTAAATCATTTGTCAACATTATCACGTATCGCTCACAACAAAGGTTAAGTCTAACGCAAAGTTGAGAGAACAACCGCATCGCCTCGGAGGTGATGTCTCACGCAACTCGACCACACGGAAGCATTAAGAATCGATACTCAAGTGAATATTAAGCCTAAATATATCTCTAGAGTCTAGAACATAATATATGTTCATCCTAAATCAGGATTCAAAGAGGATATGTCTACCGCAACTCAAACCCAAATAAAGAAATCATGGCACCAACATTAATTTGTAAAATGAGCTTTATACAACACCATGAGTAATGAATATACATATAATCAAGGTAAACTTACATACAAACTCACAATAAATGGAAACTACAAAAGGAAGAGAGAAGAGGAATCAAAATTTCTCGCGGTGTCAATCACGATCCAAGAATCATCCACCCCCAATCGTCGAGTTGCAACCTCCATTGATGTTTTTCTAAGCTCTAAACTACAAAGAATGAAGGTTTGATGAATTGGGAACAAATACCCCAAAACATCCCCTAAAAATGACTGAAAATGAACTTAGAGTATTACAAAATCTGTCACGTTCGCTTAGCGAACGATTTACTCGCAAAGCGAGCCTCAAAAAGTGGCACTTAAGTGCCTACGGAACAGTTAAACCGACTCTGGACGAACATTCGCTGGACAGTTCGCTTTGCGAACTTTCTAGCGAACATTCGCTGGGAAGTTCGCTTTGCTAAATTTGGTCCCTTTTTCTATTGTCACGTTCGCTGGGAAGTTCGCAAAGCGAACATTCGCTGGAAAGTTCGCAAAGCGAACTTGACAGCAAACCAGCCCTTATTGTGACCATAACTTCTAAGCCGTAACTCGGATTGACGCACGGTCGGAAGCATTGGAAAGCTTATTCAATGCTCTATACAACAATGGAAAAACATCATTGCTTGAATACCTACAAAAATGAGAGAAAATCAATTAAACTCAATGATATTTACACGATATGCAATATATACACTAAAATGTAAAGTAAACGTATTTATAAACAAACCGGGGTTTATTCGAACAATATTAACCAAAAAGTATCGATAAGTGCAACAAAATGTATATACAAAACTAGTTACATTTTGCACTTATCAAACTCTCCCTAACTTAAACTTGTTTGTCCGCAAACAAGAATCAAACAAACTTAAAAACACAAAAGCAATAACCAAAGAATCACGAATCAACAGGTTTTGAAAAACGGAAACAAATGTATGGTTCAAATGAAAAATGGTACACACAAAGTAAATACTTACACTAAACTACGACGACAACATAGTCACGAAACAAATGCAAAATACAAAAATCATGCCAAATATCCTAAAACAACACAAGTTCCAAAGTGAATCACACCTAGCAAAAATAATCATCGGTAGATGAAAAACACAAATGGGGTACTTATTACTCACACAACAATCATGCAAACAATAGACTAAATTATGCAACCATCCAAAAATCATATTGAACATACAAAGGCAAGAATCACAAGGGCTTTCAAGGTTGTAGCGTGGTCGGGTAAACAAACAAGGGGCAATTTCTAAAGGTAATTGAAACAAAAACTTGCCTAAATCTAAGGGAGTGATCAACTCACAAAGACTCAAACACAAAATTCCAATCAACTTCTTCCAAAATCCCAAGTGTTACACAAAACACAATACTTATTTAGCATAATTATCTGACTCTTTTTGTTTCCTTTCTCAAGGATTTTCTTTTTCTTTCTTTTTTTTGTCTTTTCTTTTCTTTTCCATATTTTTCTCTTTTTTTTTCTTTTCTTTTTCAACCTCATAGAAACCAACCAATGAGTAAACAATCATTCTCTCCACAACTTAAATTTAACCACATCATCATGTGAATACTCCCTACTTTCTAAGGCAAGGCAAAAATTCATACAACAACACAAAGTTGAGGGTTCAAGAAAAAAACAAAAATCAAGATCCACACAAAAAATGAATTTGACACTCATAGACAAGCACCAAGCTCAAACAACATGGATAATGACCAAAGGCTCAAAGGGGTTACAAACGATCACACACTCACAAGGTGAATGACTATTTGGCTAGGTAGTTGTGCTCAAAATGAAACAAGTGTCTTAATCATTTTCATGCTTTCACATAATCAACACAAACAAAAGATTAAGCATAATAAAATCCAGTTAGAACAAGAATATTGGTACTCCGTGCATATATAAACAATGGAAAGCTACCTCACAAAAAGGTTGGGAACTAAAGTGATTCACAACAAAAACAAGTATACAAAAGAATGAATGGCATGGAAGTTTGTAAAATGCCTAAGTATCATGAATATGCTAAAGTCAAGAAAGCGATAAACACATACCTTGGACGTGTACAAAAACTTAACAATATCATTACCATACATCCGCAAGTTGAAATGATCAAACTTGGAACATCACCAAGCATCCTCAAATTAGTCGACCAAAATTTAAGTCCAGACAACAAACAAAACATTAGGAACTAAAAACAATAAAACATGCTTGTTTTACGTCGTAAGCTCGACGCCTTTACAGTGCTTAGCTAGCAACTTCCTTCCTTCATGTCATGGTGATGCCTCACCGCGCAAACCAAGAGCAAATGCCCTAGCCAAACACTTAAACAAACGTTAATCTATAAGTATCAGTATAACAAGTGAAAATATACAATATATATACGATATCTACAGAACTCAAAAACAAAGAAACTATCGCAAAGCGATTCAATATCAAAACCAATCCCCGGCAACGACGCCATTTTATTGGAGCGGTAAAGCGGCAAGCAAAAATATTTATTTTCGGAAGAATTCCCTCCGGGATTTATGTCGTGTCCACAGAGATTGGTTCGAGGGAAAGAATGTCGTTCGACAGTTTAAACGTTAAAGAGTTTGGGTTTAAAATGGTTTTAAAGTAAATGCGAGAAATAAAACTATTGAACATAAAAAGAATTCATTCTTTGGAGAGTAGAGAACTCTCGAGTTTACATTTCATCTACCCTATCAAATACTCAAACTCACTACTCAGTTGCATGCAACCTAAATCACTCGTCAACATTATCACGTATCGCTCACAACAAAGGTTATGTCTAACGCAAAGTTGAGAGAACAACCGCATCGCCTCGGAGGTGATGTCTCACGCAACTCGACCACACGGAAGCATTAAGAATCGATACTCAAGTGAATATTAAGCCTAAATCTATCTCTAGAGTCTAGAACATAATATATGTTCATCCTAAATCCGGATTCAAAGAGGATATGTCTACCGCAACTCAAACCCAAATAAAGAAATCATGGAACCAACATTAATTTGTAAAATGAGCTTTATACAACACCATGAGTAATGAATATACATATAATCAAGGTAAAACATACAAACTCACAACAAATGGAAACTACAAAGGGAAGAGAGAAGAGGAATCAAAATCTCTCGCGGTGTCAATCACGATCAAAGAATCATCCACCCCCAATCATCGAGTTGCAACCTCCATTGATGCTTTTCTAAGCTCTAAACTACAAAGAATGAAGGTATGATGAATTGGGAACAAATACCCTAAAACATCCTGATCGGTCACCATTTCTACTATGTTTCTGTCACTTATTCGACATCAATCCATAAAATCGGTAGCACTTTGTTTGTCTTTTCATTATTTTTCAATTCAATTTTACTTGTCGTATTGTATTCTCGCATTTTATGATTTGTTGTTTTATTTCAATTATGTTGAATTTTATGCTTTGGTTTGGTAGTTTTCAATGGTTTCAGGTCTGAGTGGAAAAGCCCAAAGGACTCGTGCGAAGAAAATGGAAGTTCCGGGGATTTAGAAGAGTTTTTGGAATGAAGCAGAGGATGCCTGGACCTAAAATTCAACAAACATGGAAAAATATTGGGCAACCAAGTTCCTTGTCTATACTATGTTGTAGTTCTCTTCACTAGCTTTCCGGCGCTTCGAACGGGGACCAAAACAGACTTACGGATCAAAAGTTATGATCGAAACAATTTCGATTATAAAATCCAGCAAGCTGACACGGCCGGCAGTGTTGGCTGACACGACCCGTGTCAGCTTTGACGCTGATGTTATTAAGTTTTCCATATTTTCTCCCTATATTAAGTTGTGGGGGCACTTTGGGTATTTCCAATCGATCTGGGTGAATTGTGACTTTTTAGACTAATTTTTGGAAGAAGAAGAATAGACACTTTTGACTTTACGAACAATTTTAGGATAGCTTATGCGATCAAGGAGATTTGGAGAAGGAGATTGCTCATGAGCGGAAGCGATTGAAGGATCAAATTACTCCGATCAATTTGTAATGTCTTTCTTTAATCCTATTATTGTTTTTGTTTCGAATATTATGAGAGGCTAAACCACCCAATGCTAGGGGGGTGTCCCTAAATTGTGATGTAATGAACCTTTGTTGAATTATTTGATGAATTTATGTTTTCTTACCTTAATATTTTGTTGTACAAATTATTTTATATTTTTCGATCGGTTAAATTGGGAACGATTTACGATTAGGGATTTGGCCTGAAAAACCAATCCATTGATTTTGCATAATAACATTACGGTAGATATTGTCTAGGAATGGGGATATCCCGTAGTGACTAAAAGCAACTTTGTCAGAACTATTGCTTGATGTTCTTTATTGATTGCTAAGGAATTAGGGTCAAGGGAGAATATCAAAGGTTTTTCGTTTAAAGGAATTTAAGAAAAATATTTGAGGGTTAGTAAAATTAAGGTTTTGAGACATATATCTCTGACGATAATTTCGGGTTCTTGCTAGCAATTTATACACCTTCCCTAGCATATTTCATCATATTTGTCAAAAGCACTTTTTATTATTCTGCTTATTTTATTTTGTTATTATAATTCTCTCAACCAAACAAACCCCAAAGAAAACTTTTGTTTGATTGAATTAGCATCTGCACTTACATTAACGCGCAGTCCTCGAGAGACCGACTCCGGGGATAACCCCAATTATTACTACATCGTTAAATAGTATACTTGCTATTTTTCTGATCAAGTTTTTGGCACCGTTACCGGAGACTGCCAAATTATAAGTGTTGATTTTAATTCAATTGGAATTTTGTCACTCTGTGGCTAAAATTGATTCTTGTTATTTCTATTTTTATTTTTTTTTAATTTTTATTTTTATTTTATAACTTTTGGGATTATTACTATTACTACTAATCTGCGTCTAACCTTTTATGCGAGGAGAATCCTCAACAAATTTTCTTTTTGACGCAGAAATTGAAAGTACGCTACACGAGAGGCGTAGGCAAGCAAATCTTGCAGCGTCTGAAGCTGAACCTTCGGAGCACTCAAACTCAGGTTCAGAATCAGACAAAGATACAGTGACCATGGTTGCAGAGCAACCAACAGAGAGACTCCTCAGGGATTAGGAGCAGCACATACAACGGCTGGTCGGTTAACAATTGTGAACTTACCAGTGAATGTGACGAATTTTCAGCTGCATCCGAGCACCATCACTCAGCTTGAGAGGAGACCTTTCACCGGAAAGGTCAATCAAGATGCCAACAAACAATTGCAAAGGTTTCTGACTGTGAGCACCACTCTCAAGATTGAGGGACACACCGAGGAAGCAAAAAAGTTGAGAATATTTCCTTTCACTCTTTCAGAAGATGCTGAAGAGTGGTTCTACTCGTTACCGACTGGGAGTATTACCACTTGGGAAGAGATAAAGAAGGCGTTTCTGAATGAGTATTTTCCGGTCTCTGTTTATATCCAAAAAAGATATGATATTGTGAACTTTAAACAGAAGGACGGAGAATCTCTCGGAGACACATACAAGAGGTTCAAGAAGGTTTTGGTAGCCTGTCCGACTCACAACATGGATCAAACTGAGCAGATACAGGTGTTCGTCAATGGCCTCCAGATAAAGACTAAGCAACTAATTGATACAGCTGCCGGTGGCTCATCTAATTCTACAACAACCACTGGTGTCAAAAAGATCATTGAAGCCATAGCCGCTAACGAACATTTGGAGTTATATGATCGAAGTGTGAGTAAATCTGAGGGTGTGATTGACTTGAAGTTGAATAATCAGGTTGTGAAGGTGGAAGATCAGATTTCGGCAGAAGTTGAAAGAAGGTTAAAGGCTATGAATGTGGGTACTCAACGTATGGCACAAGTTCAAACTGGTCAACCCATTAGTTGTGAGATTTGCAGTGGACCCCATTATACTGTACATTGTGTTGCGACCCCGCAACAAATTGAAGAGATCAAATTCCTAAAGCAGAATAACCCCTACGCTCAGACTTATAATCCAGGGTGGAAGAATCATCCTAACTTCTCCTGGAAGGAACAGAATCAACACCAATATCCGCAGCAGCAACAGGCTCCCCAAAAAGCACAATGGGAGATTGCCATTGAGAAGATGGCAGCTCATAACATGCAATTTCAGGAAGAGACCCGGAATAGTTATAGGAATACCACAACCTCCATAAAGAATTTAGAGGTTCAATTGGGCCAGATAGCTCAACAAGTTTCAAATTCTCAAGCACCAGGCACCCTCCAAAGCACCACAATCCCCAATCCGAAGAATCATGAGAATGTCAATGTTGTTACCACAGAAATCCAAGAAGTTGCAGAAGAAGAAGCCAGGCCAACCGAAGGGAAAAGAAAAGAAGCGGCTAAACCTAAGATCAAGTTACCGTACCCCTCAAGAGCGACAAAGAAGGAGACACAAGAAAAAGACTTTGAGAAATTCAGCTCATTGTTCAAAAAGTTAGAGATTAACATGCCCTTCTTTGAAGCACTTGAACAAATGCCTCTATACAAGAAATTCATGAAGGAGGTCATTGGAAAAAAGAAACCTAGTGGAGAGGAGGTAAAAAGTCTAAGTGAGGAGAGTAGTGAGGAATCACAAGGTAAGAGAATTCCAATCAAACGGAAAGATCCTGGTTCTGTGTCAATCCCCTGTACCATAAAGGACAGAACGTTTAAGAGAGTCTTGATTGATTCGGGTGCTAGTGTGAGTCTCATGCCCCTCTCAATTTTCAAAAAGCTGGGTATAAAGAAAATAAGTGAAATGGGAACAAATCTGAAGTTTGCCGACCTCACAACCAAACGGTCATACGGTTTAGCAGAAGATGTGCTTGTGACTATTGATAACTTCACCTATCCAGTAGACTTTGCGATCATTAATCTACCTGAGGATAAGGAGACGACTATCATATTGGGTTGACCATTCTTGATGACTAGTCAGTGCAGTGTGGATATTGAGGCTGGTACTTTAACCTTGAAATATTTTGAGGAAGAAGTAACCTTGAAAGTGTTGGAACTCGAGAAGCAAGGTCAAGAGGAAAGTAATCACCCCGCAGTTGGAATGATCCGAACAGTGGGAAAAAGCAAAAGCTTAAAACCACTTCTTGAAAAAGTCTCTGGAATAATCCATCAGGTTGCACCATCTGAGTCATCTATTGCACCGAGTAAGACTCCAAAATCTAATCAAGAAGTCAATAAGAGGAAGAAACATCAAAGAAAGAAGAGAAAAAAACATCAAAGGAAGAATGTGGAAGTTGGACGTAAGTTAAATCACAATGTAGCTCTTATTCCTGAATCTGACTGGTGCTCTGTTGTGGAAAGGTTAAGCAACAAAATGTGTAAGCTGAAGTACCCTCCATAGCAATAGGGAGTGACCCGTCGAGCCATGCGACGTTAAACGAAGCGCTTCGTGAGAGGCAACCCACAAGTTTTATTTCTTAGAGTTTCTGTTGTGTTTCAAGTTTAATTAGGTACGCTCACAGTCTTCTAATGTAAAAAAAAAATAAAAAATTTACAGTAGGCTGACACGGCCCGTGTCAGCCCTACTGTAGCGAAAAAAAAATTACAGTAGGCTGACACGGCCCCCCGTGTCAGCTGACACGGCCCGTGTCAGCCCTACTGTAGCGTAAAAAAAATTAAAAAAATTTTTTTTTTCTTTGTCCCTCCGTATTGAGGCTCTGTGAGTTCCCCCCTCTAGCTTGTTCTAAAACATTGAGGTCAATGTTTAGTTCAAGTGTGGGGGGGGGGTTATTGCTTTCAGTATTTTTATTTATGTTATTTCATCTTCGTACCGTTGATTGGTGTGTTTTGTATTTCGTGTGTTACAGATTGAAGGTATTCGTGTCGGATGAATGAGGAGACTTATAGTTAGTGGATGAAAAGGCACAACCCATACTTGCGCTCCAGGAAACCCTCGAAAGTTGGTGCTGCTGAGGTGGATGATTGGACGCAACTTTCCAACACTGGACTGATACGGGAATACTGTGCACCTGAGACAGAAATGAAGCGACATTACACTAGAGGTACCTTGGAATTTGTTAGTATGCCAAACATGGTGAGGATCATAAAAAGCCAAACACCTTATCATCATGAGCGTTCGCCAGGTATGTCTCTGTCACTCTTAGTTTGCATACTCGTCTGTTGGAGTTTCAATGCACACATATACACACTGAGGCACTTGTTTATTTTTAACCCTGAGCCTTTCCAGCCTACCTTTTTTTGTTATCCTTCGTTAACCCCCTCGAGCCTTCTTCCTTTTGTTTGTTTATTAACCGCATAATTAAATCATGAGCCCAAACACTCCCTCACCCTGCTCAGATAAGTGTTGTTGATTTTTTATCTGTGAAAAATTCTAAGTTTGGGGTTGAGATACCTTTAAGAACTAGGTAAGTGCAAAAAGAAAAAAAAAAAAAAGAAAGAAAATTCAGGAAAAAGAATAAAAAAAGAGAAAAGAAAGAATGAAAAAAAAAAGAGAAGTAGAATAAAGCACTTACCTAGAGGAGGATTTAGTTTGAAGAAGTCAAAAAGTAAGCTCAAAGAAACAATTGAGTGTAAACTAAAGAATCCTAGTAAAATGGTGTTCGATACCCTTGATTATGAAACAGAACAAATAGCATAGTGATTAGAATGACGACACTGAGTCTGAGCTAAAAACCAATCATTTTTCCGTTTTGTTTGTTTATCCCTCCTTGTCCCTAAGCCCCGTTACAACCACAAAAGCCCTCAAAAAGTGTGTGTTGTGTGCGTTTGAGATGAAAATAGTTGTTGTTCAAGCTTATGAGTTGACTTTGCATGCTATGATTATTGAGTGTAAACACTGTAACCCGAGAGATTTGGTGAGAGTGTGAAAAACTGACAGGTAAAGAGGTACTTTGACGTAGAAGTGTAACGGACCGTCAAAATTCAGGTAAGAAGGAAATATTGAAAGAAAAGTGGAAAGATAGTGTCGCTCCCGAAAGATTTGTATCCAACGGTACAAACGCGAGAGTGGCGCGGAAAATAGAGTCGCCAGCAATGTGTATTTATCCCGAGAGAGGGAAAGGAAACACTGCATAAACCTGGGGGAAAAGGAAAGAGCATGGTCTTGCGACCAAGAGAACTGGGTTCGGGAGTCGGTTATGCGAGAGGAAGGTATTAGCACCGCCACGCATCCATCGTACCCGATGGGATCCACGCTTGCTTATCTCGATCAAAAGGGGCCGTCAACTGGAGCTCCACTGCTACTGGAAAGGAAAAGGAACAGGAAAAAGGAAAAGGGAAAGGAGAGAGAGAACAAGGAACAAATGTAGGGAAAATAAAAGAAGTGCTCGCATGGGCCCTACCCCACTGCCTACGTATCTCATCGGGAGCATGAGAATCAGAGCGACGTAGTTCCCCTCACTAGGGGTGGATTGTGTTTTTTAGAGAACGGCTTACGTTCTAGCTCAGGTGTTGCAGCTTGCTGTATGGAGACTTAGGCGTTACCGTCTTGCAAGAGAACGAGTAGGAGCGCGTCCGTACGCTGAGAGTGAGTGAGATGAGAAAAGAATTCCCGAAGGAAAGACGTTATTGTTTGTTTGAAGTTTTTTAGCAAGAAGTGTTTTTTAAGTTAGCTTGTAACTTGCATTGCACCAAAGTCTGCCATGCGGGAACGAGTGAATCGCATGGTCGCCCCCAAATGGAATGTATACTAAACACTCTAGAAGAGGAGGGGAGACCCCTCGTTCTTCACTTCCTACACTTAAGGCTCGAGCGCAATACACGTTAACCTTTATTAAGTATTTTTTACTTTTATTTTGAGATGAGAAGAGAAGCGACATAAGGGAAACTCTAAAGGGAAACTAAGAGTCCTAATGTTATCATGCATGGATGTCCTATGGTTAGTGAGGTTTAGGAGAAAGACTACCTAAGACCTAATGCTAATCCTACTCCAAACTTAATCAAAAATTAAGTTGGACTAGGTAGCTCTAACGGGAAAGAATCCAAGACTTGAACAAGTCTTGAGATTCATGGGATGAGAAAGAGTGAAAGAGAAGAAAGGAGAAGAAAAAGAAGAGAAATGAGATACAATAAGTGGCAGAAAGCACATCATATCATAAATGTCCAACTCAAATCAACAACCATGTTTCAAAGATCAATGCAAAACAATTCAAGTAAGAATACAAAAATATACATGAAAAGATGTAAGCAATACTTGAATGAAATGCACAATTAAACACACATGGACTTCATAACAAAGTGAAATGAGAAAAGTAAGATGAAAATGAAACCAGACCAGAACTCACATCATATCATCATCAACAATTCACATGTGCAAAAGAGATTCACATTATGCAATATTATGCACCAAAGAAGTTACAAAGCAAAGAGAATGATATGCATCACATAATTCAAACCAAGATGATCAAGTGAGATGAAAATCAAGTAATGAACCTAAATGGCAGTAGCATACACACTAGCATCATGCCAAGATCAAACTCAAGTCATACAAGATTAATCATCAAGCAACACATTCAAAGCATGTATCAAAATTGAGAAAGACATTCACTTATCATTCATGCAAGCAAGCAAAGAAGTGTGAGGCATAAAGTGAAATGAAAATCACATAATGAACCTTAAATCAAAAGTACCAGGACCTCAAGCATGTCATACAAACCAAACAAAAGGTTTCATACATGAATGAATTCACACAAAGAAGCAATCACAAGATTAGGTTGAACATATCGCAAGATTCAAGTCCAAAACAACATCAACTTGTAAAATCAAGAACAAATTGAAAAAAGATCAAATGAGGATGATTCCAAAGTCACAAGTAAGCTCAAACAGAACATGATCATATCATAAAAACATCTCAAGCATCACTCCATCACAAATAAGCAAATGCACTCAAACTAGATCATGTATCCAAGTATACCTCAATCAAACTTGCACCACAAGTAAAAATAAATAAAAAATAGCAAAGTGGCTCAATAAAATCTCAAAAAATAATAAAATGGAAGTTAACTCAGTCAAGTAACATATGCAAAAATACTGGATCAAAAAGGCTTAAAGAGCTTGTCAAAAGGTGAACCACAAGTCAAGATGTGCAAATAAATGTCAAGATATAGTCATGCATAATTCACTTAAGCACAAATAATCACACATGCATCATATGACATTTAACAATTATGAAATTTAAGCTCAAATGAACTAGGTTAGAAGACAACCACATTCTAAAATATCTCACAAAAATTCCCAAGTTAGACCAATCAAACAATTAAGCAAGGGTCAAGTAAGCACCATATATCAATATGAAAAAGAGGGGAACCCAAATGTAATATGAAAAGGTTTTAAAAAAAAAAAAAAAAAGTTTTTATGCAATTCAAAATGTCATATAACAAATTCAAAAAGAATGGATTGAAAATGGTTTATAGATGATGAGAAAGAAATTTTACAAGTTGGAGTGTGAAAGTGAAACAATTAAAAAAGAAAATTAAGCAATTAATTAAATCAGATGCCAAAAATAAAATAAAATGAGAAAATAAAATATGGAAAATTTTTATAAAACTAAAAGGAAGCTTCATGATTTTTTTCATGATTTTTAGATGCATAAAAATGATTTTAAAAATTAAAATGCAAAACAAACAAATAATAAAAATAAAAATGAAATGAAAGAAGCAAGAGGGTGCCATCAGCAATGCAAACACGTTAGAATGGAAAAAGGCCTAAAGGAGGGGGTGTGAAAAGAAAGGCCCAAGGCCAAAGGTCCAAATGCGTTGGTCAAAAGGCTTACATGGAATCTGTCAACCAAGCAGATTAAATCACAGCCAACAGATTAATCTTACGCGTAAAAACCAATCAAGCAAAGTCAACAAGATCAAAAGTAATTGAGATCAATGGTTCAGATCAAAAGGCACACCATAATTCAAAATACACGCGCGCATGCAAACATCAGTCCACCATACGAAACCACGTGACTAGCACATGCACCCCATTAATGTGCTGTCACCACCTCCACCACATGATCACATCAACGCGTACAATTAAATCACACAATCAAATGTTAATTAAAAACAAAGGTCATGATTGAAGGCCCATGGTAGCACGCGTAGGATGGAAATCACACAAACTTAAAATTAAAAACAAAATAAAAGAACACGTGGAAGCACGAGGAACGTTAGATCCAAGAAACGGACGACCAGATTGCTTCTTCTCCATCAAAATCTCCTCGCCGGACTGAATTAAGGCCAGCCGCCGGAGCTAGGGCTCTGGCCAACCTCTCCGGTGAGCTGTAGTCACAAATTCTCCAGAAAATGCGTATGTGTACATCATCTTGACCAGAAAAATGCAAGGATCTCAAATATCCAATCCATTTCAATAAACAGTCAACCAAAAATGCAAATCGAAGAGAATAAAATATAGATCCAAAACTTTAAACTCACAATACACATAAACTACACGTCCAAATTTCAAATAAAATAGATCAGGATAATCAGTGAACATCATAGATCATAATGCACACAAGAAAACTGAGTTCTGTGAGTATGAAAAATTCACCAACCTGAACCTTGTAGAACTTGAAAACCTCCAAGAAATCCCTCCAAAAACTGGAGATCCACTCCTTGGAACCTCTAGATGCAAAATAAATGCAACTAGAGCTTGAAATCGTGCTAGATCTTGAGATTTAAGTTTGAATCCTCTTGAATGGCACTTGGTGAAATCTTCAGTATGAGCTCAAAATAGCAGTTGATTCTTGCTCTATTCTCTTCACTGATCAAGAATATGAAGAGAAAACTCAAAGAAACTTCAAGGAGAGTGAGATTCAATGAGAGGAAGTGTGAGAGAAAAAAACCAAAAATGTGCAAATGAGAGTCTCTACCCTAGCTGTGAGGGTATGAGTAAGCATATATACTCTCCATTAGTTCACTGATTAGGATTAAGAAGTGGTTAATCCTTAGTTAATGAGATTTGGGTGAAATTGCAAAAAATGCATTTTGTACCACCACCACTAATTCACACGTGAGAAACCCTTGCCACCAGCATGATTCACCTCCAATTCACTCATGGATCACTTCTGAATTGATTTTGGGCCTTGTACTTTCTTGGTTTGCAAGTTTTGAATCAATTTGCATTTTTTGCACTTTGTGAAAATAATGAGAAATATGGCTTGAAATAAATTGATTCCAAAGCCAAAAATACTCCTCTTGACTTGCATTTTGATATTGTAATATAACATGAAGCACAAAGATCAATTATAAGTCCATTTGTGCCAAAATTCAAAAGTTGGAAAATTTGACATATAAGGAATCCATGAAAAGCACCTTGCATTGTTTTGACCATAACTAGAGTTCCACAAATGCTATGGAGATGTTCTAGTACTTTTTAGAAATGGGAGAGAAATATATTCAACTTTCATGTTGGAGTAAAATTCATTTGGAGCTTCCTTGATGATGAAAAGTCAAGTTGAATGTGGTGAAAAAATTGCCAAAAATGGAAAGTTTTCATTATAGGTCATTTTCCAAATTTAGTAACTTTTGCACAAACTCTTGATTTTTGATGAATGGTGTGAAACTTGACATTTGAAGACCATATGAGGATGTGATACCTTGAAAACCATGAAAAGACCCTCAAAATTCCACAGTTGACTTTCTCCTTTACAGTTGACTTTTGCTTATTTCACCAGCAACATGATCCACTGAACATTCTCCACCATGAACCATCAACCAAATCTCCATCCATGAACACTTGTGAGCATATGGAAACCATAAAAACATGCTTGAACCCCCAAAGTCTTCAAGAAGCTCTCTTGAAACCAAAAACCCTAATTGGTCTCTCTGGTTAGGAGGGAGAGATCCATTTGCAATCTTTTGCCATGCTTGACCTTAAGAGGATATGATGAACCCCATGAGCCCCCTTGAAGCTTGAGACTTAAGAATATGGACCAAGTGCCTTGATCCCATGCCTTATGCTGAATGCCATGCAATCTATGACCTACTATGGAATGCAAATGAGTAAAGCATAGACCAATTCGTTGAGAAAACATGAAGGTAAATTTTGAGGTATTACAGCTGCCCCTATTCAATCAACTGTGAATCTGAATGGATGAAAGCAACGACTATCAGGAATTCAAGATACATAGGGATTGAATACAAAAATAACCGAGAAAATTGCACTGCGGTTAGAGAAAATGCTGTAAAGGTAAGGAAGAAAAAGTTGGTGAAGAAGACCTTGGAACCATTGGACCCCATAGGAAACCTGTCGGGAACTGGTGAGCAACCTGTCGGGAACTGGTGAAACACCTGGTGGGAACTGGTGAAATACCCGTCGGGAACTGGTGAAATACCTGTCGGGAACTGGTGAAATACCTGTCGGGAACTGGTGAAATACCTGTCGGGAACTGGTGAAATACCTGTCGGGAACTGGTGAGCTTGGACCTGTTTTGCCTATCGGGAATGGGCAAGTGTACCTGTCGGGAACTGGCAAGGTTCAAACCAAAGGGGGGCTGTCAGGAACGACTGCAGTTTATAACCAAAGCTTACCTATCGGGAATGGGTAACGGGGCCTGTCGGGAACTGGCATGGTTAAAACTCAAAGGAAGCGGTCGGGAACGACTGCAGTTTATAACCAAGGCTTACCTATTGGGAATGGGTAACGGGGCCTGTCGGGAACTGGCATGGTTAAAACTCAAAGGAGCGGTCGGGAACGGCTGCAGTTTATAACCAAGGCTTACCTATCGGGAATGAGTAACGGGGCCTGTCGGGAACTGGCATGGTTAAAACTCAAAGGGAGCGGTCGAGAACGGCTGCAGTTTATAACCAAGGCTTACCTATCGGGAATGGGTAACGGGGCCTGTTGGGAACTGGCATGGTTAAAAATCAAAGGGAGTGGTCGGGAACGGCTGCAGTTTATAACCAAGGCTTACCTATCGGGAACTGGCATGGTTAAAACTCAAAAGTGCTGTCGGGGACGGCTGCAGGAATCCTATTGGGGATGGTTCCAAGAAACTTGCACGTTGAGAGATATGACTCTGTGGGGAGAAAAATGATGAAACCCTTCGCTGCTTTGAAATGTCTGGTGGGGAATGAACGAGGCATTCTTTCTGCTTTTGTCAATGTGATATAAGGAGCAAAGTTTTGGACTCTCGTACGAGTTATCAAAACTGGCCTATGCTTCACATGCATATGTTTGAATTTTGCCGTAATGCTCCATACGAAATGGAATGCTACGCATTTTAGAGGATGCTATGCGTACTATATGCAAAATGCAAAGAGGTTCTCAGCAAAATAAATGCTGAGGAAAGGAAAGACAACCCCCCTGGGGATAACTAGCTGGATTGACTTCGCGGTCGCAAACCGTACCAGGGAAGACAAATTGACCTGACCTCCCAATCTGGGCACTGACCTGACAAACCCGTTGAGGCTACTGTAGGAAATGATAACTTTGCCGAGGAGGCATCATCTGAACCAGTCTGCTTGGGGAATAACTATAACCATAGAACTCCGCTGGGGATTAATGAGCTTACAACAAACTCTGCTGGGGAGATGTCCCTTGAGAGGATTTTACAGAAGACCATGCCTCTTCAAACTCTACTGGGGAACTAAGCTCACAACAAACTCTGCTGGGGAGAATCACTTCAAAGTGTCTCATGCCAGGGAATGTTTCCTAAGAGAATTTTACAAAAGATCCGACATCTTCCAACTCTTAAACCAATACCGAGACTTGAGCTAGGATGCAGTAGTTGGGAGGCTACTCTGTTGGGGATAATAGATCTGGAACACTCCTGCCGGGGAATTTCATGATGCTCCATGCTTGGGATGGTCAACCACTTGCTTTTGCCCCAAGATACAAGTCTGATCTGGAGAAAACTTCCCCAGAGGATTTTACAAAAGATTCGACATCTCCAAACTCCTGGACACTTACTGAGTCTTGAACATCAGCTGCAAGACGTGTGAAGCAACTCTATTGGGGAGTTTACAACCGTCATCGACACAGAAAAGCTTGTAGCTGTTGGAAGTGCTGAATGAGAGAATTGATTTAAGAAGATACAATATTATCCGTTTGACAACGCTGCTGGGGATCATGAAGCTCTGTAAATACGTTGGGGATGACTACTTCCAAGAATAGCCTTCCTGCTGAGAAGCTGCCTTTGCTTGGGGAGGAAAAAACTCCAAAAGTCCTACACTGGGAACAACTCAGTGCTTCGAGTTTCTGCATATCAATTGTCAAGAGCGAAACACAGTTCCTTTAACTTTCCAACTTTGCCCTAGACCACAGGGTCTACTTGAAGCAATCATCTTAAGAGGATTTTATAGAAAACCTGGCATTCAACAATGCCCCAGGGTCTTTAAACTCTTAGAGATGTATCCGGTCTGGACATAACTGTCCCATGATTCGTGAAGTAAACCATCTCGAGAGGGTTCGTAATGACCTGAAAGGCTCTGCCATAGTATTCTGAACCCTGCGGAGGTGCTATTGATTGACTGTGTTCTGAAGGGAAAATCTTCTCGCGCCCTTGAAGTGACCTGCCCCAATACAAGCCTTGCAGTACATCTGTCTCTGACCGACTAGTCTTCAAGAGATTTACTAAATCTCGACGTGATTTCCCCAATTTACACGCTTGTGGAGAGATTTACCGGATCTCGACATAATTGCCCCAGTTCGAAGAAATTTTCTCAACATGAATGCCCCATCTTGGCTACATTTTGAAGAGATTTCCCGGTGTGATTGTCCCAGATTGGTTATATCTCAACACAAATGGCTGGTAACTCCTTTTTCCCACATAATCCTTCAACAGCACGTCCTCTGGAATCTCGGGCACCTCAACTTGGCCAATTTAAGCTTCTCGACTGATGTTCATCGTGCAAGCTTCTTTGATGTCAAACATATGCAAGCAGAAAATGTTTATTATGAGAATGACAAATCTAATGCAACACTCATGTTATCCTTGAAGTTTTATTGAACATATGTCGTACAACCGAGTTACGACACTTATTTTTGAAAGGAAAGCAATACGCATATGCAACACCAACAAAAATCTTATTAGCACAACTCATGGGAGTCAGGAACACTATCTCGTTGAAGTACGCCTTCAGACTAAACCCTGTTTCAATTAGGACTTTTAAGGGTTGTAACGTGGCCTGGCTCACGGTTTTGAGAAAAAAGGATTTATGGCTCAAAGTTTATTGGTACCCACCCACTCTTCGTGATATTCTCCAGTCCTATGTTCAGCTAATTTGACACAAGCACCCGTCTCTCCAAAAGGTTTCCCAATTTCTAGGGAATCCATGCAACTGGTGATTCGACACCTGACGAGGTTTTGGACTAACAGTCGCCCCTTTTGTCTTTTGTGTCTATAGTCACACGACTTTGTTCTTATCGAGGATTTTCTTTGTAATCTTTTTGGCTTTTCGCTTTCTCATTCTTTTGCTTTTTGATCCCTAACTTTGCCTGGACTGATTCTTTTGAATATTTAGATTTTGAAGTCCAGCGGGATGCCCTGACTTTTGCCTAAGTCGCTTGTTTTCAAGTTTCGACTTAGCGGGCTTTTTTTCTTCTTTTTCTTTTTTTTTTTGAACAAGTCGTGTGACACCATTTTGCCTGACTTGTTTGAAAGGGCTGTGATTGTTTCACTCTTCAGTTGGTGAGGAGTAACCATTGTGGTTCTACACCTCTTAACCTCTTGATAGTGGAATGGAAGGTAATGGATCCTCAGATGTACACTCCTTCTGAAAGTTGAACACTTGGTCAAACTAACTGACGCCTACCCTGCCCCTGGGTTAAAATCGAGGGTTTTTTGTTTTTAGAAAGAACTCCTACTACTAGGCTCAAAGGGGTTGACAAAGGTCTATCTCCTTATCTCTCCAGTGTTTGTGAATTGGAAATAATGCCTGTACATCCTTAACAGGGTTTTATCCGAAAGCGTAGCATTAGAAATCTGCGTTCTTATTTCATCATCCTCCCTCCAAGAGTTTAGACAAGACAGGTTAGTATTGCAGTGCATATAAACATGGCATGAGTGTATAAAAGTAAGATACTTCAGGAACAACACATCATTGCATTAAAATCCACATTCAAACACAAACAAGTTTTTTTACATGCAGACAACGTTTAAACAAACAAAGAAAGCTACGTATGAAAATGCAGTAAAGAAACTAATGATTGCCATTGCTGAGGAGGCTTGGCTCCGACTGGACTGATTGCTTCAGCATATGTCTTTGTGGTCGCAAGTGCTCACTTGGGGAACTTCAGTTAATATACAGACCCTCTTCAGTGAAAATGATAAACCCCACGTCAATGAGATCTTGCACCTTGTGTCTAAACACCATGAAATCTTCAATGGCATGCCCCTGTGTCCCCGAGTGATACTCACATCTAGCACTCTTGTCATAATTCGGAGGAATAGGATACGGAACAGGAGAAGCTTCTTTTAGTTCGATCAAAGAGTCTTGAAGTAAACGGGCAAGCAGATAACTGTAAGGGACAGTAATGGGATCATACTTCCTCTCATGCCTTCTAGGCTTTTGTTGACTCTTCATATGGTAGCTCTGTTACCGATACCTACTTGTGCCTTCCTCTCGTTCGGGCTTTTTCCTCCTTAAACTTGGCTTAGGAACAGGCAACAGTTGAGGACGAGAGGATTCCAAGACCACAGGTTGCGAGAAATGCCCCTGACTTGGTGCAACTTCATGAGGGAAAACCAGGATATTCACTTCTTTCGCAGCAACAGGAGCAAGACCACCTTGTACACTTATGCCGCCCGTCCTGAATTCAATTATTTTCAAGTCAATCTGGTCCCGAACCACATGATGAAAGGCTTTACATTTTTTCACATCATACCCCGGTGCGCCAGAATGAAAATCACAATGGGCATTTGCATCATAATCGAATGAGAGCTTTCCACGAGGAGGATTTACTGTCCGAAGTTCAACCAATTAGAGCTGAAGTAAAGACCTCAACAGCTGAGCAGAAGACATAAGAACTAGATCAAAGATCCTGTAAGCTTTCTTCGACTTTGGTGGGTACCTACTAGCCTTGGGGTTATCTTGGCAGACGAGAGGTAGCTGCTGACGGGGAAATTCTGGAAACCCAGGTTGTGCAGAAAACATGCAAGGCACATCATTCTCTGGGAGGGATCCCTCAAACAATGGGGAAGATACAATTCCAGCCACGGTCTCAGGCCTGGGAGTATTATCTCTGCTTAACACACCTCTCACCACTTCCATAACCAGACTATCTGAATCTTCATTTGGTTGACCTCCTCCTTCAACATTTTCTGTTCTTGAATCAAGGCTTGCACGTCGCCCATAAACTGCCCCATCTGGCCTCGCATTTCCCTCAACTCTGCCTGGACTTGATCCATGGTCAACTTCCAGCTTCCTTGAAAAGTTAAGACTGAAATTCTACCGGAGAACTAGATCAGGATGAGAACAACCAGTTTCAAACACCTGTTATGCAAATGAGTATGAGAATGCAATGCAGAATGCCATGTTCGAATATTTCCAAGGAATCATTATGCTTTGATTCAAATTTTCCCTTACGCTAACCACAAGAAATAGATGGAAATGCTCACTAGCAAGTCTCAAAGTCAATATCCCTTGGAAATACAAGAACACGTATGCAAAAATGATGATGCAGATGCAACAGACACGGGATCAAGGTATCCAAAATGCTCAAACTGTTGTTATTCTGCTGACTGAATAAGACCCTGAATACCAGAAACCCAGAAATCCAGAATAACAACCCAATCAAACTGTCAGAATGTCAGGATAATAATAGTACACTGATGAGAAACCCAGAAACCAGGTAGGTTGAAGGTCTCTGTTACCTGCAAACCTGCAAACACCCATCCCCTCTCACATGTGGGTTCTAGAAAGGCGAGGGTCCTCAATATCCCGGGCTCTCAGGTCGAGAAATGATGATACGTTCACCATTTCTGGTTTGGCATCATCACCAATCGAGGAGGCCTCAACTGATTCCCCTCAAAAGAAAACACCCTATGGCAAGTCTTCAGCTTTGGCACTAAGGTCGAGAAGCAATAGTACATTCATCCCTCGGGGTACAGTACTATCGCCAATCGAGGAGTGCTTCCACTGATTCCTTTCCAAAAGGAAACCCTATAGCAAGTTCCCAGTATTGGGTCCTCAGATCGAGAAGCGTAATGGATTTTCCACAGAGCGTGGTCTACCATTATCACGTCTCGGGAGGAGTGCCGTTACTGAGTTCTCGGGAAACGGTCGCTAGAGTCGATAGTTTTCCAGGTTATATTCCATCGTCTGCCCCAAATGAACATGATAGAATATTACCAAGAAAACCTCGTCTGGATGTGGAGTTTTCATGTATACTTCGTCTGGCCAAATGCCAAACAAGTCACACTACTTTCCACGCTAATCATAGGTGTATGCTCAAGCCTGGGTATTGGGCTTTTCTCTCATGAATCCAGCCCACCCTACAAACAGAAAATCCAGCAGCAGAACAACACAGCAATATCCAGTATGACAGTAATAAAATGAAATGCAATGCAATAAAAGCTGTAAAAACAGTAAAGCAGTAAAGTAAAAGTACAGTAAATAGCAATACAGTAATATACAACAAAGCAAAGCACCACAGAAAAACACCCGATGAAATAAAACAAACAAGCGCTAGGATTGACTCGCTAAAGAGGATGGACCAGCAAGAGGTCAACCAGGTTCCCCAGCAGAGTCGCCAGCTGTCGCTCCCGAAAGATTCGCATCCAACGGTACACAGAGTCGCCAACAATGTGTATTTATCCTGAGAGAGGGAAAGGAAACACTGCATAAACCTGGGGGAAAAGGAAAGAGCATGGTCTTGCGACCAAGAGAACTGGGCGCGTCCATTGTACCCGATGGGATCCATGCTTGGTTGTCTCGATCAAAAGGGGCCGTCAACTGGAGCTCCGCTGCTACTGGAAAGGAAAAGGAACAGGAAAAAGGAAAAGGGAAAGGAGAGAGAGAACAAGGAACAAATGTAGGGAAAATAAAAGAAGTGCTCGCATGGGCCCTACCCCACTGCCTACGTATCTCATCGGGAGCATGAGAATCAGAGCGACATAGTTCCCCTCACTAGGGGTGGATTGTGTTTTTTAGAGAACGACTTACATTCTAGCTCAGGTGTTGCAGCTTGCTGTATGGAGACTTAGGCGTTACCGTCTTGCAAGAGAACGAGTAGGAGCGCGTCCGTACGCTGAGAGTGAGTGAGATGAGAAAAGAATTCCCGAAGGAAAGACGTTATTGTTTGTTTGAAGTTTTTTAGCAAGAAGTGTTTTTTAAGTTAGCTTGTAACTTGCATTGCACCAAAGTCTGCCATGCGGGAACGAGTGAATTGCATGGTCGCCCCCAAATAGAACGTATGCTAAATACTCTAGAAGAGGAGGGGAGGCCCCTCGTTCTTCACTTCCTACACTTAAGGCTCGAGTGCAATACACGTTAACCTTTATTAAGTATTTTTTACTTTTATTTTGAGATGAGAAGAGAAGCGACACAAGGGAAACTCTAAAGGGAAACTAAGAGTCCTAATGTTATCATGCATGGATGTCCTATGGTTAGTGAGGTTTAGGAGAAAGACTACCTAAGACCTAATGCTAATCCTACTCCAAACTTAATCAAAAATTAAGTTGGACTAGGTAGCTCTAAAGGGAAAGAATCCAAGACTTGAACAAGTCTTGAGATTCATGGGATGAGAAAGAGTGAAAGAGAAGAAAAGAGAAGAAAAAGAAGAGAAATGAGATACAATAAGTGGCAGCAAGCACATCATATCATAAATGTCCAACTCAAATCAACAACCATGTTTCAAAGATCAATGCAAAACAATTCAAGTAAGCATACAAAAATATACATGAAAAGATGCAAGCAATACTTGAATGAAATGCACAATTAAACACACATGGACTTCATAACAAAGTGAAATGAGAAAAGCAAGATGAAAATGAAACCAGACCAGAACTCACATCATATCATCATCAACAATTCACATGTGCAAAAGAGATTCACATTATGCAATATTATGCACCAAAGAAGTTACAAAGCAAAGAGAATGATATGCATCACATAATTCAAACCAAGATGATCAAGTGAGATGAAAATCAAGTAATGAACCTAAAGGGCAGTAGAATACACACTAGCATCATGCCAAGATCAAACTCAAGTCATACAAGATTAATCATCAAGCAACACATTCAAAACATGTATCAAAATTGAGAAAGACATTCACTTATCATTCATGCAAGCAAGCAAAGAAGTGTGAGGCATAAAGTGAAATGAAAATCACATAATGAAACTTAAATCAAAAGTACCAGAACCTCAAGCATGTCATACAAACTAAACAAAAGGTTTCATACATGAATGAATTCACACAAAGAAGCAATCACAAGATTAGGTTGAACATATCACAAGATTCAAGTCCAAAACAACATCAACTTGTAAAGTCAAGAACAAATTGTAAAAAGATCAAATGAGGATGATTCCAAAGCCACAAGTAAGCTCAAACAGAACATGATCATATCATAAAAACATCTCAAGCATCACTCTATTACAAATAAGCAAATGCACTCAAACTAGATCATGTATCCGAGTATACCTCAATCAAACTTGCACCACAAGTAAAAATCAATAAAAAATAGCAAAGTTGCTCAATAAAATCTCAAAAAATAATAAAATGGAATTTAAATCAGTCAAGTAACATATGCAAAAAGACTAGATCAAAAAGGGTTAAAGAGCTTGTCAAAAGGTGAACCACAAGTCAAGATGTGCAAAGAAGTGTCAAGATATAGTCATGCATAATTCACTTAAGCACAAATAATCACACATGCATCATATGACATTTAACAATTATGAAATTTAAGCTCAAATGAACTAGGTTAGAAGACAACCACATGCTAAAAGATCTCACAAAAATTCCCAAGTTAGGCCAATCAAACAATTAAGCAAGGGTCAAGTAAGTACCATATATCAATATGAAAAAGAGGGGAACCCAAATGTAATATGAAAAGGTTTTAAAAATAAAAAAAAATGTTTTTATGCAATTCAAAATGTCATATAACAAATGCAAAAATAATGGATTGAAAATGGTTTATAGATGATGAGAAAGAAATTTTACAAGTTGGAGTGTGCAAGTGAAACAATTAAAAAAGAAAATTAAGCAATTAATTAAATCAGATGCCAAAAATAAAATAAAATGAGAAAATAAAATATGGAAAATTTTTATAAAACTAAAAGGAAGCTTCATGATTTTGTTCATGATTTTTAGATGCATAAAAATGATTTTAAAAATTAAAATGCAAAATAAACAAATAATAAAAATAAAAATGAAATGAAAGAAGCAAGGGGGTGCCATCAGCAATGCAAACACGTTAGAATGGAAAAAGGCCTAAAGGAGGGGGTGTGAAAAGAAAGGCCCAAGGCCAAAGGTCCAAATGCGCTGGTCAAAAGGCTTACATGGAATCATTCAACCAAGCAGATTAAATCACAGCCAACGGATTAATCTTACGCGTGAAAACCAATCAAGCAAAGTCAACAAGATCAAAAGTAATTGAGATCAATGGTTCAGATCAAAAGGCACACCATAATTCAAAATACACGCGCGCATGCAAACATCAGTCCACCATACGAAACCACGTGACTAGCACATGCACCTCATTAATGTGCTGTCACCACCTCCACCACATGATCACATCAACGCGTACAATTAAATTACACAATCAAATGTTAATTAAAAACAAAGGTCATGATTGAAGGCCCATGGTAGCACGCGTAGGATGGCAAGCACACAAACTTAAAATTAAAAACAAAATAAAAGAACACGTGGAAGCACGAGGAACGTTAGATCCAAGAAATGGACGGCCAGATTGCTTCTTCTCCATCAAAATCTCCTTGCCGGACTGAATTAAGGCCAGCCGCCGGAGCTAGGGCTCCGGCCACCCTCTCCGGTGAGCTGTAGTCACAAATTCTCCAGAAAATGCGTATGTGTACATCATCTTGACCAGAAAAATTCAAGGATCTCAAATATCCAATCCATTTCAACAAACAATCAACCAAAAATGCAAATCGAAGAGAATAAAATATAGATCCAAAACTTTAAACTCACAATACACACAAACTACACGTCCAAACTTTAAATAAAATAGATCAGGATAATCAGTGAACATCATAGATCATAATGCACACAAGAAAACTGAGTTCTGTGAGTATGAAAAATTCACCAACCTGAACCTTGTAGAACTTGAAAACCTCCAAGAAATCCCTCCAAAAACTGCAGATCCACTCCTTGGAACCTCTAGATGCAAAATAAATGCAACTAGAGCTTGAAATCGTGCTAGATCTTGAGATTTAAGTTTGAATCCTATTAAATGGCACTTGGTCAAATCTTCAGTATGAGCTCAAAATAGCAGTTGATTCTTGCTCTATTCTCTTCACTGATCAAGAATATGAAGAGAAAACTCAAAGAAACTCCAAGGAGAGTGAGATTCAATGAGAGGAAGTGTGAGAGCAAAAAACCAAAACTGTGCAAATGAGAGTCTCTACCCTAGCTGTGAGGGTATGAGTAAGCATATATACTCTCCATTAGTTCACTGATTAGGATTAAGAAATGGTTAATCCTTGGTTAATGAGATTTGGGTGAAATTGCAAAAAATGCATTTTGTACCACCACCATTAATTCACACGTGAGAAACCCTTGCCACCAGCATGATTCACCTCCAATTCACTCATGGATCACTTCTGAATTGATTTTGGGCCTTGTACTTTCTTGGTTTGCAAGTTTTGAATCAATTTGCATTTTTTGCACTTTGTGAAAATAATGAGAAATATGGCATGAAATAAATTGATTCCAAAGCCAAAAATACTCCTCTTGACTTGCATTTTGATATTGTAATATAACATGAAGCACAAAGATCAATTACAAGTCCATTTGTACCAAAATGCAAAAGGTGGAAAATTTGACATATAAGGAATCCATGAAAAGCACCTTGCATTGTTTTGACCATAACTAGAGTTCCACAAATACTATGGAGATGTTCTAGTACTTTTTGGAAATGGGAGAGAAAGATCTTCAACTTTCATGTTGGAGGAAAATTCATTTGGAGCTTCCTTGATGATGAAAAGTCAAGTTGAATATGGTGGAAAAATTGCCAAAAATGGAAAGTTTTCATTATAGGTCATTTTCCAAATTTAGTAACTTTTGCACAAACTCTTGATTTTTGATGAATGGTGTGAAACTTGACATTTGAAGACCATATAAGGATGTGAGACCTTGAAAACCATGAAAAGACCCTCAAAATTCCACAGTTGACTTTCTCCTTTACAGTTGACTTTTGCTTATTTCACCAGCAACATGATCCACTGAACATTTTCCACCATGAACCATCAACCAAATCTCCATCCATGAACACTTGTGAGCATATGGAAACCATAAAAACATGCTTGAACCCCCAAATTCTTCAAGAAGCTATCTTGAAACCAAAAACCCTAATTGGTCTCTCTGGTTAGGAGGGAGAGATCCACTTGCAATCTTTTGCCATGCTTGACCTTAAGAGGATATGATGAACCCCATGAGCCCCCTTGAAGCTTGAGACTTGAGAATATGGACCAAGTGCCTTGATCCCATGCCTTATGCTGAATGCCATGCAATCTATGACCTACTATGGAATGCAAATGAGTAAAGCATAGACCAATTCGTTGAGAAAACATGAAGGTAAATTTTGAGGTATTCCAGATAGTTGCGAAAGATCTCAGCGGTGTTGTGGTAAGATAATTTTGATTAATTCGGGGGTGACCTTTCTGCTGTCTCGAGCATTACTTGAGGACAAGCAATGAGATAAGTTTGGGGTTGTGATCAGTCACCATTTCTACTATGTTTCTGTCACTTATTCGACATCAATCCATAAAATCAGTAGCACTTTGTTTGTCTTTTCATTATTTTTCAATTTAATTTTACTTGTCGTATTGTATTCTCGCATTTTATGATTTGTTGTTTTATTTCAATTACGTTGCATTTTATGCTTTGGTTTGGTAGTTTTCAATGGTTTCAGGTCTGTGTGGAAAAGCCCAAAGGACTCGTGCGAAGAAAATGGAAGTTCTGGGGATTTAGAAGAGTTTTTGGAATGAAGCAGAGGATGCCTGGACCTAAAATTCAACAAACATGGAAAAATATTGGGCAACCAAGTTCCTTATCTGTACTATGTTGTATTTCTCTTCACTAGCTTTTTGGCGCTTCGAATGGGGACCAAAACAGACTTACGGATCAAAAGTTATGATCGAAACAATTTCGGTTATAAAATCCAGCAAGCTGACACGGTTCGTGTCAGCTTTGACGCTGATGTTCTGAATTTTTCCATATTTTCTCCCTATATTAAGTTGTGGGGGCACTTTGGGTATTTCCAATCGATCTGGGTGAATTGTGACTTTTTAGACTAGTTTTTGGAAGAAGAATAGACACTTTTGACTTTACGAACAATTTTAGGATAGCTTATGCGATCAAGGAGATTTGGAGAAGGAGATTGTTCATGAGCGGAAGCGATTAAAGGATCAAATTACTCCGATCAATTTGTAATGTCTTTCTTTAATCCTATTATTGTTTTTGTTTTGAATATTATGAGAGGCTAAACCCCCCAATGCTAGAGGGGTGTCCCTAAATTGTGATGTAATGAACCTTTGTTGAATTATTTGATGAATTTATGTTTTCTTACCTTAATCTTTTGTTGTGAAAATTATTTTATATTTTTCGATCGGTTAAATTGGGAACGATTTACGACTAGGGATTTGGCTTGAAAAACCAATCCATTGATTTTGCATAATAACATTACGGTAGATATTGCCTAGGAATGGGGATATCCCGTAGTGACTAAAAACAACTTTGTCAGAACTATTGCTTGATGTTCTTTCTTGATTTCTAAGGAATTAGGGTCAATGGAGAATATCAAAGGTTTTTCGTTTAAAGGAATTTAAGAAAAATATTTGAGGTTTAGTAAAATTAAGGTTTTGAGACATATATCTCTGACGATAATTTCGGGTTCTTGTTAGCAATTTATACACCTTCCCTAGCATATTTCATCATATTTGTCAAAAGCACTTTTTATTATTCTGCTTATTTTATTTTGTTATTATAATTCTCTCAACCAAACAAACCCCAAAGAAAACTTTTGTTTGATTGAATTAGCATCTGCACTTACATTGACGCGCAGTCCTCGAGAGACCGATTCTGGGGATAACCCCAATTATTACTACATCGTTAAATAGTACACTTGCTATTTTTCCGATCACATCCCCTAAAAAATGACTAAAAATGAACTCATAGTATTACAAAATCTGTCATGTTCGCTTAGCGAACGATTTCCTTGCAAAGCGAGCCTCAAAAAGTGGTACTTAAGTGCCTACGGAACAGTTAAACTGACTCTGGACTAACATTCGCTGGACAGTTCGCTTTGCGAACTTTCTGGCAAACATTCGCTTTGCTAACTTTGGTCCCTTTTTCTACTGTCTCGTTCGTTGGGAAGTTCGCAAAGCGAACATGCGCTGGAAAGTTCGCAAAACGAACTTGACAGCAAACCATCCCTTATTTTGACCATAACTTATGAACCGTAACTCGGATTGACGCACGGTCGAAAGCGTTGGAAAGCTTATTCAATGCTCTATACAACAATGGCAAAATATCATTGCTTGAATACCTATAAAAATGAGATAAAATCAATTAAACTCAATGATATTTACACGATACGCAATATATACACTAAAATGTAAAGTAAATGTATTTATAAACAAACTGTGGTTTATTCGAACGATATTAACAAAAAAGTATTGATAAGTGCAACAAAAATTATATACAAAACTAGTTACATTTTGCACTTATCACTTGACAAAATGTTGGACCATCTAGTTTGACATCCCTCTAAACATAATGTCATCAACATATATCTGAGCAATCATGAGTTTGCCATCATGTTCTTTAACAAACAAGGTCTTATCTATTCCACATTTCCTGTACCCATTACTGGCAAGGAATCCTATCAGCCTTTCATACAAAGCCCTATGAGCTTGCTGTAGACTATTGAGAGCTTTCTTCAGTTTGAACACATGATCTAGAAAAGCGTGATCAATAAACCCCTTTGGATGTTCAACATATACCTCCTCTTGTAGGTACCCATTCAATAAAGCACTTTCCACATCCATCTAAAATAGCTTGAACTTTAGTAAACATGCCACTCCTAGCAATATTCTTATGGATTCAAGTCTAGCAACTAGAGCAAAAGTCTCATCAAAGTTTACTCCTTCAATTTGAGTGTATCCTTGAGCCACAAGTTTGGCCTTATTTCTGGCGACATCTCCATTCTCATCATATTTATCCTTATAGACCCACCTTGTACAAATGACATTTGTTCCTTCAGGCCTAGGAACCAAACCTCATACTTAATTCGTCTTAAAATGATCTAATTCTTCTTGCATGGCATTGATCCAAAATTCATCAATTAAAGCCTCCTTCACATTCTTGGGTTGAATCTTAGAAACAAAACAAGAGTTAAATACCACATCCCTTGATCTAGTGATGATCCACTCATTAGGATTTCCTATGAAGAGTTCCTTAGGATGATCTTTCTGAATTATGACAGAGGGACCCTTGTTGGTTTGATTGTCATCATCCTCAATAGTTGCAGCTTCATTGTTGGTCTCGGGATTGTCACACCCCAAAATTTGCCCTCACTATTCCTAACCTTAACTGGCTTGTGCATCTCATTTTCTCATATGCATATCCTCCATTAGGTCATACAATCATACATCATGCATTCACTGACACCAGGGAATGTTACTTGGATCAGAGGTCATGGCATTAGGGTTTCATTATTTATGCAGGTTTGTCTCCACTAAGGATCTCATTGCTTGTTTGCATTACAGGTCATGACCATTGTACACATTTGCTAAAAGTCCAAACTCGAGGATTAAAGTTTCTTTTTTGGTTCATAGTGTAATACCCTAATTTTTACCCCTAAGATCCCACATATCATTTGCATCTCATACCATAAATAAGATCACAAGTTTTGGTTCTCCTGCCCTCCTTTGTAGGTTTGCTCTTGAGGGAGATCACCAAACACCCATGTTTTCTTGTTTGTTTGATATTTGTTTATGATTATGTTTACTAACCTTTAAATCCAAAAATATGTTTGTTTTCCCTTTACTAATTTTTTCAGGAAGAATTTGGATCAAGAATATCAAATACCAGTTCCTCAGCTCGAATGAAATTCATCTGAACAAAGTCAAAGTTGATCTGCAAATAATTCAAAATCACCTAGTCAAGAGTTTCCAAGATTTAATTGATTATTATTCAAGAGACTCCAAGGTTCATGTGTTTATTTCCATGTCTTCTTTGACAAGTCAAAAGAATCGAGCCAGATCCAAGACAACACATCAAAAAGCAACTTTTCTCACTTTTTCACTGTGTTAATCGATTAACACATTTATACATGCAAATGGTTAATCGATTAACCAGTGTGTTTTTTTGTCTAAAAATAGAATTTTCAAATTCTGCAGCATTTTGGCACCAAATTCACTTGTTTTATCATGAGAATATTCTAGACCACCTCATTTTAATTCCCTTACATAATCATAATTAATTCCCACCATACACCCTCACTAATCACCACTTGATCTTGAGTTTGCCTCCAAATTCAAATTCCAAGCCTAATTTTGGTTCCAAACCAAACTCCAATCCACCAAAATTTTCAAGCCTAAATTCTATAACCACAGGTCTCATTTCATTCATTCTTCAAACTTTTGATAGCCAAATTCACCTTGCAAAAATTTCTCTCAATTCTTCATTTACCCAAATTCACCAAATTTTTTTCTTCCATTGAAAGCTAGTAAGTTCTTCATTGGAGCTTACTAATCTTTGAGCTAAACCTCCATCATAACACATTTTCATCATCAATTTTGGTATATCAAGGCTTTGAAGTGTTATTCTTGAAGTTGATTTGAAGCATTTTTAGATTTGAAGTGGTAATTCACTTGTTTCACCATTATTGTGCTTGATTCATATTCCACAATGTGATCTCTTGTTGATTCTTGTTGTTTGATCTTTGGATCTTGCAAATTATGTTCCATTGATGTTATTTGCTGTTGTTTTACTTGAATTTTCGTGCTAATTTTCATTCATGATCATGAGGTGTTTGAAGAAATGGTTGGATCTTGAATGCTTATTTTTTTCAATTTTTTTTTCTATCATAGCAGTGTTAATCGATTAACACATTTGCACATGCAAATGGTTAATCGATTAACCAGAGCCAGATTGGTGTTTTTGACTTGTTTTGGACTGTTTTGAATTCTTTTCCTCCTTCTTCCATTTCCTTTTGATTTTTGCCTTGGTTTTCACTTTTAAAGGTCCTATTCTTCTTTAAATTCAATGGACTTAGGGTGTAGATAAAGTTGGATAAACATGCACTAATTCAAATCTATCTTTAAAGTGAATTTTTCAATTCATTTTATGTGCTTTGAGTTAATGATATGTTTAGTGCTTTAATCCACCAGTGTGAGTGGTTGAACTTAAACATGGAATGATTTTAGAATTGTAATTCAATTTGGCTTCCCCTCCATTCTTCTTCTTCTTTTTCTTTTGATCGACGAAAATCTTCAATATCATTGGAACTTATTTTAAGTTCTTGGTGAAGATGAGATTGTTACCAATTTTCTTTTCGTGCGGCATTGCTTTCGGAGAGTGATCTACATATCACTTCTCTAGCATGCATTAGCACTAACATTGTTATTGACCGGCCTCAGATAGTCGTGGCTTCTACATAAGTCTGATTACAATTGCTTAACATAGCAATAAATTGTCCCGAAATCGGAAAACCGTTGTGATTTATAAGTGACTTATCAGTCTCCTATTCTTCCATGGCGTAGTTTGAAATAGATTGGATTTCTCTTGTTACCCGTGGGGGTTAGTTGGCATACTCATTGATTTTATCCGAGTTGGAGCCCCCCATGGTAATGTATGAGACCGTGTTTTCTGAAATTCTGGTACAGATGTGTGATGTTAAGGTGCAATGTCACAACATCAAACTCTGTTGCATGAACAAGACAATAAAAACAGAATATGAACACAATCAATTGTTCACCCAGTTCGGTTCAACCAACCTACATCTGGGGGCATACCAAGCCAGGAAGGAAGTCCACTATTAGTAGTATCAAATTACAGACTCAACAGACCAGTTGACAATCTACCTAATTTAATCACTACCCAATGACCCTTCTACCTAAGTCCTCCCTAGGTAAGAGACTCCATCTCACTTCCAATCATCTCGATGATGTCTAGCAGTCAACTACACCGTCACTGCATCAACAGCTTGACTCCTTAAACTTTTTTATTACATAGACTTTGGAAGACACACTTCCATGACAATACCTAGACATGACCCTCATGACTAAGACCAATACTTAGAGTTGCTTAACAGCTTCCTCCAAGAACAATACATCTCTTACCTACAGGCTTCGAGATAAACACGATGACCATCCCACAAACCGGGTGGTTCATCAACCAACACAGCCCTTATAATCTACATGATGGCTAGCTTACCAAAACTAGGTTACAATGCTTCTATTTATAACCTATTTCCCAACTGGATTTGGGCCTTCAAATCATATCAAATCTTCTGTTCCAAATCTCCAACAGATTCTGCTATTAATTGGATCTTCAATCAAATCTTCAATTTAAATCTTCAATAATTAACTCTAAATATTCTCCATATCTTTATGCATTAAATTCAGCTCCACATAATATTTCCAGGATATTATGTATCTTTTAAATCTTCTCTTTAAATCAGCTGCAAGATCTTCTCCACACAAATAGGAACAATCTTCTCCACACAAATAGGAACAATCTTCTCCACACAAATAGGAACAATTCTCCATGTCTATTTTCACAAAAATAGTAACAAACTATTCTCCACAAGATATGCAGAATTAATTGTATCAGAATAAATCTTCTCCAATAAATTCGCATCCAATCTAACTAACAGATCTCCTCAAATCAAACTAATGCGTGCAGCCCTAAAAACATCACAAGCTGATGTTTTAAGTTTCTGGTATAGTGATGTCAAGACATCGCATGTGACATCACTCTTCAGCACTTTAACTCTTCAACACCTTAACATTCTGCAATACAAAAACCACAACAGATGGTTTTCTGATGTTCTGTCAACTGATGTTATGACATCGGGTTTGACATCAGCACAAAACTGCAACCCTTAAACACTTAACATAACCAGAATGTTAACTAAACATAACAAGGCTGTTAAAAACTCATGTTGAAACATCAACCATGACATCAACATTGTTTTACCAAAATTCTAGCCAACTCCAAGAATTAACATTTTCATTCTCATGGATGATTAGTTGAGCATTTCCAAAAACACAACAAAACTTGTTCTCTCATTTTGGATCACTTTTGCTCTATACTATATATTAATTGTGCTTTGTTTATATTTCCTTCTTGCTCCCTATCTCTCTTTATTTTTATGCTTTATGTTATCATATTATTGGTTTATGTTTCTGCCATTTTTCTTTTGTCCACTTGGACCATTTGTTTATATTTATGCTCTTTTTCTTTTGTCCATTTGGACCAAAAACATTAATAAAGGATTAAACCCCTAAAAAAAATTTTCTCTTAATTGTGGACTATGGTTACTATCCGTTGCATTGGACATGGAATTTTGGACTTAGATCTAGGATCTTAACCTATGCTTGGAAGTTTGTGATGGTAAACTTTGGATTTCGGGTACTTGAAGTTCTCTTTTGAAGACTTATCTCGATCAAGACCTAATCTAAAGGAAAAAATTCTTATGTTATAGAGCTTACTTGTGTGGTTAGACCATTCTTATCCTTAGCTTTTATCTTTTTTCTTTAGGATAGTCGCTTCTTCTCCACCCATTTCTTCAATTTTCAAAATCTTCTCCCTTTTTCAAAACCTTCTTGTTTTCAAAACTTAAACCAATTTCATAAAAAAAAACCTTGACTTTGGTCAAGTGATTTTCAAACTTTGTTTTCTTTAATAAATGTCAATCAATGTTAATCATACTTTGACTAATTTCAAAAAGACATAAAAAAATATAAAAACTCATTCAAACCTTTTGTGCCTTTGTGCGCTTTTTCTTTTAAAACATTTTCCAAAGATTAGACATGAGTCATCTTCTTTGATGAGATGTAAAGCTCCTAACCATGGTATTTTGTATAAAGTATGGTCATTTTCCACCTAGATGTTGAAGTGATTAGTCTTGTTGATTTTTATCCAAGCAAATCCTCCATCTTAAAGTGATGCAAATGCCTCTTTCACATACTTGCGGGTAATTAGTTGAGTAATCTCTCTTGAGAATGACAAGTTGTCTTTTCAAGATAAAATCAACCATAACAAACCAATTTTTTTTATTTGTACCACGAACTATGAAGTTTTGATCCTATATTGCACTTTGTGGGTACGTAGGCATGAGGCGATAAGTCTCTCCAAACACAAAAATATTAAAAAAATATTTCTTTTCTCATCTCCCCAATCTCATTTCAAACAAACATTTTCAAACCAAAAAGTGTAGATATTTCAAAGGGCTCCTATAGAGTACTATAGACGTTTTGGGTGCTAACACCTTCCCTTTGTGTAACCAACCCCCTTACCCAGTCTCTGTTTGTTCTTGTTTAGAACTTGTTTAGGTTTTGTTCAATCTTTTTCCTTTCCTTTTGGATAAAATAAAAGTGCAGTGACGACTCTTGCATTTTTGAGTTAAGTTAATCAATAGCTTATACTCACAAATTTCCCCGCTACACATAGATAAATCTCTTATGCTTGTCCTTACCAATAATTAGGGTTTCATTTGGATTGTCTTCATCAGTCAAAACAGAGCCATTTGGTTGTTATGGTTTGTATCATACCATCATTCTTTGGTGTTTTCTATCTAGATCAACCATTTCTTGATCATTACATGTCTAGGTGTTTGAAAACCTAGGTAGTCCTTGATTCATGGTGTATTCACAGTTCACAATGCACATCATATTCCTAGTCTGTCTATCCAAATTTCATAAGTTCCATAAATTCATCAGGCATGTTGATTCGCTGGTCCTTAAGTCTTGTTTCATTGAGTGCGTTCATTCAAATAGCATAGGTGCATGTGATCCATGTTTCAAATTTGAAAATTTGGTGGGAAAGGGATCATTTGAAATTCAAGTTTCTTTTCATTGAAATTAAAGAACCATTAGTACATGTTCATTCAATTCACATCTACATCATTTCATACAAGAAATTACAAAAAAAAAAAGATAACAACTTTGACCAATAGTTGACTTTGGTCAACTGTTGACCATTTTGTCAACTTTGACCAAGGTCAACTCACCAATTTTTCTAAGCCTAAGTCTAAACTTTCATTGTTTTTTGAATCTCCATGGTCTCATCTCTTCGTGTAACCTTCCATCCAATATTTACTCCATGTGCAAGCAAGTCTTTGTTTTGTACTGTGTCTTTGAACCTTCATGTTTGCTAAACAGCCTGCACATAAATAGGTTAGCTCCGCTGGGGAGAATCATTGTACAAAGCCCAAGAGGAGGCTAACTTCACCGAGGAAGAATCATTATACAAATCCTAAGAGGAGGCTATTGTGCTGGTGACTGTTTTAGTTTATTGACAGGTCCAGTATGTTGGATAAAAGAGAAAATCAGTTCTTATGAAGGGAACGATTAAAGGTAAGGCTGTGCTTTGGAATTGATCAAAGGATCAGGGTTATTTCCTGTTCTTTAAGGAAATGGGAAATCCAAAGGGTATTGAGACTGTCCAAGTCTACGGGTGTTTTGAGAAATCGATTCTCGGATAGTGAATGATCTTTGTACGATGCCCAAGAGAAGGCTGGTATGTTAAGGGATGAAGGTCAACCCATTAACAGGTCTGACACTTGACTCAGAAAGACAACTCTAGCAAATTGATGACTAGGTTCTGTTCCTATACCTGTAGAGGTCTCTGGGTCCTTGTACTAAGCCCAAGAGGAGGCATGAGAGCTTTTAAGAAGCCGAAGGGTCCTTGTACAACGCCCAAGAGGAGGCAGAGATGCTTTTAAGAAGCCTGTGGGTCCCCAAACCCCGAGAAGTTCAAGACATGCCATTCACCGAGAATAGATCAAGCCAGGAAAGTCTGAGAATTTGGAAAAACTCAAGAGATGCCATTCACGGAGAAAAGATCATCCCTGGGGAGTAGAGTCTCTTTGACGATTTCTAAGGGTGACAGTCTGACAAAGGGTTCACCGAGAATGCTGCCTTTCACGTCTCCATATTGTTTAACCCCAAGAGGAGGGAAGATTGTGTCTAGTAATCCTATGGGGATCTAGTTTTGTTTGTATTTAAGAGTGACCAACAGGGCTTTACCTAGTGCTAGACGTAGTTGCCGGGGAAAACTCTAAATAACTATACTAATATTACACAGTTGGTATATGACGAGTATATAAAAGTTTGTGAAAGGAGACTTACAGTGAGCAGCCCCACAATACAGTTTATATATATATATATATATATATATGAAAGCGGGTAAACACTTACTCGGTTGTAGAGCTTCCATGCTGTTTGGTTAGTTGTTCAACAAAGAAAGCTTTGATAATAATATTATATTAAAACTCAAAGGAGAAAGTGCTTTGAAAAGATTGTTGGGGCTTACAGCTCAAGGAGAGGCCCAAGGTTTTATCAGTGATTGCACTGTTGTTTTGAATTTGTACAGAGGGACTTATACAAGTGACTGAGGCCCAAAAAGGTTTTCTGTACAAAGGGATGGGTCTTACACTCTCTCAAGAGGCCCAAAGGTGTTTAAATAAAAAGAATGGGGCTTATAACGCGAGGGTAGGCCCAGATGATTTGTTTTTGAATTGGCGATCGTGCCGAGATTTTTTCTTTTAACGCAGAGGGACTTATACAATGTCTGAGGCCCAAAAGGTTTAGGTTAAAAGGGGATTGGGTCTTACACTCTATTAGAGGCCCAAAGAGTTATTTTTGTACAAGTGATGGGGCTTACAGCTCAAGGAGAGGCCCAAAAGGTTTTGTTTTAAGAGGCGACGATCGCGCCGTTGTTTTTGAAAATACAGTGGGTCTTATACAATGACTGAGGCCTAAAAGGTTTTGGTTTCAAAAATGGGTTGGTTCTTACACTCTATTAGAGACCCAAAAGGTTTTCAGAAAAAGAATTGGGACTTATAGCTCGAGGAGAGGCCCAGTTGATTTTTTTGTTAAAAAGGCGACGGTCGCGCCGTTGTTTTTGAAAATACAGTGGGTCTTATACAATGACTGAGGCCCAAAAGGTGGTGTATTTACAAAAGGGGTTGGGTCTTACACTCTATTAGAGGCCCAAAGCGTTTGAAAAAGTTTGATGAGGGTTGAATTAATCAAAAACCCTAATTTGTTTTCAAAATGTATTTTAATTGAATAAAAATTCAATTAAAATGATCAAAATTGTTAAACATGTGGAAAGCAAATTGTGATATTGGATTAATGTTTCAAAAATTAGGTTTTGATCCACAAAATGTTTGGAAATCACAAAAATTTGAAAAATCAAGAGGGAGAAAATATTTTAAATGTAAAAAACAATTAAAATATTAATTCTTTACAAAAATATCAAGTATATAAAATAAATAATATTTTTGGGATTTTTTGGAAAAATAAAATATTTTAATATTTTTGTGAATTATTAAAAAAAGAATCAACTCAAAATCATTAAAACTCAGAGAGAAATTAATTTTTGAATCAATTAAATAAAATCACAAAATTCAAATATTCAAATATTAAAAAATGGCGCCAAGAACATGGCAAGAACACGCGCCACCCTCTGTTTCTGTAGATTTGCGTTTTCTATCCAATCTCACTGAATACTTGATGATATCATGCAATCTACATATCAATCTACTCGTTTTCACCTCACGATCATGTCTATGGTCTTTAATTTCATTTATTTTAAACATGGAATAAGAAATCAAAGAGAAACCTCAAGAACCCTAAAATTTGCATGAAGGTTCAGAAATTCCATACACGATTCAAACAAAGTAATTGATTGAGGGAAAACACTCCATGCATGATTATGAACATATGGCCAAATTATTGTGCAGCAAAAAATGCATGGATCATAGAGTTAGAAGAGCTCATGCTTACCTCTTGCAGCTGGTGATCGTGTTTTGTGTTAGAGGTGTTGCAGCTTGGTTCCAAGGATATGGACAGCTTCCCTAGGTGCTATGGAGTGTGTCTGGATGCTTGGAATGAATGGAAATGATTTGGAACTGAAGATGGTATCCCAACTGCAACTTGGTTAAAACCTTGAGCAGCTGGCCGGTGATTCTGAGAAATCAGTGTTCCAGATGTTGTTTAAGTGTTTGGATCACTTCTATATGATGTTTATGAGGTGTGTGTGTGATTGGTTTGGTTGGAATAGCTCTCAAACTCAAAACCCGATAGTGACATGCTTTGGAAAGCAATTTTGGAGTGAAAGAAGAGATTTTGAGGAAAGCATCTGTTTGATGGCTTTGGTGTACTCAAACTGATCACAAATGAGCTCTATTTATAGTAGAGTAAGTTTGTTTTGCAAGGAATAGTGAATGGCAACTGATGCATAGGTTTGGCCAATGTTGATCAATGAGAATCCAAGTCTCCTCTAGCCATTGACTAGAGGTTAGGGCACAGGCTGCTGGTTCCCTTGGTCTTGGATAAGTCTTGACTGAATTCAGTTGGAAATGGCTCAGTCCGTGCCACCTTGGTGCATCCATTAAATTCTCCAATCCAAAATTGGAGTCTTGTCCCTCTTTTAGGTATTTCTAGGTTTGGCATGCTACTTTTGGTTCCAAAGACTTGGGAGGCTTGGGATCAGAGTTGGTTCCTCCTTGGTCCCCCCTTGAGGTGTTCAGATTGATAAAGTTGCTTCCCCTTTGCAAAATTTGAGCAAATCGAGCAAAACTCCCAAATCTGCCTTGCCATGACAGTTTGCAGCAAGGCATATTGGCATTGTCATATCTCATGGCTCAAGTGGACTTTGATGGAGTTCTTGGCCATTTTGGAAAGCCCTCATATGATACAACAACTGTTTGATCATAATTGATTTTGATACTTTTTGGATCCAAGTGAAAAATGCCCCTACATTTTGAAAAAAGTAAGACAGATTCTGACTTAGTGAAAATTTCACTAAGTGTTGGAAAAAAGTGACATTTTCACTTTTTGTGATTTTGATCATTCCATAACTTAAAATCCATGTGGAATTGGAATGAGTTGTAGTTGAAGCTTTTGTAGAGGGCCATGAGAGCTACAAATCCAGCTTTGGATGGGGAAAAATGGCCTTGTGGTTTAGGAGTTATGATCCTCCAAAGTTGGTACCCTAGCCACTTTGTTCCATAACTTAGAAAAATTTCTAAGTTTTTATGGTTACCCCTTTTACAAGTTATCCCACTTTTCTTGATTTTTCTTGATGAATGTTGATTCAAATCACACATTAACATCATTTTAGGGTTAAGGAACCATAATTGTTAAAAATCTCAAAAAGTCAAAGTTGACTTTTGTGCACAGTTGACTTTTTGTCAGATGAATTCCAAACTGTGCGATTCTCTATGAAATTAAGTCCTTGACCTAAATCAAACTTGATGGATTGATTTCATAGGTGTTATAGGGTGTATTGAATCATGTCCTAGGGTTTGGGAGCATGTCCTGGTCAAAAGTCAAAGGCACAGTTGACTTTTCCCGCGAAACCCTAATTGTGGTTCTGATGAAATTGAAACTTGTTGCTCAAACTTCTTGGACCAATCCATTGTTGCAAATGGATCAATGTGGTCTTTTAGGTGTAATGCCCCAGTTTTGTCAGTTTTAGTTATTTTAATGATTTGAGTCGTTTTTGATTATTTTATTATTATATTATTTTAATTTTGACTTTTATGTGATAATATGTTATTTTTCATCGTGAATATATTTTATCGCGTTTTGGGAGCATTTGCGAGATATTTGAGTGTGGGGGTATTTTAGTCATTTCACTTTATTTGGATTAAGTAGTAAGAATAGAATGAGAGAAAAATAGTAAGAGGAAAGAAAAAGAGAAGAAGAAAAGTAGAGAGAAAGAAGAAGAGAAGAAAAAGGGAGAAAAACTTGTGGCTCAAGAAATCTAATCAACCGACTTTCTAAAACACGATTAAATCGGGTAAGGGTGCGGAACTCGATTATCTTGTGATTGTGTATGATTATGTATGTGTGTGTTTGGATGATTCTCTTGTTTCCATGGTTTTTCACTTCTAGGTCGAATGATAGAAATCGAGGTTTTAGCGGTTAGAAATCGATGTAAATGTTGTAGATTACTTGTTACCATGATTGGGTGATATTCTGATTGTTATATGTTGATTAGAAAGAGATTTTGGTGGAAATTATGGGTTTTTGGGTTTTCAACAGCGCTGCAGAATTCTGGGTTTTCCTTGGTTCGCCTAGCGAACATGGGGCGAAGCAGCAGCGAATGAAGTTTTCGCGGGTTCGCCTAGCGAACCAGTTAGCGAAGGTCAGCGAAGGTTCGCTAAGTTGTTCGCCTAGCGAACTTTGTGTGTTTTTGGTTCTGGTTGGTTCTGCCTTGGTTCGCCAAGGGGTTCGCCTAGCGAACTTTGTGTCTATTTTCTAGCTGGTAGGGGGTTCGCTGGACGTTCGCCTAGCGAAGGTGGTAGCGAATGCTCGCTAGAGGGTTCGCCTAGCGAACATAGTTGTTTGTGCCATTTTGTTTTCTTCATAACTTTTGATCCGTAAGTCGGATCGGGGCGCGGTTGGGTGCGTTAGAAAGCTTATGAAAGGTATTTTCTTATGGTGATGGTTTTGAGATTGTTGGCCGATTAAATTAGGTCGGGAATTTGGAATAGTGTCGTTTTGTCGACTTTTGTTGTTATAATTGTGTGAATTTGATGTGTATCATGTAATGTGCTGTTAATATGGATGTGGTATGAATTTTGTGCTGTTGTATGGTGTAAACGCATGTGTTTATATGGTGTGATGATGGTTGTGGCCGTATGGCAAATAAATGCATTGTTTTGGGCTTGAATTGCAAAGCATGATTTTGTTGATTGAGATGATTGCATATATGTGTGCATATGAATGTCATGAGTCATTGTATGCCAAGCATCATGATATGCATCCTTGTAATGTCGTGTGCCCATGTGGGGTGTGAGAGACGGTTTGGTTCTAGAGGGAATCCGCTATAACGTCGTGTGCCCGTGTGGGGTGTGAGCGATGATTATAGACAATCGTGTGCCCGTGTGGGGTGTGAGCGATCGGGTCGTGTGCCCGTATGGGGTGTGAGCGATCCATAAACGTCGTGTGCCCGTGTGGGGTGTGAGCGACGGGGGACATCGTATGCCCGACGGGGAGTTACAGTGATGTAACGAGCGATTATTCCAGCAGAGTTCCTAAGTGAACTAGTGATGAGAAATGTTGGAAGTCGGTACCGCATATGCATTGCATGGAGTCGTTGTGTCGGTCTCTGTGCATTTGCATAAATCATGAATTGACTATGTATGGAATTGTGAATGTGATTGATGAGATGGATTATGTATATTTGTGTTGATGATGAGTGTATTGTATATGATTGATATACAGTGGTGATGTGTATATGAAATATGTGTTGTATTTGGTTGTGGTGCATTTGTGGTGGGAATATTTTACTTGTGCATTGTTATAATATATATATAGTTATATGTAGTTATATTATGATTGTTTTCTCACCCTTCTGCTGTTTTATAATGCTCTATGAGGCATTGCAGATTAGAGTTGCTGGAGGTCTTTTTGTGAAGCTTAGGTCTTCATTCTTTTGTCGGTCGACTCTGATATGTGGCACCGGGTAGTCGGGGTGACCGAGTGTGATTATTTGTGTATGTATATGTATCTTTTGAATTGTACATGTATGGTTGTATATGACAGATACACTTTTATGCTATATATATATGAGATTCAGTTACGGATTTTCCGCTTTTATTCTGTAATTGGAGTGTGGGTGTTAGGAACTCAGTTCCTTTGTTGTGCTACCTGAATTGTTGCATATCTGTATGAGCAGGGTTATTGTATTTTGTTTCAAATTGATGTGACCCCTCGGTCTATGCCGTGCATGTTTAAATATACTCTGATGAAATTTTGAATTTTTGTTACCGTTTTAGTTTTGGGGGTATTAGATTGGGGGTGTTATATTAAGTGGTATCAGAGCCAGTCCGTGTCAGTTTGTGTCAGTCCTTGTCGGTCTTGGTGTTGGGTGAGCTGTTTGTTTAACCATAGTTGCTGTTATTGGAAATGAACAGAATATGGCTGGAAGGAATGAAGCTGCTTTAGCTGCTGCGATGCAGGCTATGACTCGGGCTGTGCAGGGTGCACCGAATGCTGCGGGTAATGATGAGTTCAGGAAGAATAAGCCTCCTATATTCAAAGGAAGATATGATCCTGATGGTGCATAGATTTGGTTGAAAGAGATTGAAAGGATGTATTGTGATGAGGATCAGAAGGTGAGACTGGGTACTCACATGTTGCTAGAAGAAGCTGATGATTGGTGGGTTGGTACACGTCATGTGTTGGAAGCTGCGGAGGAGGAAGAAATTACTTGGGAAGTTTTTAGCCGGGAGTTATTGAGGAAGTATTTTCCTTTGGATGTCAGAGGAAAGAAGGAAATAGAGTTCTTAGAATTGAAACAAGGTAGTATGTCTGTTGTTGACTATACTGCTAAGTTTGTTGAGCTGGTACAGTTTTACCCACATTATGCGGAAGCGACTGCGGAGTTTTCTAAGTGTGTTAAGTTCGAAAATGGGTTGTGTCCTGAGATTAAGCAAGCTATTGGTTACCAGAGGATTTGAAGGTTTGCAAACTTGGTGAATTGTTATAGGATTTTTGAGGAAGATAGTAAGGCTCGTTCTACTCATTATAAGAGTATGAGCGACAGGAAAGGGAAGCAACAGTTTCGGGGTGGTCCTTATGTGACACCAGCTGATAAAGGTAAACAAAGGGGGAATTATGAGAGGAGGTCAGGTGGAGGAGGAATGTCTAATTCTTTTAAATGTTACAAATGTGGTGAAGTGGGGCATCGTCAGAATGAGTGTAGGAAGGATATGAGGAAGTGTTCTAATTGTGGCGGTTTGGGACATGTTGCTGCTGATTGTGCCAGGAAGAATGTGGTGAAATGTTACAATTGTGGGGAACCTGGTCATATTAGTACAAAGTGTCCGAAACCGAAGCAAGCTCCAGCGAGTGGGAAAGTATTTGCCTTAGCAGGGACTCAGACTTCAAGTGCAGACCGTCTGATCAGAGGTACTTATTTTATTAATAGTATGCCTTTAGTTGCTATTATTGATACTGGAGCGACTCATTCGTTTATTTCGTCTGAGTGCGCAAAGCATTTGAATCTTGTATGGTCTTCGATGGATGGTGAGATGGTTATTGATACTCCAGCAATGGGGTCAGTAACTACTTCTTTGGTTTGTTTAAGTTGTCCTTTGACCATTTATGGTAAAGATTTTGAGATGGATTTAGTGTGTTTACCGTTGGAGGGTTTAGATGTGGTTTTGGGAGAATTGGTTACAGTTTAATCGGATCCATATTGATTGTTATCATAAGCTAGTAAGTGTAGCGAGCAATTTTGGACGCGGTTCTTAAGCGCTGGTCGCTCTCTGCGGTTGAGCTTAAACTACAGGTCGATTCATTTTTTATCCTATTGTAAGCTGAATAAGGAAGGGAAATAGATGTCTCCAATTAACCCTGCTTGCATACTGAGTTTAAACAGCGGTCTGTTAGGTTACGGATGCTATCAATGTGGGGGGCCTTGTACTGGTTATTTGTATTTTCGCCAATACGGTTTTCTTTCTTTTTAGGACTTTCTAGCGGGGAACAAGGGTTAGGAGGCTAGGACTGATGCTTTTGAATTACTGCTTTTGATTGATGGAGATATGGGATTTGGGTTTTTTGTTTAGTGTGCTCGCTAAGATCTTTTCTTTCGATCTTATGCCTACGTATTCCCGTTTACCGAAACAGGGAAATCAGAGCGTTCGTAGTTCCTCCTAGTCTATGGGAGGAAATTGTTGTTTTTGTGTCTTGTTCAAAGCCCAAGACGTGAAGTGAAAGGTGATTTGTATCTTGTTTAAAGCCCAAGACGTGAAGCTGAAAGACCTCGACTTTAGAGAGAATTTGTCATCTCTAAAGAAGGGTTAAAGGAGAATTACTTTAACCGGGATACGCGGATCCTAGCAATGCCATAATTTCCTAAGAAGGGGTTTTATCCTGAAGGAGAAGACTTTAACTCAGTGTAGAGCAATGCTATCTTTCCTTAGGAATTTCTCATGCTAAAAGAGGGACAGTGGCATGGATGTAGATGATCCAGAGGCTTGCCGCTTACAGCAATTAGATGAAGGGGAAGGAGTTGTTGATGTTTGTGTACTGTGAACGAGGCACAACTATGATGCTAAAAGGTTGATTGGATCAACCAGTGGTTTTCTTATACAAAGCCTAAGAGGAGGCTAATATGTGTCTCGTATAAAGCCTGAGAGAGAGGCTAAAAGGTTTTGACCCGACGATGGAGTCGTTTGGTATCTCGTATAAAGCCCGAGATGGAGGCTGTTTGACTCAACAAGAGAGTTTTTTGTATCTCGTACGAAGCCCGAGATGGAGGCTGAAAGTTGTTTGACTCCGCTGGGGAGAATCGTTTGTACAAAGCCCAAGAGGAGGCTAAAGTTTGTTTGGCTCAATAAGAACCTTTTTGTATCTCGTATAAAGCCCGAGATTGAGGCGAAAGGGGTGATTGACTCAACGAGGGAGTCTCTTATGTGTCTCGTACAAAGCCCGAGAGAGAGGCTAAACTCACTGGAGAAGGATCTTTATATAAAACCTAAGAGGAGGCTATGGGTACTGTTTCATTTGAGTGACAGGTCCAGTATACTAATTTTTATAGAGAAAATCAGTTCTTATATGAGCAACACTGTACTCATGGATTTGATTCAAGGATCCGGGTTATTCCTGTTCTTTAAGGAAGCGGGAAATCCGAAGGGTGTTGAGACTGTCCGAGTCTGCGGGTTTCCTTCCTATTTAACGAAGGGGTGCTTGCGAATGTCTTTGAGACTCAAGGAAGTAAGATTGTCCAAGTCTAGAGTTCATCTTTTGTACCATGCTTTGAGAAACAGTAGTAGACTCTATGAAAGGACTGTTCTATGAAGATGACTAAGTTCTGTTCCTATACCTCTAGGAGGTCGTCGGGACAATTTGTACGAAGCCCAAGAGGAGGCTGGAATCTTTTAAGAAGCCGACGGGTCCTTGTACAATGCCCAAGAGGAGGCTATCATTCCCGGAGGAAGAGATCATTATACGAAGCCTAAGAGGAGGCTGGGATTACTTCTAAGAAGCCGTAGGGTCCTTGTACTAAGCCCAAGAGGAGGCGGGGTTGCTTTTAGGAAGCCTGTGGGTCCTTGTACGATGCCCAAGAGGAGGCCGATGCTTTTAAGAAGCCCGTGGGTCCCAAACCAAAGAAACGTTCAAGAAAAGTTTCACCGAGAATAATTCATTTAGTGAACAGTTCTGAGGTTTGAAGAAATTCAAGAGAAGTTTCACCGAGAATAATTCATCTCTGGGGAATAGAATTTCTTGACAATTCCTAATGAGGACAGCCGAAGAGAAGACTGCATCTGGTAATCCTATTGGGGATCTAGTTCAGTCTATTTCTAAGAGTGACAGTCTGAGAAAGGGTTAAAAAAGAATCTGCCTTTCACATCTCCATATTGTTTAACCCCAAGAGGAGGGAAGACTGTGTCTGGTAATCCTATGTGGATCTAGTTTTGACTGTAAGTTCAGAGTGATCAACAGGGCTTTACCTAGTGCTAGACATAGTTGCCGGGGAAACTCGAAATATCTATACTATTATTACACAGTTGATATGAGTTTATGAAAGGAGACTTACAGCGAAACAACCCCACAGTACAGTTATATATATATATGTGAAAGCGGTAAATGAAAGCGTATAAACACTTACTCGGTTGTAGAGCTTCCATGCTGTTTGGTTAGTTGTTCAACAAAGAAAGATTGAAAACAACAGTATATTCAAAATCAAAGGAGAAAGTGCTTTGAAAAAGGAAGATTTGGGGCTTACAGCTCAAGGAGAGGCCCAGGGTTTTATCAGTGAGCGCACTGTTTGAATTTGTATAGAGGGACTTATACAAGTGACTGAGGCCCAAAATGTTTTTCTGTACAAAGGGATTTGGGTCTTACACTCTCTCAAGAGGCCCAAAAAGTTTAAAGAAAAAAAAGAGTGGGGCTTATAACACGAGGGTAGGCCCAATTGATCTTTCCGTTTAAAAATGGCGATCACACCGAGGTTTTCTTTTAACGCAGAGGGACTTATACAATAAGTGAGGCCCAAAATGATTTTGGTTAAAAGGGGGTTGGGTCTTACACTCTATTAGAGGCCCAAAAGTTTTGAATGGGTCTTATAGCTCAAGGAGAGGCCCAAGGTTATTTTTCAAAAAGCGACGATCGCGCCGTTCGTTTCTTGATGGTATCGGGACTTATACAATACACTGAGGCCCAAAATGTTTTGGTCAAGAAAGGATTGGGTCTTACACTCTATTAGAGGCCCAAAATTGTTTTGAAAATGATTTATGAGGGTTGAATTAATCCAAAAACTCTAATTTGTTTTCAAAATGTATTTAATTGAATAAAAATTCAATTAAATGATCAAAATTGTTTAACATGTGAAAAACAAATTGTGATTTTGGATTAATGCTTCAAAAATTAAGTATTGACCTACAAAATAATTAGAAAGCATCAAAAGTTGCAAAATCAATGTAGAAAAATATTTAAAATGTCAAAAACAATTAAAATATTATTTCTTTGCAAAAATATGCATAGATTGAGAGATGACCAAGTATGTGCTTACCTCCAAGCCGTGACAGCAAGTGCAAAGTGATTTTTGATTTGGAGGTGTTACAGATGAGTGGTGATGATCTGAACAGCTTCCCTACACCCTATGGATTGTGTTTGAATGCTTGGACTTGATTGAAATTGGCTGGATCACTTTGTGGTACCTCAGCTGCAACTTGTTTGAAATTTTGAGCAACCAGCTGGTGATTTTGTGAAATTGGTGTTTCAGAAGTGATCTAAGTGTTTGGATCACTTCTATATGATGTATGTGAGGTGTGTGAGTGATTGGTTTGATTGGAATTGTTCTCAAACTCAAAACCCGATAGCTACCTTGCTAAGAAAGGAATTTTTGCCAAGAGAAAGAGATTTTGAGGAAAGCATCTGTTAGATGGCTTTGGTGTACTCAAACTGATCACAATTGAGCTCTATTTATAGTAGAGCAAGTTTGTTTTGCAAGGAATAGTGAATGGCAGCTGGTAAGTAGGTTTGGCCAATGTTGGAAAATGAAAATCCAAGTCTCCTCTAGCCATTGACTAGAGGTTAGGGCACAAAGCTCTGGTTCCCTTGGTCTTGGATAAGTCTTGACTGATTTCAGATGAGAATGGCTCAGTCCATGCCACCTTGATGGTTCCATTGAATGCTTCAATCCAAATTTGGAGTCTTGTCCCTATTTTGGCCATTCTAGGTTCAACATGCTATTTCTTGTTCCATGGACTTTGGAGGCTTGGCTCAGTGATTGTCCCCTTTAGATTCAATCCTCTGAGGTGTCCAAGTGGATAGGAGCATTTGAATTTGGCTGATTTTGGCAAATCGAGCAAAGTTGCAAATTCTGCCTTGCCTTTGACAGATTTCAGCAAGGCAACTTGCCAATGTCATATCTCATGGTGTAAGTTGAATTTGGTAATGTTCTTGGCCATTTTGAAAAGCCCTTACATGATACAACAACTGTTTGAACAAGTTTGGTTTTGATCTCTTTTGATTCCAAGTGAAAAATCCCTCTACATTTGGCAAAAAGTGAGGCAAAATCTGACTTAGTGAAATTTTCACCAAGTGTTTTAACAAAGTGTGATTTCTTGATTTTGATCACTCCATAACTCAAAATCCTTAATGAATTGGACTTAGGTCTAGTTGAAGTTTTTGTAGAGGGTAATGAGGGCTACAAATCCATATTTGGATGAGAAAAAATGGCCATGTGGTTTAGGAGTTATGACCCTCCAAAGTTAGTGTATTAGTGGTACTTTTTCCATAACTTAGAAAATTTTCTAAGTTTTATGGTTACCCCTTTTACAAGTTATCCCACTTTCTTTGGTTTTTCTTGATGAATGATGATTCAAATCATACATTAACATCATTTTAGGGTTAAAAATCCATTTTGGTGAAAAATCTCAAAAAGTCAAAGTTGACTTTTGTGTACAGTTGACTTTTTATCAGATGAATTCCAAATTGTGTAATTCTTCAGGAAATCATGTCCTTGACCTAAATCAAACTTGATGGACATGTTCCATGGGTGTCATAGGGTGTATTGAGGCATGTCCTAGGGTTTGGGAGCATGTCCTGGTCAAAAGTCAAAGTTACAGTTGACTTTCCTCGCGAAACCCTAATTGTGGTGCAGATGAAATTGAGACTTGTTGCTCAAGCTTCTTGGATTAATCCATTGTTCCAAATGGATCAATATAGTTCATTTGAGACCCTCAAACCCTCTCTTGAGGTCTTGGCTCATGATTTGCCCTAAAAGTCAACTTAGGGGTGAATTAGGTCAAGAGACCCTAATTCTTGATTTTTGATGTATGCATCCCCTGAGGTCAAATTGACTTGATGATTGGGTTTATGATGTCCCATGGAGTACATTAGGTTATGTTTTGGATCATTGGCTTGTGCCCAGATGAAAAATTTCCATCTGGAGGCCCTGGTCGACCAAAACCCTAATTTGGTGACACTATCGATCTTGAGACTTAATCCACTTAAAAGGGAGCAACCTTGTGCTTGATCCTTGAAGTGGGAGTCCTTTTGATCCTTTGTAGTTACTTGACAGGTTAGACAAGTTGAAGATCATGTCATTCCTTGATTGATCCATTGTCTAAGGCTCTGAGAGGGCTTGAAACCCTAATTTTGATTGTAGGGAATGCTCACCCATCTTTGGGGAGACTGATGAAGTATGATGGTTCTTCCATATTGTGATGATGATTTGCACAATGATGGGAAATCTTAGTGGTCAAAATTTGGGGTATGACAGATGCCCCTATTTAATCTTCTTGGACACGAAGGTGTGAATGGCGAAGGTATTCGGGAATTCGGGGTGCAAGAGGATTAAATATCGGAATACCCGAAATTTTGATGGTGGTTATGAATGGTAGCTTGCGCATTCATCTTCTCTTGCTAAGCAATGATGCTTAGAAAAGGTAAACTTCCCCTCGATACTGGTTTCCTACCAAGGAACTGGTCTCAGTTTCTGAAATAAACTTCCCCTCGATCCTGGTTTCCTACCAAGGAACTGGTCTTAGTTTCTGAAATAAACTTCCCCTCGATCCTGGTTTCCTACCAAGGAACTGGTCTCAGTTGCTGAAATGAACTTCCCCTCGATCCTGGTTTCCTACCAAGGAACTGGTCTCAGTTGCTGAAATGAACTTCCCCTCCATCCTGGTTTCCTACCAAGGACCTGGTCTCAGTTTCTTTTGTGAATAAACTTTATTGACAAGGAACGCTATTTGTAGCGGATTTTCCTCAAACTTCTCGCCGAATTTTCCTGGGGAGATGCCATTTGAGTGGAAAAAGTTTTGATGTCAGACTTGCTGGGGGAACCCATTTGTCTGAGTTGTAGAGGTACACAAACTTCTCTGTTTGGAGACGCCATTTGTCGATTCTACTGGGGAAAGCGAGTCTCTTGGGAGACTGCATTCGTTTGGGATCTTACATCATACTTTTCTCGGGATCTTCCCAGAGAAATGCCATATGATGGGGTCCAATTTTGAGGTGCCGATGACCTTTTCATCAGCGGTCTTTTCGGAGAAAAACTGCTGTATTGCTGACTTTCTGCTTAAGAGGCTTCCTCTGGGGATTTTCCTTAATCCGGGAAAGCGAAAATATCACCTTCAATGGCGAAGAGTGACATTTGTTGAAGGTTCTATGGTCTTTCAGAGGTTCAAGTTATCAAAGTGGTCGAAGGCCAACTTCCTCTCAGACATAAACTGGAGGCGAGGTTGTTCAAACGCAGCGTTTCCTGACGAGGCAAGAACTGACAACTCAATTGAGAGGACTGTTATCACTAGGGGACGAGACCGACTAGAGTGATAGTGACACAATATGAAATGTAAATGCAAATCAATAATGCATGATGTATGTATGTATATGCTGACAAAACTGACACGACATACAAACTAAAAGATGAACATGACTGGATACTCGGCCATCGCGGGGCGTGTAAAAATATCGCTGGTTCAAAATAGCAATTCCACCTTGCTTAGGAGAGATAATCCCTGTTGGGGAGCTACCGTTGGTCGGGCTTAGGAGATGAGAACTCGGCCGAGGCGGGTCAGACGAAACAAGGTCTCTGACATAGTTGATCCTTCATTCAAGCGTACTGGCATAGAAGGAGTACTTTGATTCTGCACTTTGAAGTTCGCTTACTTCTGAAGAAGTGGCCGATGTTCTTCTGATGTTCACCAGTCAAAAGAAATTGCCATCTTTGTTTAAAAGCAGAAAAAGTTTTAACAAGTAAATTCATTTTTGTTTTATTTCAAGAATCGTCAATCATATTAAAAACGTCGTTCTATAAAGCTAAAACAAATAAGAATTACAAACAAAAGCACAAGGGCTTAAATTTCATTGATAGGATGGAGATCAGCCAAACGCGTGATTCCAAAGAGTATTTACAAAGTTTGAAAATGGTAATTTACAGGGAAAAGGGCTACGTTGAAACATAACGACCACTATCCTTCTGCCAACTTTGAATTCGGGGCATCCTGAGCTTCTGTCGAAGATGACCTTGACTGGAGTTTTCTGACAGATGATGTAACTGCTGCTACTGAGGGATTTGCCTCTGTTGAACATAGTTACTTGCCATTATCCCTAATTTTTGCCTGGATTATACTATGAGATTTCCAATCCATCGGGATGATTTTTTTCCATGTCTCTAACTTTTGCCTGGACCGCCCTTTGGGGTTTTCAATCCACCAAGACGTTTTTTTTTTCTTTTTTTCTTAGCTTAGGCGAAGTATTTCTTGACTACATCAACATTCGTGGGGTAGGCAAATTCCTCTCCGTCCATGATTGCAAGTCTCAAGGCACCGCCTGAGAAAGCTTTCGTGACCACATAGGGGCCATCATAATTCGGGGTCCATTTGCCCCGAGAATCAGTGAGGAACGATTGTATCTTCTTGAGCACGAGATCTCCTTTCCTGAAGACGCGAGGTCGGACCTTTTTGTCAAACGCCCTCTTCATTCTTTGTTGATACAGCTGACCATGGCATAGTGCCATGATTCTCTTTTCTTCTATCAGATTCAGTTCATCGTGTCGGCTTTGACACCATTCAGCTTCGATGAGCTTAGCTTCCATCAGTACTCGGATTGATGGGATCTCTACTTCTATGGGGAGCACTGCTTCCATGCCATATACTAGAGAGAAAGGGGTAGCCCCATTTGAAGTGCGGACAGATGTGCGATAACTGTGAAGAGCAAAGGGTAGCATTTCGTGCCAGTCTTTGTAGGTTACAACCATCTTTTGAACGATCGTCTTGATGTTCTTGTTAGCCGCTTCTACCGCTCCGTTCATCTTGGGTCGGTAGGGAGATGAGTTATGGTGTTCGATCTTGAACTCTGCACACAACTCTTTCATCATCTTATTGTTCAAGTTAGATCCATTGTCAGTAATGATCTCGCTTGGAACACCATAACGGCAGATGATATTGTTTTTGATAAATCGGACCACCACTTGTCGGGTTACATTAGCATACGATGCTGCTTCGACCCACTTGGTGAAATAGTCAATGGCTACTAGGATGAACCGATGGCCATTTGAAGCCTTAGGTTCAATCATGCCAATAATGTCGATTCCCCATATGGAAAAAGGCCACGGGGAAGAAAGAACTTTGAGATGTGATGGCGGTACATGAATTTTGTCGGAGTATATCTGACACTTGTGACACCTCCTCATGTACTTGTAGCAGTCGGATTCCATTGTCAACCAATAGTACCCTGCTCTGAGAATTTTTCTCGCCATTGTGTGTCTGTTGGCATGAGTGCCAAAGGATCCTTCATGAATTTCTTTCATAAGCATGTCTGCTTCTGGTCTGTCGACGCATCGGAGCAAAACCATGTCAAAATTCCTCTTATAAAGAGTGTCCCCGCTCAGGAAGAAGTTTCCAGCCAATCTTCTGAGGGTTTTTCTGTCTTTTCTGAGTGCCCCAAATGGGTACTCTTGTTTCTGAAGGTAGCACTTGATATCATGATACCAAGGTTTGTTGTCTATGACTGCTTCAATCGTGAAGACATAAGCGGACCGTTCAAGGCGCATTATGTCGATCTTAGGTAGGTCGTTCCATTGACCTACATTAATCATGGAAGAGATAGTGGCTAATGCATCAGCCATGTGATTCTCCTCACGAGGGATGTGATGAAACTCAACTTTTTTGAAGAAAGGTAACAACCTTCTTGCATAGTCTTTGTAAGGAATCAATCCTGATTGGTATGTGTTCCAATCTCCTTTTATCTTATTGATAACCAGGGCTGAGTCGCCGTATACGTCCAAGTTTTTGATCCTTAAATCAATTGCTTCTTCGAGACCCATAATACAAGCTTCGTATTCGGCCTCGTTGTTCGTACATTTGAACGTAAGTCTGCCAGTGAAAGGAATGTGGGTACCCTGAGGGGTAACAATGATTGCCCCAATTCCGTTTCCATAGTGATTAACTGCTCCGTCAAAGATTAGTCCCCATCGGGAACCTGGTTCTGGCCCTTCACTGGATAACGGTTCATCGCAATCTTTCATTTTTAGATACATGACATCTTCGTCTGGGAAGTCAAACCCGATTGATTCTTGATCGTCAATCGGTTGATGGGCCAAATGGTCGGCTAAAATACTTCCCCTAACGGCTTTTTGAGCGTGGTACTCTATGTCATATTCTGATAACAGCATCTGCCAACGGGCAATCCTTCCCGTAAGAGCAGGTTTTTCGAAAACGTACTTGATCGGATCCATTTCGGAGACCAACCAAGTAGTATGACGAATCATGTACTGGCGAAGACGTTTGGCTGCCCAAGCCAAAGCGCAACAAGTTTTTTCAAGCATCGTGTACCGAGTTTCACAATCGATGAACTTCTTGCTCAGATAGTAAATGGCAGACTCTTTCCTTTTGGTTTCGTCTTGTTGGCCAAGTACACATCCCATTGAGTCCTCTAGGACTGTGAGGTAAATGATCAGTGGGCTTCCTTCCACTGGAGGTGATAGAATCGGCGGATTCAACAGGTATTCCTTAATACTGTCGAAGGCAGTTTGGCAGTCTTCTGACCAAACGCAATCCTGGTTCTTTTTCAATAATTTGAAAATCGGCGCACACGTGGCGGTCATAAGGAATATGAATCTGGAGATGTAGTTCAACCGTCCTAGAAATCCTCTGACTTGTTTTTCAGTTTTCGGAGAAGGCATTTCTCGAATGGCCTTGACCTTGTCAGGATCAACCTCAATTCCTTTCTGGCTGACAATGAACCCTAATAGTTTCCCTGAACGAACACCGAAGGTGCACTTGTTGGGATTCAAGCGGAGCTTGAATTTTCTTAGACGTTCGAATAATTTTGACAGATGTTCAACGTGCTCACTCTCTGTTTTAGATTTTGCAATCATATCATCGACATACACTTCGATTTCTTTGTGTATTATGTCATGAAAAAGAGTAATCATGGCCCTTTGATAGGTTGCCCCGACGTTCTTCAAACCAAACGGAATTACCTTGTAACAAAAGGTACCCCAAGGGGTAATGAACGAAGTTTTCTCCATGTCTTTCGGCGCCATTTTAATCTGGTTATAGCCCGAGAATCCATCCATGAAGGAGAAGACTTTGAATTTTGCTGTGCTGTCTACCAGAATGTCAATGTGTGGTAAAGGAAAGTCGTCCTTTGGACTAGCCTTGTTCAGATCCCTATAATCTACACACATTATGACCTTTCCGTCCTTTTTGAGAATGGGTACGATGTTGGCTAACCATTGAGGATATTCAGATGTGGCGAGGAAACCCGCGTCAATCTGTTTCTGCACCTCCTCTTTGATTTTGATGGCCATGTCCGGGTGAGTCCGTCTCAACCTTTGCTTTACTGGCGGACATTCCGATCTTAATGGTAAGTGATGTTCCACGATGCTGGTATCCAACCATGGCATATCCTGATAGGACCAAGCGAATACATCGGGGAATTCTTTGAGAAGCTTTATCAAACCTTCTCTGGCAGTTGGACTGAGTAGTGCACCAATCCTGATTTCTTTTTTCTTTTGCTCTGAACCCAAGTTTACCATTTCCAACAGTTCTTTATGAGGTTCAATGGACCTTTCCTCTTGTCTGAGTAATCGAGAGATCTCTTCTGGAATTTTGTCGTCATCTTCTTCTTCAGCCTCGAATACCGGGAACTCAAAGTTGGGAGAAGGCATCGGATCGTATGTTTCAACGGGATGTAAAACAAGCAAACTGCATGACGTGATGATTCGTGTTTAGCAGAGATAGAGAAAATGCAAGTGTGTGCAGTGTTTTATTTTACTGCTTGTTTTTATTTGAATTGTTTTTTAGGATTACCATTTTCTGAAAAAGCAAAAAGAGAAAACAGCAATTAATGCAGAAATTACAGAACGACGTTATTTTATTAATGAACAAGTCGATCCTTGAAACTACAGCCCTATAAAACAAAACTCTATCGTCTTGGGCAAAGCGAAGAGGGAAATTTACAGAAAACGAGCCCTATCAAAACATCCGTTTCACCTGGGCAGGGCGAAAGGTTAAAAGATGGCAATTACTTTGACTGATGAACGATCTTCGGAACCTCGACGGCAACCCATTGGCGGTGAACTCCTCGGTGAATCACAAAGTCTGGCACCTTCCTTGATTTGTCTTCAGAAATAACGCTGATTTCTGGCAGAGCAGGATCATTGGAATCTGTCTCCCAGGCAGAATTGTCGTAGGAGGATTCCTCTATTGTATTTCGCATAGCATTTGTGCTCTCAGCTGTATTTCCCCATCCAGTCGGCTGGATATCTTCGAGCCTGATACGAGAGCTTTCGGGAGCGGTGTACTTGACCATAAAGTCGTATTTTCCATTTGGTTCTCCCAGGGTGTCCCAAATTTCTTTGGAACTGGAGGAGTCATCTCTCTCGATGACGTTGACCTCGGGAAAAGCATAGTTGATGAATTCAAGTCCTGCAAATGTTGCGAATTCATCTTCATGTTGAGTAGTTTCTGAATGACTTGAGTGTTGATCCCATGACATGGTGGGGACACAGGTATTCTGTTCAATGATGCTCAGCTGAGTTTCATTACTCGGCTGACTTTCTTGCCCCAAGTTTCCTGGGTAAGGCCGCCACATTGGCAGGCCATCCATTGGGCCATAGTAATTGTAGTCAAAATTGTCTTTCATCGGAGTGTCTTCCTCTAATGAATTTGGCGGAGCACGACATCCTTCCGGATCACAATCTCCATATATCATTTTGACATCTGACCTTGGTATAAATCTCGGACTTTCTGTAGGAAAGCAAAAAGGCATAGGCACCTCTTCCTGAGACATATAACTGTCCTTATTAAGGTAGGACTTCCACTCTTCATCCGTGTCAGAGGGATCTTCCTCATTAATAGCATGAACTGTCTGAGACACTGGGTGAAGGAAACCTCCACTGTGGAAGAGATTTTGAAGGGGATGAAGACTTTCATCGCCAGCAGTTGTATGGGTGTAGGTTGCAGAAAAACCAAGACCCTTCTTTGTTTTATTGTCAATGGGAATGACAAGCTGTCCCCATCCTTTTGTATCGGTACTCTCGACCGCTTTGATAGCATCTTTGTATGAGGAAATCGAGGTTCCTCCTTTGAAATGATCGTCTTTGCTTACCGAAAGTGCTTGGAACTGCGTTCCAATAACCTCCTCAGGTTCTACACAAGCAGATGATGATAAGTTACTCACAAGCAAAGCCTGTTCTCCACAGACTGTGATGAGTTGGCCGTTCTGTACGAACTTTAGCTTTTGGTGGAGGGTGGAAGTAACCGCTCCAGCCTGGTGTATCCAAGGTCTTCCTAATAAACAACTGTATGTTGCCCAAATGTCCATGACCTGGAAAGTGACTTGGAAAGTATGAGGACCGATAGTTATGGGAAAATCAACTTCGCCGATAACCATTTTTCTGGATCCGTCGAATGCTTTGGCGACAACCTCGCTGATTCTCATCGGAGGGCCTTTGAATGATAATTGCATCAAAGTAGACTTTGGCATAACATTCAGGGTTGACCCTGTGTCTACCAGTACGCTGGCTAAAGCATCGTCCTGGCATTTAACTGTGATATTGAGCGCCATGTTATGACGGCGACCTTCTTCAGGTAATTCCTCATCACTAAATCCCAAATTGTTGCAAGAAGTGATGTTAGAGACAATGCTATTGAACTGTCTGATTGTTACATCCTGTTCCACAAAGGCTTGCTCCAAGACTTTCTGTAAAGCCTCCCTGTGAGCTTCTGAACTGAGTAACAGTGATAATACTGAGATCTTTGAAGGAGTTTGTAACAGTTGATCGACAATGTTGTATTCACTCCTTTGGATGAGCTTGAGCATCTCATCGTTATCTTTCGAAAGGTCGGGATTACCGGATTGACCGACTTGCGGATTAGGAACTTCTGTGTGAGGTTCCTTTTCTTTGTTGGACTCTCCAACTTCTCTGTTGATGATTCTACCACTCCGTGTTACACGACTAATGTCTGCAATATTCACGACGGAGGGTAATGGAATTTCCTTTCCATTTTCAATTGTTGTTGCACCGTATATGTAAGGGATCGCCTTAGTTGATTCATTCGGTAATGGTCCCGGTAAATAGATGACTACGGGAACCTTCTGATTTTTCTGACCATCATAAGTAATCTCGATCCGTTCTCAGTTGGGAACCTTAGATTCGTCAAGTAGGGGGATAATGGCAAAAACATCCCTGGTCCTATGATGACCAGAGATCGTGACAGCATCCTCAACCTGCCCGGTAAGGTAGTTTGGCGTCCAGTTGATGGGTCCAGAACCCGGATATGGACGAATTTCTCCACGATCAACCTAACCCTGAAGAGCTGCTCTCACAAGGTAACACCCTTGGTTACTTTCCGAACAGATGCCGCAACGTTCATAGTTGTGTGGTGGAACCTAGCCATGCCCACTTTGAATACAATGTAACCTCACTAGGTTAGCTTCCACAGATCGGACATCCTGACTCTGACGCCGAGTGGGGTTTTTGTTATTGATACTAATTTGCTGAGTATCTTCATCCATATAGATTGGCATCCACCAGTGATTTAACAAGTGCTGAAGTGCCTTCTGGACAAGGGTACAACCTCGATCGTTTTCGCAACCCGCTTTACAGCTTTGATAGTCATGTGATATTAAGAATCCGAGTCGGACCTGCTCAGCATGTAACTCTACCAGGTTGGTATTCATCACGCGAATATCAAAGATCTGAACCATGTTGATTTGATAAGGGTTCCTATCATGGTAGTCTTGGATCCATCCAAGATCCATCTGACGCTGGAGGGCCTCTTGTATGAAAGAGCATCCCTGTTTGTTTACCGAGCAAGTCAGACAGGAATCGTAATCATGTCGCTGTAGATCATGATACTGGCTTTGCCTTGAGTGCATCGCCACCAAGTTGACATTCATTGCACGGATATCGTGGTTCTGAATGACGTTAGAATTCGTATAGACCATGTTAACTCCACGAACTCGGTGCTCTTGGATCCATCCGAGATCCATCTATTCCTGTAGAGCTGATTGCACTACTGAACATCCCTGGTTGTCTTTAGAGCAGATATCACACTGATGATAGTTATGAGGTGGCACATGGCCATATCCACTCTGTCTACAATGTATCTTGACCAGATTGGTTTTCAACAAGAGTACATCGTGAATTTGATAGACATTATTAGTCTCTTTCTCAATGAGATTGACTGCAGCTTTCTCATGTTGAGGCAGCGGGTTCGTAAGAACATTGGGATTCGTATCCTTGAAAGATAAGAGCCCGCTCCTAACAAGCTTTTGCACGTCGGACTTGAAATTGAGACAAGTCTCTATGTTATGCCCTGAACCTCCTTGATGATAAGGGCATGTTTGATCCACCTTAAACCAAAAAGGCGGATTTTCCGGTACTGCAAGAGGGGATTTAGTCTGAATGTGCCCCTTGGCTAGCAGTAATGGAAACAACTCTGTGTACGACATGGGTATAGGATCAAACCCTGATGGTCGTGTTGTACGGTTGCTGTTATATGGAGGACGAGCCTGCTGAAGAGACTGTTGTGTCCTTTGTTGATCAGGTTGGCTCTGCGTAATCTGAGGTTGATACGTAGGAACAGGCGCAGGGCTGATAGCAAGAACTACAGCTGCTACTGATTGATAACGTCGCCTTTGCTTTCCGAGAGAGATATTCCCAATATCTTGCTCTTTTTTCTTAGGGAGAGCACTACCATATTTCTTGGTACCGCTCGTCGATCCAGCGTGTTTTACCAAACGTCCTTCTCGGACGGCTTCCTCAAGACGTACGCCCATGCCGACCATTTCGGTGAAATCACTGGGCGCACTGGTAACCATTCAGTCATAGTAAAATAAGCTTAAGGTTTTTAAGAAGATCTTTGTCATCTCTTTTTCCTCAAGAGGTGGACAAATTTGAGCAGTAATTTCACGCCATCTTTGAGCGTACTCCTTAAAGGTTTCCTTGTCCTTTTGTGACATTGATCCAAGTTGATCTCTGTCGGGTGCCATGTCCAAATTGTATTTGTATTGTTGGACGAAGGCTTTGCCAAGATCTCTGAAAGTTCTGATCGTAGCACGGTTTAAACCCATGTACCATTTGAGTGCGGCACCAGTTAAACTATCCTGGAAGTAGTGAATCAGTAGGTCCTGATTCTTCGTCTGAGCTGACATTCGTCGAGCGTACATTGTCAAGTGACTTTGAGGGCAAGAATTACCCTTGTATTTTTCAAAGTCGGGCACTTGGAACTTGTGCGGGACTTTCACATTGTGGACCAAGCAGAGATCTGCGGCGTCCTTCCCAAATAGATCCTGGTCGCGAATGGCCTGCAGCTCCTTCTGCATTTCCAGGAACTATTCCTGGAATTCATCCATTCGGTCAAACATAGTTTCCTTCTTACCAGAAGGTGTTGGTGGAATTTGTCCTTCCGGGACAGTGTGCACCACAGGGGGTGGTACCGTGACTACGGCAGTGAATCTTGGCGTTTCCCGAAGTTTGTAACCTTCAGGAGTCTTCAGTATGCCCCTGGCATCTTCGCTTTCCCGAAGTTTATAACCTTCAGGCCCAGCGGCTTCTGTTGTGATTCCCAGATCCTCAGTGATCGGCGGAACATATCCTTCCAGGATATAGTTAACAGTCATACCCCAAGGGCGATCTTTCGGTATCTGATACCTAGGATCATGATTCTCCACTATGGGCATTGAGGTGATCTCTGAGATCACAGTCCTTTGTAACTGAGCTTCTGCCATGGCTTGCATGTCGTTACGAAGCTTTCTCATATCCTCTCTCAGAGCGTCGATCTCTTCTTTCAACTCTCTGTTTTCTTCCTCAAGATTATCCATTTTTTCTGACGATTGGCCCGAGTGTTATACGAATGAGACAGTTTGACTCTAGAATCGAGACACAAACGTGAGATTCGTAGGTAAGAAGAATACGCGACGTGAGAATGATGAATGCAATAATTATATTAATTGTTTAAGGTTTAATCAAAATAAACTTCGACAATTAGATTGCAAATATCAAATGGTGGGGAAACCCCCTTTTATTGAGTTCAAAGGATTACAGAAATGGAAATATAGTAGATTACAAGGTGCAAAAACAGAAACCTAAGCTATTGGGTCCCGAGTCCTCTCTGAAGAGAAATCGGGTGCTGATTCTGGTATCTTCCTATTCTTTGACCGGGGCTCTTGGGCCGTTGTCGGGTTGTCATTCCTTTGCCAGGTGAAAGGAGCGAGCAAATTCCTTTGGTCATCTTGATTCTCTACAGCATGTTGCTCCAAAATCTCAATCAGAGCATCTTTCTCTTTCAGTAGTTGTTGTATTTTGATGCACTCTATGTCGAGGGTGCAGTATTTGTTCTTCCAAGACCTTCTCTCCTTCTGGACTTTGTTGAGAGTAACCTGAAGTTTTTCAGTTTTCGTCATGAAGTACATGATAGATTCCTTTGGCGGAAGAATTCCGTAACGAGGATAAGGCATCTTTAGCTTGAGAGCCCTAGTTTGTACCCAGTGGAGATAAGGCTCCACCGAGACACAGTCTGGTTTTCCCAGAGACTCTCGTCCTTTCTTATAAACGTGTTTCCAAGTGTGAACTATTTCCATCTTTAGTGCTCTGTCGTTTTCTCCTTCTTTGAAGAAAAGACCTTCCAGATGAACACCCAGTGGGATGTGTCTCATCGGGTATCCAAATTGACGACGAACCAATATCGGATGATAGTTGATTCCTCCTTTAGTTCCTATGAGGGGTACGTTGGGGAAGTTTCCACAACGATCGATGATTCTGATTCCATCATAAATACTATTACACCAATCTATATCAGAGTTGGTAAGAGACATGATCTTCTGCGACCAACGTAAGACACTCTTGCAATCCCAAAAAGCGGCAGACTTGGGCAAGTGAGAGATAAACCAGTTGTAAAGCAGAGGTACACAACATGTGATCTCCCCTCCGCTGTACAAATTTCCCAAGTGTACAGAATGATACGCATCCGCGAGCAAAGTCGGCACAGGGTTTCCAATGAGAAAAACCTTAATGGCGTTGATATCGACGAAGTTATTGATGTTGGGAAACAAAAATAATCCGTAGGTGAGTAAAACAAAGATGCTTTCAAAAGCAGTCCCGTTCCCTATACTAGCAAAGTACAGAGCTTTCTTTGTTAAGAACTGGGCTGACAAACCTTAGATGCCACCCTTAGTAGTCATGTGAGTCCTGACCTCAGACTCGTCCAAATGAATTGCTCTTGCAATGGTCTGATTCTTTAGAATTTCTTCCAGTCCAGAAAATGGAGCTCGATCTGTGATGTGCAGATCGATCAGGTGAGAATACTCCTCCAGCGTTGGTGCTAACTGGTAATCCGGGAATGTGAAACAGTGATAAACTGGATCGTAGAATTGAATGAGCGCATCCATGATTCCCTCAATCACATGGACTCTTAATAGTGGTAGCAAACCTCCGTGCTTGGCTCTAAAAGCCTCAGGGCTAGTGATCATCCTTGCTAACCTTCTCAAATCCCCTAACTTTGGAACCTTGAAGGTATACTGGTGAGTTCTCCTTCTATCGAAATCCATTAGCGTAATCCTCTTCTCTGATATTTGCAATCACAGTCTTAGTTTAATTTGAAAAACAGAGAGACTAGAAGAGAAATTTTTTGAATGTTTTAATGTTTTATTAAATGAATGCATGAATGCAGCACACAAAAACATAGAAAAAACATGGGGTCAAAGGGTCGTTGTCATGAAGTCAAGGCTCTACCCATCCCCAAAGGTTTATACTAGGGTGATTTTTGTACCTGTACTCATTATCATCAGCTCCTCCCAGGAAGGCAGACAACAAGCGGATCGCCAGCGAGTTGTGTGCAATCTTAGAGTAAGTGCCATTCACCGAGAATAGATCACCAGCCTCAAATGAGGGTAGTATCGCGTAACAACTATTTTCGATAGTTTCCGCACTACAAAAAAGGTTGGCTTTTCTTAAGTGTATACTCAAACTCACCACATGCGGCATCACACGCATTCCTAGTAGCAGAAAAACAAATACATATTCAATTAGGAAAAGCAGTATATATATTTGTCTTAAAAATCCTAGACTTATAAAGCTAAGAATCCTAAGTTCTTGACAGAAATGGGTTCCCCGGCGGAAGCCCCAATCTGTGGTATCACACAAGAGGTAAAAAGGAAGAAAATTTTGACAAAGACCAGGGCCCCACGGTGGGCGCCATTTTTTCTGTTGCGACCACCGCCATGAAAATGACTTACCCAAGGTTTAAATTGTAAGAAAGAAAGAACGGCCCCACGGTGGGCGCCATTTTTTCTGTAGCGAGCGATTTTGGACGCGGTTCTTAAGTGCTGGTCGCTCTCTGCGGTTGAGCTTAAACTACAGGTCGATTCATTTTTTATCCTATTGTAAGCTGAATAAGGAAGGGAAATAGATGTCTCCAATTAACCCTGCTTGCATACTGAGTTTAAACAGCGGTCTGTTAGGTTACGGATGCTATCAATGTGGGGGGGCCTTGTACTGGTTATTTGTATTTTCGCCAATACAGTTTTCTTTCTTTCTAGGACTTTCTAGCGGGGAACAAGGGTTAGGAGGTTAGGACTGATGCTTTTGAATTACTGCTTTTGATTGATGGAGATATGGGATTTGGGTTTTTTGTTTAGTGTGCTCGCTAAGATCTTTTCTTTTGATCTTATGCCTACGTATTCCCGTTTACTGAAACAGGTAAATCAGAGCGTTCGTAGTTCCTCCTAGTCTATGGGAGGAAATGGTTGTTTTTGTGTCTTGTTCAAAGCCCAAGACGTGAAGCGAAAGGTGATTTGTATCTTGTTCAAAGCCCAAGACGTGAAGCTGAAAGACCTCGACTTTAGATAGAATTTGTCATCTCTAAAGAAGGGTTAAAGGAGAATTACTTTAACCGGGATACGCGGATCCTAGCAATGCCATAATTTCCTAAGAAGGGGTTTTATCCTGAAGGAGAAGACTTTAACTCAGTGTAGAGCAATGCTATCTTTCCTTAGGAATTTCTCATGCTAAAAGAGGGACAGTGGCATGGATGTAGATGATCCAGAGGCTTGCCGCTTACAGCAATTAGATGAAGGGGAAGGAGTTGTTGATGTTTGTGTACTGTGAACGAGGCACATCTATGATGCTAAAAGGTTGATTGGATCAACCAGTAGTTTTCTTATACAAAGCCTAAGAGGAGGCTAATATGTGTCTCATATAAAGCCCGAGAGAGAGGCTAAAAGGTTGTGACCCGACGATGGAGTCGTTTGGTATCTCGTATAAAGCCCGAGATGGAGGCTGTTTGACTCAACAAGAGAGTTTTTTGTATCTCGTACGAAGCCCGAGATGGAGGCTGAAAGTTGTTTGACTCCGCTGGGGAGAATTGTTTGTACAAAGCCCAAGAGGAGGCTAAAGTTTGTTTGGCTCAATAAGAACCTTTTTGTATCTCGTATAAAGCCCGAGATGGAGGCGAAAGGGGTGATTGACTCAACGAGGGAGTCTCTTATGTGTCTCATACAAAGCCCGAGAGAGAGGCTAAACTCACTGGAGAAGGATCTTTATACAAAACATAAGAGGAGGCTATGGGTACTATTTCATTTGAGTGACAGGTCCAGTATACTGATTTTTACAGAGAAAATCAGTTCTTATATGAGCAACACTGTACTCATGGATTTGATTCAAGGATTCGGGTTATTCCTGTTCTTTAAGGAAGCGGGAAATCCGAAGGGTGTTGAGACTGTCCGAGTCTGCGGGTTTCCTTCCTATTTAACGAAGGGGTGCTTGAGAATGTCTTTGAGACTCAAGGAAGTAAGACTGTCCAAGTCTAGAGTTCATCTTTTGTACCATGCTTTGAGAAACAGTAGTAGACTCTATGAAAGGACTGTTCTATGAAGATGACTAAGTTCTGTTCCTATACCTCTAGGAGGTCGTCGGGACAATTTGTATGAAGCCCAAGAGGAGGCTGGAATCTTTTAAGAAGCCGACGGGTCCTTGTACGATGCCCAAGAGGAGGCTATCATTCCCGGAGGAAGAGATCATTATACGAAGCCTAAGAGGAGGCTGGGATTACTTCTAAGAAGCCGTAGGGTCCTTGTACTAAGCCCAAGAGGAGGCGGGGTTGCTTTTAGGAAGCCTGTGGGTCCTTGTACGATGCCCAAGAGGAGGCCGATGCTTTTAAGAAGCTCGTGGGTCCCAAACCAAAGAAACGTTCAAGAAAAGTTTCACCGAGAATAATTCATTTAGTGAACAGTTCTGAGGTTTGAAGAAATTCAAGAGAAGTTTCACCGAGAATAATTCATCTCTGGGGAATAGAATTTCTTGACAATTCCTAATGAGGACAGCCGAAGAGAAGACTGCATCTGGTAATCCTATTGGGGATCTAGTTCAGTCTATTTCTAAGAGTGACAGTCTGAGAAAGGGTTCAAAAAGAATCTGCCTTTCACATCTCCATATTGTTTAACCCCAAGAGGAGGGAAGACTGTGTCTGGTAATCCTATGTGGATCTAGTTTTGACTGTAAGTTCAGAGTGATCAACAGGGCTTTACCTAGTGCTAGACGTAGTTGCCGGGGAAACTCGAAATATCTATACTATTATTACACAGTTGATATGAGTTTATGAAAGGAGACTTACAGCGAAACAGCCCCACAGTACAGTTATATATATATATGTGAAAGCGGTAAATGAAAGCGTATAAACACTTACTCGGTTGTAGAGCTTCCATGCTGTTTGGTTAGTTGTTCAACAAAGAAAGATTGAAAACAACAGTATATTCAAAATCAAAGGAGAAAGTGCTTTGAAAAAGGAAGATTTGGGGCTTACAACTCAAGGAGAGGCCCAGGGTTTTATCAGTGAGCGCACTGTTTGAATTTGTACAGAGGGACTTATACAAGTGACTGAGGCCCAAAATGTTTTTCTGTACAAAGGGATTTGGGTCTTACACTCTCTCAAGAGGCCCAAAAAGTTTAAAGAAAAAAAAGAGTGGGGCTTATAACACGAGGGTAGGCCCAATTGATCTTTCCGTTTAAAAATGGCGATCGCGCCGAGGTTTTCTTTTAACGCAGAGGGACTTATATAATAAGTGAGACCCAAAATGATTTTGGTTAAAAGGGGGTTGGGTCTTACACTCTATTAGAGGCCCAAAAGTTTTGAATGGGTCTTATAGCTCAAGGAGAGGCCCAAGGTTATTTTTCAAAAAGCGACGATCGCGCCGTTTGTTTCTTGATGGTATCGGGACTTATACAATACAATGAGGCCCAAAATGTTTTGGTCAAGAAAGGATTGGGTCTTACACTCTATTAGAGGCCCAAAGTGTTTTGAAAATGATTTATGAGGGTTGAATTAATCCAAAAACCCTAATTTATTTTCAAAATGTATTTAATTGAATAAAAATTCAATTAAATGATCAAAATTGTTTAACATGTGAAAAACAAATTGTGATTTTGGATTGATGCTTCAAAAATTAAGTATTGACCTACAAAATAATTAGAAAGCATCCAAAGTTGCAAAATCAATGTAGAAAAATATTTAAAATGTCAAAAACAATTAAAATATTAATTCTTTGCAAAAATATCAATTATATGAAATAAATAATATTTTTGGGATTTTTTGATAAAATAAAATATTTTAACATTTTTATGAATTATCAAAAAAAGAATCAACTCAAAATCATTAAAACTCAGAGAGAAATTAATTTTTGAATCAATTAAACAAAATCACAAAATTCAAATATTTGAATTTGGAAAAAAGGCGCCAAGAACAAGCTGAAGAACACGCGCGTTTTCTTGGATTCTCAGATTTGCATTTTCTCTCCAATCTCACTGAATACTTAATCATATCATGCAATCCACATATCATTATGCTCGTCTCAACCTCACGATCATGTCTATGTCCATTAATTTCATTTAAATTAAACATACAACAAGTAATCACGAAAAATCCTCAAGAACCCTAATTTTTGCATGAAGGCTAGGATTTTTGATACACGATTCAAACAAAGCAATTAATTGAGGGAAAACATTCCATACATGATTATGAACATATGGCCAAATTATTGTGCGAGGAAATATGCATAGATTTAGAGATGACCAAGTATGTACTTACCTCCAAGCCGTGACAGCAAGTGCAAAGTGATTTTTGATTTGGAGGTGTTACAGATGAGTGGTGATGATCTGAACAGCTTCCCTACACCCTATGGATTGTGTTTGAATGCTTGGACTTGATTGAAATTGGCTGGATCACTTTGTGGTACCTCAACTGCAACTTGTTTGAAATTTTGAGCAACCAGCTGGTGATTTTGTGAAATTGGTGTTTCAGAAGTAATCTAAGTGTTTGGATCACTTCTATATGATGTATGTGAGGTGTGTGAGTGATTGGTTTGATTGGAATTGCTCTCAAACTCAAAACCCGATAGCTACCTTGCTAAGAAAGGAATTTTTGCCAAGAGAAAGAGATTTTGAGGAAAGCATCTGTTAGATGGCTTTGGTGTACTCAAACTGATCACAATTGAGCTCTATTTATAGTAGAGCAAGTTTGTTTTGCAAGGAATAGTGAATGGCAGCTGGTAAGTAGGTTTGGCCAATGTTGGCAAATGAAAATCCAAGTCTCCTCTAGCCATTGACTAGAGGTTAGGGCACAGAGCTTTGGTTCCCTTGGTCTTGGATAAGTCTTGACTGATTTCAGATGAGAATGGCTCAGTCCATGCCACCTTGATGGTTCCATTGAATGCTTCAATCCAAATTTGGAGTCTTGTCCCTATTTTGGCCATTCTAGGTTCAACATGCTATTTCTTGTTCCATGGACTTTAGAGGCTTGGCTCAGTGATTGTCCCCTTTAGATTCAATCCTCTGAGGTGTCCAAGTGGATAGGAGCATTTGAATTTGGCTGATTTTGGCAAATCGAGCAAAGTTGCAAATTCTGCCTTGCCTTTGACAGATTTCAGCAAGGCAACTTGCCAATGTCATATCTCATGGTGTAAGTTGAATTTGGTAATGTTCTTGGCCATTTTGGAAAGCCCTTACATGATACAACAACTGTTTAAACAAGTTTGGTTTTGATCTCTTTTGATTCCAAGTGAAAAATCCCTCTACATTTGGCAAAAAGTGAGGCAAAATCTGACTTAGTGAAATTTTCACTAAGTGTTTTAACAAAGTGTGATTTCTTGATTTTGATCACTCCATAACTCAAAATCCTTAATGAATTGGACTTAGGTCTAGTTGAAGTTTTTGTATAGGGTAATGAGGGCTACAAATCCATCTTTGGATGAGAAAAAATGGCCATGTGGTTTAGGAGTTATGACCCTCCAAAGTTAGTGTATTAGTGGTACTTTTTCCAAAACTTAGAAAAATTTCTAAGTTTTATGGTTACCCCTTTTACAAGTTATCCCACTTTCTTTGGTTTATCTTGATGAATGATGATTCAAGTCATACATTAACATCATTTTAAGGTTAAAAATCCATTTTGGTGAAAAATCTCAAAAAGTCAAAGTTGACTTTTGTGCACAGTTGACTTTTTATCAGATGAATTCCAAATTGTGCAATTCTTCAGGAAATCATGTCCTTGACCTAAATCAAACTTGATGGACATGTTCCATGGGTGTCATAGGGTGTATTGAGGCATTTCCTAGGGTTTGGGAGCATGTCCTGGTCAAAAGTCAAAGTTACAGTTGACTTTCCTCGCGAAACCCTAATTGTGGTGCAGATGAAATTGAGACTTGTTGCTCAAGCTTCTTGGATTAATCCATTGTTCCAAATGGATCAATATAGTTCATTTGAGACCCTCAAACCCTCTCTTGAGGTCTTGGCTCATGATTTGCCCTAAAAGTCAACTTAGGGGTGAATTAGGTCAAGAAACCCTAATTCCTGATTTTTGATGTATGTATCCCCTGAGGTCAAATTGACTTGATGATTGGGTTTATGATGTCCCATGGAGTACATTAGGTTATGTTTTGGATCATTGGCTTGTGCCCAGATGAAAATTTTCCATCTGGAGGCCCTGGTTGACCAAAACCCTAATTTGGTGACACTATCGATCTTGAGACTTAATCCACTTAAAAGGGAGCAACCTTGTGCTTGATCCTTGAAGTGGGAGTCCTTTTGATCCTTTGTAGTTACTTGAGAGGTTAGACAAGTTGAAGATCATGTCATTCCTTGATTGATCCATTGTCTAAGGCTCTGAGAGGGCTTGAAACCCTAATTTTGATTGTAGGGAATGCTCACCCATCTTTGGGGAGACTGATGAAGTATGATGGTTCTTCCATATTGTGATGATGATTTGCACAATGATGGGAAATATTAGTGGTCAAAATTTGGGGTATGACAGTAAGGTTTCCTTCTCTTGAGGAAGACAAAGACTCGAGTTTCTTATCTACCAAAGAGTTGAAGAAACTTTTGGCGGATAAAGCTCAGTTGTTTGGGTTGTTTGCATCGTTGACTGTGGAGAGTCAAGTTTCACTTGATGTGTTTTCTGTTGTGTGTGAATTTCCGGAAGTGTTTCCTGAGGACATTTCAGATGTGCCGCCAGAGAGAGAGAGAGGTGGAGTTTTCGATAGATCTAGTTCCTGGTACTAGACCTGTATTGATGGCACCATATCGAATGTCGGCATCTGAGTTGGTTGAGTTAAAGAAGCAATTGAATGAATTGTTGGATAAGAGGTTTGTGAGGCCAAGTGTGTCGCCTTGGGGTGCTCCAGTTTGTTGGTGAAAAAGAAAGATGGAAGTATGCGGTTGTGTATTGATTATCGCTAGTTGAATAAGGTGATGATTAAGAATAAGTATCCTCTTCCGAGAATCGATGATTTGATGGATCAGTTGGTTGGTGCTTGTGTGTTCAGTAAGATTGACTTGAGGCCGGGGTATCATCAGATAAGGGTGAAAGAAGAAGATATTCAGAAGATGACTTTTAGGACACGGTACGGTCATTATGAATATTCGGTGATGCCGTTCGGGGTTTCTAATGCGCCAGGTGTGTTTATGGAGTACCTGAATCGTATTTTCCACGAGCATTTGGATCGATTTGTTGTTGTGTTTATTGATGACATATTGGTTTATTCTAAGTCTCGGGAGGAGCACGCGGAGCATTTGCATATTGTTTTGCAGGTTTTGAAAGAAAGGAAACTTTTTTCCAAATTGTCCAAGTGTGAATTCTGGTTGTCGGAAGTGAGTTTTCTTGGACACGTGATTTCAGGTAACGGTATTGCTGTGGATCCATCTAAAGTAGAAGCAGTTCTACAATGGGAGGCTCCGAGATCTGTTACTGAAATTAGAAGCTTTTTGGGATTAGCCGGATATTATCGAAGGTTTATTGAAGGTTTTTCTAAGTTGGCACTTCCTTTGACCCAGTTGACTTGTAAAGGTCAAGCGTTCATTTGGGATATTCGGTGTGAGGAAAGTTTTAGTGAGCTGAAGAGAAGATTGACGACAGCTCCGATTTTGATTTTGCCGAATCCTAATGACCCATTTGTAGTGTATTGTGATGCGTGTTTGATTGGTCTAGGTGGTGTTCTGATGCAAGAAGGTAAGGTTGTAGCTTATGCGTCAAGGCAATTGAGGATTCATGAGAAAAATTATCCTACTCATGATCTTGAATTAGCGGCTGTGGTTTTTGTGTTGAAAATTTGGAGGCATTATCTTTTTGGTGTGAGGTTTGAAGTCTTTAGTGATCACAAAAGTTTGAAATATCTGTTTGATCAGAAAGAATTGAATATGAGGCAACGTAGATGGTTGGAATTCTTGAAGGACTACGACTTTGGCTTGAATTACCATCCTGGTAATGCTAACGTGGTGGCCGATGCGTTGAGTCAGAAATCGTTGCATATGTCCGCTTTAATGGTTAAGGAGTGGGAACTTTTGGAATCGTTCAGAGACTTGAGTTTGGTATGTGAAGTGACTTCGGATAGTGTGAGGCTGGGTATGCTGAAGGTTACTAATGATTTTCTGATGACGGTAAGTGAGAAACAAAAGTTGGATGTGAAATTCGTGGATTTGATGTTGGTTGGCGGAAAAGATGCGAGGGGCGATTTTAAAGTGGATGTTAATGGTGTTTTGAGGTTCCGTGGGCGAATTTGTATTCCGAATGATTCGGATTTGAAACAGATGATTTTGGAAGAAGGACACCGGAGTAATTTGAGTATACATCCGGGAGCAAACAAGATGTACCAAGATTTGAAGAAGATTTTCTGGTGGTCTGGATTGAAAAGAGATGTGGCTCAGTTTGTGTATGCTTGTTTGACGTGCCAAAAGTCAAAAGTGGAACATCAGAGGCCTAGTGGTTTGTTACAACTGTTGGATATTCCTGAGTGGAAATGGGACAGCATTTCTATGGATTTTGTGACAGGGTTGCCGAATGCTCAGAGAGGGCATAATGTTATTTGGGTGGTTGTAGATAGACTGACTAAATCGGCTCATTTCATTCCGATCGACATCAGTTTTACTTTGGAGAGGTTGGCCGAGATTTACATCAGTATGATTGTGAAGTTGCATGGGGTTCCGTTAAGTATTGTTTCTGATCAAGATCCAAGGTTTACCTCGAGATTTTGGGAAAGTTTGCAAAAGGCTTTAGGATCTAAATTGAGATTGAGTTCGGCTTATCATCCTCAGACGGATGGTCAGACGGAGAGGACGATTCAGTCTTTGGAGGATTTGTTGAGGGCTTGTGTCCTTGAACAAGGTGGTGCGTGGGATAGTTATCTTGCATTGATTGAATTCACGTATAATAACAATTTCCATTCAAGTATTGGAATGGCACCGTTTGAAGCGTTATATGGACGAAGGTGTCGAACACCGTTGTGTTGGCACGAATCTGGGGAGAGTATGGTGGTTGGACCGGAGATGGTGCAGCAGACTACGGAAAAGGTGAAGTTTATTCGTGAGAAAATGAAGGCTTCTCAGAGTAGACAAAGGAGTTATCATGATCGGAGACGGAAGGATCTTGAGTTTCAAGAGGGTGATCATGTATTTCTGAGGGTTACGCCGGTAACGGGTGTTGGTCGTGCATTGAAATCGAAGAAGCTTATTGGTCCTTACCAGATATCTGCGAGAGTGGGTGCTGTGGCTTATAGGGTGGCATTGCCGCCGAATCTGTCGAATTTGTACGATGTGTTCCATGTTTCACAGCTTCGGAAGTATGTTTTGGATCCGTCGCATGTGATTCCGATGGATGAGGTTGAGGTAAGGGAGAACCTTACAGTTGAGGCATTACCGGTGAGTATTTTGGATCACGAGGTGAAGCAGTTGAGAGGAAAGGATATTGCACTGGTGAAGGTAGCGTGGGGAGGCGCTACTGAGGGCAATTTGACTTGGGAGTTGGAGAGTCGGATGCAGGAGTCGTATCCAGAGTTGTTCGTTTCAGGTAATATTTTCGAGGACGAAAATTTCTATGTGGGGGAGAGTTGTAACGCTCTAGTTTTGTCAGTTTTAGTTATTTTAATTATTTGAGTCGTTTTTGATTATTTGATTATTATATTATTTTAATTTTGACTTTTATGTGATAATATGTTATTTTTCATCGTGAATATATTTTATCGCGTTTTGGGAGCATTTGCGAGATATTTGAGTGTGGGGGTATTTTAGTCATTTCACTTTATTTGGATTAAGTAGTAAGAATAGAATGAGAGAAAAATAGTAAGAGGAAAGAAAAAGAGAAGAAGAAAAGTAGAGAGAAAGAAGAAGAGAAGAAAAAGGGAGAAAAACTTGTGGCTCAAGAAATCAAATCAACCGACTTTCTAAAACACGATTAAATCGGGTAAGGGTGCGGAACTCGATTATCTTGTGATTGTGTAGGATTATGTATGTGTGTGTTTGGATGATTCTCTTGTTTCCATGGTTTTTCACTTCTAGGTCGAATGATAGAAATTGAGGTTTTAGCGGTTAGAAATCGCTGTAAATGTTGTAGATTACTTGTTACCATTATTGGGTGATATTCTGATTGTTATATGTTGATTAGAAATAGATTTTGGTGGAAATTATGGGTCTTTGGGTTTTCAATAGCGCTGCAGAATTCTGGGTTTTCCTTGGTTCGCCTAGCGAACCTGGGGCGAAGCAGCGGCGAATGAAGTTTTCACGGGTTCGCCTAGCGAACCAGTTAGCGAAGGTTAGCAAAGGTTCGCTAAGTTGTTCGCCTAGCGAACTTTATGTGTTTTTGGTTCTGGTTGGTTCTGCCTTGGTTCACCAAGGGGTTCGCCTAGCGAACTTTGTGTCTGTTTTCTAGCTGGTAGGGGGTTCGCTGGACGTTCTCCTAGCGAAGGTGGTAGCGAATGCTCGCTAGAGGGTTCGCCTAGCAAACATAGCTGTTTATGCCATTTTGTTTTCTTCATAACTTTTGATCCGTAAGTTGGACCGGGGCGCGGTTGAGTGCGTTAGAAAGCTTATGAAAGGTATTTTCTTATGGTGATGGTTTTGAGATTATTGGACGATTAAATTATGTCAGGAATTTGGAATAGTGTCGTTTTGTCGACTTTTGTTGTTATAATTGTGTGAATATGATGTGTATCATGTAATGTGCTGTTAATATGGATTTGGTATGATTTTTGTGCTGTTGTATGGTGTAAACGCATGTGTTTATATGGTGTGATGATGGTTGTGGCCGTATGGCAAATAAATGCATTGTTTTGGGCTTGAATTGCAAAGCATGATTTTGTTGATTGAGATGATTGCATATATGTGTGCATATGAATGTCATGAGTCATTGTATGCCAAGCATCATGATATGCATCCTTGTAATGTCGTGTGCCCATGTGGGGTGTGAGCGACTGTTTGGTTCCAGAGGGAATCCGTTATAACGTCGTGTGCCCGTGTGGGGTGTGAGCGATGATTATAGACGATCGTGTGCCCGTGTGGGGTGTGAGCGATCCATAAACGTCGTGTGCCCTTGTGGGGTGTGAGCGATGGGGAACATCGTATGCCCAACGGGGAGTTATAGTGATGTAACGAGCGATGATTCCAGCAGAGTTCCTGAGTGAACTAGTGATGAGAAATGTTGGAAGTCGGTACCGCATGTGCATTGCATGGAGTCGTTGTGTCGGTCTCTGTACATTTGCATAAATCATGAATTGACTGTGTATGGAATTGTGAATGTGATTGATGAGATGGATTATGTATATTTGTGTTGATGATGAGTGTATTGTATATGATTGATATACAATGGTGATGTGTATATGAAATATGTGTTGTATTTGGTTGTGGTGCATTTGTGGTGGGAATATTTTACTTGTGCATTATTATAATATATATATAGTTATATGCAGTTATATTATGATTGTGTTTCTCACCCTTCTGCTATTTTATAATGCTCTATGAGGCATTGCAGATTAGAGTTGCTGGAGGTCTTTTTGTGAAGCTTAGGTCTTCATTTTTTTGTCGGTCGACTCTGATATGTGGCACCGGGTAGTCGGGGTGACCCAGTGTGATTATTTGTGTTATGTATATGTATCTTTTGAACTGTACATGTATGGTTGTATATGACAGATACACTTTTATGCTATATATATATATATATATATATATGAGATTCAGTTACGGATTTTCTGCTTTTATTCTGTAATTGGATTGTGGGTGTTAGGAACTCAGTTCCTTTGTTGTGCTACCTGAATTGTTACATATCTGTATGAGCAGGGTTATTGTATTTTGTTTCAAATTGATGTGACCCCTCGGTCTATGCCGTGCATGTTTAAATATACTCTGATGAAATTTTGAATTCTTGTTACCATTTTAGTTTTGGGGGTATTAGATTGGGGGTGTTATATTAGGGACCCTAAAATCATCTCTTGAGGTCTTGGCTCATGATTTGTCCCAAAAGTCAACTTAGGGGTGAATTAGGTCAAGAAACCCTAATTCCTGATTTTTAGTGAATGCATCCCCTGAGGCTAAATTGACTTGATGATAGGGTCTATGAGACCCCATGGAGTAATTCAAGTTATGCTTTGAAGCATTGGCTCATGCCCAGGGGAAAATTTCCATCTGGAGGCCCTAGTCGACCAAAACCCTAATTTGGTGACACTGGCGATCTTGAGGCTTGATCCACTTAGAAGGTTGCAACCTTGTGCTTAATCCTTGATGTGGGAGTCCTCTTGATCCCTTGTGGATGTTTGAGAGGTTAGACAAGTTGAAGATCATGTCATTCCTTGATTGATCCTTTGTCTAAGAGCTCTGAGAGGGCTTTAAACCCTAAGCTTGATTGTAGTGGATGCTCACCCATCTTTGGGGAGACTAATGAGGCATGATGGATTACCCATATTGTGGTGATGATTTGCACAATGATGGGGAATCTTAGTGGTCAAAATTTGGGGTATGACAGATGCCCCTATTTAATCTTCTTGGACCCGAAGGTGTGAATGGCGAAGGTATTCGGGCATTCGGGGTGCAAGAGGATTAAATATCGGAATACCCGAAATTTTGATGGTGGTTAAGAATGGCAGTTCACACATCCTTCTTATTTTGCTAAGCAATGATGCTTAGAAAAGGTAAATTCCGATCCTGGTCCTCAGCCCAGGAACTGGTCTCAGTTTCTGAAATAAACTTCCCCTCGATCCTGGTTTCCTACCAAGGAACTGGTCTCAGTTTCTGATGTAAACTTCCCCTCGATCCTGGTTTCCTACCAAGGAACTGGTCTCAGTTTCTGATGTAAACTTCCCCTCGATCTTGGTTTCCTACCAAGGAACTGGTCTCAGTTTCTTTTGTCAATAAGCTTTCTTGACAAGGGACACTATGTGTTGCGATTTCCCTCAAACTTCTCGCCAAATTTTTCCTGGGGAGATACCATTTGATGGAAAAAGATCTGATGTTTGACTTGCTGGGGAACCCAGTCGTCTGAGTTGTAAAGGTGCACAAACTTCTCTGTTGGAGATGCCATTTGTCGACTCTATCTGGGGAAAACGAGTCTCTTGAGAGATTGCTTTCGCTTAGGGATATTGCATCATACTTTTCTCGGGATCTTCTCGAAGAAATGCCATATGATGTGATCTAATTTTGAGGTGCTGATGACCTTTTCTTCAGCGGATTTTTCGGAGAAAAACTGCTGTACTGCCGAATTTCTGATTGAGAGGCTTTCTCTGGGGATTTTCCTTAATCTGGGAAAGCGAAGATATCATCTTCACTAGCGAAGAGTGATGTTTGTCGAAAGTTCTCCGGTCTTTCAGAGGTTCAAGTTATCAAAATGGTCGAGGAACCAACTCTAATCCAGAAATAAACTAGAGGATAGAGATTGTTCAGACGCGACATTTCCTGACGAGGAAAGAACTGACAACTCGATTGAGAGGACTGTTGTCACTAGGGGATAAGACCGACTAGAGTGATAGTGATGCAATATGAATGTGAATGCAAATCAACAATGCATGATGTGTGTATGTTTATGCTGATAAAACTGACGTAACATACAGACTAGTAGATAAACAAGACTGGATACTCAGCCACTGCGGGGGATGAAAAGTATCAATGGTTCACGATAGCAATTCTGCCTTGCTTAGGAGAGATAGTCCCTGCGGGGACAACCGTTGGCCGAGCTTAGGAGATAAGAACTCTGCCGGGGGGTATTAGATAGGAAAGTCGCATCTGATACATCTGATCCTTCATTCAGGTGCACTGGCTTAGAATGAGTACTTTGATTCTGCACTTTGAGGCTCGAACACTTTTGGAGACGCAATCGATGTTCTTTCGATGTTCAACAGTCAAAAGAATTTGCCATCTTTATTAAAAGCAGAAAAAGTTTAACAAGTAAATTCATTTTTGTTTTATTTCAAGAATCGTTGATCATGTTAAAATGTCATTTTGTAAAGCTAAAACAAATAAGAATTGTAAACAAAAGCACAAGGGCTCAAATTTTATTGATAGGATGGAAATCAGCCAAGCGCGTGATTCCATAGAGTATTTACAAAGTTTGAAAATGGTAATTTAAGGGAAAAGGGCTACGTCGAAACATGACGACCACTATCCTTCTACCAACTTCGAATTCGGGACATCCTGAGCTTCTGTCGAAGATGACCTTGACTGGAGTTTTCTTTCGATGCATGGCATTACTGCTGAGGAGTTGAACTGATCAGATGTAGTTACTTGCCATTATCCCTAACTTTTGCCTGGATTGTACTTTGAGATTTCCAACCCACCAGGATGATTTTTGATCATTTCTCTAATTTTTGCCTGGACCGCCCTTTCGGGTTTTCAATCCACTGAGACGTTTTTTTAGGCGAAGTATTTCTTGACTACGTCAACATTTGTGGGGTAGGTAAATTCCTCTCCATCCATGGTTGCAAGTCTCAAGGCGCCGCCCGAGAAAGCTTTATTGACCACTTAGGGGCCGTCATAATTCGGAGTCCATTTGCCCCGAGAGTCAGTGAGAAATGATTGTATCTTCTTGAGCACAAGGTCTCTTTTCCTGAAGACGCGAGGTCAAACCTTTTTGTTGAACGCCTTCTTCATTCTTTGCTGATACAACTGACCGTGGCATAGAGCCGTTATTCTCTTTTCTTCGATCAGATTCAGTTCGTCGTGTCGACTTTGACACCATTCAGCTTCTGTTAGCTTAGCTTCCATCAATACCCAGATTGATGGGATCTCTAGTTCGATGGGGAGCACTGCTTCCATGCCATAAACTAGAGAGAAAGGGGTTGCCCCTGTTGAAGTGCAGACAGATGTGCGATAACCGTGAAGAGCAAAGGGTAGCATTTCATGCGAGTCTTTATAGGTTATAACCATATTTTGAACGATCTTCTTGATGTTCTTATTAGCCGCTTCTACCACTCCGTTCATCTTAGGCCGGTAAGGAGATGAGTTATGGTGTTTAATCTTGAACTCTGTGCACAACTCTTTCATCATCTTATTGTTCAAGTTAGATCCATTATCTGTAATGATCTGGCTCAGAACACCATAACAGCAAATGATATTGTTTTTGATAAATCGGACCACCACTTGTCGGGTTACATTGACGTATGACGCTGCTTCGACCCACTTGGTGAAGTAGTCAATGGCGACCAGAATGAACTGATGTCCATTCAAAGCCTTGGGCTCAATCACGCCGATCATATTGATTCTCCACATGGAAAAAGGCCACGGGGAGGAGAGAACTTTGAGATGTGTTGGCGGTACATGGATTTTGTCGGAGTATATCTGACACTTGTGACACTTCTTCATGTACTCGTAGCAATCAGATTCCATTGTCAACCAGTAGTACCCTGCTCTCAGAATTTTTCTCGCCATTGTGTGTCCGTTAGCATGAGTGCCAAAGGATCCTTCGTGAATTTCTTTTATCAACATGTTTGCTTCTGGTCTGTCTACGCATCGGAGCAAGACCATGTCAAAGTTTCTCTTATAAAGTGTATCACCGCTCAGGAAGAAGCTGCCAATCAGTCTTCTGAGGGTTTTTCTGTCCTTCCTTGGTGCCCCAGGTGGGTACTCTTGTTTCTGAAGGAAGCATTTGATATGGTGATACCAAGGTTTGTCGTCTATGACTGCTTCAATCGTGAAGATGTAAGCAGGTCGTTCAAGGCGCATTATGTCGATCTTAGGTAGGTCGTTCCATTGATCTACACTAATCATGGAAGAGAGAGTGGCTAATGTGTCGGCCATGTGATTCTCTTCACGAGGGATATGATGAAACTCGATTCTGTTGAAGAATGGTAACAACCTTCTTGTGTAATCTTTGTAAGGGATCAGTCCTGACTGGTAAGTGTTCCAATCTCCTTTGATCTGATTGATAACCAGGGCTGAGTCGCCATATACATCCAAGTTCTTGATACTCAAATCAATCGCTTCCTCGAGACCCATAATACAAGCTTCGTATTCGGCCTCGTTATTTGTACACTTGAACGTAAGTCTGGCGGTGAAAGGAATGTTGGTACCCTGAGGTGTTATGATGATTGCCCCAATTCCATTTCCGTAATGATTAACAGCTCCGTCAAAGATAAGTCCCCATTGGGAACCTGGTTCTGTCCCTTCACTGGGTAGCAGTTCATCGCAGTCTTTCATTTTTAGATACATGACATCTTCGTCTGGGAAGTCAAACCCGATTTATTCCTGATCGTCAATCGGTTGATGAGCTAAATGATCGGCTAAAATACTTCCCTTAACGGCTTTTTGAGCGTGGTATTCGATGTCGTATTCTGATAACAACATCTGCCAACGGGCAATCCTTCCCGTGAAAGCAGGTTTTTCAAAGACATACTTGATTGGATCCATTTCGGAGATTAACCAAGTGGTGTGACGAATCATGTACTGGCGAAGACGTTTGGCTGCCCAAGCTAAAGCGTATCAAGTTTTCTCAAGCATAGTGTACCGAGTCTCGCAGTCGGTGAATTTCTTGTTCAAATAGTAGATGGCAGACTCTTTCCTTTTGGTTTCGTCTTTTTGGCCAAGTACACAGCCCATGGAGTCTTCCAAGACTATTAAGTATATGATCAGTGGTCTTTCTTCCACTGGAGGTGACAGGATTGGCGGATTCAACAGGTATTCCTTGATACTGTCGAAGGCGGTTTGATAGTCCTCTGTCCAAACGCAGTCCTGGTTCTTTTTGAGTAATTTGAAAATTGGTGCACATGTCGCGGTCATGAGGAATATAAATCTGGAGATGTAGTTCAAACGTCCCAGGAATCCTCTGACTTGTTTTTCAATTTTCGGAGAAGGCATTTCTTGAATGGCCTTGACCTTGTCAGGATCAACCTCAATTCCTTTCTGGCTGACGATGAACCCTAAGAGTTTCCCTGAACGGAGACCGAAGGTACATTTGTTGGGATTCAAGCAGAGTTTGTACTTTCTCAATCGCTCGAATAGTTTTGACAGGTTGGTCACATGCTCCTCTCCTGTCTTAGATTTTGCAATCATGTCATCGACATATACCTTAATTTCTTTGTGTATCATGTCATAAAACAGAGTAGTCATGGCCCTTTGATAGGTTGCCCCGGCGTTCTTCAAACCGAACGGCATTACCTTGTAACAAAAGGTACCCCATGGGGTAATGAACGGAGTTTTCTCCATGTCTTTCGACGCCATTTTAATCTGATTATAGCCTGAGAACCCACCCATGAAGGAGAAAACTTTAAACTTTGTTGTACTGTCAACCAGCATGTCAATGTGTGGTAAGGGAAAGTCGTCCTTTGGACTAGCCTTGTTCAGATCCCGGTAGTCTACACACATTCTGACCTTTTTGTCCTTTTTTGGAACTGGTACGATGTTGGCTAACCATTGTGGATATTCAGACGTGGCGAGGAAGCCCGCGTCAATCTGTTTCTGTACTTCCTCTTTGATTTTGGTGGCCATGTCTGGATGAGTTCGTCTTAACCTCTGTTTTACTGGTGGACATTCTGATCTCAACGGTAGATGATGTTCCACGATGCTGGTATCCAACCCTGGCATATCCTGATAGGACCAAGCGAATACATCGGGAAACTCTTTGAGAAGCTTTATCAAACTTTCTTTGACAGCTGGACTGAGTAGGGCCCCAATCTTGACCTCTTTTATCTCTTTCTCTGAGCCCAAGTTGACCATTTCCAATGGCTCTTTGTGAGGTTTAATGGACCTTTCCTCGTGTCTGAGTAATCGGGAGATCTCCTCTGGAATTTCGTTGTCAACTTCTTCTTCAGCCCCAAATGTCGGGAACTCAAAGTTGGGAGAAGGCATTGGATCGTATTTTTCAACGGGGTTTAAAACAAGCAATCTTCATGATGTGATGATTTGTGTTTAAAAAAAATAGAGAGAATGCAAGAGTGCGTGCAGTGTTTTTTTCTTTGAAAACTGCTTGTTTTTATGATTGATTTGTTTTTTAGGATTACCATTTTCGGAAAAAGCAAAAAGAGAAAACAACAATTAATGTGGAGATTACAGAACGACGTTATTTTATTTATGAACAAGTCGATTCTTGAAACTACAGCCCTATAAAAACAAAACTCTGTCGCTTTGGGCGAAGCGAAGAGGGATATTTACAGAAAGCGAGCCCTATCAAAACATCCGTTTCACCCGGGCAGGGTGAAGGGTTAAAGACGACAATTACTTTGACTTATGAACAATCTTCGGAACATCGACAGCAACCCATTGGCGGAGAACTCCTCGGTGAATCACAAAGTCTGGTACCTTCCTTGATTTGTCTTCAGAAATAACGTTGATTTCTAGTGGAGCAGGATCATTGGAATCTGTCTCCCAGGCAGAATTGTCGTAGGAGGATTCCTCTGTTGTATTTTGCATAGTATTTGTTCTCTCAGGTAAATCTCCCCATCCAGTAGGCTGGATGTCTGCGAACCTGATACGAGAGCTCTCAGGAGCGGTGTATTTGACCATGAAGTCATATTTTTCACTTGGTTGTCCTAAGGTGTCCCACACTTCTTTGGAACTGGAGGGGTTATCTCTCTCGATGACGTTGACCTCGGGAAAAGCATAGTTGTTGAATTCTAGTCCGGAAAGCTTTGCCAATTCATCGTCGTACTCGATAGGTTCTGAACGACCTAAGTGTTGATCCCATGACATGGTGGGGACACAGGTATTCTGTTCAATGACGCTCAGCCGATTTTCATTGTTCGGCTGATTTTCTTGCCCCAAGTCTCCTTGGTACGGCTGCCAGATAGGCAGGCCATCCATTGGGCCATAATAGTCATGGTCAAAGTTGTCTTTCATCAGAGTGTCCTCCTCTAATGAATTTGGTGGATCACGACATCCTTCTGGATCACAATCTCCGTATATCATTTTGACATCTGACCTAGGTATAAATCTCGGACTCTGTGCGGGATAGAAAAATGGCGTAGGCACCTCTTCCTGAGACCTATAACCATCCTTGTTAAGATATGACTTCCATTCCTCATCCGTATCGGAGGGATCCTCCTCGTTGATGGTATGGACTACTTAAGACACTGGGTGAAGGAAACCTCCACTGTGGAAGAAGTCCTGAATGGGATGAAGACTTTCATCGTTGGTAGCAGTCTGGGTACAGGTTGAAGAAAAACCAAGACCCTTCTTTGTTTTGTTATCAGTGGGAATGACAAGTTGTCCCCACCCTTTCGCGTTATTACTTTTGATCGCCTCGAGAGCATCTTTGTACGAGGAAATCGAGGTTCCTTTCTCCGATTGATTCTCATTGCTCACCGACAGTGGTTGGAACTGAGTTCCAATAACCTCCTTGGGTTCTACACAAGTAGATGATGATAAGTTACTCATGAGCAAGGCTTGTTCTCCACAGACCGTGACGAGTTAATCGTTCTTGACGAACTTTAGTTTTTGGTGTAGTGTCGAAGTGACTGCCCCAGCCTGGTGGATCCAAGGTCTTCCTAATAAACAACTATATGCTGCCCGGACGACCATGACCTGGAAAGTGATTAGGAAAGTGTGAGGACCGATAGTTATGGGAAGGTCGACTTCACTGATAACTGCTTTCCGAGATCCATCAAACGCTTTGACGATGACCTCACTGCCCCTCACCGGGGATCCTTTGAATGATAGTCGCATTAAAGTGGACTTCGGCATAACATTGATGGCCGATCCTGTGTCTACCAGTACGCTGGCTAAAGCATCGTCCTGGCAGTTAACTGTGATATTGAGCGCCATGTTGTGACTTTTGCCCCCCTCTGGCAAATCCTCATCACTGAATCCTAAGTTGTTGTAGGAAGTGATGTTAGAGATGATGCTATCGAACTGTCATATTGACACATCCTGTTCCACAAAGGACTGCTCTAAGACTTTCTGTAGAGCCTCCCTGTGGGCTTCGGAACTGAGTAAAAGTGATAGCACAGAGATCTTTGAAGGAGTTTGTAACAGCTGATCAACAATGTTGTATTCACTCCTTTGGATGAGCTTCAACATCTCATCGTTGTTGTTTGAAAGGTCGGGATCACTAGACTGACTGACTGGAGGATTAGGAACTTCTGTTGGAAGTTCCTTTTCTCTGTTAGGTTCTCCAACTCCTCGGTTGAAGATTCGAACGCTCCGTGTTACACGACTGATGTCTGCAATATTCACGACGAAGGGTAATGGAATTTCCCTTCCATTCTCAATTAATGTTGCACTGTATTTGTAAGGGATCTTCTTAGCTGATTCATACAGTAATGGTCCAGGCAAATAAATAACTACAGGAGCCTTATGCATTTTCTGACTGTCGTAAGTAACTTCAATCAGTTCCTTGCTAAGAACCTTTAATTTTTCCAGTAGAGGGATGATGGTACAAACATCCTTGTTCCTCTCAGGGTCAGAGATTACAACCACGTCTCTGATTTGATATGCGTAGTCTGGCGTCCAGTCAATGGACCCCGAAGCTTGGTATGGGTGAATCTCCTTGCGATCCAACTGACCTTGGAGAGCTGCTCGTACGAGGTAGCATCCTTGGTTATTATCCGAGCAGACTCTACAACGTTCATATTTGTGTGGTGGCACTTGGTCGCGCCCACTTTGAATGCAGTGCAACCTTACCAGGTTTGTTTCCATAGATCGGACATCCTTATTTTGACGCCGAGTAGGGTTTCCATTATGCACAGTGATTTGTTGCGTGTCTTCATCCAGATAGATTGGAAGCCACCAGTGGTTTAACAAGTGTTGTAAAGTTCTCTGAACGAGAGTGCACCCTTGGTTACTCTCACAACATCCTTTACAGTTCTGGTAATCATGTGAAGTGAGAAAACCGAGTTGGACCTGCCTCGCATGTAACTCTACCAAGCTAGTATTCATCAAGTGAATATCGAAGATTTGAATCATGTTGATCTGATAGGGATTCCTATCATGGTAGTTCTGGATCCATCCAAGATCCATCTGACACTGGAGGGCCTCTTGTACAAAAGAGCATCCCTATTTGTTTACTGAGCAAGTCAGGTAGGAATTATAATCGTGACGTGGCAGATTATGATACTGGCTTTGCCTTGAGTGCATCGTCACCAAGTTAACATTCATTGCACGGACGTCGTGGTTCTGAATGATGTTGGAATTCGTATAGGTCATGTTGACTCCACGAACTCGATGCTCTTGGATCCATCCGAGATCCAATTGTTCATGTAGAGCCGATTGCACCACAGAACATCCTTGATTATTTTTAGAGAAGATATCACACTGGTGATAATTATGAGGTGGCACATGGCCATATCCACTCTGTCTACAATGCATCTTGACCAAGTTGGCCCTTAATAAGAGTACATCATGAATTTGATAGGTGTTGTTAGACTCTCCCTCTATCAAATTGACTGCAGCTTTCTCGTGTTGAGGCAGCGGGTTTGTGAGAACATTCAGATTCGTATCTTTGAAAGATAAGACCCCGCTCCTAACAAGATTTTACACATCGGATTTGAAACTGAGACAGTTTTCTATGTTATGCCCTGGTCCTCCTTTATGGTAAGGACAAATCTGATCCATTTTGAACCAAAAAGGCGGATTCTCCGGTACTGTAAGAGGAGACCTGGTTTGGACCTGCCCCTTGACTAGTAGTAACGGAAACAATTCTGCGTACAACATGGGTATAGGGTCGAACCCTGGTGGTCGCGTTGTACGGTTGTTGTTGTACGGTGGACGAGTCTACTGAAGAGACTGTTGATTAGGTTGGCTCTGCGCAACCTGAGGTTGATACGTAGGAACATGCGCAGGGTTGATAGCAGGAGTTACAGCTGCTACTGGTTGGTAACGTCGCCTTTGCTTTCTGAGAGAGATATTCCCAATATCTTGCTCTTTCTTTTTAGGGAGAGCACTACCGTATCATTTTGTACTACTTGATGATCTAGCGTCTTTTACTAAATGTCCTTCTCGGACTGCTTCCTCAAGATGAACTCCCATGCCCACCATCTCGGTGAAGTCACTGGGTGCACTGGCGACCATTCTGTCGTAGTAATATGAGCTCAAGGTCTTTAAGAAGATCTTTGTCATCTCTTTTTCCTCAAGAGGTGGACAAATTTGAGCGGAAATTTCACGCCATCTCTGAGCGTATTCTTTAAAGGTTTCCTTGTCCTTTTGTGACATCGATCTGAGTTGATCTTTCTCCGGTGCCATGTCCAGATTATATTTGTATTGTTGGACGAAAGCAGCGCCAAGATCTCTGAACGTGCTGATCGTAGCGCGGTTTAAACCCATGTACCATTTTAATTCGGCACCGGTTAAACTATCCTGAAAGTAGTGAATCAGTAGTTCCTGGTTCTTTGTCTGAGCTGACATTCTCCGAGCATACATCACTAAGTGGCTTTGAGGGCAAGAGTTACCCTTGTATTTTTCAAAGTCAGGCACTTGGAACTTGTGCGGAACTTTCACATTGGGGACCAAGCAAAGGTCTGTGGAGTCCTTTCCAAATAGATCCTGACCGCGAAGGGCTTGCAGCTCTTTCAGCATTTCCAGGAACTGTTCCTGTAACCCATTCATTCTGTCGAACATGCTTTCATTTCCACTAGAAGGTATCTGGGGAATCTGTCATTCTGGGATAATGTGTACCACGAACGGTGGTATAGTCATTATGGCTGAGACTCTCAGTGCCTCCCGAAGTTTGTAACCTTCAGGCGTTGCTGTCATGCCCCTGGCATCTTCGCTTTCCCGAAGTTTGTAACCTTTAGGCCCAGCGGCTCCTGCTGCGGTTCCCTGATCCTCAGCGATCGGTGGAACATATCCTTCCGGGATATAGTTAAACGGCATGCCCCAGGGACGATCTTTCGGCATTTTGTACCTAGGATCATACTTCTCCACCATGGGCGTTGATGTGATCTCTGAGATCACAGTCCTTTGTTGTTGCATCTGAGCTTCTACTAGAGCTTGCATGTCGTTATGAAGCTTTCTCAGATCCTCTTTCAGAGTGTCGATCTCTTCTCTCAACTCTCTGTTCTCTTCCTCGAGATCATCCATATTTTTTTGACGATTGGCCTGAGTATTGTACGAATGAGACAGTTTGACTCTAGAATCGAGACGCAAACGTGAGATTCGTAGGTAAGAAGAATGCGTTATGCGAGAATGATGAATGCAATGCAACGGCTCTATTAATTATCTTTGTTTATTCAAAGTAAACTTCGACAATTAGATTGCAAATATCAAACAGTGGGGAAACCCCGTTTTATTGAATTCAAAGGATTGCGGAAATGGAAATACAGTAGATTATAAAGTGTTGAAAAAGGAAACCTAAACTAATGGATCCTGAGTCCTCTCGGAAGAGAGCTCAAGTGCTGGTTATGGTACTTTCCTCTTCTTTGACTGGGGCTCTTCGGCCGTTGTCGGGCTGTCATTCCTTTGCCAAGTGAAAGGAGCGAGCAAATTCCTTTGGTCATCCTGATTTTCTATAACATGTTGCTCTAAAATCTCAATCAGAGCATCTTTTTCTCTTAACAGTTGCTGTATTTTCCTGCACTCCACATTGAGAATACGGTACTTGTTCCTCCAAGACCTCTTCTCCTACTGAACTTTGCTGAGAGTAACTTGAAGTTTTTCCGTCTCAGACATAAAATAAAGGGCAGAGTCCCTTAATGGAAGAACTTCCAGGCGAGGGTAAGGCATCCTTAGCTTGAGAGCTCTAGTTTGTACCCAATGGAGATAAGGCTCCATCGAGACACAGTCTGGTTTCCCTAGAGACTCTCGTCCTTTCCTATGAACGTGTTTCCAGGCGTGCACTATTTCCGTCTTTAGTGCCCTGTCATTTTCTCCTTCCTTGAAGAAAAGACCTTCCAGATGAGCATTCCGTGGGATGTGCCTCATCGGGTATCCGAATTGACGACGAATGAGAATTGGATGATAGTTGATTCCCCCTTAGTTCCTATAGGGGGTACATTTGGGAAATTTCCACAACGGTCAATGATCCTGATCCCGTTGTAGATTCAATTGTACCAATCGATGTCAGAGTTAGTAAGAGACATAATTCTCTGCGACCAACGTAAAGTATTCTTTTGATCCCAAAATGCAGCAGACTTGGGTAAGTGGGAAGTGAACCATTTGTAAAGTAGGGGTACACAGCACGTGATCATTCCTCCGCTGTATAAATTCCTTAAGTGTACCGAATGATATGCATCTATGAGTAAGGTTGGTACGGGGTTTCCAATCAGGAAAATCTTAATGGCGTTGAGATCTACAAAGTTATCGATGTTGGGAAACAAAAATAACCCGTAGGTGAGCAAAACAAAGATGCTCTCGAAAGCGGCCACGGTCCCTATACTAGCAAAGTATAGGGCTTTCTTTATTAAGAACTGGGATGACAAACCTTGGATTCCACCCTTAGTGGTCATGTGAGTCCTGACTTCTGACTCATCCAAATAAATTGCTCTTGCAATGGTCTGATCCTTTGGAATTTATTCTAGTCCAGAAAAGGGAGCTTGATCAGTAATATGTAAACTAGTCAGGTGAGAATACTCCTCCAGCGTTGGTGCAAGCTGATAATCTGGGAATGTGAAACAGTGATAAACCGGATCGTAGATCTGGATTAACGTGGACAGGATTCCTTCAATTACGTGGACCCTTAACAAGGACAACAGTCCTCCATACTTGGTGTCGCTCCCGGGATTTTCATCCAAGTATAAACGCGAAAGTGGCACCGAAACAGAGTCGCCAGCAATGTGTATTTATCCCAAGAGAGGGAAAGGAAACACTGCATAAACCTGAGAGGAAGGATAGAGCATGGTCTTGCGACCAAGAAAACTGGGTTCGGGAGTCGGTTACGCGAGAGAAAGGTATTATCACCCCCACGCGTCCATCGTACCCGATGGGATCCACGCTTGCTTGTCTCGATCAAAGGGTGTAAGGAAAGGATACTGGAAAAGGAACTGCCAGCTGGAGAACTGGAAAAGGAAAAGAGAGAGAAAGAGAAACAAATGTAGGGAAAATAAAAGAAGTGCTCAAATGGGCCCTACCCCACTGCCTACGTATCTCATCGGGAGCATGAGAATCAGAGCGACGTAGTTCCCCTCACCTAAGGGAAACTTGTTTGTGTTTTTTAGTGGAAACGTCCGAGTGCGCGTTCCAGCAGTTTAGGTGTTACAGCTCGCTGTAGGGAGACTTAGGCGTTACCTGTTTGCGGTGGAACGGACTTGACGCATCCCGAGGGAAAGAGTGTAGAGACGAGAAAAGAAATTGTTTGTTTGTATTTGTCTTTTAGAAAGAAGTGTCTTGTTTATTTGGTGTTTTGCAACACATATTGGATTTAAGTCCCTCATGTAGGATCAAATGCCTCTCATATCGAACCAAGACGGGACGTATGCTAAACATTCTAAGAAAGTGAGAGAAGACCCCTCACTATCTCATTCTCACATGAAAGGCTCAAATACAATATTTGTTGTGCCTTTACTAAGTATTTTTTACTTTTGTTTTAAGATGAGAGAAGAGACTCAAAGGGAGGAGTAAAGGTGAAAACTAAGGGGAGACTAAGACACACCCTAGTGTTAGCATATTTGGAGATCCTATGGTCAATGGGGTTTAACAAACCTACTTCTGAAAGAAAGAAGAAGAAGAGGAAAAGAAGCAACTTACTTCCAAAATGGAAGTTAAGTTGATCTTAAAGAGGGATGAAAGAAAAGTTATTCAATGAGAGCATGTAAATGCTTATCATGATCACAAGTTGAATTTAAAAGAAATAAGAGAAGATGAAAGAAAGAAGTGTATGTGGAAGCATATCCACACACTTACTTACCCTTAGCACCTACATGAAAAGGTTAGTTCAAAAACTATTCACAAAAAATCCTAAGTAAAAGGACTTGGTCAAACAAGCAAATGGAAGGAAATAATGAAAACAACAACTATTACAACCCACATGAAACAGAACAGCAGTAAATTTAGCTTCATATACCAAATAGCAAACAACAACTCATGTTCAGCATACAAAATGGGTGTAACAAGCATTTGGCAGCACATACTACAACATATATGTGTATAGACAACAGTGGAAGATTAGAGACAGCATGCATTAACAAACAATTTCAATCATGAACATCCATTATCACGCATCAAGCCTTGCACATTCATCAAACAAACACAATCACAATCACATTACAACTCATGGTAAACAATCCTTGATACCAAACATGTTATAATGCACATTACAAAAGAATTCACATTGTCAAGAATATGAGCAAGTCAAAAACAAGTATACATCTCTTGAAAAGGAAAGCAAATGAACATGCACATAGTAATTCTAGCAACATAACATCGATTAAGAATTAATGAGCTCAAAGTATGTTCATCATGTGTTAATCACATCAATTAATCAACCATGCAAACATTACGTTCAATGATGAAAAACAAAGGCACGCATGTCGTAAAATCAAGTTCATACTATTGTGTGAGTTAAGATAGCTCAAAAATAATCCACCAATCATCAATGCATTGATCCATGAAGTTTAAACATGTTAAGGATGTCAAACAAGCAAGAAAATGCAAGAAAATAACATTATGCTTCAGTGGTAACCGGTTACAGCATAACTGCTAACCGGTTACACATTTCAAAAATGCGCAAACAGGATGAAAATACACAGTGTAACCGGTTACAACATAACTGCTAACCGGTTACACTGGAACAGTGGTCAAAAAAATTAGTTTCAAAAGCACTTTTCAGCAGCAAATCACTTCTCCAAACTTCCAAACGAACATGTAATCAATTAGGCACGAAATTACATTGAATTACAGTCAACAAACATCAATTGGATTCAATTAACAACCACATCAAGAATCATATTCAAGCACATGAATCCAAATCGAAAATCCACAAAGATCTACATCGAATAAGTTGCGAATAAGCTAAAAACAGTGTAGATTTAGAGAAAACCAACCTACAAAGCGGAGACTTGCTTTGGTAATTGTTACAAAGTAATATTGGTGCAGAAAATGAAAGAAAACCAGAGATTCTTCAATCAATAGCCGAAATGCGTCGAAACCGAATGTAATCGCGAAAATCCACCAAAATCTAACTTGCACCAAAATAAATGGTGAGAAACCTTTGGATTGAAGAAGAACAAGCTGCAATTCCAGAAAATCCAACCAATGCAAACCAAGAGATGAAGTTTAGCTCAAGAATTAATCACTTTTCAATGTAAAAAGTGATTATTCTTCAAATAAGAGCTTTTGTGTATGGTTGTGGGAGAGAGAAGTAGAAGTTCTAGCAAAGTGAAGAGAGAAATGAGAGAGAACTGAGAGTGAAATGTGAGAAATTTGAGAAAATGGTTGAAGGTCCTTGAAAATGAGTGAAGCATCTCTTAAATAGATTTTAGGTTTGGAGTATAAGTGGTTTGGAATGAGGTTTGGAACTAGGTTTGGGTTTGGAGCTAGGGTCGGAGTTAGTTAGACTCAACTCACCGAGTCAAGTTAGTTAACTCGGTTAGTTAGGATCAACTCGGTTGCTTGGAAAACAAGAAACCACAACTAGTGCATGGGTGTATGACTTGGGCTGAAAGTAAGGCCTTGTGACTTGTGAACTTTCAGCATGAAATCCCCATGTTCGAGCCCTCATATGACCTTCATAACATGTTCAAATGAAAAAATGTCCAACATCAAAGTTGAAGAAGGCATGGAGATGAACAACTTTGATGTTCAACAATTTTTCATTTGAAGCCTTATTGATGGAGAAAATTGGATTGACATTTGGCATGCCAACTGTTCGATGAAATTATGGCCTATGGGCCTGCACTTGCCTTGCCATGACTTGATTTTTGCCTTGATTTTACCAAACTTTGATTGACCATAACTCCCTCAATTTTGATCCGATGGAAGAGTTCTTTATATGGATTTGAAGCTTAGAACATGAAATTTAATTGGATCCACTTGGGTCTGAGGTTTGGATCTTTTATATTGGAGAAAAAGAGCCTCAAAGTGTGGTGCAAAATGGTCCAAACTTGCCATTTTTGGAAACCCCAAAGTTTCTATTTTTGGCAGTTTTGTAATTTCTTGATTTTTCATGATTCCTCCATAATTTCTTGATCAAATCTTGTCCAATGAACATATATAACTTGAATTTCATGAATTTGACCTTAAAAAGTTAGGAGTTGACTTTTTTCACTGCACAGTTGACTTTTCCCCCCCAATTTCTTGATTATCAAGCAACTGATCAATTGAACCTCTTCTGAAATGAATCAATGGCCAATATTCCATCCTTAGACACTTAATATCATGTAGAAAACATTAAGATCAAGTTTGAATAAAAAATTCATCAGGAGACCACTTGAATCCAAAACCCTAATTTTGGTACCCTCTGGTTCGGAGGAAAAAGCACATCCTCCCAATCCAAATTCCTCTGAACATGATGTATATCCTATCTAACAAAGAGGAGATATAACATTTGGAGGTGATAAAAACCCACAGAGCTTGCCCATTTGAGAGTCAGATCCCCATTTTAGACTGTTTTGTATAGGAGATGATGCACTGTTCAATCCTCTGGATGGTTTCCCTTCTTTCAATGACTTGTGAGATCAAGTTGGATGATATATGATGTAATAGACCCTTGAGGCTTGTTGAGAGACCCTTGGCTCTTGTTCTCTTGCTTTGGACAATCCACATCTTTGAGAAACAACTGATCCCATGCCCTTGCGCAAGATGCAATGCAATGCTTGATGTTTTATGTTTTATGTTTTATTTTTCTATGCTTGAATGCAATGCAATGAAATGGAAGCTCATGCTAAATGATATGAAGAAATGAGAGGGCAAATTTTGGGGTATTACAGCTGCCCCTATTCAATCACTGTAGACCTGAATGGTTGATAGCGATTGCTGTCAAACTTTCAAGGTATGGAGAGATTGAATACCGAAAATAACCAGAATATTTGCACTTTGTGGAGAAGAAGAAAAGGGATATAAACCCAACCAAATGACCTCTGCTAGAATAAAACTATGATGAGAAGAATAGCACTGGAAGGATGTCTTTTTGAACAACGCCAGACGACTACTGGCTTGCCACACTGCGGGTGGACTTTAGCAATGTCTTTTAGAACAACGCCAGACGACTACTGGCCTGCCACACTACTGGTGGACTTTAGCAACGTCTTTTGTACAACGCCAGACGACTACTGGCCTGCCACACTATGGGTGGACTTTAGCAATGTCTTTTAGCACAACGTCAGACGACTACTGGCTTGCCACACTACGGGTGGACTGTAGTAATGTCTTTTGTACAACGCCAGATGACTATTGGCCTGCCACACTACGGGTGGACTTTAGCAATGTCTTTTAGCATAATGCTAGACGACTACTGGCTTGCCACACTGCGGGTGGACTGTCTTTTTGGAATGGAGTCAGACGACTACTGACCTGCCACACTGCGGGTGGAATTTTGCCAATCTACGATTGGACTTTGCAGCTGAATTGCCACACTGCGGGTGGACTTTGAATTGCCTTGCCACCCTTGGATGGACCTTTTTCCAATCTACGGTTGGATTTTAAGAATTTGCCACCCTTGGATGGACCTTTTGCCAATCTACGGTTGGACTTTAAGAATTTGCCACCCTTGGATGGACCTTTTGCCAATCTACGGTTAGACTTAGCTGAAACATTCAACAGTGGATTACGCTCTGCATCCATGTCAGACATCTCTGCTGACTCGACTGAGGAATAATGATCAATGACTTGACCTTAGAGACTCCTGAAAGGATGGTATCTCTGTTGGAGAATGAATGAACAATCTGTTTACTTCGAATTGTCATGCTTACCAAAAATAAATTGGACTTTAAGATACAAGGGAGTGATGACTCTGTCAGAAATTACTTCATCTGCCTGGGGACGAATTCTGGTCATAGCAACTCCGCTGGGGATGGGAGTTTTCTGACTTGGCTGGGTAAAGAAGGCGATAACACTCTGCCAAAGAAGACAGGTCATTAAAACTCTGCGTGGGGATATATCAAATCCCAGGAGAATCTGCTAACACTCTGCTGAGGAAGAGATTTTGTTGACCTGCTAAACTTCTGCAGGGAGAACAACTCAGCTGGGGAGCATTGTTGACAAGATTTGATGATGAACTCTGTGGGGAGTACAACTACTATAGACACGACCTTGCTGGGGACCAGAACTACTCCGTCAGGGATACACAAATCCTGGTTAGAAGACATTCTGTAGTGACTTGCTGGGAAAGAGTCCCTAGAGATCTGCTGGGAAAGCACAAAGCAAATACACTATGATCTGTTGAGGAACAACGCTGTCAAGCTTAGCATAAGAGCCACAATGTTCCATGCTAGGCAAATTTTCTGCTTGACGACTCCACTGGGGATAATGATTTGACAACAAACTCTGCTGGGGATAACCGCTTCAAAGCGTCTTGCTGGGGAATGTCTCGCAAGAGGATTTTACAGAAGACCACACATCTTCAAACTCTAGACACATGCCGAGACTTGAGAGGTCACTCTACTGGAGATAATAGATCTGGAACGCATCCCGCTGGGGAATTTTATAATGCCCCATGCATGGGAGTGTCACCAACTCACTTTTGCCCCAAATCGCCGGTGTATTTGAAGAAAACGTCCTAAGAGGATTTTACAGAAGATTCAGCGTCTTCAAACTCCTGGACACTCGTTGAGTCTTGAACATTAACAGCGAGGCAACTCTACTGGGGAATTTACAACTATTATCGACGCAGAAAAGCTTGTAGCCATTGGAAGTTATGAATAGGAGAATCGACTTAATGAGATACAACACTACCCAGTTGCAATTAACTCGTCGACATCGAATCGTCGTGAGCGACCGACGGCCGAAGATGGACTCAATCAGTAAACGTTGTGACAAAAGTGACGTGGGGGACCTTTCTTGAACTTGGCTACCCCAGTATTCTGCATGGGGATAAGGGATTCCTCGTCTAGAAGACATGATCCATGCTCTTGGAATACTTGTACCTGTTACCTGCAACAAAAGAATATGCACACATGCCCCAGGATATTGCGTGGTTTGAATCCACCATCCAGGATCACTCATCATTCAAAGTGATTTTAAATGTTTTTCTGCGCATGTTATTTGTAAGGCCACAATGTTCTCAAATGCAATGTTTTATAAAAAATTCGGACGTTTTTGCAAACAAAGCAGTAAAAAAACAAAATAAGAAGCTCTTGATTGAAATTCAATTTATTGATTGAAAAGTCCAGAATAGGCAAGTACAATTGGGAAGCAAACCCTGGAAAGAGGAGATTGCTGTAAATTGAGAAAAGAAACTATCCTAATGACAATGTGAAAACGGCATTCCACTGAGTTTCAATTCTGCTATGGCCAGTATGTCTTCAAGACTCCCCGACCTTGCCTTCTAAGGAGTGATTAGACCGATTCCTACCCTTTGGAAAGCCAGTTGCTGAAACAGTGATGGAGCACAGATAACTCAGACCGTAGTCGTTCGCTAAAATCCCTTTTTTGCATGGACCGCCCTTTTGGGTTTTCAATCCATCGGGATACCCTTTTTTGCCTGAGTTGTCCTTGCGGATTTTCAACTCACCGGGTGTACAATTTTTTTATTTTATATCCCTAACTTTTGCCCGAACCCTTTTTATTTTGTTTTTTGTGGTTCGCCGGGATGCCCTTTTTTGCCTGGACTTTTCTCTTTTTTTTGTCCAGCGGGTCTATTTATGCGAAGTATTTTTTGACTACGTCTGAGTTGACAGGGGATGAAAAGTCTTCGCCGTCCATGGTTGTAAGCAGTAAGGCCCCGCCCGAGAAAACCTTCTTAACCACGAATGGACCTTCATAGTTGGGAGTCCATTTGCCCCTGTGATCTGTACTAGGAGGAAGGATCCTTTTAAGTACCACATCTCCAACTTTGTAAACCCGAGGACGCACCTTTTGGTCGAATGCTTGCTTCATCCTCCACTGGTATAACTGCCCATGACACACCGCTGCCAATCGCTTCTCTTCAATAAGGCTCAACTGATTGAATCTGGCACGAACCCATTCAGCTTCGTCTAACTTGACATCCATCATAACTCTTAGGGATGGAATTTCAAATTCGACCGGTAGTACTGCCTCCATACCGTATACAAGTGAGAATGGTGTTGCCCCAGTGGACGTGCGTACTGACGTTCGGTACCCATGCAAAGCAAATGGTAACATCTCATGCCAATCTTTATACGTGACAACCATTTTCTGCACAATCTTCTTAATATTCTTGTTGGCCGCCTCCACAACGCCATTCATCTTTGGGCGATACGGAGAAGAATTGTGATGTTCAATTTTGAAGTCCCGGCACAGCTCAACCATCATTTTGTTGTTCAAATTAGAACCATTATCAGTAATGATTCTCTCGGGCACTCCATAGCGACAAATGATATCCCGTTTCAGGAAACGAGCTACCACCTGCTTAGTGACAGTGGCATAAGATGCTGCTTCAACCCATTTAGTGAAATAATCAATGGCGACCAAGATGAAACGATGGCCGTTTGAAGCAGTAGGCTCAATCTTTCCGATCATGTCAATGTCCCACATGGTAAAGGGCCAAGGAGATGACATGAGACTCAACGGATTTGGAGGAACGTGCACCTTGTCTGCATAGATCTGGCATTTGTGACACTTGTGGGCGTACTTGCAACAGTCTGCTTCCATTGTCAACCAATAATACCCCAACCTCAACAACTTCTTTGCCATCGCGTGTCCTCCAGCATGGGTACCGAAAGAGCCTTCATGTACTTCCTGCATTAACAGGTCTGCTTCGTGTCTATCCACGCATCTGAGCAGAACCATGTCAAAATTCCGTTTGTACAACACGTCATCCTGATTCAAGAAGAAGCTACCAGACAACCTTCTCAATGTCTTCTTATCTTTGGTGGATGCCCTAGGCGGGTACTCTTGACTTTTCAAGAAACACTTGATGTCATGAAACCATGGCTTGTCATCAGACGTCACATCAATAGCAAACACAAATGCAGGTCTGTCAAGACGAGACACTTCAATCTTAGGTACATGATTCCATCTTTGCACTTTAATCATGGAAGACAATGTGGCCAAGGCATCCGCAAACTTATTCTCATCTTGAGGAATATGGTACAGCTTCACTGTCGTGAAAAATGTCAACAATCTCCTTGTATAAACTCTATACGGAACCATATTTGCTTGGTGCGTGTACCAACTCCTTTTCACTTGATTGATTACCAAAGCTGAATCACCGAAGATATCAAGAGTCTTAATTCGCAAATTAATCGCCTCCTCAATCCCCGTTATACAAGCTTCGTATTCTGCTTTATTATTGGTGCATCCGAAAGTTATTCGGGCAGTGAAAGGCATGTGAACACCTTCCGGCGTGATAAGAACTGCTCCAACTCCGCAACCATTCATGTTGATAGCCCCATCAAACATCAAACTCCATTTGGATTCAGGGTCCGGCCCCTCCTCCGGGAGTGGCTCCTCGCAATCTTTAGCTTTGAGAAACATGATGTCCTCATCAGGGAAATCAAACTTCATGGGTTGGTAATCATCAATCGACTGTTGCGCATGATAGTCTGACAAGATACTTCCTTTGATGGCCTTTTGAGAAGTATACTGGATATTATATTCTGTCAAAACCATTTGCCACCGTGCAACTCTGCCTGTTAGTGCTGGTTTCTCGAAAATGTATTTGATAGGATCCATTTTTGAAATCAACAAAGTTGTGTGCCTGATCATATACTGCCTCAATCACTTAGCAGCCCATGCAAGTGCACAACATGTTTTCTCAAGCATTGAGTATCGGGACTCGCAGTCATTGAACTTTTTGCTCAGGTAGTAGATAACATGCTCCTTCCTACCTGTCTCGTCATGTTGACCGAGAACACAACCCATAGACCCTTCAAGCACTGTCAAATACATTATCAAAGGCCTTTTTGCAACTGGAGGCATGAGAATTGGAGGTTCCTGCAAGTATTCTTTTATTTTATCGAATGCCAATTGGCAATCGTCATTCCACCAGACTGTTTGATATTTTCTTAACAGTTTGAATATTAGTTCGCACGTAGCTGTTAGGTGAGATATGAACCTTGCAATGTAGTTCAATCTACCTAGAAAACCACGAACCTCTTTTTCTGTTCTCGGTTCAGGCATATCTTGTATTGCTTTCACTTTGGCAGGATCAACCTCAATCCCCTTTTCGCTCACAATGAAACCCAACAGCTTTCCAGAACGCACCCCAAAAGTGCACTTATTTGGATTCAATCTCAAACGGAACTTTCTCAACCTTTCAAACAACTTTTTCAAGTTAATCAGATGTTCCTCTTCTGTTCGCGACTTGGCAATCATGTCATCCACATAACATTCAATCTCTTTGTGAATCAAGTCGTGGAATAAGGTTACCATTGCCCGCTGGTACGTTGCCCCTGCGTTTTTCAACCCAAAAGGCATCACCTTATAATAGTATGTACCCCATGGGGTAATGAATGTGGTCTTCTCCATATCCTCAGGCGCCATCTTAATTTGGTTGTACCCGGAGAAACCGTCCATAAACGAGAACACTGAAAACTGAGCTGTATTGTCAACCAGTACATCGATGTGGGGTAGTGGAAAATCATCTTTTGGGCTAGCTTTGTTAAGATCTCGATAATCCACACACATTCTCACCTTTCTGTCTTTCTTTGGTACCGGCACGATGTTGGAAACCCAAGGAGGATAATTAGTCACAGTAAGAAACCCAGCGTCCCACTGCTTCTGAACTTCTTCTTTGATCTTTATAGCCATATCGGGATGAGTCCGACGAAGTTTCTGCTTGACTGGCGGACATTCTTCTCTCAATGGCAGCCTGTGCACAACAATATCAGTATCCAACCCTGGCATGTCTTGATACGACCAGGCGAAAATATCAACATATTCACACAACATTTCAGTCAAAGCTTTCTTCACATCTGCTTTCAGGCTGGCGCCAATCTTGATCTCTTTCTTTGCATCCTCGGTACCAATATTGATGATCTCTATGGTCTCTTGATGAGGCTGGATGACCCTTTCCTCTTGTTTTAACAATCTGGCTAGTTCCTCAGCGAGTTCACAACCTTTCTCATCCCCTTCTTCGGCTTGATAAATAGGTTTGTCAAAGTCATACATAGCCATAGCAAAATCGTTATCAATGGAATTCGGAGGATCAAGTCTGCACGAACGGGTTCATGCTTCATTTTAGAATTTATTTTTAAAACAAAAAGAAACAAAACATTGCCATTTTATTATTTTGTGCAAAAATAAAAAAGAAAGACAAGGAACAAAATTTGAGTGCAAAACGTCCTTTATTAATGATTAAAATTGCAAATGCAAACAGGGTGGCCCTACAGATGAATCTATACGCCTTGGGCAGAGCGCAAGATTTTAACATGCATTATGGTTAGAAAAACAAAGAAAATTACTCTGTTTGAAGAGTAACTCAGATGAATTCTTCAACGGACCAATTCTGCAATGATTGTCCCGGAGCACGTGGGCGTACCTAGTTGTCCAAGTCACAGTCACTGTCAACACCATCTTCTGTAGCTGCACAAGACTGATCTGGGTAAATGATTCCTCCACTGCTAAAAGTGATGGGTCCACTGTTCTCTGCAACTGAAGTCATAGAGGGATGATAACCAATACCAAACTTGTCCTTCTTCATTGGTGTCTCTATCAGCTTGCCCCAGCCTTGGGCATTGCCTGCTCTGACAACCTCGACAACTTGTTTATAGGACGAAATGGATGTATCGGCTCTATCTGGTGCAAGGGGTGATTCAGGCACGTTATCAATATTTACCGCTTCAAACGACTGGAAAAGCATTTCGTGAATTTCCCCATCCATTTCAATATACTTGAACGTGGACAAATGACTAACAAAAATGTCTTCCTCGCCACACACTATCACAACTTGTCCCTCGAACTCGTATTTCAGCTTTTGGTGTAAGGTGGATGTAACAGCCCCGACCGTATGAATCCAAGGGCGACCTAATAAGCAACAATACGCAGGCTGTATATCCATCACATGGAATGTAGATTTGAACACTTGCGGTCCAATTTGCACGGACAATTCCACTTCACCAAACACAGATCTCTTCGTTCCATCGAACGCTCGGACAACCAAATCACTTGGCCTTAAAATCAAACCATCAACTTCTAGCTTTATCAGCGCCTTTTTAGGCAAGACATTGAGTGAGGAACCAGTGTCTACCAACACGTGAGACAACACTGTACCCCTGCACTCCATTGTAATGTGCAAAGCTTTGTTGTGGTTTCTTCCTTCAAAAGTCAAATCCCTACTTGTGAAACCCAATCCATGGCTGACGTTGACATTAGAAATTACACCCTCAAGCTGATTAACAGTGATTTCCTATGGAACATATGCTCTCTTCAACACTTTCAATAAAACCTCCCGGTGCGCGTCAGAACACATCAACAATGACAAGACTGAAATTTTCGAGGGCGTCTGATTCAGTTGATCGACAATCTTATAATCACTTTTCCTTATTATCCTCATGAACTCTTCCACCTCGTTGTCAAAGGTAATCTTTGTCTCTGTTTCAGGCACAGGCACACTCTCAACCACCTATTTTCCTTTAGCTTTTGCTGCAGCTTCAGCTTCTTTATCACTTCGCAAAGTTTGGGGAGCAAACAACCGCCCGCTCCGAGTAAAGCCACCTACACCACCCACATTATCAATATTTGAACTGGCTGATGTCCCGACTTCCTGGTTTTTCCCTTCATAATACACGTCCGCCCCATAGTGCCATGGGATTGCTTTCGTAGATGTAAACGGAACTGGTCCTGGCACCGTGATGGTAACAGGATTGGATTTTTCTGGCACAACACTTGCTACAAGAGCTGTACCTGCAGGCACCTGGATCTCAGCAGGAGTATAATAGATGGTCACAGTTGACACCTCATTAATATCCTTCACAACCCAATCAAACTGTAGACGACCTTCGTCAATCAGACTCTGCAAACCAATTCTCAACTTATCACAGCCATTCTTCTGACTCATACATTCAGAACAATCTTGATCACATCCCGGGAACACGTGTCCCTTCAACAAACGATCCTTCACCACTAGCAACGGAGTCTTCACTTGACTAATATCCGTTATCAATTTTAACCTCTTTCTGTCTTCAATAGCACGCACATCTGCCACACCATGATCAGGCATGGGGTTCTGGAGAACTTTAGGAGGTAACGAGAAATTGATTACTTTGGCATCAATCAAGTCTTGCACCTTGTTCTGAAATGCCCAACACTTCTCAGTGGTATGCCCACGAGCACCTGAATAGAACTCACAGCGAGCGTTAACATCAAAATTAGGTGGCAAGTTGCCAGCGGCAGGAGGTCTCATAGTACGAAGCTCAACCAACTTCAACTTGAGTAACTGTGGTAACAACGCTGAATAAGTCATAGGGAGAGGGTCAATCTTATGGTCCCTCTGCCTAGACCTCTGCTGGAAAGGGGGTTGCTGCTGTTGCTGCTGAACCTGCTGTGGTGGTTGTTGCTGCTGAACAGATGGTGCTGGGATTGTCACTGCACCTACTTGATGGTAAGCCTGAGAACTTCCTCTACCTCATCCTCTATATACATCATTGGTATCACCTTCTCTTCTTTTCTCACCACTAGAAAATGGTTTTTTCGTCCCAGAAGAGCCAGCCCCACTTACATCTTGGATCTTCCCGAGTTTCAACAGACTCTCTATTCTTTCTCCAGCAATCACGATATCAGCAAATCCGGTTGATGGACAAGCAGCCAACCTTTCAAGAAATGCCCCTTGAAGGGTGCCCATAAACATGTCTGCCATTTCTCTATCCAACAAAAGAGGTTGAACCTGTGCAGCCATCTCTCTCCACTGTTGAGCGTATTCCTTGAAACTTTCCTTAGCATTCTGTGACAACCCTTGCAATTGAGTGCGGTTGGGCGCCATGTCGATATTGTACTGGTACTGCTTTAGGAACGCTTCTGCCAGATCCTTCCAATTACTCACAGCAGCTCTGTTCAATTTCATATACCAGGTCAAAGAAGCTCCAGCCAGACTGTCTTGAAAGTAATGCATCCATAACTTCTCATCATTTGTATGGGCTGAAATCCTCCCAAAATAAGCTTGAATATGTGTTCGGGGACACGTATTGCCATGATACTTGTCGAAAGTAGGCGGCTTGAATTTTGGAGGAATTCTGACTCCTGGTACCAGTCCCAAACTAGTAACGTCAATACCCATAGAATTCTTGCACTCCATGGCCCGGATCTTCTCAGCTAGCTCATCATACCTTCGATCACCAGGGTTACCCATATCAGCATCCAGTAGGGTAAATTGGTCTTCCAGAACATCTTCTTGAATACCACCAACATTTCTGCCATTTCCATTACCCAGATTACCACCAGGAGGAGGGTTGCCACCAGGAGGAGGAGTGACCCTTGTTTGCAAATTGTCCACTTGATTACCTTCAGGCGTAGTTTCTGGACGCTCAACCAGAAGCCTCAATCTTTCCTGAGATTGTGCCATACCAGTCATGAGAGTCATAAACTGGTCCATGCATGCCCTCATTTCAGCCAAATCATTCTGCATTTAATCCATAATCCTTGCTTGATTTCTTCGAGTTGAATATCGGTGAATATGATTCTCAGCTATAATGCCTGAAACCAAATAAAGGTTAGAGACCCCACAACAGGTACCTGAAACAGCAAGCAACAAAATGCAAAATGCTATGCAATGCAATGCAAATGTCATGTTTATCATTTCCGAGGTGCCTTACACCCTGATTCCAATCTTAACCACAGAAATCTGAAGATCAGAAATCGTGATATAAAGAGACGTGTCGTGGTCATGTGTTTGTGTACAGATATCTGACAAGAACTAATTTTGAATAAAACTGCTCATCCCCATTCAACAAAGTATTCAAGTACATTCAAAAGAGGTTCATCAACAAATGAAATACAAGGGAAAGATGGATCCATCAACAAGCCGGATGGTAACCATTAACAACAAATTACAAGAAAAAGAACCTCAGTCTGATAATTCCACGTCCTTCAGCTTATCACTTGTGTATTTGATCTCCTCAAAGAGTATGCGAGTACGCTGGTGATTCGGCTTTTCAATCATCTCTTTGATCAAAACATCCCTTTTCTCAAGAGCCTCAGTTAAGGAACCCATATGCAGCATCAAAGTTTCGTCATCGCACACTCCTTTGTGTCTCTTTATGCCAGCTTGCGTCTTGAGTATCTCCCTTTCTATCATGACTTCTTCAAGCTCTTTCTTGGTATTCTTCAGCTCTCTTCTAGCTTCTTCTAATTGTTCTTGACTTTTACCGAGGCTTTCCCGATACTTTCTCCTCTACTCATGTGCCTTCTTAAGCTCTTCGCCTTTAATCTTCAACTGTTCATGTAACTCAGCATTTTCAATTCTAACATCATCCCATGCTCGCTGGAATTTGGCCAATGTATCTTTGGTCTGAGCTAAGTCCTGTTTAGTTGTCTTGTGAGCCTGAGTGGCAGCATCGGCACCTTTGCTGATCTTCTAGAAATGTTGTGCTCTTTCATAAAAATCTTTCTCTTTGGCTGCTAAGATCTTTTCTGCCTTCTGAGCTCTTTCTTCTAGATCTTTATTGTCATGCAGGGCTTTTTGGAGACAACTACTTACACCAGCATTCTCTGCTTGAAGCTCTTTTACTATCTTCTGCCACTTTTCACACTCTTCAATAGCCACCATGGTTGGCTATTCTGGCTCTACTGAACATAAAAAAGGTTCCCTTGAAAAGGGTAAAAGCATTTCTTTTACTTTTATCTCGATCCATCTGTCATATTCAGGATAAGACCTACAATCTCCTTTCCCAAAAACCGTTTTTCCATTTTTATGCTTATATTTCCAAGCATTCACTACTTCTGTCAACTTCTCATCTTTAGTTCCTGTAAAGAACAAAGATTCTTCAACGTCTTGCTCCGTAGGAGGATTCCTGGAAGCATACCCGAACTGTCGGATGGCCAAAACTGGATTATAATTGATCCCTCCTTTTCTGCCAATCAGAGGTACATTTGGAAAATTTCCGAATCTTGTGATAAGCTCTATTCTCAATAACTGATGATCAAACCAGATAATATTATCAGCAGTTAAACCTATCATTCGCTTGGACCATTTCGCAACATCTATGGTTTCCACAAAGGCACCTGTTTGAGGCAAATGCTTGAAAAGCCAATGGCACAGTAGTGGAGTACAACAACTAACAGGTCCTCCCCTTCTTTTCTCGTTCTTGTAATGCACAGAATGATAAAAATCTCCTAACAAGGTAGGGACTGGATTTTTAAGAACGAAAACTCTCGTCGCCTGCATATCCACAAAGTCTTGCTGATTGGGAAAAAGAACTAGGCCATATATGCAAAGAGCCAGAATGGAATTGTAAATCGTCCAGTTTTTAGCATTAGCAGCCTCTTGAGCTTGATCAGAGAGGAATTCCAGATGAAATCCGCCAACTCCGTTTTTGCTACTCACACCACTCTTTATCACTGACTGATCTATTTGCATTGCAGCAGCAATTTCTTTTGTGCTAGGAGAACTACCGGAAAAAAACGGTATTGCCGACGTGATCGGAATCCCCAAAATAAATGAGAATTCTTCTAGTGTTGGCATCAAAATGTAATCTGGAAAGAGGAAACATCTCAGTGAAGGCTCGTAGAATTGCAGCAGAGTGTGCAAAGCATCATGTTCATACTTTGTGACAGTACGGACCATCTTAACCAAATTCCCGTACTTCTTTTGAAACCTATCAAGAACACCCGGGCCAGCCATATCTATAACTTTGAGCAGTAAATCCAAGGTAGGGTTTGGAAACTTGTAAGAAACATTGTTCTTCCTCTTCTCGTCATTCTCTGTTGAACCCATGGATTGGAATCAGAAGTGTATTATGCACCTGTAAATGACAAACACAACCGTTATGATATGATAATGCAATGCAAAAGGGCATGTGATCAGGTAATCAAGTGTCTGTGCTGGACTGTGTGCATTGTGTCTGTATAGATATGATAACATTTCTGTAGGCGAGTGTCAAACCACTGTAATAGGATACACCATCTGTATATAATAGTACCAACAGGACAGGGTATGTAGGAAGCTTGGTTACCTGCAAACCTGTAAACATCCCACCCACACTCACATGTGGATACTTAGAAAATGAGGATCCTCAGTTTCGGAGGTTTGAGAAGCAATAACACATTCAGCCCGAAGGATACAATGCTATGCCAATCAAAGAGGTCGTCCACTGATTCACCTCAAAAATAAAGGCCATCCTATGCAAGTTCCAAAATGGGCCCTCGGGTGCGAATGGGTTTGCCACAGAATGTGGTCTGCCACTGTCACCACTAAAGAGAGATATTTCCACTAAGGTCCTCAATAATCGGTCACCAGAGTCGACAGCTCTCTAGATCGACATCCTGAAATGCGCAAGATACGCACGTCAGAACATGTCCCAAGATAGCCTCGTCTGGCTGTGAATTTCGTGAATACCCAACGCACTCCAGACGACACGTAGGTCCCACTACTCTCCACTCTAATTCTAAGTGTATACTCAAGCCTGTGTAATGGGCTTATCTCTCAGAAATCCCATCCCGCCAAACAGAAAACCAGTCCAGCACAACAGTAATAATATGATATGTAATGCTAAAATGCAGTAAATACAGTAAAGTAAATAAACAGCAAAATAAAGCACGACAGTAAACACCCAATGAAGGAAAGAAAAACAAACAAGCGTTAGGATTAACTCGCTAAGGGATGGACCAGCAAGAGGTCAATCTGTCCCCAGCAGAGTCACCAGCTGGCGCTCCCGGGATTTTCATCCAAGTACAAATGCGAAAGTGGCACCGAAACAGAGTCGCCAGCAATGTGTATTTATCCCAAGAGAGGGAAAGGAAACACTATATAAACTTGAGAGGAAGGATAGAGCATGGTCTTGCGACCAAGAGAACTGGGTTCGGGAGTCGGTTACGCGAGAGGAAGGTATTAGCACCCCCACGCGTCCATCGTACCCGATGGGATCCACGCTTGCTTGTCTCGATCAAAGGGTGTAAGGAAAGGATACTGGAAAAGGAACTGCTAGCTGGAGAACTGGAAAAGGAAAAGAGAGAGAAAGAGAAACAAATGTAGGGAAAATAAAAGAAGTGCTCGAATGGGCCCTACCCCACTGCCTACGTATCTCATCGGGAGCATGAGAATCAGAGTGACGTAGTTCCCCTCACCTAAGGGAAAGTTGTTTGTGTTTTTTAGTGGAAACGTCCGAGTGTGCGTTCCAGCAGTTTAGGTGTTGCAGCTCGCTGTAGGGAGACTTAGGCGTTACCTGTTTGCGGTGGAACGGACTTGACGCATCCTGAGGGAAAGAGTGAAGAGATGAGAAAAGAAATTGTTTGTTTGTATTTGTCTTTTAGAAAGAAGTGTCTTGTTTATTTGGTGTTTTGCAACACATATTGGATTTAAGTCCCTCATGTAGGATCGAATGCCTCGCATATCGACCCAAGACGGGACGTATGCTAAACATTCTAAGAAAGTGAGAGAAGATCCCTCACTATCTCATTCTCACATGAAAGGCTCAAATACAATATTTGTTGTGCCTTTACTAAGTATTTTTTACTTTTGTTTTAAGATGAGAAGAAGAGACTCAAAGGGAGGAGTAAAGGTAAAAACTAAGGGGAGACTAAGACACACCCTAGTGTTAGCATATTTGGAGATCCTATGGTCAATGGGGGTTTAACAAACCTACTTCTAAAAGAAAGAAGAAGAAGAGCAAAAGAAGCAACTTACTTCCAAAATGGAAGTTAAGTTGATCTTAAAGAGGGATGAAAGAAAAGTTATTCAATGAGAGCATGTAAATGCTTATCATGATCACAAGTTAAATTTAAAAGAAATAAGAGAAGATGAAAGAAAGAAGTGTATGTGGAAGCATATCCACACACTTACTTACCCTTAACACCTACATGAAAAGGTTAGTTCAAAAACTATTCACAAAAATCCTAAGTAAAAGGACTTGGTCAAACAAGCAAATGGAAGGAAATAATGAAAACAACAGCTATTACAGCCCACATACAATAGAACAGCAGTAAATCCAGCTTCATATACAAAACAGCAAACAACAGCTCATGTTCAGCATACAAAATGGGTGTAACAAGCATTTGGCAGCACATACTACAACATATATGTGTATAGACAGTAGTGGAAGATTAAAGACAGCATGCATTAACAAACAATTTCAATCATGAACATCCATTATCACGCATCAAGCCTTGCACATTCATCAAACAATCACAATCACAATCACATTACAACTCATGGTAAATAATCCTTGACACCAAACATGTTATAATGCACATTACAAAAGAATTCACATTGTCAAGAATATGAGCAAGTCAAAAACAAGTATACATCTCTTGAAATGGAAAGCAAATGAACATGCACATAGTAATTCTAGCAACATAACATCAATTAGCAATTAATGAGCTCAAAGTATGTTCATCATGTGTTCATCACATCAATTAATCAACCATGCAAACATTACGTTCAATGATGAAAAACAAAGGCACGCATGTCGTAAAATCAAGTTCATACTATTGTGTGAGTTAAGATAGCTCAAAAATAATCCACCAATAATCAATGCATTGATCCATGAAGTCTAAACATGTTAAGGATGTCAAACAAGCAAGAAAATGTAAAAAAATAACATTCTGCTTCAGTGGTAACCGGTTACAGCATAACTGCTAACCAGTTACACAGTTCAAAAATGCGCAAACAGGCTGAAAATACACAGTGTAACCGGTTACAGCATAACTGCTAACCGGTTACACTGGAACAGTGGTAAAAAAAATTAGTTTCAAAAGCACTTTTCAGCAGCAAATCACTTCTCCAAACTTCCAAACGAACATGTAATCAATTAGGCACGAAATTACATTGAATTACAGTCAACAAACATCAATTGGATTCAATTAACAACCACATCAAGAATCATATTCAAGCACATGAATCCAAATCGAAAATCCACAAAGATCTACATCGAATAAGTTGCGAATAAGCTAAAAACAGTGTAGATTTAGAGAAAACCAACCTACAAAGCGGAGACTTGCTTTGGTAATTGTTGCAAAGTAATCTTGGTGCAGAAAATGAAAGAAAACCAGAGATTCTTCAATCAATAGGCGAAATGCGTCAAAACTGAATGAAATCGCGAAAATCCACCAAAATCCAACTTGCACCAAAATAAATGGTGAGAAACCTTTGTATTGAAGAAGAACAAGCTGCAATTCCAGAAAATCCAACCAATGCAAACCAAGAGATGAAGTTTAGCTCAAGAATTAATCACTTTTCAATGTAAAAAGTGATTATTCTTCAAGAAATAAGAGCTTTTGTGTGTGGTTGTGTGAGAGAGAAGTAGAAGTTGTAGCATGGTGAAGAGAGAACTGAGAGTGAAATGTGAGAAATTTGAGAAAATGGTTGAAGGTCCTTGAAAATGAGTGAAACATCTCTTAAATAGATTTTAGGTTTGGAGTATAAGTGGTTTGGAATGAGGTTTGGAACTAGGTTTGGGTTTGGAGCTAGGGTCGGAGTTAGTTAGACTCAACTCACCGAGTCAAGTTAGTTAACTCGGTTAGTTAGGATCAACTCGGTTGCTTGGAAAACAAGGAACCACAACTAGTGCATGGGTGTATGACTTGGGCTGCAAGCAAGGCCTTGTGACTTGTGAACTTTCAGCATGAAACCCCCATGTTCGAGCCCTCATATGACCTTCATAACGTGTCCAAATGAAAAAAATGTCCAACATCAAAGTTAAAGAGGGCATGGAGATGAACAACTTTGATGTTCAATAATTTTTCATTTGAAGACTTATTGATGGAGAAAATATGCTTGACATTTGGCACGCCAACTGTTCGATGAAATTATGGCCTATGGGCCTGTACTTGCCTTGCCATGACTTGATTTTTGCCTTGATTTTACCAAACTTTGATTGACCATAACTCCCTCAATTTTGATTCGATGGAAGAGTTCTTTATATGGATTTGAAGCTTAGAACATAAAATTTAATTGGCTCCACTTGGGACTAAGGTTTGGATCTTTTATCTTGGAGAAAAAGAGCCTCAAAGTGTGGTGCCAAATGGGCCAAACTTGCCATTTTTGGAAACCCCAAAGTTTCTATTTTTGGCAGTTTTGTAATTTCTTGATTTTTCATGATTCCTCCATAATTTATTGATCAAATCTTGTCCAATGAACATATATAACTTGAATTTCATGAATTTGACCTTAAAAAGTCAGGAGTTGACTTTTTTCACTGCACACTTGACTTTTTTCCCCAATTTCTTAATTATCAAGCAACTGATCAATTGAACCTCTTCTGAAATGAATCAATGGCCAATCTTCCATCCTTAGACACTTAATATCATGTAGAAAACATTGAGATCAAGTTTGAATCAAAACTTCATCAGGAGACCACTTGAATCCAAAACCCTAATTTTGGTACCCTCTGGTTCGGAGGAAAAAACACATCCTCCCAATCCAAATTCCTCTGAACATGATGTATATCCTATCTAACAAAGAGGAGATATGACATTTGGTGGTGATAAAAACCCACAGAGCTTGCCCATTTGAGAGTCAGATCCCAATTTTAGACTGTTTTGTATAGGAGATGATGCACTGTTCAATCCTCTGGATGGTTTCCCTTCTTTCAATGACTTGTGAGATCAAGTTGGATGATATATGATGTAATAGACCCTTGAGGCTTATTGAGAGACCCTTGGCTCTTGTTCTCTTGCTTTGGATAATCCACATCTTTGAGAAACAACTGATCCCATGCCCTTGTGCAAGATGCAATGCAATGCTTGATGTTTTATGTTTTATGTTTTATTTTTCTATGCTTGAATGCAATGCAATGAAATGAAAGCTCATGCTAAATGATATGAAGAAATGAGAGGGCAAATTTTGGGGTATTACACTTGGCTCTGAAAGCCTCGTGGTTGGTGATCATTCTCGCCAAACCTCTCAAATCCTCCAACTTTGGAACCTTGAAGGTGTACTTATGAGTTTTCCTTCTACCGAAATCCATTAGCGTAATCTCCTTTCTCTGACATTTGCAATCATTGTCTCAGTTTAATTTGAAAAAGTGAGACTAGAAGAGAAGATTTTCTTTGTTTTAATGTTTTTTAAATGAATGTATGAATGCAGCACACAAAAACATAGAAAAAACATGGGGTCAAAGGGTCGGTGTCATGAAGTCAAGGCTCTACCCCCCCAAAGGTTTATACTGGTGATTTTTTGTACCTGTCTCTCAAAATCATTGATTCCCTTAGAGATAACTTCAGCGGCCCGGGAACCGTGCTAGGTGATGTATCTTAGAGCAATCTCAAATGAGGGTAGTATCGCGTGACAACTATTTCCGATAGCTTCCGCACTACAAAGTGGCTTAAGTCTGCTAAAAACCTCAGCTTCTCAGATAACCCAGTCGACCACACTACTTTCAACAACCGAAGTCGTATAGGCAATGTATCTGCAAAGGGAGTCTCCACTGAGTTTGATGGTCGATCGGAGGCTCTTAACTGGAATTCACTCCCAGCAAGATTTCCCGCATTGCCATCACCTATCTTAGGTGTATACTCAATCTTTCCACATGCGGCATCACATGCATTCCCATTAGCAGAAAGATAAACACGGATATTAATTAGGAAAAGCATTATATATATTTTTCTTAATCATCCTAGACCTCTAGTCTTATGATCCTATACAGACAATGACTCCCCAGCAGAGTTTGTCATTTCTGTGATACGAAATTAGGGTTTCGTCTCTTAGGAAAGCAAGAAAGAATGCCTCCCACTGTGGTCACCAATCTGCTGCAGCACTGTCTAAGGTTTCTACCTAAGAAACAAGATCATACAATGGTTGTCCCCAGCAGAGTCGCCATTTTTCTGTAGCGCGAGTTTTTGCGTGGTTGCGAAGCACTATCGCTTTGGGGTACTACAACTCGATTCATTTTTTATCCTATTGAAGCTGATGAAGGAAGGGAAATAGATGTCTCCAATTAACCCTGCTTACAAACTGAGTTTGAACAGATGACTGTTGGTTTACAGATGCTACAAAGATTGTGGGGCTCTCTTAGGTTATTTTGTTAAAATAGCGCCTGGGCGATTGGTGGGAGGTTTAAGACTGATGCTTTTCGATTGATGTAAGAAGGTACGGGATTTTGGGTTTCTTGATTAGTGTGCTCGCTAAGATTTTTTCCAATCTCATGCCTACATATTCCCGTTTAACAAAACAGGGAAATCAGAGAGATCGTAGTTCCTCCTATTCTATGGGGAGGAAAAAAGAGTTGTTTTGGTGTCTTGTTCAAAGCCCAAGACGTGAAGCTAAAGGTGTTTGTATCTTGTTCAAAGCCCAAGATGTGAAGCTGAAGGGTCTATTTGTATCTTGTTCGAAGCCCAAGATATGAAGCCAAATGGTTTTGACTTTAGAGAGAATTTTTCATCTCTAAAGGGGGGTATTGGGTCTGTTTGTCACAACTGTTGGGTGACTGATTATAAGGGAGAATTACTTTAACTGGGATATGTGAATCCATTAATGCCATAATTTTCCTTTTTAGGGGATTTTAAACCTGAAGGAGAAGACTTTAACGCAGTGTAGAGCAATGCTATCTTTCCTTAGGAATTTCTCATGCTAAAAGAGGGACAGTGGTGTGGATGTAAATAATCCAGAGGCTTGCCGCTTATAGCAATTAGATGGGGGAAAAGGAGTTGTTGATGTTTTTATGCTGTGAACGAGGCACAACTTTTGATGCTAAAAGGTTGATTGACTTAACCAGGGTTTCCTTATATAAAGCCTAAGAGGAGACTATTGACCCAACAAGAGGGTGTTTTTATGTGTCTCGTACGAAGCCCGAGAGAGAGGCTAAAAGGGTTGACTCAACAAGAGAGTGCTTTTGTATATGTCTTGTACAAAGCCCAATACGGAGGCTAAAGGGTTTTGACTCAACAGGAGAGTCTTTGTACCTCGTACGAAGCCCGAGATGGAGGCTGAAAATGTTTGACTCAACAAGAGAGTCTTTTATACTCAACAAGAGAGTGATTTTTATCTCGTATGAAGCCCAAGATGGAGGCTAAAAGGGGTTTGACTCAACAAGAGAGTCTTTTATACTCAACAAGAGAGTGCTTATGTATCTCGTACGAAGCCCGAGATGGAGGCTATAAGTGATGGACTCAACAAGAGAGTCTTTTATACTCAACAAGAGAGTGTGAATAGGTTAGCTCCGCTGGGGAGAATCATTGTACAAAGCCCAAGAGGAGTCTAACTTCACTGAGGAAGGATCAATATACAAAGCCTAAGAGGAGGCTATTGTGCTGGTGACTGTTTCAGTTTAGTGACAGGTCCAGTATGTTGGATAAAAGAGAAAATCAGTTCTTATGAAGGGAACGATTAAAGGTAAGGTTGTACTTTGGAATTGATCAGAGGATCAGGGTTATTTCCTGTTCTTTAAGGAAACAAGAAATCCAAAGAGTATTGAGACTGTCCAAGTCTACGGGTGTTTTGAGAAATCGATTCTCGGATAGTGAATGATCTTTGTATGATGCCCAAGAGAAGGCTGGTATGTTAAGGGATGAAGGTCAACCCATTAACAGGTCTGACACTTGACTCAGAAAGACAGCTCTAGCAAATTGATGACTAGGTTCTGTTCTTATACATGTAGAGGTCTCTGGGTCCTTATACTAAGCCCAAGAGGAGGCATGAGAGCTTTTAAGAAGCCGAAGGGTCCTTGTACAACGCCCAAGAGGAGGAGGGGATGCTTTTAAGAAGCCAGTGGGTCCCCAAACCCCGAGAAGTTCAAGACATGCCATTCACCGAGAATAGATCAAGCCAGGAAAGTCTGAGAATTTGGAAGAAACTCAAGAGATGCTATTCACGGAGAAAAGGTCATCCCTGGGGAGTAGAGTCTCTTTGACAATTTCTAAGGGTGACAGTCTGAGAAAGGGTTCACTAAGAATGCTGCCTTTCACGTCTCCATATTGTTTAACCCCAAGAGGAGGGAAGACTGTGTCTGGTAATCCTATGGGGATCTAGTTTTGTTTGTATTTAAGAGTGACCAACAGGGCTTTACCTAGTGCTAGACGTAGTTACCGGGGAAAACTCTAAACATCTATACTCATATTACACAGTTGGTATATGACGAGTATATAAAAGTTTGTGAAAGGAGACTTACAGTGAGCAGCCCCACAATACAGTTTATATATATATGAAAGCGGGTAAACACTTACTTGGTTGTAGGGCTTCCATGCTGTTTGGTTAGTTGTTTAACAAAGAAAGCTTTGATAATAATATTATATTCAAACTCAAAGGAGAAAGTGCTTTGAAAAGATTGTTGGGGCTTACAGCTCAAGGAGAGGCCCAAGGTTTTATCAGTGATTGCACTGTTGTTTTGAATTTGTACAGAGAGACTTATACAAGTGACTGAGGCCCAAAAAGGTTTTCTGTACAAAGGGATGGGTCTTACACTCTCTCAAGAGGCCCAAAGGTGTTTAAAGAAAAAGAATGAGGCTTATAACGTGAGGGTAGGTCCAGATGATTTGTTTTTGAATTGGCGATCGTGCCGAGATTTTTTATTTTAACGCAGAGGGACTTATACAACGTCTGAGGCACAAAAGGTTTAGGTTAAAAGGGGATTGGGTCTTACACTCTATTAGAGGCCCAAAGAGTTATTTTTGTACAAGTGATGGGGCTTACAGCTCAAGGATAGGCCCAAAAGTTTTGTTTTAAGAGGCGACGATCGCGCCGTTGTTTTTAAAATACAGTGGGTCTTATATAATGACTGAGGCCCAAAAGGTTTTGGTTTCAAAAATGGGTTGGGTCTTACACTCTATTAGAGGCCCAAAAGGTTTTCAGAAAAATAATTGGGACTTATAGCTCGAGGAGAGGCCCAATTGATTTTCTTGTTAAAAAGACGACGGTCGCACCGTTGTTTTTGAAAATATAGTGGGTCTTATACAATGACTGAGGCCCAAAATGTGGTGTATTTACAAAAGGGGTTGGGTCTTACACTCTATTAGAGGCCTAAAGAGTTTGAAAAAGTTTGATGAGGGTTGAATTAATCAAAAACCCTAATTTGTTTTCAAAATGTATTTTAATTGAATAAAAATTCAATTAAAATGATCAAAATTGTTAAACATGTGGAAAACAAATTGTGATCTTGGATTAATGTTTCAAAAATTAGGTTTTAATCCACAAAATGTTTGGAAATCACTAAAATTTGAAAAATCAAGAGGGGGAAAATATTTTAAATGTCAAAAACAATTAAAATATTAATTCTTTACAAAAATATCAAGTATATAAAATAAATAATATTTTTGGTATTTTTTGGGAAAATAAAATATTTTAATATTTTTGTGAATTATTAAAAAAAGAATCAACTCAAAATCATTAAAACTCAGAGAGAAATTAATTTTTGAATCAATTAAATAAAATCACAAAATTCAAATATTCAAATATTCAAAAATGGCGCCAAGAACATGGCAAGTGAAATTCTGGTACCAGATATGTGATGTCACACTTAATGTCACAACAACACACTCTACTATGGACAATAACAAACAACAACAGAAACACACAGAATTGTTTACCCAGTTCAGTTCAACAACTTAATCTGGGGGCTACCAAGCCAGGGATGAAATTCACTACTTGTAGAATTAATTTACAGACTCAACAACCTAGTTGACAATCTCCTAAACTTAATTTCTACTAATGAACTTTCTACCTAAGAGCCCACTTAGGTATGAGAACACTACTCAATCCCTAAAATCTCTCAAAGATCAAACATTTTGAGAAACACCTTGATCCTGCTTCACAGCTTTGATCAAGTTACAAAACTCTCTTGCTTCACAGCTCTAGAGAGGACATGTTACACTCACCAATTCACACTTGAATGGTTAACACAACACCCGTACAAAGACAATGATTGACACTCAGTCTATGCTCTCTCTCCTATGTACTTTTCCTTCAGGATTGATGTGCTTTATATAGCTATTTGATCTGGTCTTAGACCTGCTACAATATCTGACCTGATTTGTTATTTAAAACTGAATCTTCGACAGATTTTCTCTCTCAAAATCTTCTTAAATCTTCAGCCTTTAAACACTCCTACAAATCTGCATCAAATCTGTTTGTAACAGAAAATATCTCCTCCAAGATATTCGCATCCAATTACTCTGCCAGCTCTTCCAAAATCCAGCTAAAACGCAAACCCTAAAAACATCACTAAACCTGATGTTATTAATCTTCTGCAGACCTGATGTCACAATATCGCATGTGACATCAGACATCAAAACTTCAACAAGCTAAACACTTATCATAAACCAATGTTAAGACTCAATGTTATGACATCAACCATCAGACTTGAACATTGAACACTTTGTTTTACCAAAATTCTAGCCAATCCAAGAACCAACAGCAAGAACACACGCCACCCTCTGTTTCGGCAGATTTCCATTTTCTATCCAATCTCACTGAATACTTGATGATATCATGCAATCTACATATCAATCTACTCGTTTTCACCTCACGATCATGTCTAAGGTCTTTAATTTCATTTATTTTAAACATGGAATAAGAAATTAAAGAGAAACCTCAAGAACCCTAAAATTTGCATGAAGGTTCAGAAATTCCATACCCGATTCAAACAAAGCAATTGATTGAGTGAAAACACTCCATGCATGATTATGAACATATGGCCAAATTATTGTGCAGCAAAAAATGCATGGATCATAGAGTTAGAAGAGCTCGTGCTTACCTCTTGCAGCTGGTGATCGTGTTTTGTGTTAGAGGTGTTGCAGCTTGGTTCCAAGGATATGGACAGCTTCCCTAGGTGCTATAGAGTATGTCTGGATGCTTGGAATGAATGGAAATGATCTGGAACTGAAGATGGTATCCCAACTGCAACTTGGTTAAAACCTTGAGCAGCTGGCCGGTGATTCTGAGAAATCAGTGTTCCAGATGTTGTTTAAGTGTTTGGATCACTTCTATATGATGTTTATGAGGCGTGTGTGTGATTGGTTTGGTTGGAATAGCTCTCAAACTCAAAACCCGATAGTGACTTGCTTTGGAAGGTAATTTTGGAGTGAAAGAAGAGATTTTGAGGAAAGCATCTGTTTGATGGCTTTGGTGTACTCAAACTGATCACAAATGAGCTCTATTTATAGTAGAGTAAGTTTGTTTTGCAAGGAATAGTGAATGGCAACTGCTGCATAGGTTTGGCCAATGTTGATCAATGAGAATCCAAGTCTCCTCTAGCCATTGACTAGAGGTTAGGGTACAGGCTGCTGGTTCCCTTGGTCTTGGATAAGTCTTGACTGAAGTCAGTTGGAAATGGCTCAGTCCGTGCCACCTTGGTGCATCCATTAAATGCTCCAATCCAAAATTGGAGTCTTGTCCCTCTTTTAGGTATTTCTAGGTTTGGCATGCTACTTTTGGTTCCAAAGACTTGGGAGGCTTGGGATCAGAGTTGGTTCCTCCTTGGTCCCCCCTTGAGGTGTTTAGATTGATAGAGTTGCTTACCCTTTTCAAAATTTGAGCAAATCGAGCAAAACCCCCAAATCTGCCTTGCCATGACAGTTTGCAGCAAGGCATATTGGCATTGTCATATCTCATGGCTCAAGTGGACTTTGATGGAGTTCTTGGCCATTTTAGAAAGCCCTCATATGTTACAACAACTGTTTGATCATAATTGGTTTTGATACTTTTTGGATCCAAGTGAAAAATGCCCCTACATTTTGAAAAAAGTAAGACAGATTCTGACTTAGTGAAAATTTCACTAAGTGTTGGAAAAAAGTGACATTTTCACTTTTTGTGATTTTGATCATTCCATAACTTAAAATCCATGAGGAATTGGAATGAGTTGTAGTTGAAGCTTTTGTAGAGGCCCATGAGAGCTACAAATCCAGCTTTGGATGAGGAAAAATGGCCTTGTGGTTTAGGAGTTATGATCCACCAAAGTTGGTACCCTAGCCACTTTGTTCCATAACTTAGAAAAATTTCTAAGTTTTTATGGTTACTTCTTTTACAAGTTATCCCACTTTTCTTGATTTTTCTTGATGATTGTTGATTCAAATCACACATTAACATCATTTTAGGGTTAAGGAACCATAATTGTGAAAAATCTCAAAAAGTCAAAGTTAACTTTTGTGCACAGTTGACTTTTTGTCAGATGAATTCCAAACTGTGCGATTCTCTATGGAATCAAGTCCTTGACCTAAATCAAACTTGATGGATTGATTTCATAGGTGTTATAGGGTGTATTGAATCATGTCCTAGGGTTTGGGAGCATGTCCTGGTTAAAAGTCAAAGGCACAGTTGACTTTTCCTGCGAAACCCTAATTGTGGTTCTGATGAAATTGAAACTTGTTGCTCAAACTTCTTGGACCAATCCATTATTACAAATGGATCAATGTGGTGTGTTAGGGACCCTAAAATCATCTCTTGAGGTCTTGGCTCATGATTTGTCCCAAAATTCAACTTAGGGGTGAATTAGGTCAAGAAACCCTAATTCCTGATTTTTAGTGAATGCATCCCCTGAGGCTAAATTAACTTGATGATGGAGTCTATGAGATCCCATGGAGTAATTCAAGTTATGCTTTGAAGCATTGGCTCATGCCCAGGGGAAAATTTCCATCTGGAGGCCCTGGTCGACCAAAACCCTAATTTGGTGACACTGGCGATCTTGAGGCTTGATCCACTTAGAAGGTTGCAGCCTTGTGCTTAATCCTTGATGTGGGAGTCCTCTTGATCCCTTGTGGATGTTTGAGAGGTTAGACAAGTTGAAGATCATGTCATTCCTTGATTGATCCTTTGTCTAAGAGCTCTGAGAGGGCTTTAAACCCTAAGCTTGATTGTAGTGGATGCTCACCCATCTTTGGGGAGACTAATGAGGCATGATGGATTACCCATATTGTGGTGATGATTTGCACAATGATGGGAAATCTTAGTGGTCAAAATTTGGGGTATGACACCCAACACTTCACAATCCCATAACTAGCATCCATAATAGAGAATAGAACAAAAATTAGCAATAAAGTTCAGATTTACAAATCAGATTTGCACACCAACAAGTTTCAAAACAACAGATCAAATGGTAGAAAAATTTCCCCTCATTTCATTACAATTTCTAACCTGCCAAGACTGAATCCAAGTTGCAAAAACAAAATTTTGGTTCTAACAAACTTCCAGCTCATTAGTTTAACAACAATTAACAGCCATTCCATTAGCATCTCAGTTTTAAACACAATTCCTTAACTCACTTTGCAATTCGTATTAACACACTGCCATTACATCAACTAATTACATTTGAATCATACCATAGCTAACTATCACATACACACTGACAAGAAATTCTAACTTATGCTATTAATAAAATTGACAATCACTTTCAACCTACAACTAACCACCCTAACAGTTTCTAAACCAGACTAACTCCTCTAACCATTTTTTTTAATTCACATCCTAACCTACACTCCATATAGTAACTAACAGAATTTCTCCAAACTCCACTCAAATTGTAACAGATTTCACTTTTACTAACTGTTATAATTAATTCAAAACAATCTAACTAACTTCACTAACCACCCTAGTGCACTAACTATTAAGAAATTCAAGCTAAGAATAAAAAACTCATGACAGTTTTCTTCTGCATATAATAGGCTAAGCGCAATTAACTAACAACAACTAACTTCAGCCACAAAACAATCCATAACAGAATCTCTTACTCACTAAGTCCATCCCAACTAACTGAGTCGACAACCTTTAACTAACTGATTTGATTTCATCCCCACCATTCAAACTCTAACTGAATCCTCCACATCTAAGGGCTCAAATCATTCCACCTCTAATTATATAAAGCATTCACTCCTTCCAAATCACAGTCACATACCATTTCCCTCCCAATTTCACAACATTCTTTCATCATCTCCTCTAAACCTTTGTTCTTTCTCCCTACACCTTCACTAAAAGCTCCACCAAAAACTCCATCGGAGCTTCACATTGAAGCTTTTATTGGAGTGAACGCAAACTCCATAACTCTCCTCACTCCACTCTCTCACTCGCATGCGCGATAAATGACTCAACCATGACGCACAACCTACGGACTGCAAAAGGGAGTAGAAGAAGAAAACGTTGCTAAAGGGAGAAGAGGAAAATCAAAGTACCTGAGTATAGCACTCCAAAATCCGCCCTCATATTTTACCATCAATAAGTGGCTTATGCTTTACATACATGTGCATTTAGGTCATAAACATCATACATGCATCATTAGTTTTCCCAAGGCATGTGATCAGAGGTTTCTATGGTATTGATTATTCAAAGCAAAGAAGAATGAGATATACTCAAGCACTCAAGCTACAAAGGCTCTTTATGCCTCAAGACATCATGTTTGGTTCTGGAGTTTGAAATTTGCAAGAAACTTGAAGAGGATCACTCTCTCATATCTTTGGTCCTCTAATTAGGGTTTGCATATCTGTGTATGTGGCACCTTCATGGGCAAAGATTTTGAAGCTATAACATCTTCATGTCACATATAACATCTTGGTTCAAGAGATTCTCAATACTATTAAGAGGAATTATGGTTTTGAAGGACTATCAACATCTCCTATCTTTTTGGGTCAAAACTAGGGTTATGTGTAAAAGTAGTTTACTTCTGATTCTTTGGGAAAAACTTGATTTCAATGCTTTCTATATGTTCTAAAGTATCCATGAGTGGAGTATTGACCATCAATTTCATTCAGAAGGGTTTCAATTGGCCAGATGATTGAGATTCAACTAGATTGGGAACAAAGTCAATTGAGAAGTGAAAAAGTCAACTCTTGACTTTTTGAGGTCAATTTTGTGTTTTTCATGTCAAATATGACCAATGGGTGAAATTTTATAAAAAAAAGTCAAAGGAATAATGAAAAATCAATAATTGGGGAAAGTTTCCACTTTTGGCAAATTATGGTTTTAGAACTTTCCATTTTTGGAAAGTTCTTCATGGTTGTGCAGCCATTTTCAAGGCAATTTTTCTCCATGACCCAATCTTCATTTCAATTTTTGTCTAACATGAATGTTGTAGTATCCATTTCAAGCTTTCCAACTATATAAAATTCATCTTAATTGGATCATTTTTTTAGCAAATTATGATTGTTGGAAGTTGGAGATTTTCACACTTGCATGTTTCAACACTTAGAAAATTTTCTAAGTGTTTAAGGGTCAGGTTTTGGGCCCAGGTTCAAGCTCATTTTTTTGTGGTTTCCAAGCCTTATTTGGAAATCGTTTTCAAATGAAAGTTGTAGAGTGATCTTCCACCTTTCCAACCATATAAAGAATGCTTCATTTGGATTTAGGAATCAAAAGTTATGATGCTTTGAAGTTGGGACATTCAAGTTGTTCAAGTAAAGAAAAGACTTAGAATTTTCAGCATGACATGGCAGCTTGTATCATGTAACCTTCATGGATAATTCTCTTGGTGATCTAAAACTCATTTCAACTTCTTTCTAACACAATAATTTCACTTTGCCATGAGAACTTTCTAATGATATCAAGACCTTGCCAATTGGTTCCATATCCTTCAAGTTATGACCATCCAAAATCTTGATCTCAAAGATGTGAAAACATGAAAACACTTAGAATTTTCCAAGCTCAAAATGCAGTTTTGTACCCACGAATTCAATGTCAATTCTCACCTTGTTTTAGGTTTCAATTCAACTTGATTCTAACATCAAAATTGTTGTGTCAAATCCCCTCTTTAATTTGATACCAAAACCTTGCCATTTGACTCCATAATCACCAAGTTACACAATCCCAAAGTCATCACCATGGAAATGATATTCAAGTGTGTTATCTAGGGTAACCCATTCAAATTTCAAAGAACAAGCCTCTCATTATTGTTGTACCTCATACCATGCACATAATCCACACCAACATGTCATTCTCATTGCCTCAAATAGCCATGCAAGGATCTTACACCATACATGCACTACCTCACACTTACTTAACAAAGCCATGAAAAACAAAAATAAAATTTTACCAGCCAATGTTCACACATCACATACATCATCATCATATACACTATAACACCAATGCACACACACACACACACACACTTTAAACCCGTACCTAACACCATAGCATATCATTTTTTAATTTTTCTTAACCAAGCTTCCAACCAACTTTCCAACTATGATCAAGCACTAACTACACTCTAACCAACCATATAAATCCTCTAACCAATTCAGTTACACACAGTTACTCCATTTTTTTTGCTCAAATAGATCCAAACTTCACCATTGAAACCTCATCTTCAAAGCTTCGAAACTCACTCAATATTGAAGCTTTGGCCAAGATTCTTTCGCCATTGTCATCTCCACATTTGATACCAGCTTCTGTATGCAATCATTTCCACCTGGGAGAGCTATATTACCATCCACGATTTCATCAACTTCACCAAGAATTTACAATTTCAAGTTGGATTCAAAGAACCTGAGAATTTATTTTGCTCAGTGGTGATCTCAAGATATTGCATTGAAGTTCTCAGGGTTTCCTTTCACGTAGTTTGAAGCTCTATCAAGGTCAGAATTCTTGAACATTTTTGCATCATTTTAAGACAAGTATGGTGGTTAGAATCATGCAATTTATGTGCATCAGAAGTCCTTCAAATTGAGGCAATGTTTGTGGATAGACCTTAGGGAAAAATGTGAGATCTTGTAATTTTAGGGCATAAATTATTCACTTCGTTTTGCATTCTAGAGGTACTTAATGGAAAATATAATGGCATATTCGAATTCTATGCATGAAAACAAGTCAGAATATGGTGTTCTCTTTTATTTCTGGAAATGTTGGCCGCTGCCCACAGTGGTTGTCCACCGGAGAAGACGACCGGAGCTTAGCTCCGGCGTTTGTAATTTTCAACCCTAGCCAGTCAACGCGTGTGTGTGAGTTTTCCATTGGGCCATGTGAAAAATTTTGATCCAGCGTGTATCAAACCCTGCCAGCGTGTGATTCTTTCCACACCCACCAATAATGGCAAGCCAGTGCATTAATGATGCTGAAACGGAATACACACGTGCTTTAATTATTTTTCTTTTATTTTTTGAAAATAATAATAATGATAATAATCAGAAATTGATTTGTGTTTTTGAACTGGGCCACGTGCTTCTTACTATCCACGCCCCCAGGTTCTATGGCCCAATGATTCTGAACGCAGGAATTACTATTGTTACGCCTATATTATTTTTTTTTTCATTTTAATTTTGATACACGTTTAATTTTAGCATTTTAAAAATAGTTTTTATCATCATAAAATTACAAGAAAATTCATGAATGATATTTGAGGTGTTAATTAATTTTCTAATTTTTAAAATTCCATTTTTGATTAATTTTGATAATTGTTTTGGAATTTTAATTCAAAGGTACATAAAGTGACATATCTTGTATGTTAGGGTTTGAAATTGACTTTTCCTAATGGTTCTTGATCCTAATTTTTGTTTACATTTAGTCACTTGATAGTATGACATGTTGATGTTCATTTTTCCTTTTCACAATAATTTTTGAATAATCTTTTTGAGACTTGTTTGAGTGATCATTGCTTGATAACTTGCCATATGCTTGCTATTGTTTGAGCACACTGTGCACATAATCTTGAGCCTTTTTTTTGGACATGTTGAGCTATTGACTTCCCCTTACCTTGGTTCAATTTTCATGATTTCTCAAGTCCCTTAACTATTTTTCATGAGTGGATCAATGCATGCCTAATGTTTGTATGGATGCTTAGAATTAGGGTTGAGTTGATGCTTGTGTGTGACTCTTTTTAGGCCAAATTTCTTGACATGTCCAGGCATATTCAATAGTACATTTTTTACACCATTGTGATGCTTTGATTTTGATTTTTGACCATGATCTATGTGCTTGTCTTGAACCCTAAATGCATACCCGATACTTGTTCAATGTTTATCTAAGTGCTTGGATTTTGATGATGCATTTATGCAATCCATTTGGGATCTTTTGATCATTGATTCATACTTGTTATAACATGAGGTAAAGCCTTTCCATACTATTTTATAAATCATTTTGTGTGCCTCTAATTGGTGTCATGCTTGTATGAATTTGAACATGATTGTGCATCAACTTTGACAACTTTTGCTTGAGACACTTGAATGCCATCTTTGCTCAATGTTTGTGAGACTTAAAAATGAAATGTTATAGGCCATTTTCTATTGAATTGTATGGTTTGGTACTCACTTGACATGACTTTGTTCATTCTCTTACATGATTCAAAGTTCACATGCTCTTAGAGGATGGTTAGGGTTAATTTTTAGTCCTTGTTTGTTCTAATCTTTGAGAATGTGTTACCATGACCACTTTGTGACAACTTGAGGGTAATTTTAAGCATTGAATACATGAATTATCTCCTGACTTAGGTCATTTACAATTCAATTTCATGCTTGCTTGTTCATTGTTGTACCATAAGTGATTGATGCATCATAAGGGTAACATTCTTATGTAGAATTGCCTAATCTTTTGAACATGATTTGGTGTGGATTTCATAATCATTTCTTGACATACCAAACCTCACTTTGCATTGATTATGATGTGCGGTGCTACTTCCCCATGTGGTTTCTTCTTTCAAGTTTACATGTTTGAGCTTTTAAAGTGTATCTTACATGAACATTGTGATGACATTTGTTTGAGTTAAGATATAGTACATGATTTGAATCTTTTTAAGCTTTCTTTGGACATTAACATGAGTTGAATGCAATAGGACATAACTACTTCCCTATCTTGGATCTCACCCCTTTAGGACTCATTTCACTTTGTTAGATGATTGGCACTACTTCTAGTTTAGTCTTAGGACATTTGCATGAGCATAAGTGCATTGTTTTGCATATTTCTTTCAACTATCCCATAGTTGAGCTTGGTTGACATACATAAACACTTGTATCACTTTACATTGATATCAATACTTAGAATCCTCTTTCATCACACTTCTTCTTCTTTACTTCTTTGAATTGTGATTGAATCATCTAATGTTTACTTGTGTATGGTCACATGTTCCCTTAGGATTCCTAACTTGAATCTAATTTTGGATTAGGTTCAAAGTAGGAGAGACATTAGGTTGTAAATCCAAGCATGCTAACATAGGTAGAGATTCCCTTTCCTAACTTCAACTATAGGATCAATCATTGCATGACAATTTCTAGGATGGAGATTCCCTTAGATTTTCTCTTAACCATTTGAGTATCTCTTTTCTCTCTAAAGATAAAGCAAAAACACTTAACAAATATTGCATATGGAGTGCCCCACGAGCCTTAAGCACATGGGGAATGATTAGTGAAGGTCTCCTTTACTCTTCTACAGTGCTTTGCAAACGTTTCGTTGGGGGCGACCTTGCAAGGTATTCGCTCCTATGTCATAGTCTTTAGCACAACACATATCGCAAACAAAACAAATCAAAACACTTCTTCTAAAAGACATAAACAAATCAATCATCTTCCTTCAGGATTCTTTTCTCATTTCATTCACTCTAATCATAAAGACACGCTATTTCCGTTCTACCGCAAACAGGTAAATGCGTTAGTCTCCACGCAAAGAGCGACAACAGCTAAACTGCTAGAACGCGAATGTTAGCATCGTCCACATAAAAAAAACACTAAGCAAACAAAGACCCGTGGGTCGAACTACGACTGCTCTGACTTCCTCTCTCTCGTCCGATTGAGGATACGTAGGCACAAGACGACAATATCTTGGCGATCAACCTTCCCCCCATTCCACCCGTAGTCTTCCGAACTACATTGACTCTGACTTTCCCATTCCCGAGGGAATACGTAGGCCTAGGACGACGATGTCCTATCAAGTCTCTTTTTCTCCTTTTGTTTTCCGTTTCCATTTAGCAGTAGGCTTTAGATAGCACACCCTTTGGTCAGAGCAACAAGCATGGATCCCATCGAGTACGATGGACGCGAGGGGATGCTAATACCTTCCTCTCGCGTAAACGACACCCGAACTCATACTATGGTTGCGATGACCATGTATTTCCTTCCTTCAGTTTTTTCCGATCGTTTCCTTTCCTTGCGCCGAGATAAATAACGTTCGGTGGTGACTCTTCTGTTTTTTTCGCCGGTTGATTTTCACAGTTACAACAGCTGGCGACTTTGCTGGGGATTATACACAACCCTGGTTCCCTAAGCAAGTCAATCCTAGCGCTTGTTTGTTTTCAATTATTGGGTGTTTATTTGTATGCTTTATCTGCTTTATTTATGGCTTTTATTGCATGTTTATTGCTTTTATCGCATTTATCTACTTTATTTTATTTCTGCCGTATATGTACTGAACTGTGCTGAATTGTTGGTTTTCTTTGGTGGGCAGGGTGTTCTGAGAGATAAGCCCACTAACCAGGCTTGAGTATACACATAGTTTTTAGAGTGGATAGTTGTATCGCTTGCGCGGTGGTGACCATGTGTAGTGTTCACGAGACCCACAACCAGACGAGGTTCCTTTGGGATATATTTTATGCTGCATAATGATGCAGGTCATAAGATGTTCCTATTATGAGCTGTCGACTTTGGTGACCATTCTCGAGGACTCAGTTGAGGCACTTCTCTAAAGGGGTAATAGTGTCAAACCAGAAATGGTGAACGCATTATTGCTTCTTAACCCGAGGACCCGAGACTGGGAACTTGTTATAGGATGACCTTTTTGAGGGGGAATCAGTGGAGGCACTCCTCGATTGGCGATAATACTGTACCCGAAAGGATGAATGTATTATTTTTTCTCGACCTCAGTGCCAGAAACTGAGGATCCTTTGTTTTAGAACCCACATGTGAGAAGGGATGGGTGTTTACATGTTTGTAGGTAACTTTAACCTCCAACCTACTCGGTTATCTGGTATTCTTACTGAAGTGAACAGTTGGTCCTATCATACTCAATCGTTTGTTATTCCCACAATTCAACACAGACACCATTCACGCAGTTCAGCACAGACACGTCCAGCTATATGTGGCACTTTCGATACCATGCCTATGCATTGCATCCTTTCATGTGCATACCCTAACATTCATGTTTTTTCATTTCCAGGTTATATCTTACCTTTGATTCCAGTCAGCGGGTTCCTACAGGGATGGATACTGAGAAGAAGAAAAATATCATCATCTACAAGTTTCCTAAGCCTAATCTAGGCCCTATTAACAGTTTGAAGACTTTGGCGAATCCTGAAGTGTTGGGAGTTTTCAAGAAGAAGTACATATGTATCCTATCTTTTGTTCATAACATCAGTGATTATGAGTACAGGGGTATTCACACATTCTTGTAGTTCTATAATCATCCTTTAACGTGTTTCACATTTCCAGACTATATATTGGTCCCAACCCTGGAGGATTATGCAAGTATCTTGGGGATTTCCATCAAAGATAGTGCGCCGTTCTTTGGTTCCAAGAAAGATCCTGAGTTTGGGGATGTGGTTGGTGCTCTTTATTTGAGCAAATCAACGTTGGAAGCCAACATAGCCAGTAAAGGAGGTTTTCGGGGTTATCATCTGGGTTACTTGACAAAGAAAGCTCAAGAGGTTGCTGAAGCCAAAAGATGGACTACTTTCAACGCAATATTGGCCTCTGTGTCTACGATATTGTTCTATTCCCGAATGTGCCTGAATTCGTTGATGTGGACGATATCTAAATATTTACTATGAAGAATCTGGTGCCAGCTTTATTGGGGGATCTTTATCATTCAGTGCATAATAGAAACGAGAAAAGAAGAGGAGGAGTTGTTCATTGTTGTGCACCTCTCTTTTACAAGTGGTTTGCAAACCGTTTACCTCGTTTGGGCGCTTTTGTGGATACCAAGAATTCTCTGGAGTGGTTTCAGAGACTGATGGGTTTGGCCACCAAAGATGTTGTTTGGATAGATCATGGGTTGCTTTGTAAAGATATCATTCATAGTTATGGTGAGTTCCCGAATGTGCCGTTGATAGGGAGAAAAGGGGGAATCAATTACAAGCCCTCTTTGGCTATCAGATAATTTGGGTACGCTTTGACAGGTCCACCAGTCAAAAGGGATGTCGAGGAATCCTTATATTTCCAAGTGACGGATGGTCTAGCGATAATGCAGAAAGCTTCTGATGCTTGGCTCAGCATACACAAAAGAGGGAAAACTATTTTGGGGAAGGGCAATAACCGAACCTATCCCCCGTATCAAGATTGGCTAAGGAAGAGGGTTGAGGATTTTTATTTTCCTTTTAACCCGACTCCTCCTTTATATCCCGAAGTTGTGGAAGAAAGAACTACTGTAGCTATTGAAGAATACAACAAGCTGCAAGCTATTGTGAATGAACTCTGTGTGGAGAACTCTGACATGAGTAGTTGCCTTTAGGATGCTTTACATATCAACAGGGGATTGGAATGTAAGGCCCAAGACGCAACGAAGCTGTTAGCAGAAAAGGAGAAAGACTTTGCAGACAGGGCTCAATTTTATCGGAAAGCTAACATGGTTGCTGAATCCTTCGTCAAGGTTCACAAGCACACTGAGCAACTCTTATTGGAGGTGAATGTCAAGCTTGCTAACTCTCAGAAAATGTGGGATGACTTTGTGGCCTGCAGGAAGAAGAGAGAAGATGAAATTAGGGCTGAAAATGAAGAACTAAAGGAAAAACTCAAAGCGAAAGAGGAAGAGCTCCAGAATGCGAAAGGAGGCAAGAAGCACTTCTCTGACAAATTAAAGGAGGCTCAAAGGAAAATCGAAGAGCTCAAAGTTCAAGCTGGAATAAAGAAGGCAAAGCTAAGAGATGTCTTTGGAGATGATGACAGCACAGAGCATATTGGTAAGCTGAACCAGAGTATTGGGAAGAGAAACAAGCTGATCAAGGGGTAGATAGAGCGACTGACTCATCCTGACACCGAGGCACTTCTCGAGGAAGTCAAGACCAATTTGTATGGACTATGGGTTTGGGAATGAATAGTTTTTGTATTTCTATGTGTCGCTTATTGTGATTACCATCAGGCTTGTTGATGGAATCACCTGTGGTTGTACCAGACGTATTTGTATGACTCTTTGAAGTGTTATATGATGAGATGTTTATTTCAGCAATATTTGTTTTGACTATATTTGTTTCAGCAGTATTCTCTCAGCAATGTTTGTTCCAACTATATCTATCTGTTCTAATAGTATCCTCTCAGCAATGTATCTGATCCCTCGCCCGGTTAAAACTGGAATCAAAGTATAGAAATACCTTGGAAATGATTAAACATGACATATGCATGCATTCACGCATTTCATTTTGCACAACAAGTGTTTACATTGGGATTTCTTACCTTGTTTGATTGAACAGGCAGAATTGCTGACCCTTACCTTCACTGTTACTCAACATGCCAGAATCAACAGAAAGTAATGGAGCAGATTCAAGTAAAGTTGACGGCAATCCGTAGCCAAATAGGGCAGTTCACTACAAGAAAAACTGTCTCCAGCCTCGTGATATAGTGACGTGAAAATCATGTGGCAAAAAAAGAGAGTTGTGACGTGATTATCACGTCGCTACATATTTTTATTATTAAAATATTGACACTACTGCATGCATAGGAGAAAGTCAGAAATTTTTTTAAACAAAATGTTGTGATGTGGTAATCACGACACAACTTTAAAAGTAAAATAAAAAAATAAAAGAAATCATGCGTGCACAGGTTAGCAGATGGGGGGAGATTTGAAAATTTCAAATTTTTAGTTGTGACGTGATAATCACGTCGCAACATGAAATTTAAAAATTAAAAGGACGTTAAGGAGGGAAGAAGTCTGACGCTGAATTGATGGGAGCCAATTGACTGACACTTTTATTTGTGTCATGATTCCCACGTCACAATTTTTTGACTGTTGGGATGTTGTGACGTGAATTTCACGTGGCAAAGTTGCGACGTGAAATTCACGTGGCAAAATGGTCTATATAATTTCCACATTCCTCTCTCTCGTCTAGACTATATAATTTTTTGAATGTTGGGATGTTGTGACGTGAATTTCACATGGCAAAGTTGCGACATGAAATTCACGTGGCAAAATGGTTTATAAAATTTCCACATTCCTCTCTCTCGTCCAGACTATATAATTTTTTGAATGTTGGGATGTTGTGATGTGAATTTCACGTGGCAAAGTTGCGACGTGAAATTCATGTGGCAAAATGGTCTATATAATTTCCACATTTTTCTCTCTCTCGCCCAGACTATTAAGACTTTAGTAATTTCATCTTCTTCATTTTCTTCTCTCAATTCCTTTCCTCTTCAAATTTCAGCTTCCATCTTCAAATATTATTATTCTTCCTCCAATAGTATCTATCTCAAAAGGTATTTTAACATAGTTTAATTTTTAGTTTTATATTTGTTAAATATTGTGTTGATTTTTTTATTGTATAATTAACATTGTTAATTTTTTTTTCTTCTAGATATATCAAGATTCAAGCATCAAAGTTCAAGATTCAAGCATTTGTTTATCTTCATTGAGGTATTTAAGCAATTTATTATTATTTTTTTCAAATTTAAACATATATATATATATATATATATATATATATATATATATATATATATATATATATTGGGTTGTTATTATTTAACCAATTTTTTTCTTCAGATTTAAAACAAAATATTTATTAAACTTATTAATTACTCATTTTTAGTATATTAAATTATAAAAACAGAATTTCTAATTAAAGTATATTAAATTATAATTTTTTTAATATAAATTAGTATAAATTAAGATAAATTATTTTAAATTAATATTAAAGTATATTAAATTATATTAAAGTATATGTAATATATGTTTAATATGTGTTTATGTTTATTAGTAGTATGTTTAAGAATAATATATGTTTATTAGCAGTATGTTTAAGAATAATATATATTTTGAATAGTATATATTAATTATTAAATTTAAATTAAAATTAAAATATATTTATTAATTAAAACCTAAAAAGGTTTTTAATTTAAAAAATAAAAATAAAAATAAGTTGTGAAGTGAAATTCACGTCACTAAGTTGTGAAGCGAAATTCACGTCACAACTTTGTGAAGTGAAATTCACTTCACAACTTTGCCACGTGAATTTCACTTCACAACTTAGTGACGTGAAATTCACGTCGCTACTGAACCATGGCTGACATATGTGCAGAATGTTGTGAAGCGAAATACACGTGGCAAAGTTGCGACGTGAATTTCACGTGGCAAAAAAGTTGCCACACAGCCTCCTGCGACGTGAATGGTCACGTCGCAAAAACTGTGTTGTGAAGTGAATTTCAATGTTGTGAAGTGAAATTCACGTGGCAAACAACAGTTTTTTTTGTAGTGGTTCATGGTGGACATGCAAGCTTTATCTCAGGGTCAGAAAATGCTGAGGGAAGAAGTCCATCAACTGAAGGCTCAGACGGGCCTAATTATGGAAGTCGTGAGAAACATGTTAAGAAAGGAAGGCAGTCCCGTGCTTAAGGCTACAACAGAAATTGTCATTCCTCCTTTTCCTGTTGGATCTCTCCCAAAGTGTGATTTACCTCGCGAATTTTCTGCACAACCCGGGGTTCCAGGGTCGCCCCGGCAACAGCTATCTCCTGTTTTCCAAGACAGCCCCAAGATTAAGAAGTACGCGGCCAAAGAGGCCTGAGAGGATCTTTGATCCGCCTCCTATGCCTTATGCTTAGCTATTGAGGCATCTTCTTCCAGCTTTAATTGGTTGAACTTCGGACGCTGGCTCCGCTTACTAGCATTCCCCCACCAGGCTACGACACAAATATCTATTGTGATTTTCATTCTGGAACGCTAGGGCATAGTGTTGAAAAATGCAAGGTCTTTCAACATGTTGTCCAGGATCTGATCGATTCAAAGGTAATTAAATTCACGTCGAGCAGCATGAGCATATAAGGTGGTCTTATTCCTGCTGCTGCCAAAGAAGTGGATATCCTTGTTTTCTTTCCTGAAGCTACATCAAGTCAGGGGAATATCTTGTAGACCTTGGTTTTAGAATCTCCACGTTCGCAATTGTTGCCTGTTCCTTGACCCGTTCTGAGGAGTAAAGTGTCTAAGCAAGAGGAACGCCCCAATCGGTATCAGCAACAGACTAGCTCCCAGAAGAGTCGACAGAGGACAAGAAAGAGACATTTTGCTGTACTATCGATGTTGTACAGTCAGGTATTACCAGATCTGGTCAAAAGTGGATTAATAATACCAAAGAAACCAAATCCAGTCATTCCTCCATATCCACCGGGGTTTAATGCCAACGCTCGATGTGGCTAATATGCTGGGGCACAGGGGCATTCAACTGAAGATTGTAAGGCGCTCTGGCAGAAGGTGCAAGATCTGATTGATGTTGGGGTGATTACTTTCATGGCAGACGGTCTGCACATCAATTGAAGCCTCCCAAGTGAGGACTCATGCTGTAAATAAGTCCAGATGTAGTCAGACCTCCTCAACAATGGCAATCTTCAGCATCTTTACTGCATTTTCATTTGTAATTTTCTATTGTTAGTTAATGTTTTATTTGCATGTAAAAACTTATTTGTCTTTGAATGATGATATTAATGCAATGAATATGTTTTTCTTGAAGTATTATATTCTTATTCACTCATATAATGTTTCTATGCACTGCAATACCAACTTTCTTAGTTAAACTCTTTGAGGGAGGATGACAAAATGAAAACGCAAACTTCCCGGTCGTACGCTTTTGGAACAAAACCTTGCTGATGATGTACATGCATTGTTTCAATTCTCCAAACACCGGAGATATAAGGGAGATATATCCTTATCAACCCCTTCGAGCCTCAAAATAGGAGTTTCTTTTCATTCGAAAATAACCCCACGTCTAACCCCAGGGCAGGGTAGTTGTGATTTGACCAAGCATTCAAATTTCAAAAGGAGTACGCATCTAAAGATACATTACCTTTTATTCCTCGCACATTAGGAGGTCAAAAGGGCACGAAACCACAATGGTTATCCCTCACCGACCAAGGAGTGAGGCAGTCACAACCCTTTCAAACAAGTCAGACAAGCCAGTGTCACACGAGTTGTTCAAAAGAAAAAAGAATCAAAGGAAAAAAGAAAAATAAAGAAAGCTCGCTAAGTCGAAAACTCAAAAACAAGTGACTTAGGCAAAAGTTAGGGCATCCCGCTGGACATCAAAATCGAAAAAATAAAAGAATCAGTCCAGGCAAAATCAGGGAAATATAAAAATCGAAAAGGATTACCAAAGAAAAATCCTCGAGCAAGAATAAGTCATGTGACTACAGACACCAAAGACAAAAGGAGTGACTGCCACTCCGAAAACCTTGTGGGCTCCTTAACCATCACTGCTGACATGCAATAACCTTTCGAAAGGTGAGCGTTTGTGCCAAATTAACTGAACGTAGGACTGAAGGACATCAAGGAGAATGAGTGGGTACAAACAAATTTTTGAGCCATAAATCCTTCTTTATCAAACCGTGAACCAGGCCATATTACAACCCTCAAAAGTCCTAATTGAGGTAAGGTTTATTCCGAAGACGTACTTCTGATGAGACACCGTTCCTGACTCCTATGGGTGGTGCTAAAATATTTTGTTGGTATTGCATGTGCATAATGTCCTTCATTCAAAATTAGTGTCGTATCTTAACTAGTGATTCGTTCAAAGGGTTTGGCGATATCTTTTCAATAAAAAATTCAAGATAAACATGTGTGTTGCATTAGAATAATCTTTCTCAGAATAAGCATTTTCTGCTTGCATACATTGTGCTAGACGCCAATGAAACTTGCATAGTGAGCATCAGTCGAGAAGTCTAACTTTGCCAAGAGGAAATTCCCGGGCAATCATATTGAGGGGCATGTAGCCAAGAGATTCTGTCGAGCGTATCCATCTCCAGCAAGTTTTGCTCGGAAGTCATCAATATGGGACAATCATGTCAAGGCTCGTACTGAGGCAGGCCACTCCGAAGAACGATTAATCAAAGTTATGTTATGCAACACATTGGGGCAAGATATGTTAGATCCTCGTGATACCTCTTGAAGATAGGTTCCTTTATGGGTTATGTTACATTAGGGCAACTTTTGGTCATATCATATCTGCAGGATTCATGTTGATAGCTAACACGTGACGTCCCCAGCAGAGATAGCTAAAGTTTTATCATTTAAGGCAGAGCATTATGAAGATTCTGATTATCCTCCCCCGTAAGAGTTCAGAAGTTTGCCGTCCCCAATCCAGGTTGGTGAACTTTGTTGCCCTTCAGCAGGAGTTCATATTCCCTGTACAAGTTAAGAGTGTTGGGTATATGCTTCCCAAGTTTGTGGTAAAGTGGTTTCCATCTCCCCAACGGAGTAAGGGTAGAATGCAGGTCTCCAACAGAGGATTAAGTCTAATGTTGTCCCCTAGCAGAGCTGATATCGTCAACCATCGTCCCCCTAGTAGATTTGCTAGTGGTGGTTAGTTTTCCCCAGCAGGTCAAAGGCCAATTGCCATTGGTACTTCTCTTCAGTAGATTCCTAGGACGTTTTTCAGTAGATGTTTGTGATTCTTACTTTCTTGCATAATGTAGGCTTGGGTGGGTTCTCGAGCAGAGTTTATGACCATAGAGACAGTTCAGTTTGTTATCCCCAACGGAGTCGGGCTCGTCCCTTCCGATTTATTTTGCTGGAGTGGCCATTTCGCATATAGAGCATTCTGATGTTTGTTATATGTTTGCAGGTTAGCATGATTTTTCTCCCCAGTAGAGTTTCTCTCTAGCATAGAAAATATAGCATCCTTAGTAGAGCATTGGGAATTTCTTTCTCCCCAGCAGGAGTGCAGTGGATGGTTTTCCCCAATCACATTGGTTTATTACTCCCCGGCGAGTATTCAGGAGTTGACTGTCCCAGGCAGGATAATGTTGCATCTCTAGCAGGAGACCTGTTAGATGTCATTCCATAGCAGAGATCTTATATTCCCTACAGATTCGTGGTGTCTACTTTTCTCATCAGGTCAGGGAGTGTAATTTCGCCAGCAACAGTGTGCTCTTATCCCCAACAGAGTAGGGTTAAAGTCACTTCCCCCAACAATAGGTTAAGCTAAATGATATTCCCCGGCAGGTTTGGTAATATTGACTTCAATCCTCAAGCAGGGTTTGGTATTGATTCTCTCGACAGGTAGATCAACAGTGGTTGATCTCCATACCAGATTCCAAATCCAATTGTTATTGGCACCTTTTCCGTATCAGTTCCTTTTGGGTTCTATCTTCAGCAGGTGTTATTCGTGTTTCCTAGTGTAGGGGAAGTTCTTTTTGGGTTTTATCTTCAGCAGAGGTTTTAATTGGGAAGGCCATTCAGTTTTCCTTCCTCAGCGGAGTTTATTTACGGGTTTCTCAGCACTTCTCTCGTTGGAGTGTCTTTTGCATAGCATAGGCATCTTTGCATTGCATCCTCCAAATGCGTAGGATTTCCATTTCGTATGGAGCATTACACCATAGAAAATTCAAACAGATGCATTCGAAGCACAAGCCAAGTTTGATATTATCTTTGCCCGACGTTTTTCAGCAGAAAATGGCATATTTCAGGAAATTCAATCTCACTTTATCCCGGGTGAAGTTTACGATGACTTCGTTCATCATGCTTATACTCCCCTGTAGAGTTGTCTATTTAGGCTTCTCTTGTCCCCGACGGAGTCATCTTTGTAGATCTGTTGATTCTACTACCTTTGGTTATGAGTCCGCCTTTGTGTCGGCCTACCTTTGTGTTTGGATATGAGTCTGCCTTCATGTCGGCCTTCCTTTAAAAATCCATCTTGTGATGGTAACCTTTGGTTATGAGTCCGCCTTCATGCTAGCCTACCTTTGTGTTTGGATATGAGTCCTCATTCGTGTCGGCCTTCCTTTAAAATTCCATCTTGTAATGGTAGCCTTTGGTTATGAGTCCTCCTTCGTGTCGGCCTTCCTTTAAATATCCATCTTGTGATGGTAATCTTTGGTTATGAGTCCGCCTTGGTGTCGGCCTACCTTTGTGTTTGGATATGAGTCCGCCTTCGTGTCAGCCTACCTTTGTGTTTGGATATGAGTCCGCCTTCGTGTCAGCCTTCCTTTCAAAATCCATCTTGTGATGGTAACCTCTGGTTATGAGTCCGCCTTCGTGTCGGCCGACCTTTGTGTTTGGATATGAGTCCGCCTTCGTGTCGTCCTTCCTTTAAAAATCCATCTTGTGATGGTAACCTTTGGTTATGAGTCCGCCTTCGTGTCGGCCTACCTTTGTGTTTGGATATGAGTCCGCCTTTCTTTAAAAATCCATCTTGTGATGGTAACCTTTGGTTATGAGTCAGCCTTCGTGTCGGCCTACCTTTGTGTTTGGATATGAGTCCGCCTTCGTGTCGGCCTTCCTTTTAAAAATCCATCTTGTGATGGCAACCTCTGGTTATGAGTCCACCTTCATGTCGGCCTACCTTTGTGTTTGGATGTGAGTCCGCCTTTTAGTCGGCATTCCTTTTCTTGTGATGATGTGAGACCGCCTCTGGCCGACATTCATCTACTACCCTTTGATTGGATGTGAGTCTGCCTTTTAGCCGGTATTCCTTTCCTTGCGATGATATGAGACTGCCTCTGGTCGGCATTCATCTGCTATTCTTTGATTGGGTCGTGAGCCCGCCTTTTAGCCGACATTCCTTTTCTTGCGATGATATAAGAGCGCCTGTGGCCGACATTCATCTGCTATCCTTTGATTGGGTCGTGAGCCCGCATTTTAGTCGACATTCCTTTTCTTGCGATGATATGAGACCGCCTCTGGCCGGTATTTATCTGCTATCCTTTGATTGGGTCATGAGCCCGCCTTCTAGCCGGTATTCCTTTTCTTGCGATGATATGAGTCCGCCTCCGGCCTGCATTCCTATTAGAATTCACTTTCGGTTATTATCCTCTTGATATAAGTCCGCCTCCACCGGACAATCTTTCCTTTTAAATCATTCATTACGAGTCCGCCTTCGGCCGACACCCCCTTTCTTGTTAGATGTGAGTCTGCCTCCGATCGGCATTCTTCTTAAAATTCACCTTCTTTGTGATGTGAGTCTGCCTCCGGACGGCATTCCCTATTGAAAATTCATGTTCAAGTTGCATTCTTTTGATGTGAGTCCGCCTCCAGCCGACATTCCTTCTTTTACTCTTCGATTGTGAGTCCGCCTTCGGTCGGCGACCCTTTCAAGTCTGCTTTCGAGTGGCATCTTTACTTTGAGTCCACCTCCGGTTGGCAAACACTTTATTGTATATCTCTCTGCATTTTACAAATTTCTGGGTTCTTTTGGTATTTAATCTCCGTGTACCTTGAATGTCTGAAACCCGTTGCTATCACTCCTTCAGGTCTAAGTCGATTGAATAGGGGCATCTGTAGCACCCCAAAATTTGCCCTCATATTACCATCAATAAGTGGCTTATGCTTCACATACATGTGTACTTAGGTCATAAACATCATACATGCATCATTGGTTTTCCCAAGGCATAAGATAAGAGGTTTCTATGGTATTGATTGTTCAAAGAAAAGAAGAATGAGATATACTCCAACACTCAACCTACAAAGGCTTTTTATACCTCAAGACATCATGTTTGGTTCAAGAGATTGAAATTTGCAAGAAACTTGAAGAGGACCACTTTCTCCTATCTTTGGTCCTCAAATTAGGGTTTGCCTAGCTGTGTATGTGGCACCTTCATGGGCAAATATTTTGAAGCTATAACATCTTCATGTCACATATAACATCTTGGTTCAAGAGATTCTCAATACTATTTAGAGGAATTAGGGTTTTGAAGGACAATCAACATCTCTTATCTTTTTGGGTCAAAACTAGGGTTATGTGTAAAATCAGTTTACTTCTGACTCTTTGGGCAAAACTTGATTTCAAGGCTTTCTATATGTTCTCAATTATCCATGAGTGGAGTATTGACCATCAATTTCATTCATAAGGGTTTCAATTGGCCAGATGAATGAGAATCAACTAGATTGGGAACAAAGTCAACTAAGTAGTGAAAAAGTCAACTCCTGACTTTTTGAGGTCAAATTTGTGTTTTTCATGTCAAATATGACAAATGGGTGAAATTTGATCAAGAAATGTCAAAGGAATCATGAAAAATCAAGAATTGGGGAAAGTTTCCATTTTTGGCAAATTAGGGTTTTAGAACTTTCCATTTTTGGAAAGTTCTTCATGGTTGTGAAGCCACTTTCAAGGCCATTTTTCTCCATGACCCAAGCTTCATTTCAAATTTTGTCTAACATGAAAGTTGTAGTATGCATTTCAAGCTTTTCAACCATATAAAATTCAAGCTTTTCAACCATATAAAATTCATCTCAATTGGATCATTTTTGAGCAAGTTATGATTGTTGGAAGTTAGAGATTTTCACACTTGCATGTTTCAACACTTAGAAATTTTTCTAAGTGTTTAAGGGTCAGGTTTTGTGCCCAGTTGTAGCGAGTGATTTTTTTTGGTGACGCGACCACCTTATCGCTGAAGTTTGGGTTTTCCTCCTCAAGGAGAAAGGGTGCTACTTTCTGATTTCTTATTTATCCCATGAAGCTGGAAGGGAAAGGGAAGGTATCTAAAACTAACCTTGCACGCGAATGTTTAACTGAACAAACGCTTAAAAGAGATTGGGGGGTCCAGGGTCAGGTTATACAATGGGTAGTTGTCAATTACCCATCCTATATGTGGTTATCCACAGGATGTTAGCTTTAGGTTTCGCTTTGTAATTGATAGTGTTTATTTGCTGATGGGTTGGGGAAGTTTCTTGGGAAGAGTGAGTGAGTGAGTTTATTTTTCGGTGAAAAATGATGATGATGATAGCTTAAGGTATGAAACCTAAAGTTTTGATTGATATGATGGTACTGGACCCAAGGTTTTTGATTGGTATGCTCGCTAAGATTTCGCAATCTTATGCCTAAGTATTCCCGTTTAAACGAAACAGGGAAATCAGAGAATCGTAGTTCCTCCCATTCTAAGGGAGGAAAATAAGGTTTTGGTGTCTTGTTCAAAGCCCAAGATTGAAGCTAAAAGGGTATTTGTGTCTTGTTAAAATCCCAAGATTGAAGCTAAAAGGGTATTGAGATGGAATTTGTCATCTCTAAAGAGAGACAGTTGACTTTTGTGTGCCTTGATCAAAGCACAAGGTTGATGCTAAAAGGTTAATTGATTTGGCTAGGGGATTTCTTTATACAAAGCCTAAGAGGAGGCTAGATGAGACCGACTTAACAAGAGAGTGTATATATATGTCTTATACAAGGCCCAAGATTGAGGAAAAAAAGAGACTAACTCTTTGGGGATATCATTATACAAAGCCTAAGAGGAGGCTAAAAAAGGGTTTTGACTCCGTCGGGGAGGTTTATATGTATCTTGTACAAAGCCCAAGATTGAGGCTGAAATGGGAAATTCAACTGACTCTGGTGAGGATGTTTTTTATGTGTCTTGTACAAAACCCTAGATTGAGGCTAAAAGGATTTAACTCTACTGGAGAGTATTATCTGTCTTGTACAAAGCCTAAAGACGAGGGCTGAAAAGAGTTTTGACTCTGCTTAGGGAAATTATTCCTCAAAAGCCTAAACGAAGGCTGGGAGGAAATGACTCGACTGGGGAAGATATCTGTCCCCAGTTTAAGAGAGGGAAATTTATGTCTTGTACAAAACCCAAGATTGAGGCTAAAAGGGTTGACTCACCAAGAGAGTACTGAAAGGCGATTGACTTAACAAGAGAGTCTGAAAGGTGATAGACTCAACACGAGAGTCTGAAAAGGTGATTAATTCAACAAGAGAGTCTTAAAAGGCGACTGACTCAACAAGAGAGTATTTTATACTCAACAAGAGATGTGATTTCTTGTCTCGTACGAAGCCCGAGATTGGGGCTAAAAGGGTCTTGACTCAACAAGAGAGTCTGAAAAGGTTAGCTCCGCTGGGGAGAATCATTTGTACAAAGCCCAAGAGGAGGCTGACTTCGATGAGGAAGGATCATTATACAGAGCCTAAGAGGAGGCTATCTTTACACTGAGGAAAGGTCCTTATACAAAGCCTAAGAGGAGGCTATCTTTTGCCGGGGATAATTAAGATCCCCAGGCAGGTCCAAGAGGGGAACTCTCATAAGAGAGACCGGGTTTCTGCTGGAGATTCATCCAGAGTGATTGGTGTTTTTTCCTATGTTTGAAAGGAACTTGAGAATGTCTTTGAGACTCAAAGGGGTTTAGACTGTCCAAGTCTATTGGTGTTGAAGAGTTTTATCTTTTGTAGGATGCCCAAAAGAGGGCAAGGGCCTTAAGGGATGAGAATCAACCCTAAAGTGGCCTGAGGTCTGACACTGGAAAGACTGCTCTAGCAAAGGATGACTAAGTTCTGTCTTATACCTTTAAGAGGTCGCGAGGGTCCTTGTATTAAGCCCAAGAGAAGGCATGAGAACTTCTAAGAAGCCGAAGGGTCCTTGTACAAAGCCCAAAAGGAGGCGGGGATGCTTTTAGGAAGCCTGTGGGTCCCCAAACCAAGAGAAGTTCAATAATTGCAATTCACAGAGAAGAGATCATTCCAGGAAAGTTTGAGGGTTTGGAAGAAACTCAAGAGATGCTATTCACGGAGAATAGATCAACTCTGGGGAGTAGAATTTCTTTGACTATTTCTAGGGGTGACAGTCTGAGAAAAGGTTCACCGAGAATACTGCCTTTATCTTTGTTCCATATTGTTTAACCCCAAGAGATGGGAAGACTGTATCTGGAAATCCTATGGGGATCTAGTTTTGTTTGTATTTAAAGAGTGACCAACAGGGCTTTACCTAGTTCTAGACGTAGTTGCCGGGGAAAACTCTAAATAACTATACTAGTATATATACAGTTGATATATGACGAGTATTTAAAAGTTATGAAAGAAGATTAACCATGCACAACTTCCCACAATACAGTTATGTATATGAAAGCAGATAAAAGTAAGCGGATAAACACTTACCCTTTGTAGAGCTTCCATTCTGTTTTGTTCGTTGTTCAAAGAAATTAAAGAAAGTTTTGATAGAAACTATACATTTGGATTCAAAATCAAAGGAGAAAGTATTTTGAACAGAGATCGGGGCTTACAACTCAGGGAGAGGCCCAAATTTTAATTTGTTTGACAAATGGCGATCGCGTCGAGTTTTGAAAACACAGTGGGACTTATACAACGACTGAGGCCCAAATTATTTTGGTTTTCAAAAGGGGTTGGGTCTTACACTCTATTAGAGGCCCAAAAAGTGTTTTTGTACAAGTGATGGGGCTTACAACTCAGGGAGATGCCCGAATGATTTTGAAAAGGCGACGATCCCGCCGTTGTTTTGAAAATATACAGAGGGACTTATACAATATGTGAGGCCCAAAAAAATGTTTATTTACAAAAGGGGTTGGGTCTTACACTCTATTAGAGGCCCACAAATGTTTTTAAGAAAAATAATTTGGACTTATAGCTCGAGGAGAGGACCAAAGGATTTGATTTTGAATTGGCGATCGCGCCGAGATTTTTTTAACGCAGAGGGACTTATAGAATATCTGAGGCCCAAATGGTTTTGGTTAAAAGGGGATTGGGTCTTACACTCTATTAGAGGCCCAAAATTGTTTGAAAAAATATTTGTTTAGGGTGATTAAGATCAAAACCCTAAATTAATTTCAAAATGTATTTTAATTAAATAAAAACTTAACTAAAATGATCAAAATTATCAAACATGTGTGAAAAACAAGTCGTGATCTTAGATTAATGTTTGAAAAATCATATTTTTATCCACAAATTGATTAGAAAACATTTAAGTTTGGAAAATCAAGAAAGAAAAAATACTTTAAATGTCAAAAAAAAAATAAAAATTAATTCTTTGCAAAAATATCAAGTATATGCAATAAATAATATTTTTGAGAAATTATTGTAAAATAAAATATTTTAACATTTTTGTGAATTATTAAAAAAAGAATCAACTCAAAATCATTAAAAACCAGAGAGAAATTGATTTTTGAATCAATTAAATAAAATCACAAAAATTCAAATATTTAAAAATTAAAAAAAGGGCGCCAAGAACACCAAGTTCTTGCCCGCACCCTCTGTTTCTTCAGATTTGCGTTTTCCCCTCAATCCCACTGAATACTTGATGAAATCACACAATCCACATATCAATCTACTTGTTTTCACCTCACGATCATGTCTATGGTCTTTAATTTTATTTATTTTAAGCATGGAATAAGAAATCATGTCTATGGTCTTTAATTAATTTTATTTACTTCACCTGCATGAAGGCTGGGAATTTTGATACACGATTCATACAAAGCAATTAATTGAGGGGAAACCCTCCATACATGATTATGAACATATGGTAAAATTGTTTTGCGAGGAAATATGCATGAATCATGAGATGACCAAGTTTAGGCTTACTTGAAGGTCGTGGCAGCAAGAGTAATTTGATTTTTGAGTTGAAGGTGTTACAGATGAGTTGTGATGATCTGAACAGCTTCCGTACACCATATAGAATATGTTTGAATGCTTGGAGTGATTGGAAATGGACTGGAACAAGTTATGGCACCTCAACTGTAACTTGGTTGAAAGCTTGAGCAATTGGCTGGTGATTTTGTGGAATTGGTGTTCCAGATGTTGGTTAAGTGTTTGGATCACTTCTATATGATGTTTATGAGGTGTGTGTGTGATTGGTTTGGTTGGAATTGTTCTCAAACTCAAAACCCGATAGTGACTTGCTTTAGAAGACAATTTTGGAAGTGAGAAGCTGATTTTGAGGAAAGCATCAGTTTGGGTGCTTTGGTGTATTCAAACTGATCACAAATGAGCTCTATTTATAGTAGAGCAAGTTTGTTTTGCAAGGAATAGGGTATGGCAACTGGTATAGGTCTGTGGCCAATTGGATCATTTTGGAATCTCAAGTCTCCTCTAGCCATTAACTAGAGGTTAGATCACAGGCCTATGTGTCTTTGGTTCAGGGATAAGTCTTGACTGAACTTGGATAACATTGTCTTGATGAATGCCACCTCTATGCATCAGTTAAAAGCTTTGAAACACAATTGAATATTTGAAGCATCTTTGAATTTAGGAGTGTCATGTGTAACACCCCCAATCTATACCCCAAATAAGTAAAGCGGTAAAAGAAAATTCAAAATTTCGTCAGAGTATAATTGAAATTCACAGCATAGACCGAAGGGTCACATCAATTTGAAACAATACATACAACACCTGCTCATAAAGATATGCAACAGTGGGGTAGCAATCAACAGAGGAACTCAGTTCCTTACACCCACGTTTCAGACTTTAAAATAAAAGCGGAAAATCTAAAACTGAATAACATATATATATATATATATATATATATATATATATATATAGGAAACATATCATATGAGAATGTCATTTTTATGTGAGAACATAAGAATGAATCTGAATCATTAGATTTTAAAATGAATGGTGGAGATTATGAGTCAGTTTTTTTTTCTCTCTCGTCCATTATTTATTTTATTAATGGAGGGGAGAGAAAAACAAAAATCACACATAATCTCCACCATTTATTTTAAAATCTAATGATTCATATTCATTCTCATGTTCTCACATAAAAATGACATTCTCATAGGATATGAACCCTATATATATATATATATATATATATATATATATATCACAAAAAGTTTGTCATACATCAAGTTATACATGCCAAAGCCAAAAGATATATATACATAATACACAAATATTCACAAACGGCCTCCCTAACTACCCGTGTCACATATCAGAGCCGACCGACAAAAGAATGAAGACGCAAAGCTTCACAAAATATACCTCCAGTAACTCTAATCTGCAATGCCTCATAGAGCATTATAAAACAGCAGAAGGGTGAGAAAAACAACCATAATATAATTGCACACAATTATATATATAACACTAAAAACACACATATATACGTTTCTCACCACAACTCACACCATAATTCCAACACAATGCAACACAAGGTATAATTCGTAATTCCATCACCAACACATATCCATATATCAATTTATCCACAATTCCACACATAAAACAACCATAAGGATTTATGCAATGCAAGAGACCGACACAACGACTCCATGCATATGCACATGCGGTACCGACTTCAAATGTTTCTCATCACTAGTTCACTCAAGAACTCTGCTGGAATCATCGCTCGTTACATTACTGCAACTCCCCGTCGGGCATACGATGTTCCCCATCGCTCACACCTCTTTGTATAAGGCACACGACGTTTATGGATCGCTCACACCTCTTTGTATAAGGCACACGACCCGATCGCTCACACCTCTTTGTATAAGGCACATGATCATCTATAATCATCGCTCACACCCCACATGGGCACACGACGTTATAGGGGATTCCCTCTGGATTCAATCCGTCACTCAGGACGTCACAACAATGCATACCATGACTCATGAGTTTAATATGCACACATAAATGCATTCATTTACATCAACAAAATCACACTTTGCACTTATGCCCAAAACAATGCATTTAATTGCCATACGACCTCAAATCATCACAACACCATCTAAACACACACCTTTACATCATACAACCGCACCTTGCATAATACACATCAATTACGCACACTTATAACGACAAAAGTCGACAACCGACACTATTCCCAATTTTCTGACATAATTAAATCGGCTAATAATTTCAAAATCATCATAATAAGAAAGTACAGCTCAATAGCTTTCCAACGATACCAAGAATGTAAAAATCGGATAACCGGAACAAAAGTTACGCAAGAAAAACGAAAACGACATTTTGAAAAAATCCCATTTTACAATTGGCCTGACCATACGCGTATCACCATTCTCATACGCGTACAACCCTGATTCCTCGCCATTCCCATACGCGTATTGGCAAGACCCATACGCGTATGGGCAGAAGTCATTTTCCCCCCAAAATTCACGTTTAAAAGTCCATACGCGTAGGCTCAACACCATACGCGTATCACCAGATGGCCGGGAAAAGTCACATTCCATACGCGTAATGGCCCAAAAACAAGCCAATGATACGCGTAACGCTTAGGCTCATACGCGTATGAACATGCCCCATACGCGTACGGCCAGGGCAAATGCAGAAAAATTCTGCAGAACTTGGTTCTGCGTTTTTCATCCAAACTCCTCCAAATTCATCATCCAAATACAGAAAAACACAATTTTGAGGTATAACAATACATATCCAACATGTATAAACAACAAAGAATACAATCAACATGAGTTTAGACACATTTGAATCAATTTCTAATCAATTTCACATAATATGGGTTTTGCTAAAATTTTCCATTTCAATCCAATAAACATCACAAATACACATACATAATCATACACAATCATACAATAATTGAGTTTCGCACCCTTACCCGATTAAATCGATTCTAGGAGTTGATTTCTTGAATTTTCCAAGTTTTCTTACTATTTCTCTTCTTCTTCTCTTTTCTCCTCTTTTTCTTTCTTCTACCTTTCTTTCTTTCTATTTTTCTCTCTTCTATTCTATTTTCTATTCTTACTACTTAATCAAAATATTATGAAGTGACCAAAATACCCCCACACTCAAATATCTCGCAAACGTTCCCAAAACCCGACAAAATATCACAACATTGAAAAATAACATATTTTTAGATAAAAGTAGAAAATAAAATAAAATAATAATAAAATAATCAAACGACTCGATTAATTAAAACTCACACAAAACTGGGGCGTTACAACTCTCCCCCACTTAGAAATTTTCGTCCTCGAAAATATACCTGAGACGAACAACTCTGGATACGACTCCCGCATCCTACTCTCCAACTCCCAAGTCAAATTGCCCTCAGCAGCGCCTCCCCACGCCACTTTCACAAGTACAATATCCTTGCCTCTCAACTGCTTCACCTCGCGATCCAAAACCCTAACAGGTACTCGCCTCAACCGTAAGGTTCTCCCTTACCTCCACTTCATCCATCGGAATCACATGCGACGGATCCGGAACATACTTCCGAAGCCGCGAAACATGAAACACATCGTGCAAATTCGACAGATTCGGCGGCAACGCCACCATATACGCCACAGCACCCACTCTCGCGGATATCTGGTAAGGACCAATAAACTGAGAAGTAAGTTTCTTTGATTTCAATGCACGACCCACCCCCGTCACCGGCGTAACCCTCAGAAATACATGATCGCCCTCTTGGAACTCAAGATCCTTCCGCCTCCGATCATGATAACTCTTTTGCCTACTCTGAGAAGCCTTCATTTTCTCTCGAATAAGCTTCACTTTCTCCGTCGTCTGCTGTACCAACTCTGGTCCAACCACCGTTCTCTCACCAGATTCGTGCCAACACAACGGCGTTCGACATTTCCGTCCATATAATGCTTCAAACGGTGCCATTCCAATACTAGAATGGAAACTGTTATTATACGTAAATTCAATCAACGCAAGATAACTATCCCACGCACCACCTTGTTCCAAAACACAAGCCCTCAACAAATCTTCCAACGACTGAATCGTCCTCTCCGTCTGACCATCCGTCTGCGGATGATAAGCTGAACTCAATCTCAATTTAGAACCCAAAGCCTTTTGTAAACCTTCCCAAAATCTCAAAATAAATCTTGGATCTCGATCAGAAACAATACTCAATGGAACCCCATGCAACTTCACAATCACACTGATGTAAATCTCAGCTAACCGCTCCAAAGGAAAACTGATGTCAATAGGAATAAAATGAGCCGATTTAGTCAGTCTATCAACAACCACCCAAATAGCATTATGCCCTCACTGAGTATTCGGTAACCCTGTCACAAAATCCATGGAAATGCTATCCCACTTCCACTCAGGAATATCCAACGGTTGCAACAAACCACTAGGACTCAGATGTTCCACCTTCGATTTCTGACAAGTCAAACATGCATAAACAAACTGAGCCACATCTCTTTTCAATCCAGACCACCAGAAAATCTTCTTCAAATCCTGATACATCTTGTTCGCTGCCGGATGTATACTCAAATTACTCCGGTGTCCTTCCTCCAAAATCATCTTTTTCAACTCCGCATCATCCGGAATACAAATCCTACCTCGGAATCTCAAAACACCATTAATATCCACTTGAAAATCACTATTCGCATATTTTTCTCCCACCAACATCAAATCTACAAATTTCACATCCAGCTTTTGTTTCTCACTAACCGTCATCAGAAAATCATTAGTAATCGTTAGCATACCAAGCCTAACGCTATCCGACGTCACTTCACATACCAAACTCAAATCTCTAAACGGTTCCAAAAGTTCCCACTCCTTAACCATTAAAGCGGACATATGTAACGATTTCCGACTCAACGCATCGGCTACCACATTAGCTTTACCAGGATGGTAATTCAAGCCAAAGTCGTAGTCCTTCAAGAATTCCAACCATCTACGTTGCCTCATATTTAGCTCTTTCCGATCAAACAAATATTTCAAACTTTTATGATCACTAAAGACTTCAAACCTTGCACCGTAGAGATAATGCCTCCAAATCTTCAACACAAAAACCACAGCTGCTAACTCAAGATCATGAGTAGGATAATTTTTCTCGTGAACTCTTAATTGCCTTGAAGCATAAGCCACCACCTTACCTTCCTGCATCAGAACACCACCTAGACCAATCAAAGAAGCATCACAGTAAACCACAAATGGTTCATTAGGATTCGGCAAAATCAAAATAGGAGCTGTCGTCAATCTTCTCTTCAGCTCATTAAAACTCTCTTCGCACCGAATATCCCAAATGAACGCTTGCCCTTTACAAGTCAACTGGGTCAAAGGAAGTGCTAGCTTAGAAAAACCTTCAATAAACCTTCGATAATAATCGACCAAACCCAAAAAGCTTCGAATTTCAGTAACAGATCTCGGAGCCTCCAATTGTAGAACTGCTTCTACTTTATATGGATCCACAGAAATACCATTACCTGAAATTACGTGCCCAAGAAAACTCACCTCCGACAACCAGAATTCACACTTGGACAATTTGGCAAAAAGCTTCCTTTCCTTCAAAACCTGCAAAACAATACGCAAATGCTCCGTGTGCTCTTCCCGAGACTTAGAATAAATAAGAATGTCATCAATAAACACAACGACAAATCGATCTAGATGTTCGTGAAAAATACGATTCATGTATTCCATAAACACACCTGGCGCATTAGAAACCCCGAACGGCATCACCGAATATTCATAATGACCGTAACGTGTCCGAAAAGCCGTCTTCTGAATATCTTCTTCCTTCACCCTAATCTGATGATACCCTGATCTCAAATCAATCTTACTGAACACACACGCACCAACCAACTGATCCATCAGATCATCAATCCTTGGAAGAGGATACTTATTCTTGATCGTCACCTTATTCAACTGGCGATAATCAATACACAACCGCATACTTCCATCCTTTTTTTTTCACCAATAAAACTGGAGCACCCCAAGGAGAAACACTAGGTCTTACAAACCTCTTTTCCAACAACTCATTCAACTGTTTCTTTAACTCAACCAATTCAGATGCCGACATACGATAAGGTACCATAGAAACAGGTCTAGTACCAGGAACTAGATCTATATAAAACTCCACCTCTCTCTCTGGCGGCAAGTCTGAAATATCCTCAGGAAACACTTCCGAAAATTCACACACTACTGGAAACACATCAAGTGAAACTTGACTCTCCCCAGTCAACGATGCAAACAATCCAAACAACTGAGCTTCCTCCGCCAAAAGTTTCTTCAACTCCTTGGTAGATAAGAAACTCGAGTCGTCGTCTTCCTCAAGAGAAGGAAACCTTACCAGCTTATGATAACAATCAATATGCACTCGATTGAATTGCAACCAATTCATACCAAGAACCACATCTAAGCCCTCCAACGGCAAACACACTAAATCCATCTCAAAGTCTTTACCATAAATGGTCAAAGGACATCTTAGACAAACCAAGGAAGTAGTTAATGACCCCATTGCTGGAGTATCAATAACCATCTCACCACCCATCAAAGACAACACCAGATTCAAATGCTTCGCGCACTCAGACGAAATAAACGAATGAGTCGCTCCAGTATCAATAATAGCAATCAAAGGAGTACTATTAATAAAACAAGTACCTCTGATCAGACGATTTGCACTTGAAGTCTTAGTTCCTACCAAAGAAAATACCTTCCCACTAGCTGGAGCTTGCTTCGGTTTCGGACACTTTGTACTAACATGTCCCAGCTCACCACAATTAAAGTACTTCACCATGTTTCTCTTACAATCAGCTGCAATGTATCCTATACCTCCACAGTTAGAACACTTTCTAAAATCTTTTCTGCACTCAAACTGACGATGCCCCACTACACCACATCTATAACATCTCATAGGACCAGACATCCCTCCTCCACTTGACCTTTTCTCAAAATTCCCCCTTTTGTTTACCTTTATCAGATGGTGTCACATACGGACTACCACGTAACTGTTGCTTCCCTTTCCTCTCACTCACACTCTTGTAATGAGTAGAACGAGCCTTACTGTCTTCTTCATAAATCCTACAACAATCTACCAAATCATAAAACCTCCGAATCCTTTGATAACCAATCGCCTGTTTTATCTCAGGACGCAAGCCATTCTCATACTTCACACACTTAGAAAATTCCGCAGTCGCTTCAGCATAATGAGGATAAAACTGCACAAGTTCCACAAACTTAGCAGTATAATCAACAACAGACATATTACCTTGTTTCAGTTCCAAGAACTCAATTTCCTTCTTTCCTCTCACATCTTCAGGAAAATACCTCCTCAGAAACTCAACGCTAAACACAACCCAAGTGATCTCCTCCTCTGCAGCGTCCAACACACGACGAGTACTAACCCACCAATCATCAGCTTCTTCCAATAACATGTGAGTACCCAGCCTCACCTTCTGATCCTCGTCACAATCGATCACTCATAAAATCCTTTCAATCTCTTTCATCCAAATCTGAGCACCATCAGGATCATATCTTCCTTTGAAGACAGGCGGTTTGTTCTTCCTGAACTCATCATTACCCGCAACATTAGGTGCACCCTGCACAGCATGAGCCATAGCCTGCATAGCAGCAGCCAAAGCAGCATCGTTCCTACCCGCCATATTCTGTTCATTTCCAATAACAGAAACTATGGTTAAACCAACAACTCATCCAACCACAACGACCAACAAGGACTGACACAACTGACACGGACTGACACAAACTGGCTCTGATACCACTTAATGTAACACCCCCAATCTATACCCCTAAATAAGTAAAGCGGTAAAAGAAAATTCAAAATTTCGTCAGAGTATAATTGAAATTCACAGCATAGACCGAAGGGTCACATCAATTTGAAACAATACATACAACACCTGCTCATAAAGATATGCAACAGTGGGGTAGCAATCAACAGAGGAACTTAATTCCTTACACCCACGTTTCAGACTTTAGAATAAAAGCGGAAAATCTAAAACTGAATAACATATATATATATCTCACAAAAATTTTGTCATACATCAAGTTATACATGCCAAAGCCAAAAGATATATATACATAATACACAAATATTCACAAACGGCCTCCCTAACTACCCGGTGTCACATATCAGAGCCGACCGAAAAAAGAATGAAGACGCAAAGCTTCACAAAATATACCTCCAGCAACTCTAATCTGCAATGCCTCATAGAGCATTATAAAACAGCAGAAGGGTGAGAAAAACAACCATAATATAATTGCACACAATTATATATATAACACCAAAAACACACATATATACGTTTCTCACCACAACTCACACCATAATTCCAACACAATGCAACACAAGGTATAATTCATAGTTCCATCACCAACACATATCCATATATCAATTTATCCACAATTCCACACATAAAACAACCATAAGGATTTATGCAATGCAAGAGACCGACACAACGACTCCATGCATATGCACATGCGGTACCGACTTCCAATGTTTCTCATCACTAGTTCACTCAGGAACTCTGCTGGAATCATCGCTCGTTACATTACTGCAACTCCCCGTCGGGCATACGATGTTCCCCGTCGCTCACACCTCTTTGTATAAGGCACACGACGTTTATGGATTGCTCACACCTCTTTGTATAAGGCACACGACCCGATCGCTCACACCTCTTTGTATAAGGCACACGATCATCTATAATCATCGCTCACACCCCACATGGGCACACGACGTTATAGGGGATTCCCTCTGGAATCAATCCGTCACTCAGGACGTCACAACAATGCATACCATGACTCATGACGTTTAATATGCACACATAAATGCATTCATTTACATCAACAAAATCACACTTTGCACTTATGCCCAAAACAGTGCATTTAATTTCCATACGGCCACAAATCATCACAACACCATCTAAACACACACCTTTACATCATACAACAGCACCTTGCATAATACACATCAATTACGCACACTTATAACGACAAAAGTCGACAACCGACACTATTCCCGATTTTCCGACATAATTAAATCGGCTAATAATTTCAAAATCATCATAATAAGAAATTACAGCTCAATAGCTTTCCAACGATACCAAGAATGTAAAAATCGGATAACCGGAACAAAAGTTACGCAAGAAAAACGAAAACGACATTTTAAAAAAATCCCATTTTACAATTGGCCTGACCATACGCGTATCACCATTCTCATACGCGTACAACCCTGATTCCTCGCTATTCCCATACACGTATTGCCAAGACCCATACGCGTATGGGTAGAAGTCATTTTCCCCCCAAAATTCACGTTTAAAAGTCCATACGCGTATGCTCAACACCATACGTGTATCACCAGATGACCCGGAAAAGTCACATTCCATACGCGTAATGGCCCAAAAACAAGCCAATGATACGCGTAACACTTAGGCTCATACGCGTATGAACATGCCCCATACGCGTACGGCCAGGGCAAATGTAGAAAAATTCTGCAGAACTTGGTTCTGCGTTTTTCATCCAAACTCCTCCAAATTCATCATCCAAATACAGAAAAACACCATTTTGAGGTATAACAATACATATCCAAGATGTATAAACAACAAAGAATACAATCAACATGAGTTTAGACACATTTGAATCAATTTCTAATAAATTTCACATAATATGGGTTTTGCTAAATTTTTCCATTTCAATCCAATAAACATCATAAATACACATACATAATCATACACAATCATACAATAATTGAGTTTCGCACCCTTACCCGATTAAATCGATTCTAGGAGTTGATTTCTTGAATTTTCCAAGTTTTCTTACTATTTCTCTTCTTCTTCTCTTTTCTCCTCTTTTTCTTTCTTCTCCCTTTCTTTCTTTCTATTTTCTCTCCTCTATTCTATTTTCTATTCTTACTACTTAATCAAAATATTATGAAGTGACCAAAATACCCCCACACTCAAATATCTCGCAAATGTTCCCAAAACCCGACAAAATATCACAACATTGAAAAATAACATATTTTTAAATAAAAGTCGAAAATAAAATAAAATAATAATAAAATAATCAAACGACTCGATTAATTAAAACTCACACAAAACTGGGGCGTTACATCATGCCTAAACATAGATCCATGGACTTGGGAGGCTGATAGATCAGTGTTTGTCCCTTGGTTGTTCCCCCTTGAGGTGTGCAGATATATAAGCATGCTTGGAATTGCACAATTTGAGCAAATCGAGCCTTTATGCACAAATCTGCCTTGCCAAGACAGTTTGCAGCAAGGCATGTTGCAGCTGTCATAAATCCTAGATCAGGTGGAGTTTGATGGAGTTCTTGGACATTTTGGAAAGCCCTTATATGACACAACACATGTGTGATCATAGTTTGTCTTGACACTTTTTGGATCCAAGTGAAAAATGCCCCTACATTTTGAGAAAAAGCAAGACAGATTCTGACTTAGTGAAAATTTCACTAAGTGTTGGAAAAAGTGACATTTCATGTTTTCAGCCATTTTGATCACTCCATAACTTGAAATCCATGAGGAATTAGAATGAGGTGTAGTTTACACTTTTAAATTATGCCATGAGAGTTACAAATCCATCTTTGGACCATCCAAAATGGTTGCTTGGATCTCAAGTTATGATCCTTGGAAGTTGGTACCCTAGCCACTTTGTTCCATAACTTAGAAAAAATTCTAAGCTTTCATGGTTACCCCTTTTACAAGTTATCCCACTTTCTTTTATTTTTCTTGATGAATGATGATTAAAATCACATATTAACATTATTTTAGGGTCGAGGAACCATAATTGTGAAAAATCTCAAAAAGTCAAACTTGACTTTTGTGCACAGTTGACTTTTTATCAGATGAATTTCAAACTGTGCAATCCTTTGTGAAATCAAGTCCTTAACCTAAATTAAACTTGATGGATATGTTCCATAGGTGTTATAGGGTGTATTTAATCATGTCCCAAGGTTTGGGAGCATGTTTGAGTCAAAAGTCAAAGGTACAATTGACTTTTTCCCCGAAACCCTAACGGTGGTCCTGATGAAATTGAAACTTGTAGATCAAGCTTCTTGGATCAATCCATTGTTGTAAATGGATCAATGTGGTGTATTAGAGACCCTCCAATCATGTCTTGAGGTCATGGCTCATGTTTTGTCCCAAAAGTCAACTTAGGGGTGAATTAGGTCAAGAAACCCTAATTCCTGATTTTTTTGTGAATGCATCCCCTGAGGCTAAATTGACTTAACGATTGGGTTTATGAGGTCCCTTGGAGTATTTTAGGTTATGCTTTGAAGCATTGGCTCATGCCCATAGGAAAATTTTCATCTGGAGGCCTTGGTCGACCAAAACCCTAATTTGGTGACACTGGCGATCTTGAGGCTTAATCCACTTGGAATGTCGCAACCTTGTGCTTGATTCTTGGTGTGGGAGTCCTCTTGATCTTTTATGGGTGTTTGAGAGGTTAGACAAGTTGAAGATCATGTCATTCCTTGATTGATCCTTTGTCTAAGGCTCTGAGAGGGCTTGAAACCCTAATTCTTGACTTTGGTGAATGCTCAAACATCTCTGAGGATATTGATGAGGCATGATAGTTCATCCATATTGTGATGATGATTTGCACAATGATGAGAAATCTTAGTGGTCAAAATTTGGGGTATGACAGATGCCCCTATTTAATCTTCTTGGACCCGAAGGTGTGAATGGCGAAGGTATTCGGGCATTCGGGGTGCAAGATGATTAAATATAGGAATACCTGAAATTTTGACAGTGATTATGAAGGGTAGTGTATGCATTCATCTTCTTTTGCTAAGCGTTAATACTTAGAAAAGGTAAAAACTTCCCCTCGATCCTGGTTTTCAGCCAAGGAACTGGTCTAAGTTTCCTTTGTCAATAAACTTCCCCTCGATCCTGGTTTCCTACCAAGGAACTGGTCTTAGTTTCTGAAATAAACTTCCACTCGATCCTGACCTTCAGCCAAGGAACTGGTCTCAGTTTTTTATGTAAACTTCCCCTCGATCCTGGTTTCCTACCAAGGATCTGGTCTCAGTTTCTGATATAAACTTCCCCTCGATCCTGGTTTCTTACCAAGGAACTGGTCTCAGTTTCTGAAATAAACTTCCCCTTGATCCTGGTCTTCAGCCAAGGAACTGGTCTCAGTTTTTGATGTAAACTGGTTTCCTACCAAGGAACTGGTCTCAGTTTCTGATACAAACTTCCTCGCGATCCTGGTCTCCTACCAAGGAACTGGTCTCAGTTTCTTTTGTCAATAAAATTTCTTGACAAGGGACGCTATTCGTAGTGGTTTTCCTCAAACTTCCCGCCGATTTTTCATGGGAGATGCCATTTGATGAAAAAAGTTTTTGATGTCAGACTTGATGGGGAACCCATTCTTCTGAGCTGCAGAGGTGTACAAACTTCTCTAGTGAGACACTATTTGTTGACTCTACTGGGGAAAATGAGCCTCTTGAGAGACTGCTTTCGCTTGGGGATATTACATCATACCCTTCCTCGAGATTTTCTCGGAGGAAATGCCATGTGATGTAATCCAAATTTGAGGTGCTGATGACCTTTTTGTTAGCGAATTTTCCAAAGAAGAACTGTTGTATTGCCGAATTTCTGATTAAGAGGCTTTGTCTAGGGATTTTCCTTAATCCGGGAAAGCGAAGATATCATCTTTGATGGTGAAGATTGACATCTGTCGAAGGTCTTCTTATTTTTCAGAGGTTCAAGTTATCAAAGTGGTCAAGGACCGTCTCCAATCCAGAAATAAACTGGGAGAGACATTGCTTAAATGATCTACCTCCTGACGAGGAAAGAACTGACAACTCAATTGAGAGGGCTTTTATCACTTGGGGGAAAAGACCGACCAGAGTGATAGTGATGCAATATGAATATGAATGCAAATAAATAATGCATGATGTATGAACGTGTATGCTGACAAAACTGACACGACATACAGACTAAGAGATGAACATGACTGGATACTCGGCCACTGCAGGGGATGAAAAGTATCACTGGTCCAAAATAGCAATTCTGCCTTCCTTAGGAGAGATAGTCCCCGTGGGGAACAACGGTTGGTCAGGCTTAGGAGATGAGAACTCTGTCGGGGATGTCAGACGAAATATTCGCATCTGACATAGATGATCCTTCATTCAGGCGCACTGGTTTTAGAAGGAGTACTTTGATTCTGCACCTTGAAGCTCGATTACTTCTGGAGAAGCGATCGATGTTCTTTCGATGTTCAACAGTCAAAAGAATTTTCCATCTTTATTTAAAAGCAGAAAAAAGTTTGACAAGTAAATTCATTTTTTATTTTATTTCAAGAATCGTTGAGCATATTAAAAACATCATTCTGTAAAGCTAAAACAAATGAGAATTGCAAACAAAAGCACTAGGGCTCAAATTTTATTGATAAGATGGAGATCAGCCAAGCGTTTGATTCCATAGAGTATTTACAAAGTTTAGAAAATGGTAATTTTAAGGGAACATGGCTACATTAAAACTTAACGACCACTATCCTTCTACCAACTTTGAATTCTGGACATCCTGAGCTTCTGCCGAAGATGACCTTAACTGGAGTCTTCCTTACTGATGGCATTACTGCTGCTGAGGGACTTGCCCCTTAGTTGGACATAGTTACCTGCCATTATCCCTAACTTTTTCCTGGATTGTACTTTTGAGATTTCCAATCCATCGGGATGATTTTTGATTATGTCTCTAATTTTGCCTGGACCTCTCTTTCGGGTTTTCAATCCACCGAGACGTTTTTTTTTTAATTTTATTTAGGCAAAGTATTTCTTGACTACGTCAACATTCGTGGGATAGGCAAATTCCTCTCCATCCATGGTTGCGAGTCTCAAGGCGCCGCCTGAGAAAGCTTTCTTGACCACATAGGGGCTGTCATAATTCGGAGTCCACTCGCCTCGGGAATCAGTGAGGAATGATTGTATCTCCTTGAGCACGAGGTCTCTTTTCCTGAAGACGTGAGGTCGGACCTTTTTGTCAAACGCCTTCTTCATTCTTTGTTGATACAACTGACCATGGCATAGTGTAACTATTCGCTTTTCTTCGATCAGATTCAGTTCGTCGTGTCGACTTTGACACCATTTAGCCTCTGTTAGCTTAGCTTCCATCAATACCCAGATTGATGGGATCTCTACTTCTATGGGAAGCATTGCCTTCATGCCATATACTAGAGAGAAAGGGGTTGCCCCTGTTGAAGTGCGAACAGATGTGCGATAACCGTGAAGAGCAAAGGGTAGCATCTCGTGCCACTCTTTGTAGGTTACAACCATCTTCTGAACAATCTTTTTGATGTTCTTGTTAGCCGCTTCTACCGCTCCGTTCATCTTAGGTCGGTAGGGAGATGAGTTATGGTGTTCGATCTTGAACTCAGCGCACAATTCTTTCATCATCTTATTGTTCAAGTTAGATCCATTATCAGTAATGATCTGGCTCGGAACACCATAACGGCAGATGAGACTGTTTTTGATAAAGCAGACCACGACTTGTCAGGTTACATTGGCGTATGACGCTGCTTCAACCCACTTGGTGAAGTAATCAATGGCTACTAGGATGAACCGATGTCTGTTCGAAGGCTATGGGGAAGAAAGAACTTTGAGATGCGTTGGCGGCACATAGATTTTGTCTGAGTATATCTGACACTTGTGACATCTTCTCATGTATTTGTAGCAGTCGGATTCCATGTTCAACCAATAGTACCCGGCTCTTAGAATTTTTCTCGCCATTGTGTGTTTGTTGGCATGAGTGCCAAAGGATCCTTCATGAATTTCTTTTATCAGCGTGTTTGCTTCTGGTCTGTCTACACATCGGAGCAAGACCATGTCAAAGTTTCTCTTATAAAGTGTATCACCACTTAGAAAGAAGCTGCCAGACAACCTTCTGAGGGTCTTTCTATCTTTCCTGGATGCCCCAGGTGGGTACTCTTGTTTCTGAAGGAAGCATTTGATATCGTGATACCAAGGTTTGTCGTCTATGACTGCTTCGATCGTGAAGATGTAACACTTGAATGTCAGTCTGGCGGTGAAAGGAATATGGATACCCTGAGGTGTTATGATGATTGCCCTAATTCCATTTCCATAATGATTAACAGCTTCGTCAAAGATTACTCCCCATTGGGAACCTGGTTCTGGCCCTTCACTGGGTAGTGGTTCATCGCAATCTTTCATTTTCAAGTACATGACATCTTCGTCTGGGAAGTCAAACCCGACCGGTTCTTGATCGTCAATCGGTTGATGAGCCAAATTATCGGCTAAAACACTTCCTTTTATGGCTTTCTGAGCATGGTACTCAATGTCGTATTCTGATAACAACATCTGCCAACGGGCTATCCTTCCCGTGAGAGCAGGCTTTTCAAAGACGTACTTGATTGGATCCATCTCAGAGATTAACCAAGTAGTGTGACGAATCATATACTGGCGAAGAAATTTGGCTGCCCAAGCCAAAACACAGCAAGTTTTCTCAAGCATAGTGTACCGAGTCTTGCAGTCAGTGAACTTCTTGCTCAAATGGTAAACGACATACTTATTCCTTTTTGTTTCGTCTTGTTGGCCAAGTACACAACCCATGGAGTCCTCCAAGACTGTTAAGTAAATGATCAGCGGTATTTCTTCCACTGGAGGTGATAGAATAGGTGGATTCAACAGATATTCCTTGATACTGTCGAAGGCGGTTTGGCAGTCTTCTGTCCAAACGCAGTCCTGATTCTTTTTGAGTAATTTAAAGATTGGCACGCATGTCGCGGTCATGAGGAATATGAATCTGGAAATGTAATTCAAACGTCCCAGGAATCCCCTGACTTGTTTTTCAGTCTTTGGAGAAGCTATTTCTTGAATGGCCTTGACCTTGTCAGGATCAACCTCAATTCCTTTCTGGCTGACGATGAATCCTAGTAGTTTCCCTGAACAGACACCGAATGTGCATTTGTTGGGATTCAAGCGGAGTTTGTACTTTCTTAACCGTTCGAATAGTTTTGACAGGTGGGTCACATGCTCCTCCTCTATTTTAGATCTGGCAATCATATCATCGACATATACCTCAATTTATTTGTGTACCATGTCATGAAACAGAGTATTCATGGCCCTTTGATAGGTTGCCCCGACGTTCTTCAAACTAAACGACATTACCTTGTAACAAAAGGTGCCCCATGGGGTGATGAAAGAAGTTTTCTCCATGTCTTTCGGTGCCATTTTGATTTGATTATAGCCCGAGAATCCATCCATGAAGGAGAATACTTTGAACTTTGATGTACTGTCTACCAGCATGTCAATGTGCGGTAAGGGAAAGTCATCATTTGGACTTGCTTTGTTCAGATCCCTGTAGTCTACACACACTCTGACCTTTCCGTCCTTTTTCAGAACTGGTACTATGTTGGCTAGCCATTGAGGATATTCTGACGTGGCGAGGAAACCCACGTCTATCTATTTCTGTACTTCCTCTTTGATTTTGATGGCCATATCTGGGTGAGTCCGTCTCAACCTTTGTTTCACCGACGGACATTCTGTTCTTAATGGTAGATGATGTTCCACGATGCTGGTATCCAACCCTGGCATGTCCTGGTAAGACCAAGCGAATACATCGGGAAACTCTTTGAGAAGCTTTGTCAAACTTTCTTTGACAGTTAGACTAAGCAGTTCCCCAATCTTGACCTCTTTTCTCTCTTCCTCTGATCCCAAGTTGACTGTTTCCAACGACTCTTTATGAGGTTTAATGGACCTTTCCTCTTGTCTGAGTAATCGGGAGATCTCTTCTGGAATTTCTTTATCATCTTCTTCTTCAGCCTCAAATACCGGGAATTCAAAGTTGGGAGAAGGCATTGGATCGTATGTTTCAATGGGGTTTAAAACAAGCAATCTGCATGGCGTGATGATTTGTTTTAGAAGAGATAGAGAGAATGCAATAGTGCGTGCAGTGTATTTTCTGATAACTGCTTGTTTTTATTATTTGAGCTATTTTTTTAGGATTACCATTTTCTGAAAAAGCGAAAAGAGAAAACAACAATAAATGCTGAAATTACAGAACGACGTTATTTTATTTATGATCTTGTTGATTCTTGAAACTACAGCCCTATAAAACAAAACTCAGTCGCTTTGGGCGAAGTGAAGAGGGACATTTACAGAAAGTGAGCCCTATCAAAACAGCCGTTTCACCTGGGCAGGGTGAAATTTTAAGATAAAGACGACAATTACTTTGACTTATGAACAACTTTCGGAACGTTGACAACAACCCATTGGCGGCGAACTCCTCGGTGAATAACAAAGTCTGGTACTTTCCTTCTTGATTTGTCTTTAGAAATAACACTGATTTCTAGTGGAGCATGATCATTGGAATCTGTCTCCCAGGCAGAGTTGTCGTAGGATAGCTCTTCTATTGTATTTTGCGCAGTGTTTGCACTCTCAGGTAAATCTCCCCATCCAGTTGGTTGGATGTCCTTGAGCCTGATACGAGAGCTTTCAAGAGTGGTGTACTTGACCATGAAGTTATACTTTCTACTCGGTTGTCCTAATGTATCCCACACTTATTTGGAACTGGAGGAGTCATCCCTCTCGATGACGTTGACCTCAGGAAAGGCATAGTTAAGGAACTCTTGTCCTATAATTATTGCGAATTCATCGTTGTACTAGATATTTTCTGAATGCCCTGAGTAATGATCCCATGACATGGTGGGGACGCATGTATTCTTTTCAATGATGCTTAGCTGATATGCATCGTTCGGCTGATTTTCTTGCCCCAAGTCTCCTGGGTACGACTGCCAGATAGGCAGACCATCCATTAGGGCATAATAGTCATGGTCAAAGTTGTCTTTCATCAGAGTGTCTTCCTCTAATGAGTTGGGTGGAGCACGACATCCTTCTGGATCACAATCTCCGTATATCATCTTGACATCTGACCTTGGTATAAATATTGGACTTTATGCCGGAAAGCAAAATGGTATAGGCACCTCTTTCTGAGACATATAACCGTCCTCGTTAAGATAAGACTTCCATTCTTCATCCGTATCGGAGGAGTCACCCTCGTTGATGGTATGTACTTCTTGAGACACTGGGTGAAGGAAACCTCCACTATGGAAGAAGTTCTGAATGGGATGAAGACTTTCATCGTTAGTAGCTGTTTGGGTACAGGTTGAAGAAAAACCAAGACCCTTCTTTTTCTTATTTTCAATAGGAATGACAAGCTTTCCCCATCCTTTGGCATTGTTACTTTTGATCACTTCAAGAGCATCTTTGTACGAGGAAATCGACGTTCATCCTTATGATTGGTTGTCATTGCTCACTGAAAGTGCTTGGAACTGAGTTCCAACAACCTCCTCTGGTTCTACACAAGTGGACGACGATAGGTTACTCACGATCAAGGCTTGCTCTCCGCAGACTGTGACTAGTTGGTCATTTTTAACGAACTTCAGCTTTTGGTGAAGTGTCAAAGTGACTGCCCCAGCCTCGTGTATCCAAGGTCTTCCTAACAAACAACTGTATGCTGCCCGGATGTCCATGACCTGGAAAGTGACTTGGAAAGTGTGAGGACCAATAGTTATGGGAAGGTCAACTTCGCCGATAACTGTTTTCTGGGATCCGTCAAATGCTTTGACGGTGACCTCACTGCCTCTCATCGGAGGTCCTCGGTATGATAATCGCATCAATGTAAACTTTGGCATTACATTTAGAGCTGATCCAGTGTCTACCAGTACGCCGGCTAGAGCATCGTCCTGGCAGTTGACTGTAATATTGAGTGCCATGTTATGATTTGGGCCCTCTTCCGGCAGTTCCTCATCACTAAACCCCAAGTTGTTGCAGGAAGTGATGTTGGAGGTGATGCCGTCAAATTGTCTTATTGACACATCTTGTTCCACAAAGGCCTGCTCTAAGACTTTCTGTAGAGCTTCTCTGTGAGCTTCGAAACTGAGTAATAGTGATAACACTGAGATTTTTGAAGGAGTTTGCAATAGCTGATCAACGATGTTGTATTCGCTCTTCTGGATGAGCTTCAGCATCTCATCGCTGTTCTTTGAAAGGTCGGGAACGCTATATTTACCGACTGGTTGATTAGGAATTTTCGTTTGAGATTCCTTTTCTTTGCTAGGTTCTCCAACTCCTCGGTTGAAGATTCGACTGCTCCGTGTTACTCGACTGATGTCTGCAATATTTATGACGGAGGGTAATGGAATTTCCTTTCCATTCTCAATTGTTGTTGCATCATATTTATAAGGGATAAATTTAGTTGATTCATACGGTAATGGTCCCGGTAGATAGATAATTATAGGAGCCTTCTGATTCTTCTGACCATCGTAAGTAATTTCAATCAGTTCCTGGTTGGGAACTTTTGATTCGTCAAGTAAAGGGATAATGGTACAAACATCTTTGGTCCTCTTATGATCAGAGATTATGACGACGTCTTTGATTTGATCATCAAAATAGTCTGGCATCAAGTTGATTCACCCAGAATCTGGACACGGTCGAATCTCGTTGTGATCCAATTGACTCTGAAGGGTTACTCGCACGAGGTAACATCCTTGATTATCTTCAGAGCAAACTCTACAGTGTTTATAGTTATGTGGTGGCACCTGGCCACGTCCGCTTTGTATGCAGTGTAACCTCACTAGATCTGTTCCCATTGATCAAGCATCCGAACTTTGATGCCTAGTAGGGTTCCTATTAATCATACTGACTTATTGTGTGTCTTCGTCTAAATAGATCGGAAGCCACCAGTGGTTTAACAAGTGTTGCAAAGTTCTTTGAACGAGAGTGCATCCTTGGTCACTCTCACGACATCCCTTACAGTTCTGATAATTATGCGAAGTCAGAAAACCGAGCCGGACCTACTTAGCATGCAACTCCACCAAGCTGATATTCATCAAACGAATATCAAAGATTTGAATCATATTCACTTGATAATGACTTCTATCACCGTAATCCTGAATCCATCTGACACTAGAGGGCCTCTTGTACAAAAGAGCATCCCTGTTTGTTTATCGAGCAGATCAGACAGGAATCGTAATCGTGCCGTGGCAGATTATGATGTTGGCTTTGCCTTGAGTGCATTGCCACCAAGTTGACATTCATCACACGAATGTCGTGGTTTTGAATGACGTTGGAATTTGTATAAGTCATGTTGACCCCACAAATTCTGTGATCTTGTATCCATCCGAGATCAAACTGTTCCTGTAGAGCTGATTGCACCACAGAACATCCTTGATTTTTCATAGAGTAGATATCACACTGGTGATAGTTATGAGATGGTACATGCCCATATCCACTCTATCTGCGATGCATTTTGACCAGGTTGGCCCTCAATAAGAGTACATCATGAATTTGATAGCTGTGGTTAGACTCTCCCTCTATCAAATTTACTGCAGCTTTCTCGTGTTGAGGCAGTGGGTTTATCTGAACATTTGGATTCGTATCCTTGAAGGATAAGATCCCACTCCTAACAAGCTTCTGTACATCGGATTTGAAGCTGAGACAGTTTTCTATGTTATGCCCCGGTCCTCCTTGGTGGTAAGGGCAAGTCTGATCCGCTTTGAACCAAAAAGGCGGATTTTCCAGAACTGTAAGAGGAGATCTGGTTTGGACATACCCCTTAACCAGTAGTAGTGGAAACAGTTCTACGTACAACATTGGTATAGGGTCGAACCCTGGTGGTCGCGTTGTACGGTTGTTGTTGTACGGAGGACGAGCCTACTGAAGAGGCTGTTGTGTCATTTGCTGATATTGTTGTTGATTCGGTTGGCTCTGAGCAACCTGAGGTTGATACGTAGGAACATGCGCAGGGTTGATAGCAGGAGTTACAGCTTCTACTGGTTGGTACCATCTCCTTTGCTTTCCGAGAGAGATATTACCAATATCTTGCTCTTTTTTCTTAGGGAGAGCACTACGTATCTTTTGGTACTACTTGATGATCCAGCGTCTTTTACTAAACATCCTTCTCGGACTGCTTCCTCAAGATGAACTCCCATGCCTACCATTTCAGTGAAGTCATTGGGCGCACTGGCAACCATTCGGTCGTAGTAAAATGAGCTCAAGGTTTTCAGGAAGATCTTTGTCATCTCTTTTTCCTCAAGAGGTGGACAAATCTAGGCGGCAATTTCATGCCATCTCTGAGCACATTCCTTAAAGGTTTCCTTGTCCTTCTACGACATGGCTCTGAGTTGATCTCTGTCCGGTGCCATGTCCAGGTTATACTTATATTGTTGAACGAAGGCAGCGCCAAGATCTCGAAAAGTGACGATCTTAGTGCGGTTTAATCCCATGTACCATTTGAGTGTGGCACCGGTTAAACTATCCTGGAAGTAGTGGATCAGTAGCTGTTGGTTCTCTGTCTGAGTTGATATCCTCCGAGCGTACATCACCAAGTGACTTTGAGGGCAAGAGTTACCCTTGTATTTCTCAAATTCGGGCACCTTAAACTTGTGCGAAACTTTCACATTGGGGACCAAACAAAGGTCTGCGGCGTCCTTTCCGAATAGATCCTGACCGCGAATGGCTTGCAGTTCTTTCTGCATCTCCAGGAATTGTTCCTGGAATTCCCTCATTCTCTCGTCCATACTTTTGTTACCACCAGTCGGTATCTGTGGAATCTGCCCTTCCGGGACAGTGTGTACCACGGGTTGTGGTATAGTCATTACGGCAGTTACTCTTGGTACTTCCCTCTCTGGAAGTTTGTAACCTTCAGGAGTTGCAGTCATGCCCCTGGCATCTTTGCTTTTCCGAAGTTTGTAACCTTCAGGCCCAACGGTTCCTGCTGCAGTTTCTAGATCTTCCGTGATCGAATGAATATATCCTTCAGGGATAAAGTTGATAGGAATGCCCCAGGGACGATCTTTTGGCATGTTATACCTAGGATCATACTTCTCCACTATGGGCGTCGAGGTGATCTCTGAGATCACAGTCATTTGTTGTTGCATCTGGGCTGCTGCCAGAGCTTGCATATCGTTGTGAAGCTTTCTCAAGTCTTCTTTCAGAGTGTCGAGTTCTTCTCTCAACTCTCTCTTCTTTTTCTCGAGATTATCCATTTTCTTTTGTTGACTGGCCTGAGTATTGTACGAATGAGACAGTTTGACTCTAGAATCGAGACACAAATGTGAGATTCGTAGGTAAGAAGAGTGCGTTATGTGAGAATGATGAATGATATGAAATGATTATATTAATTATTATTTTTTGTTTAATCAAAATAAACTTCGACAATTGGATTGCAAATATCAAACAATGGAAACCTCGTTTTATTGAATTCAAAGATTGTGGAAATGGAAATACAGTAATTTACATAGTGCTGTAAAAGGAAATGTCTAAGCTAATCGATCCTGAGTCCTCTTTGAAGAGAGCTCAGGTGCTGGTTCTGGTATTTTCCTTTTCTTTGACCGGGGCTCTCGAGCCGTTGTCGGGTTATCGTTCCTTTGCCAAGCGAAAGGAGCGAGCAAATTCCTTTGGTCTTCTTGATTTTCTACAGCATGTTGCTCTAAAATCTCGATCAGAGCATCTTTTTCTTTTAACAGTTGCTGTATTTTCTTGCACTCCACACTAAGAATACGATACTTGTTCTTCCAAGACTTCTTCTCCTGTTGAACTCTGTTGAGCGTAACCTGAAGTTTTTCCGTATCAGATATAAAATAAAGGACAGGGTCCCTTAACGGAAGAACTTCCTGACGAGGGTAAGGCATCCTCAGTTTGAGAGCTCTAGTTTGTACCCAGTGGAGATAGGGCTCCACAGAGACACAGTCTAGTTTTCCTAGAGACTCTCTTCCTTTCCTATGAACACGTTTCCAGGCATGCACTATTTCTGTCTTTAGTGCTCTGTCATTTTCTCCTTCCATGAAGAAAAGACCTTCCAGATGAGCATTACACGGGACATGCCTCATCGGGTATCCAAATTGACGACGAACTAAAATTGTATGATAGTTGATTCCTCCTTTAGTTCCTATGAGGGGTACATTGGGGAAGTTTCCACAACGGTCAATGATTCTGATCCCGTCATAGATTCGATTGTACCAGTTGATGTCAGAGTTGGTAAGAGCCATGATTCTCTGCGACCAACGTAAAGTATTCTTAGGATCCCAAAATGCAACAGATTTAGGCAATTAGGAAATGAACCATTTGTACAGCAGGGGTACACAGCATGTGATCATTCCCCTGCTGTATAAATTCCTTAAATGTACAGAATGATAAGCATCGGCGAGCAAGGTCAGTACAGGGTTTCCAATCAAAAATATCTTAATGGCATTGATATCTACGAAGTTATCGATGTTGGGAAACAAAAATAACCCGTAGGTGAGCAAAATAAAGACGCTATCAAAAGCGGCCATGTTCCCTATACTAGCAAAGTACAGGGCCTTCTTTATCAAAAACTGGGCTGGCAAACCCTGGATTCCACCCTTAGTGGTCATGTGAGTCCTAACTTCTGACTCATCCAAATATATTGCTCTTGCAATGGTATGATCCTTTGGAATTTCTTCCAGTCTAGAAAAGGGAGCTTGGTCAGTGATATGTAAATCAGTCAGGTGAGAGTACTCCTCCAGCGTTGGTGCTAGTTGATAATCCAGGAATGTGAAACAGTGATAGAACGGATCGTAGAACTGAAAGAGCGTAGCCAGTATTCCTTCAATTACATGGATCCTTAACAGAGACAGCAGTGCTCCATATTTAGCTCTAAAAGCATCAGGGTTAGTGATCATCCTCGCCAAACCTCTCAAATCCTCTAGTTTTGGAACTTTAAAGGTGTACTTGTGAGTTCTCCTTCTACCGAAATCCATAACGCAATCTCTTTATCTGACATTTGCAATCATTGTCTTAGTTTAATTTGAAAAAGAGAGACTAGAAGAGAAGTTTTTGTTTAATGTTTTTTAATGAAATGAATGCATGGATGCAGCACACAAAAACATAGAAAAAGAATGGGGTCAAGGGTTCGGTGTCATGAAGTCAAGACTCTACCCATCCCCAAAGGTTTCTACCGGTGGTTTTTTGTACCTGTCCTCAAAATCACTGACCCCTCTTGGGATAACAACAGCAGGCTGGAATCACCCGAGCAAGCTGCAGTATCTTAGAGTAATTTCAAATGAGGGTAGTATCACGTGAAAACTATTTCCGATAGCTTCTGCACTACAAAACAGTAACAAGGTTTCAGTCTACTAAAATCCCCAGCTTCTCAGATAACCCAATTGAACAATCTACTTTCAACAACCGAAGTCGTATAGGAATTGAATCTGTAAAGGGCATCTCCACTGATTCGATGGTCGACAGGGACCTCTTATTTGGGAGTCACTCCCTGTAAGATTACCCGTCTAGTGCCATCACTTATCTTAGGTGTATACTCAATCTTTCCAGATGCGGCATCACACGCATTCCCATTAGCAGAAAAATAAACACGAATATCAATTAGGAAAAACAATATATATATTTGTCCTAAAATCCTAAACCTCTAGTCCTATGATCCTAACAGTAAATGACTCCCCAGCAGAGTCGCCATTTTTCTGTAGCGAGCGATTTTTGTTGGTGACGCGACCACCTTATCGCTGAAGTTTGGGTTTTCCTCATCAAGGAGAAAGGGTGCTACTTTCTGATTTCTTATTTATCCCATGAAGCTAGAAGGGGAAGGGAAGGTATCTAAAACTAACCTTGCACGCGAATGTTTAACTGAACAAACGCTTAAAAGAGGTTGGGGGTCCGGGGTCAGGTTATACAATGGGTAGTTGTCAATTACCCATCCTATATGTGGTTATCCACAGGATTTTAGCTTTAGGTCTCGCTTTGTAATTGATAGTGTTTATCTGCTGATGGGTTGGGAAAGTTTCTTGGGAAGAGTGAGTGAGTGAGTTTTGTTTTCGGTGAAAAATGATGATGATGATGGCTTAAGGTATGAAACCTAAAGTTTTAATTGATATGAAGGTAATGGACCTAAGGTTTTTGATCGGTATGCTCGCTAAGATTTCGCAATCTTATGCCTACGTATTCCCGTTTAAACGAAACAGGGAAATCAGAGCAATTGTAGTTCCTCCTATTCTAAGGGAGGAAAATGAGGTTTTGGTGTCTTGTTCAAAGCCCAAGATTGAAGCTAAAAGGGTATTTGTGGCTTTTTCAAAGCCCAAGATTGAAGCTAAAAGGGTATTGAGATAGAATTTGTCATCTCTAAAGAGAGATTGTTGACTTTTGTGTGCCTTGATCAAAGCACAAGGTTGATGCTAAAAGGTTAATTGATTTGGCTAGGGGATTTCTTTATACAAAGCCTAAGAGGAGGCTAGATGAGACTGACTCAACAAGAGAGTGTATATATATGTCTTGTACAAGGCCCAAGATTCAGGCAAAAAAGAGACTGACTCTTTGGGGATATCATTATACAAAGCCTAAGAGGAGGCTAAAAATGGGTTTTGACTCCGTCGGGGAGGTTAATATGTGTCTTGTACAAAGCCCAAGATTGAGGCTGAAATGGGAAATTCAACTGACTCTGGTGAGGATATTTTTATGTGTCTTGTACAAAGCCCAAGATTGAGGCTAAAAGGAGTTAACTCTGCTGGAGAGTATTATCTTTCTTATACAAAGCCTAAAGACAGGGGCTGAAAAGAGTTTTGACTCTGCTTAGGGAAATTATTCCTCAAAAGCCTAAACGAAGGCTGGGAGAAAATGACTCGGCTGGGGAAGATATATGTCCCTAGTTTAAGAGAGGAAAATTTATGTCTTGTACAAAGCCCAAGATTGAGGCTAAAAGGGTTGACTCACCAAGAGAGTACTGAAAGGCGATTGACTCAACAAGAGAGTCTGAAAGGTGATTGACTCAACAAGAGAGTCTGAAAAGGTGATTGACTCAACAAGAGAGTCTTAAAAGGTGATTGACTCAACAAGAGAATCTTTTATACTAAAAAAGAGAGTGATTTTCTGTCTCGTACGAAGCCCGAGATTGAGGCTAAAAGGGTCTTGACTCAACAAGAGAGTCTGAAAAGGTTAGCTCCGTTGGGGAGAATCATTTGTACAAAGCCCAAGAGGAGGATGACTTCACTGAGGAAGGATCATTATACAAAGCCTAAGAGGAGGCTAGATTTCCACTGAGGAAAAGTCCTTATACAAAGCCTAAGAGGAGTCTATCTTTTGCCGGGGATAATTAAGATCCCCAGGCAGGTCCAAGTGAGGAACTCTCATGAGAGAGATCGGGTTTTTGCTGGAGATTCATCTAGAGTGATCAATGTTTTTTCCTATGTTTGAAAAGAAGTTGAGAATGTCTTTGAGACTCAAAGGGGGTTAGACTGTCCAAGTCTACTGGTGTTAAAGAGTTTTATCTTTTGTAGGATGCCCAAAAGAGGGCAAGGGCCTTAGGGATGAGAATCAACCCTAAAGTGGCCTGAGGTCTGACACTGGAAAGACTGCTCTAGCAAAGGATGACTAAGTTCTATCTTATACCTTTAAGAGGTTGCGAGGGTCCTTGTATTAAGCCCAAGAGAAGGCATGAGAACTTATAAGAAGCCGAAGGGTCCTTGTACAAAGCCCAAGAGGAGGCAGGATGCTTTTAGGAAGCCTGTGGGTCCCCAAACCAAGAGAAGTTCAAGAAATGCAATTCACAGAGAAGAGATCGTTCCAGGAAAGTTCGAGGGTTTGGAAGAAAGTCAATAGATGCTATTCACGGAGAATAGATCAACTCTGGGGAGTAGAATTTCTTTGACAATTTCTAGGGGTGACAGTCTGAGAAAAGGTTCATCGAGAATACTGCCTTTCTCTTTGTTCCATATTGTTTAACCCCAAGAGAAGGGAAAACTGTATCTGGAAATCCTATGGGGATCTAGTTTTATTTGTATTTAAAGAGTGACCAACAAGGCTTTACCTAGTTCTAGACGTAGTTGCAGGGGAAAACTCTAAATAACTATACTAGTATATATACAGTTGATATATGACGAGTATTTAAAAGTTATGAAAGAAGACTAACCATGCGCAGCTTCCCACAATACAGTTATGTATACGAAAGCAGATAAAAGTAAGCGGATAAACACTTACCCGTTGTAGAGCTTCCATGCTGTTTTGTTAGTTGTTCAAAGAAATTAAAGAAAGTTTTGATAGCAACTATATATTTGGATTCAAAATCAAAGGAGAAAGTATTTTGAACAGAGATCGGGGCTTATAGCTCAGGGAGAGGCGCAAATTTTAATTTGTTTGACAAATGGCGATCGCGCCGAGTTTTGAAAACACAATGGGACTTATACAATGACTGAGGCCCAAATTATTTTGGTTTTCAAAAGGGGTTGGGTCTTAAACTCTATTAGAGGCCCAAAAAGTGTTTTTGTACAAGTGATGGGGCTTACAACTCAGGGAGATGCTCGAATGATTTTGAAAAGGCGACGATCACGCCGTTGTTTTAAAAATATACAGAGGGACTTATACAATATGTGAGGCCCAAAAAATGTTTATTTACAAAAGGGGTTGGGTCTTACACTCTATTAGAAGCCCAAAAATGTTTTTAAGAAAAAGAATTGGGACTTATAGCTCGAGGAGAGGCCCAAAGGATTTGATTTTGAATTGGCGATCGCGCCAAGATTTTTTTAACGCAGAGGGACTTATACAATATCTGAGGCCCAAATGGTTTTAGTTAAAAGGGGATTGGGTCTTACACTCTATTAGAGGCCCAAAAGTGTTTGAAAAAAGATTTGTTTCGGGTGATTAAGATCAAATCCCTAAATTAATTTCAAAATGTATTTTAATTAAATAAAAACTTAATTAAAATGATCAAAATTATCAAACATGTGTGAAAAACAAGTTGTGATCTTAGATTAATGTTTGAAAATCATATTTTTATCCACAAAATGATTGGAAACCATTTAAGTTTGGAAAATCAAGAAAGAAAAAATACTTTAAATGTCAAAAAACAAATAAAAATTAATTCTTTGCAAAAATATCAAGTATATGAAATAAATAATATTTTTGGGAAATTATTGTAAAATAAAATATTTTAACATTTTTGTGAATTATTAAAAAAAGAATCAACTCAAAATCATTAAAAACCAGAGAGAAATTAATTTTTGAATCAATTAAATAAAATCACAAAAATTCAAATATTTAAAAATTCAAAAAAGGGCGCCAAGATCACCAAGTTCTTGCCCGCGCCCTCTGTTTCTTCAGATTTACGTTTTCCCCTCAATCTCACTGAATACTTGATGAAATCACATAATCCACATATCAATCTACTCATTTTCACCTCACGATCATGTCTATGGTCTTTAATTTCATTTATTTTAAGCATGGAATAAGAAATCAAGACAAAACCTCAATAACCCTAAATTCTGCAGGAAAGCTGCGAATTTTGATACACGATTCATACAAAGCAATTAATTGAGGGGAAACCCTCCATACATGATTATGAACATATGGCAAAATTATTGTGCGAGGAAATATGCATGAATCATGAGATGACCAAGTTTAGGCTTACTTGAAGGTCGTGGCAGCAAGAGCAATTTGATTTTTGAGTTAGAGGTGTTACAGATGAGTTGTGATGATCTGAACAACTTCCCTACGCCATATGGAATGTGTTTGAATGCTTGGAGTGATTGGAAATGGACTGGAACAAGTTATGGCACCTCAACTGTAACTTGGTTGAAAGCTTGAGCAATTGGCTGGTGATTTTGTGGAATTGGTGTTCCAGATGTTGTTTAAGTGTTTGGATCACTTCTATATGATGTTTATGAGGTGTGTGTGTGTGATTGGTTTGGTTGGAATTGTTCTCAAACTCAAAACCCGATAATGACTTGCTTTAGAAGGCAATTTTGGAAGTGAGAAGGTGATTTTGAGGAAAGCATCAGTTTGGGTGCTTTGGTGTACTCAAACTGATCACAAATGAGCTCTATTTATAGTAGAGTAAGTTTGTTTTGCAAGGAATAGGGTATGGCATCTGGTACAGGTCTGTGGCCAATTGGATCATTTTGGAATCTCAAGTCTCCTCTAGCCATTGACTAGAGGTTAGAGCACAGGCCTATGTGTCTTTGGTTCAGGGATAAGTCTTGACTGAACTTGGATAACATTGTCTTGATGAATGCCACCTCTATGCATCAGTTAAATGCTTTGAAACAAAATTGAATATTTGAAGCATCTTTGAATTTAGGAGTGTCATGCCTAAACATAGATTCATGGACTTGGGAGGCTGATAGATCAGTGTTTGTCCCTTGGTTGTTCCCCCTTGATGTGTGCAGATGGATAAGCATGCTTGGAATTGCACAATTTGAGCAAATCTAGCCTTTATGCACAAATCTGCCTTGCCAAGATAGTTTGCAGCAAGGCATATTGCAGCTGTCATAACTTCTAGCTCAGGTGGAGTTTGATGGAGTTCTTGGACATTTTGGAAAGCCCTTATGTGACACAACACATGTGTGATCATAGTTTGTCTTGAAAATTTTTGGATCCAAGTGAAAAATGCCCCTACATTTTGAGAAAAAGCAAGACAGATTCTGAATTAGTGAAAATTTCACTAAGTGTTGGAAAAAGTGACATTTCATGTTTTCAACCATTTTGATCACTCCATAACTTGAAGTCCATGAGGAATTAGAATGAGGTGTAGTTTACACTTTTAAAGTATGCCATGAGAGTTACAAATCCATCTTTGGACCATCCAAAATGGTTGCTTGGATCTCAAGTTATGATCCTTGGAAGTTGGTACCCTAGCCACTTTGTTCCATAACTTAGAAAAAATTCTAAGTTTTTATGGTTACCCCTTTTACAAGTTATCCCACTTTCTTTGATTTTTCTTGATGAATGATGATTCAAATCACATATTAACATTGTTTTAGGGTTGAGGAACCATAATTGTGAAAAATCTCAAAAAGTCAAACTTGACTTTTGTGCACAGTTGACTTTTTATCAGATGAATTCCAAACTGTGCAATCCTTTGTGAAATCAAGTCCTTGACCTAAATCAAACTTGATGGATATGTTACATAGGTGTTATAGGGTGTATTGAATCATGTCCCAAGGTTTGGGAGCATGTCTGAGTCAAAAGTCAAAGGTACAATTGACTTTTTCCCCGAAACCCTAACTGTGGTCCTGATGAAATTGAAACTTATAGATCAAGCTTCTTGGATCAATCCATTGTTGAAAATGGATCAATGTGGTGTATTAGAGACCCTCCAATCATTTCTTGAGGTCTTGGCTCATGTTTTGTCCCAAAAGTCAACTTAGGGGTGAATTAGGTCAAGAAACCCTAATTCCTGATTTTTTTGTGCATGCATCCCCTGAGGCTAAATTGACTTGATGATTAGGTTTATGAGGTCCCTTGGAGTATCTTAGGTTATGCTTTGAAGCATTGGCTCATGCCCAGAGGAAAATTTTCATCTGGAGGCCTTGGTCGACCAAAACCCTAATTTGGTGACACTGGCAATCTTGAGGCTTAATCCACTTGGAATGTTGCAACCTTGTGCTTGATTCTTGGTGTGGGAGTCCTCTTGATCTTTTATGGGTGTTTGAGAGGTTATACAAGTTGAAGATCACGTCATTCCTTGATTGATCCTTTGTCTAAGGCTCTAAGAGGGCTTGAAACCCTAATTCTTGACTGTGGTGAATGGTCAAACATCTCTGAGGATATTGATAAGGCATGATAGTTCATCCATATTATGATGATGATTTGCACAATGATGGGAAATCTTAGTGGTCAAAATTTGGGGTATGACACCAGTTTCAAGCTCATTTTTGAGTGGCTTCCAAGCATTATTTGGAAATCATTTTGAAATGAAATTTGTAGAGTGATCTTGCATCTTTCGAACCATATAAAGAATGTTTCATTTGGATTTAGGAATCAAAAGTTATGATGCTTTGAAGTTGGGACATTCAAGTTATTCAAGTGAAGAAAAGACTTAGAATTTTCAGCATGACATGGCAGCTTGTATTATGCAACCTTCATGGCCAATTCTCTTGGTGATCTAAAACTCATTTCAACTTCTTTCCAACACAAAAATTACACTTTGCCATGAGAACTTTCTAATGATATCAAGACCTTGCCAATTGGTTCCATATCCTTCAAGTTATGACCATCCAAAATCTTGATCTCAAAGATGTGAAAACATTAAAACACTTAGAATTTTCCAAGCTCAAGATGCAGTTTTGTACCCACGAATTCAATGACAATTCTCACCATGTTTTAGGTTTCAATTCAACTTGATTCTAACATAAAAATTGTTGTGTCAAATCCCTTCTTTAATTTGATACCAAAACCTTGACATTTAATTCCATAATCACCAAGTTACACAATCCTAAAGTCTTCACCATGGAAATGATCTTCAAGTGTGTTATCTAGGGTAACCCATTTAAATTGCAAAGAACAAGCCTCTCATTGTTGTTGTACCTCATACCATGCGCATAATTCACACCAACATGTCATTCTCATTACCTCAAATAGCCATGCAAGGATCTTACACCATACATGCACTACCTCACACTTACTTAACAAAGCCATGAAAAACAAAAATAAATTTTTGCCAGCCAATGTTCACACATCACATACATCATCATCATGTACACTATAACAAGAATGCACACACACATACTTTAAACCCGTGCCTAACACCATAGCATATCATTTTTCAATTTTTCTTAACCAAGCTTCCAACCAACTTTCCAACTATGATCAAGCACTAACTACACTCTAACCAACCATATAAATCCTCTAACCAATTCAGTTATACACAGTTACTCCATTTTTTTTGCTCAAACAGATCCAAATTCGCCATTGAAACCATAATCTTCATAGCTTCGAAACTCACTCAATATTGAAGCTTTGGCCAAGATTCTTTCACTATTGTCATCTCCACATTTGATACCAGCTTCTGTATGCAATCATTTCCACCTGGGAGAGCTATATCACCATCCACGATTTCATCAACTTCACCAAGAATTTGCATTTTCAAGCTGGATTCAAAGAACCTGAACATTTATTTTGCTCAGTGGTGATCTCAAGATATTGCATTGAAGTTCTTAGGGTTTCCTTTCACGTAGTTTGAAGCTCTATCAAGGTCAGAATTCTTGAACTTTTTTGCATCATTTTAAGACAAGTATGGTGGTTAGAATCATGTAAGTTATGTGCATCTGAAGTCCTTCAAATGGAGGCAATGTTTGTGAATAGACCTTAGGGAAAAATGTGAGATCTTGGAATTTTAGGGCATAAATTATTCACTCCGTTTTGCATTCTAGAGGTACTTAATGGAAAATCTAATGGCATATTCGAATTCTACGCACGAAACGAGTTAGGATATGGTGTTCTCTTTTATTTTTGGAAATGTTGGCCGCTGCCTACGGTGGTTGTCCACCGGAGAAGACGACTGGAGCTTAGCTCCGCCGTTTTTAATTTTCAACCCTAGCCAGTCAACACATGTGTGTGAGTTTTCCATTGGGCATTGTGAAAATTTCTGATCCAGCGTGTATCAAACCCTGCTAGTGTGTGATTCTTTCCACTCCCACCAATAATGGCAAGCTAGCACATTAATGAAGCTGAAAAGGAATACATACATGCTTTAATTCTTTTTCTTTTATTTTCTGAAATTAATAATAATGATAATAATCAGAAATTGGTTTGTGTTTTTGAACTGGGCCACGTGCTTCTTACTATCCACAACCCCAGGTTCTATGGCCCAATGATTTTGAACGCAGGAATTACTATTGTTACACCCCCTTGCCTTATATTCTTGTTTTTTAATTTTAATTTTGATACACGTTTAATTTTGGAATTTGAAAAATAGTTTTTGTCATCAGAAAATTACAAGAAAATTCATGAATGATCTTTGAGGTGTTAAATAATTTTCTGATTAATTTTGATAATTGTTTTGGAATTTTAATTCAAAGGTGCATAAAGTGACATATCTTGCAAGTTAGGGTTTGAAATTGAATTTTCCTAATGGTTCTTGATCCCAATTTTTGTGTACATTTAGTCACTTGATAGTATGACACGTTGATGTTAATTTGGCCTTTTCACAATAGTTTCTGGTACACTTTTGAATCATCTTTTTGAGACTTGTTTGAGTTATCATTGCTTGATAACTTGCCATATGCTTGCTATTGTTTGAGCACATTGTGCACATAATCTTGAGCCTATTTTTTGGACATGTTGATCTACTAACTTCCCCTTAACTATTTTTCATGAGTGGATCAATGCATACCTAATGTTTGGATGGATGCTTAGAATTAGGGTTGAGATGATGCTTTTGTGTGACTCTTTTTAGGCCAACTTTCTGGACATGTCCAGGCATATTCAATAGGACATTTTGTACACAATTGTGATGCTTTGATGTTGATTTTTGACCATGTTCTATGTGCTTGTCTTGAACCCTAAATGCATACCCGATACTTGTTCAATGTTTACCTAAGTGCTTGGATTTTGATGATGCATTTATGCAATCCATTTGGGATCTTTTGATCATTGATTCATACTTTTTATAGAATGAGGTAAAGCCTTTCCATACTATTTTATAATTCATTTTGTGTGCCTCTAATTGGTGTCATGCTTGCATGAACTTGAACATGATTGTGCGTCAACTTTGACAACTTTTGCTTGAGACACTTGAATGCCATCTTTGCTCAAAGTTTGTGAGACTTAAACATGAAATATTATAGGTCATTTGCTATTGACTTGTATGGTTTGGCACTCACTTGACATGACTTTGTTCATTCTCTTACATTATTCAAAGTTCACATGCTATTAGAGGATGATTAGGGTTAATTTTTAGTCCTTGCTTGTTCTAATCTTTGAGAATGTGTTGCCATGACCACTTTGTGACAACTTGAGGGTATTTTTAAGCATTGAATACATGAATTAGCTTCCGGATTAGGTCATTTACAAGTCAATTTCATGCTTGCTTGTTCATTGTTGTACCGTAAGTGATTGATGCATCATAAGGGTAACATTCTTGGGTAGAATTGCCTAATCTTTTGAACATGATTTGATGTGGATTTAATAATCATTTCTTGATATCCCAAACCACTTTGCATTGATTATGATGTGTAGTGCTACTTCCCGATGTGGTTTCTTCCTTCAAGTTTACATGTTTGAGCTTTTAAAGTGTATCTTACATGAACATTGTGATGACATTTGTTTGAGTTAAGATATGGTACATGATTTGAATCTTTTTAAGCTTTCTTTGGACATTAAAATGAGTTGAATGAAATGTGACATACCTACTGCCCTATCTTGGATCTCACCCTTTTAGGACTCATTTCACTTTGTTAGATGATTGACATTACTTCTAGTTTAGTCTTAGGACATTTGCATGAGCATAAGTGCATTGTTTTGCATATTTCTTTCAACTATCCCATAGTTGAGCTTGGTTGACATACATGAACACTTGTATCACTTTCCATTGATATCAATTATTAGACTCCTCATTCATCTCACTTCTTCTTTACTTCTTTGAATTATGATTGAATCATCTAATGTTTACTTGTGTATGATCACATGTTCCCTTATGATTCCTAGCTTGAATCTAATTTTGGATTAGGTTCAACGTAGGAGAGACATTAGGTTCTCAATCCAAGCATGCTAAGATAGGTAGAGATTCCCTTTCCTAACTTCAACTATAGGGTCAATCATTGCATGAAAACTTCTAGGATAGAGATTCCCTTAGATTTTCTCTTAACCATTTGAGTCTCTCTTCTCTCTCTAAAGATAAAGCAAAAACACTTAACAAATATTGCATGTGGAGTGCGCCACGAGCCTTAAGCACACGGGGAATGATTAGTGAAGGTCTTCTTTACTCTTCTAGGGTGCTTTGCAAACGTTCCGTTGGGGGCGACCTTGCAAGGTATTCGCTCCTATGTCATAGTCTTTAGCATAACACATATCGCAAACAAAGCAAATCAAAACACTTCTTCTAAAAGACATAAACAAATCAATCGTCTTCCTTCGGGATTCTTTTCTCATCTCATTCACTCTAATCGTAAGGACACGCTATTTCCGTTCTACCACAAATAGGTAAATGCATAAGTCTCCACGCAACGAGCGGCAACACCTAAACTTCTAGAATGCGAACATTAGCTTCGTCCACATAAAAAAACACTAAGCAAACAAAGACCCATGGGTCAAACTACGACTACTCTGACTTCCTCTCTCTCGTCCGATTGAGGATATGTAGGCACAAGACAGCGATGTCTTGGTGAGCAACCTTCCCCACATTCCACCCGTAGTCCTCCGAACTACGTTGACTCTGACTTTCCCATTCCCGAGGGAATACTGTTGAAAAGTATTTTGGGGGTGTTTTATCGTATCCACAGGGATTAAATGTATATTGTCATCATTCTATAGTCAAAAGCGTTTCAAACTTTTAAGTAACAAAGAGTTTGGTTTTTCGTATCGAATCGTTTACATAAAATTTAGTACTCAACGGTAAAGAAATTGGTTTTAGAGTTTGGTAAAAACATGCCAAGATTAGGGTCCGATAATCCGTTTTATACGTATTTACTCGATAAAGTGTGTGAACTTGTTAACAATAAATATAACCACATATCCTCTCAACAAGTTTATCTCTAACACTTGTTGTGAGATTTATCATATTGATCCTTTGATGATCTCTCACTCAAACTACCAATATGATAACATTCAAGTTCAATATTTATGAACATCAACTTTCAAAACTATCTCTAGCCTTATGATTATTGATGGATTGAAACTTAGGTCAAGTTTTAATACATATCTCTCGATCATGAACTAAAATAAAATATAAACCGTTTAAACAAAGTTTTTCTTCTATATATATCATCAACAAAGTTCACAAACTTACAATCAAGATCAATACATACAAAATGATGGATTACCTACCACTAATCTTGACACAAGATGTGTTTAGCTACACATATTCATTGTAGCTTGCTTCACAAGTTTCGTGAGGAGATGAAAAAGCATCTGCATCGAAGAATCGAGATCGGATGCAAATCCAGCTTCTCTATGTGAAGAATCTCTCTTAGATGAAGAAATATCATAAAAATAGGTTTTGGTGTGATAAAGTGAAGTTATGATCCCAAGAAAATGCATAAAATCTATTTATAATACACTTGAAATCAGACATATTCGTACTGCGAATGATTTGTTCGCCTAGAAAATGATGAAAGTGGCACCTGAAGTGCCTTATGATAAGCTAATCCGCCCTTGTTTGTCTGCATAAGTTCGTAATGTGAACTTTTGTTCATAAAGAGAAATATTCGCCAAAACGTTCGCAAAGCGAACTTAGGCTCCCTTTCTTACTGCCTCAGCCAAGGGTTCTTCGCCAGGTACCTCGCAAAGCGAGTAAATCAGCGAACATTCGCTGGAAGTTTGCAAAGCGAGCTTTAGTCCCTTTTCCTACTGTCCAATTCTTGGACCATTCGCCGGGACTTCGCTAGTTTGTTCGCAAAGCGAACATTCGCTGGCAAGTTCGCTTGTTTTCCTCTTTTCTTTGGCAGCTTGTATCAATTCTTTGTGTCTCACATCTTTGATCAAGTAGTGCCTTTTCCTGCACAATAACACACATATTACAAGCACCAAAGGTATATAAACAATGTTTGAAGAACAACAACAATTCAATACTAAATTCCATAATTAAAACATGAAAGTGTTGAGAAATGCCAAGTATACAATAGAAATATTAGTCATGTTTGACATCTAACAAATACGTAGGCCTAGGACGGCGATGTCCTATCGAGTCTCTTTTTCTCTTTTTGTTTTCCGTTTCCGTTTAGTAGTAGGCTTTAGATAACACACCCTTTGGTCAGAACATCAAGCGTGGATCACATCGAGTACGATGGACGCGAGGGGGTGCTAATACCTTCCTCTCGCGTAACCGACTCTCGAACCCAGCCTATGGTTGTGATGACCATGTCTTTCCTTCCTTCAGTTTTTTTTCCGATCGTTTAGTTACCCTGCGTCGGGATAAATAACATTCGGTGGCGACCCTTATGTTTTTTCTGCCAGTTGATTTTCGCAGTTGCGACACTGAGGAGACATCGTCAGCTTCAACGTTCTTCTTCGCCGGAATCTTCAATTTTGTCGCCATCGAGGTAAGCTTCTCCCCCACCTTCCTTGCTTTTTTTCTTGACGTCATCATGTAGATCTTTTAGAGGTGGAGCCTTCCCCTAAGGCCTCGTGTCCAGAGACTCCACCATAGTCATGTAGTCGCGATTTTGAATTCTAGGGTTTGTTTTCAACTTGGCTCGATTTGGTCGATAACGTAGGTATTCTGAGAAATGGTTGGAGGATTCAGAAAGGGGAGGTCACGACGAGCTTTTTGATGTAGCTAATAGGTTATTTTTTACTCCGCCGCCGCCGGAGGCGATTCACGGTGCGGCGGAGGAGATGATTGTTTGGTGAATCATTGATCAAAGAGAGAAGTTTTAGTTCGCGTGTGTTTTTTTCCTCTTCCACTTAACGTAGCCTTGGAGGAATAGTGGTGGGCCGCAGGCCATATGTTTTTCTAATGGCGCTTTTTTCCTCTTGCACCCCCCTGAGTATGCAATAAAAACCAATTGGGCCTTGAGTTCAGGCCCTAGGCCATTTCCCCATCAACCTCTATTTTCAGATATGCACCCCCTCTACATCATTTTTTAATTAAATTTTGCTTATTTTGTTAGGGAGATTTTTTATTGTATATTTTTCAATTGAATGTTAATTTCTATAATGTTAATTGATAATTCGATTTTGCTAAATGTTGATTAGGATTCCATTAAGTCTTGATTGAATTTTGTTAATATTTTGATGACTGTTTTGTTGATTTTTTTGAAAAATACTTGATTGAATTCTGTTAATCCTTTGAATAGTTCTCATGAATATTTTTGTTGATTTTCTTGAGTAATATTTGGTTGAGCTTTGTGATATATCTTGTTGAGCATCATTTCCCACCATTGTTGTTGAAGGCTTGTTGTTATAGTGTTCTAATTTTGTGTGAGCATTTTGTTAAGAATTGGTGGCATAATTTGTTGAATATTTTGACTACTTTGCTAGTTAACTTTTGTGTTATGCCTTGATTAGTCCTTCCATTTCATTTAGAATCATCTTGTTCATTCATCATCATATGCATTTGTTAGTTTCTTGGATTGGCTGGAATTTTGGTAAAACAAAGGTTGTTCAATGTTGATGTCAAGGTGGTGATGTTGCAACATTGAGTCTTAACACTGGGCTGTGTTAAGTGTTTAAGTTGGTTGTCTGATGTCACAAGCGATGTTGTGACATTAGATCTGCAGAATTAGTAACATCAGGTTTAGTGATGTTGTTAGGGTTTGCGTTTTAGCTGGAATTATGGAGAGCAGGTAGTCTCATTGGTTGCGAATATCTTGGGATAGATATTCTCTGTTGCATAGAGATTTGATGCAAATTTGTAGGAGGTTTAAAGGCTGAAGATTTAAGAAGATTTTGGAGAGAAAATCTGTTTTAAAAAGATTCAGTTTTAAATAACAAATCAGATCAAATATTGCAAGGAGTCCAAGCCTAGTTCAGGTGGCTATATAAAGCGCATAGATCAAAGGAAGAAGATACAGAAATACAGAGAGAAGATCAAGAGCATAGGCTGAGTGTCTTGAGTATTTTGTACGAGTTTTGTATACACCATTCTAGGTTGAATTGGAAAGTTGTTTTCTGTCCTCTCTTAGATGTTGTGAAGCGATAGAGAGTTGTTACTTGATCAAAGCTGTGAAGCAGGATCAAGGTTTCTCAAAGAGGGTGTTCTTTGAGAGGTTTTAGGGATCGAGTAGTGTTCTCATATCTAAGTGGTTTCTTAGGTAGAAAGTCACTAGTAGGAATTAAGATTAGGAGATTGTCAACTGGGTTGTTGTGTCTGTAATTTAATTCTACAAGTAGTGAATTTCATCCCTGGCTTGGTAGCCCCCAGACGTAGGTAGTTAGACCGAACTGGGTTAACAATTCTGTGTGTTCATCTGTTGTGAGTTATTGTCCATTGTTCAAAGTGTGTTGTTGTGACATCGTGTGTGACATCACATATCTGGTACCAGAATTTCAATTGGCATTAGAGCAGGCATCCTGTCTGTCTCTGGGTGAGATCTAGGGAAGTTACTTTCTGGTGTAAATATGGACAAAGAGGTTGGAGGATTTGTCAATAGACCCCCTATTTTGGATGGATCCAATTATGACTATTGGAAGCCAAGGATGACGACCTTCTTAAAATCCTTGGACAGCAGGGCATGGAAGGCCATTATTAAAGAGTGGAAAACACCTGTTGTATGTGAAAAAGATGATGCTGGGAAAGATAAAGAGGGCACCTCAAAGCCGAAGCCTGAAGAAGAATGGACCAAGGAAGAAGATGAGCTTGCCCTTGGTAATTCCAAAGCTTTAAATGCAATTTTCAATGAATTGGATTAGAACATATTCAGGTTGATCAATACCTGTGAAGTTGCTAAGGAAGCTTGGGATATTTTGAAGGCTACACATGAAGGAACATCTAGAGATAAGATGTCAAGACTTCAGCTTCTGACATCGAAGTTTGAAAGTCTGAAGAGGAAGGAAGATGAGACTATCCATGACTTCCACATGAGTGTTCTTGAGCTGGCTAATGCATCCAGTGCTCTTGGAGAAAAGATGTCAGAAGAAAAGCTTGTAAGGAAAATCCTTAGGTCTCTTCTTAAGAGGTACAAGATGAAAGTGACTGCAATTGAAGAAGCTCAAGACATCAGCAAGATGAGGGTTGATGAGCTCATTGGATCTCTTCAAACTTTTGAGCTTGAGTTGAATGAGGAAGAACCAGAAAAGAAGCCAAAGAGTATAGCCTTGGTTTCAAATGATCAAGAAGAGAAAGTGAATAGTGCTGAATCCCAGGAGGATCTATCTCAGGCCATTGTTATGTTGGGAAGGCAGTTCAACAAGGTGTTCAACAGAATGAACAAGAACTTCAAGCCTAATGTCAAGAACGTCGCTTCTGACATCAGCAAGTATAAGGAGAAGGATGAAGAGAAGACTGCTCAAGAAAAGGGTGTTCAGTGCTTTGAGTGTGAAGGTCATGGACATGTTTAGAAAGAATGTCCCATATTCCTGAAGAAGCAGAAGAAAGGAATGACAGTTTCCTGGTCAGACTCTGAAAGTGAAAGTGAAGGAGAGTCAGCCAAACATGTCAAAGCCTTAACTGGAACAGTGGTTTCTGATGGTGACTCTAGTGATGAGGAACTGACGTTTGAGGAGTTAGCACCCACTTATCAAGAGCTCTGTCTAAAGAGTGCAGAAATCTGTCAAGAAAGTGAAAAACAGAAGAAATAGATTGTTCAGCTTGAGACTGCTAAAGCTGATTTGGAAAATGAAGTCTTATTAGTCAAAGCTCATCTTGATCATATGACCAAATCTGTTAGGATGCTGAACTGTGGTACAGACACACTTGATAAGATTCTTCAGTCAGAGAAAGCTGCTGGAGATGAATCAGGCCTAGGATTTGTGGCTGAGAAAAAGGTATCTGCTGAAGCAAGGACTTCAGGAACCAAGAAGGAGATGTCTCAACCATTATCTCAACATCAAACTAAGAGACAGGATCCTACACCTAAGAAGGTTGTTCAGCCACAAAATGTTGAGAAGAAAAATAGTACTCATCAAAGGAAGGTGCAACCTCAAGGAGCTAGTCAGTATATACCTCCTCAATATCACAAGAGCATGGAGGCTGTTAGGTCCAATCAGAACAGGTTTCATTAGATGTCTCAACATCAGGGTAACTGGTATGGATATGGATATGGATACAACAATGTTGTACCTCATTACTATGGAAGAAGGAAACCTCATCATCATAGGAGACAGCCTAGAAGACAGCATCCTCAGTGCAGGAGACAGTCTACCTATGGTAAAACACAACAACACCATAGAAGACAAGCCAAATATGGAAGAAGGAGACAATATTATGGGTGGGAGCCACAACAATATCATCATCATAATGGTAGAAGATATAACCAATTCAGAGATGACAGAGTTAAATGCTTCTATTGTGGAAGGTTTGGACATATGCAGTACTCTTGTTTTAAACTGCATGGTTATCCACAATCTGCTCCTCAAAGAAAGCTAAAGGAGGCCAGGCCCAAAGTTGTTAAACAATGGGTTCCTAAGGAGAAAGTGAAGTGTCTTTTAGCCCACACTCCAGATAGACAGTTTGACAAGGATACTTGGTACTTTGATAGTGGATGTTCAAAGCATATGACTGGATTCAAAACTCTGTTAGTTGAAGTCAGTTATTGTCCCTCTCATGAGGTTATTTTTGGCAATGGTGAAAAAGGTGTAGTTGCAGGAATTGGAAAAGTGAAAGGTGATGGTAGACCTGAACTTGATAATGCTCTTTTTGTCAATGGTTTGAATGCTAATTTGATAAGCATAAGCCAACTGTGTGATGAAGGTTACAAAGTTAACTACACCAAAGATGAGTGTGTGGTAGCTGATGAGCATAATCAGGTTGTTATGAAGGGTGCCAGATCCAAAGATAACTGCTATCATTGGATACCTCTTGAAGTTAATTCAACTGATGATGTTCAAGTTGATGTTATAACATCAGACTATGACATCAGGTGTGAAAGGATGCTGAAAGATCAATCAGTTTTAATGAGCTCTGATGTGAATCATTTTGAATTTTTAAAAGGTAATTTAATTTGGAGGGAGAAAATCAGTGATTGGTCATTAAGAGGTACTCAAAATCAGACGCCTTACCATATTGATTCTATATCAAGATTCATCAAAGTTTTCTCTTCTCAGCTGTTCATCTCCCTTAATCTCAATAGAATAGAAAAATCTTCTCTAAACCTAGTCTGTTACAAAGGAACGATGTCTTCTCTATCCAAGAACTCTGGGTCTCCAAGTCTCGAGCGAGAAAAATCTAGGGTTTCGTCAGGTGAGGAACTGTAGCTATGAATGTAGAACCCATTTCTATGGTGTTCCCAGATTCTGGACCTTCTAATCCTGAACCTAAGAAAGCTACAACCAAGTTTAATAGTAGTGAAACCAAGAGACTTGTCACTAGCATTCTTTTTGGTGATAAATCTGAAACCAAGTCTTCCACTTTTCAAGCTGTTGAAGAGAAGTTTGATGTTGACCGGCGCTTGGGGAAGATTGCAGACAAGATCCTTGATAAGGGTTTACGGGTGAAAGGAATCTCTGTTCCTTTAAGACAAATGCCTGCTGAATAGGTGAGAAACTGATGATGTCAGAACATCAAAACCTAGAGTTGAAGCTCAGAGCTCTAAAAGAAAGGATCATGAAAGTGTGTTGCCTGAAACAACAAAAAGAGTACAGGGAACTTATGTTGAGATATCTTCTAAAGACAATGTGATCTTGCAAAAGACTGGAAAGAAGAGGAGAATCATAGAAGAATCAGACTCGGAGTTTGATGTTGAAGAAGATGTTCAAGACATCATCCCTGTTAGGACAACCATATTGAAGAAAGTTACTGATCAAGTTCCTGATGACAACATATCATTTCACTGTGCCAGTAATGCATCCATTTGGAAGTTTGTGTATCAGAGAAGAATAGCTGTGGAAAGAGAGCTTGGTACAGAGGCTCTAGAAAATAAGGAAATTGTGGATCTGATTAAATTTACTGGTCTTATGAGGACTGTCTCTGGATTGTCAAGATGCTATGATGAATTGGTCAGAGAATTCATAGTAAATATACCTGAGTCCATTAATGACAGCAGAAGCCTGAATTTGAGAAGGATATATGTAAGGGGTAAGTGTGTGTGGTTTTCTCCTAAGGTGATTAATGCTTATTTAAGAAGAAGTGAGGAAGACTATGGAGAATTAGAAGTGTCTGATAATGCTATTTGCAAAGAAATCACAGCTGGTCAAGTAAAAATTTGGCCTTCAAAAGGGAAGTTATCAGCAAGTTTATTAAGTGTGAAATATACTATTCTTCATAGAATAGGTGCTGTTAACTGGGTTCCTACAAACCACAAGACCTCTGTTTCTCCTGGTTTAGGCAAATTAGTTTATGCCATTGGAACAAAGAGACTAATTGATTATGGCTTTTACATTTATAATCAGACTATCAAGCATGCTGGAACAAGAGCTGTGAAATTGCCTATTGCATTTCCATCCCTCATTTGTGGGATAATTCTATCTCAGCATCCTGGGATTCTTCACCAGTATGATAGTGTTTGTAGAAGGAAGCCTGACTTGTCTTTTCATCAGAAGTTGTTTGAAGGAAAACATGTTGCTGATCATGTCAAGACATCTGCCTCAACATCTACTCACCATACTCATGTCAAGACTGATATGATTTCTGAACTGGAGGAAGCCTGTAAAGAACTAGATGAAGTCATCAGAGTAAGCACTGAAAGAAAGGAGAAGTTTAAAAGATTACTTATGACTCTGAAGATGACAGAAAAAGAAAGTGAGAAAGAAGTTGCTGATAAGAAAGATGAGTCTGATAATGACAGCTCAAAAGAAGATGAAGAAGATCTCAGCTCAGATGATTAAAGCTTTTACTATTTTTCTTAGATAGTAGTTTTAGTCTTATTTATGCTGTCTTTGTTTCAGCACTTAATGTGCTTGGTTTGTAACATGAATATTGTGCTGTATATGCACCCTTTATGGTTTTTGTTCTATGATTTGTTATGTCTGGTTGCTAACTATGAGGCTAACAATGAGAGCTAGGGTAGTACTAACTGTAGGTCTTCTGGTTGAAGGTTGTCAAATTGTGGCTAAAAAGGGGGAGAAGTAGCCAAGGAGTTGAAGTTGTCAAATATTCTGATATAGCCTTGGTTTCAAATGATCAAGAAGAGAAAGTGAATAGTGATGAATCCCAGGAGGATCTATCTCAGGCCATTGTTATGTTGGGAAGGCAGGTCAACAAGGTGTTCAACAGAATGAACAAGAACTTCAAGCCTAATGTCAAGAACGTCGCTTCTGACATCAGCAAGTCTAAGGAGAAGGATGAAGAGAAGACTGCTCAAGAAAAGGGTGTTCAGTGCTTTGAGTGTGAAGGTCATGGACATGTTAAGAAAGAATGTCCCATATTCCTGAAGAAGTAGAAGAAAGGAATGACAGTTTCCTGGTCAGACTCTGAAAGTGAAAGTGAAGGAGAGTCAGCCAAACATGTCAAAGCCTTAACTGGAACAGTGGTTTCTGATGGTGACTCTAGTGATGAGGAACTGACGTTTGAGGAGTTAGCATCCACTTATCAAGAGCTCTGTCTAAAGAGTGCAGAAATCTGTCAAGAAAGTGAAAAACAGAAGAAACGGATTGTTCAGCTTGAGACTGCTAAAGCTGATTTGGAAAATGAAGTCTTATTAGTCAAAGCTCATCTTGATCATATGACCAAATCTGTTAGGATGTTGAACTGTGGTACAGACACACTTGATAAGATTCTTCAGTCAGAGAAAGCTGTTGGAGATAAATCAGGCCTAGGATTTGTGGCTGAGAAAAAGGTATCTGCTGAAGCAAGCACTTCAAGAACCAAGAAGGAGATGTCTCAACCATTGTCTCAACATCAAACTAAGAGACAGGATCCTACACCTAAGAAGGTTGTTCAGCCATAGAATGTTGAGAAGAAAAATAGTACTCATCAAAGGAAGGTGCAACCTCAAGGAGCTAGTCAGTATATACCTCCTCAATATCACAAGAGCATGGAGGCTGTTAGGTCCAATCAGAACAGGTTTCATCAGATGTCTCAACATCAGGGTAACTGGTATGAATATGGATATGGATACAACAATGTTGTACCTCATTACTATGGAAGAAGGAAGCCTCATCATCATAGGAGACAGCCTAGAAGACAGCATCCTCAGTGCAGGAGACAGTCTACCTATGGTAAAAGACAACAACTCCATAGAAGACAGGCCAACTATGGAAGAAGGAGACAACATTATGGGTGGGAGCCACAACAATATCATCATCATAATGGTAGAAGATATAACCAATTCAGAGATGACAGAGTTAGATGCTTCTATTGTGGAAGGTTTGGACATATGCAGTACTCTTGTTTTAAACTGCATGGTTATCCACAATCTGCTCCTCAAAGAAAGCTAAAGGAGGCCAGGCCCAAAGTTGTTAAACAATGGGTTCCTAAGGAGAAAGTGAAGTGTCTTTTAGCCCACACTCCAGATAGACAGTTTGACAAGGATACTTGGTACTTTGATAGTGGATGTTCAAAGCATATGACTGGATTCAAAACTCTGTTAGTTGAAGTCAGTTATTATCCTTCTCATGAGGTTATTTTTGGCAATGGTGAAAAAGGTGTAGTTGCAGGAATTGGAAAAGTGAAAGGTGATGGTAGACCTGAACTTGACAATGCTCTTTTTGTCAATGGTTTGAATGCTAATTTGATAAGCGTAAGCCAACTGTGTGATGAAGGTTACAAAGTTAACTACACCAAAGATGAGTGTGTGGTAGCTGATGAGCGTAATCAGGTTGTTATGAAGGGTGCCAGATCCAAAGATAACTGCTATCATTGGATACCTCTTGAAGTTAATTCAACTGATGATGTTCAAGTTGATGTTATAACATCAAACTATGACATCAGGTGTGAAAGGATGCTGAAAGATCAATCAGTTTTAATGAGCTCTGATGTGAATCATTTTGAATTTTTAAAAGGTAATTTAATTTGGAGGGAGAAAATCAGTGATTGGTCATTAAGAGGTACTCAAAATCAGGCGCCTTCCCATATTGATTCTATATCAAGATTCATCAAAGTTTTCTCTTCTCAGCTGTTCATCTCCCTTAATCTCAACAGAATAGAAAAATCTTCTCTAAACCTAGTCTGTTACAAAGGAACGATGTCTTCTCCATCCAAGAACTCTGGGTCTCCAAGTCACGAGCGAGAAAAATCTAGGGTTTCGTCAGGTGAGGAACGTGTAGCTATGAATGTAGAACCCATTTCTATGGTGTTCCCAGATTCTGGACCTTCTAATCCTAAACCTAAGAAAGCTACAACCAAGTTTAATAGTAGTGAAACCAAGAGACTTGTCACTGGCATTCTTTTTGGTGATAAATCTGAAACCAAGTCTTCCACTTTTCAAGCTATTGAAGAGAAGTTTGATGTTGACCGGTGCTTGGGGAAGATTGCAGACAAGATCCTTGATAAGGGTTTACGGGTGAAAGGAATCTCTGTTCCTTTAAGACAAATGCCTGCTGAATAGGTGAGGTCTCAAAGTGATGACCTTGATGAAACTGATGATGTCAGAACATCAAAACCTAGAGTTGAAGCTCAGAGCTCTAAAAGAAAGGATCATGAAAGTGTGTTGCCTGAAACAACAAAAAGAGTACAGGGAACTTATGTTGAGATATCTTCTAAAGACAATGTGATCTTGCAAAAGACTAGCAAGAAGAGGAGAATCATAGAAGAATCAGACTCGGAGTTTGATGTTGAAGAAGATGTTCAAGACATCATCCCTGTTAGGACAACCATATTGAAGAAAGTTACTGATCAAGTTCCTGATGACAGTATATCATTTCACTGTGCCAGTAATGCATCCATGTGGAAGTTTGTGTATCAGAGAAGAATAGCTGTGGAAAGAGAGCTTGGTACAGAGGCTCTAGAAAATAAGGAAATTGTGGATCTGATTAAATTTGCTGGTCTTATGAGGACTGTCTCTGGATTGTCAAGATGCTATGATGAATTGGTCAGAGAATTCATAGTAAATATACCTGAGTCCATTAATGACAGCAGAAGCCTGAATTTCAGAAGGATATATGTAAGGGGTAAGTGTGTGTGGTTTTCTCCTAAGGTGATTAATGCTTATTTAAGAAGAAGTGAGGAAGACTATGGAGAATTAGAAGTGTCTGATAATGCTATTTGCAAAGAAATCACAGCTGGTCAAGTAAAAATTTGGCCCTCAAAAGGGAAGTTATCAGCAAGTTTATTAAGTGTGAAATATGCTATTCTTCATAGAATAGGTGCTGTTAACTGGGTTCCTACAAACCACAAGACCTTTGTTTCTGCTGGTTTGGGCAAATTAGTTTATGCCATTGGAACAAAGAGACTAATTGATTATGGCTCTTACATTTATAATCAGACTATCAAGCATGCTGGAACAAGAGCTGTGAAATTGCCTATTGCATTTCCATCCCTCATTTGTGGGATAATTCTATCTCAGCATCCTGGGATTCTTCACCAGTATGATAGTGTTTGTAGAAGGAAGCCTGACTTGTCTTTTCATCAGAAGTTGTTTGAAGGAAAACATGTTGCTGATCATGTCAAGACATCTGCCTCAACATCTACTCACCATACTCATGTCAAGACTGATATGATTTCTGAACTGGAGGAAGCCTGTAAAGAATTAGATGAAGTCATCAGAGTAAGCACTGAAAGAAAGGAGAAGTTTAAAAGATTACTTATGACTCTGAAGATGATAGAAAAAGAAAGTGAGAAAGAAGTTGCTGATAAGAAAGATGAGTCTGATAATGACAGCTCAAAAGAAGATGAAGAAGATCTCAGCTCAGATGATTAAAGCTTTTACTATTTTTCTTAGATAGTAGTTTTAGTCTTATTTATGCTGTCTTTGTTTCAGCACTTAATGTGCTTGGTTTGTAACATGAATATTGTGCTGTATATGCACCCTTTATGGTTTTTGTTCTATGATTTGTTATGTCTGGTTGCTAACTGTGAGGCTAACAATGAGAGCTAGGGTAGTACTAACTGTAGGGCTTCTGGTTGAAGGTTGTCAAATTGTGGCTAAAAAGGGGGAGAAGTAGCCAAGGAGTTGGAGTTGTCAAATATTCTGATATAGCCTTGGTTTTAAATGATCAAGAAGAGAAAGTGAATAGTGCTGAATCCCAGGAGGATCTATCTCAGGCCATTGTTATGTTGGGAAGGCAGTTCAACAAGGTGTTCAACAGAATGAACAAGAACTTCAAGCCTAATGTCAAGAACGTCGCTTATGACATCAGCAAGTCTAAGGAGAAGGATGAAGAGAAGACTGCTCAAGAAAAGGGTGTTCAGTGCTTTGAGTGTGAAGGTCATGGACATGTTAAGAAAGAATATCCCATATTCCTGAAGAAGCAAAAGAAAGGAATGACAGTTTCCTGGCCAGACTCTGAAAGTGAAAGTGAAGGAGAGTCAACAAAACATGTCAAAGCCTTAACTGGAACAGTGGTTTCTGATGGTGACTCTAGTGATGAGGAACTGACGTTTGAGGAGTTAGCATCCACTTATCAAGAGCTCTGTCTAAAGAGTGCAGAAATCTGTTAAGAAAGTGAAAAACAGAAGAAACAGATTGTTCAGCTTGAGACTGCTAAAGCTGATTTGGAAAATGAAGTCTTATTAGTCAAAGCTCATCTTGATCATATGACCAAATCTGTTAGGATGCTGAACTGTGGTACAGACACACTTGATAAGATTCTTCAGTCAGAGAAAACTGCTGGAGATAAATCAGGCCTAGGATTTGTGGCTGAGAAAAAGGTATCTGCTGAAGCAAGCACTTCAGGAACCAAGAAGGAGATGTCTCAACCATTGTCTCAACATCAAACTAAGAGACAAGATCCTACACCTAAGAAGGTTGTTCAGACACAGAATGTTGAGAAGAAAAATAGTACTCATCAAAGGAAGGTGCAACCTCAAGGAGCTAGTCAGTATATACCTCCTCAATATCACAAGAGCATGGAGGTTGTTAGGTCCAATCAGAACAGGTTTCATCAGATGTCTCAACATCAGGGTAACTGGTATGAATATGGATATGGATACAACAATGTTGTACCTCATTACTATGGAAGAAGGAAGCCTCATCATCATAGGAGACAGCCTAGAAGACAGCATCCTCAGTGCAGGAGACAGTTTACCTTTGGTAAAAGACAACAACACCATAGAAGACAGGCCAACTATGGAAGAAGGAGACAACATTATGGGTGGGAGCCACAACAATATCATCATCATAATGGTAGAAGATATAACCAATTCAGAGATGACAGAGTTAGATGCTTCTATTGTGGAAGGTTTGGACATATGCAGTACTATTGTTTTAAACTGCATGGTTATCCACAATCTGCTCCTCAAAGAAAGCTAAAGGAGGCCAGGCCCAAAGTTGTTAAACAATGGGTTCCTAAGGAGAAAGTGAAGTGTCTTTTAGCCCACACTCCAGATAGACAGTTTGACAAGGATACTTGGTACTTTGATAGTGGATGTTCAAAGCATATGACTGGATTCAAAACTCTGTTAGTTGAAGTCAGTTATTGTCCCTCTCATGAGGTTATTTTTGGCAATGGTGAAAAAGGTGTAGTTGCAGGAATTGGAAAAGTGAAAGGTGATGGTAGACCAGAACTTGACAATGCTCTTTTTGTCAATGGTTTGAATGCTTATTTGATAAGCATAAGCCAACTGTGTGATGAAGGTTACAAAGTTAACTACACCAAAGATGAGTGTGTGGTAGCTGATGAGCGTAATCAGGTTGTTATGAAGGGTGCCAGATCCAAAGATAACTGCTATCATTGGATACCTCTTGAAGTTGATTCAACTGATGATGTTCAAGTTGATGTTATAACATCAGACTATGACATCAGGTGTGAAAGGATGCTGAAAGATCAATCAGTTTTAATGAGCTCTGATGTGAATCATTTTGAATTTTTAAAAGGTAATTTAATTTGGAGGGAGAAAATCAGTGATTGGTCATTAAGAGGTACTCAAAATCAGGCGCCTTACCATATTGATTATATATCAAGATTCATCAAAGTTTTCTCTTCTCAGCTGTTCATCTCCCTTAATCTCAACAGAATAGAAAAATCTTCTCTAAACCTAGTCTGTTACAAAGGAACGATGTCTTCTCCATCCAAGAACTCTGGGTCTCCAAGTCTCGAGCGAGAAAAATCTAGGGTTTCGTCAGGTGAGGAACGTGTAGCTATGAATGTAGAACCCATTTCTATGGTGTTCCCAGATTCTGGACCTTCTAATCCTGAACCTAAGAAAGCTACAACCAAGTTTAATAGTAGTGAAACCAAGAGACTTGTCACTAGCATTCTTTTTGGTGATAAATCTGAAACCAAGTCTTCCACTTTTCAAGCTGTTGAAGAGAAGTTTGATGTTGACCGGTGCTTGGGGAAGATTGCAGACAAGATCCTTGATAAGGGTTTACGGGTGAAAGGAATCTCTGTTCCTTTAAGACAAATGCCTGCTGAATAGGCGAGGTCTCAAAGTGATGACCTTGATGAAACTGATGATGTCAGAACATCAAAACCTAGAGTTGAAGCTCAGAGCTCTAAAAGAAAGGATCATGAAAGTGTGTTGCCTGAAACAACAAAAAGAGTACAGGGAACTTATGTTGAGATATCTTCTAAAGGCAATGTGATCTTGCAAAAGACTAGCAAGAAGAGGAGAATCATAGAAGAATTAGACTCGGAGTTTGATGTTGAAGAAGATGTTCAAGACATCATCCCTGTTAGGTCAACCATATTGAAGTAAGTTACTGATCAAGTTCCTGATGACAACATATCATTTCACTGTGCCAGTAATGCATCCATGTGGAAGTTTGTGTATCAGAGAAGAATAGCTGTGGAAAGAGAGCTTGGTACAGAGGCTCTAGAAAATAAGGAAATTGTGGATCTGATTAAATTTGCTGGTCTTATGAGGACTGTCTCTGGATTGTCAAGATGCTATGATGAATTGGTCAGAGAATTCATAGTAAATATACCTGAGTCCATTAATGACAGCAGAAGCCTGAATTTCAGAAGGATATATGTAAGGGGTAAGTGTGTGTGGTTTTCTCCTAAGGTGATTAATGCTTATTTAAGAAGAAGTGAGGAAGACTATGGAGAATTAGAAGTGTCTGATAATGCTATTTGCAAAGAAATCACAGCTGGTCAAGTAAAAATTTGGCCTTCAAAAGGGAAGTTATCAGCAAGTTTATTAAGTGTGAAATATGCTATTCTTCATAGAATAGGTGCTGTTAACTGGGTTCCTACAAACCACAAGACCTCTGTTTCTCCTGGTTTAGGCAAATTAGTTTATGCCATTGGAACAAAGAGACTAATTGATTATGGCTCTTACATTTATAATCAGACTATCAAGCATGCTGGAACAAGAGCTGTGAAATTGCCTATTGCATTTCCATCCCTCATTTGTGGGATAATTCTATCTCAGCATCCTGGGATTCTTCACCAGTATGATAGTGTTTGTAGAAGGAAGCCTGACTTGTCTTTTCATCAGAAGTTGTTTGAAGGAAAACATGTTGCTGATCATGTCAAGACATCTGCCTCAACATCTACTCACCATACTCATGTCAAGACTGATATGATTTCTGAACTGGAGGAAGCCTGTAAAGAACTAGATGAAGTCATCAGAGTAAGCACTGAAAGAAAGGAGAAGTTTAAAAGATTACTTATGACTCTGAAGATGACAGAAAAAGAAAGTGAGAAAGAAGTTGCTGATAAGAAAGATGAGTCTGATAATGACAGCTCAAAAGAAGATGAAGAAGATCTCAGCTCAGATGATTAAAGCTTTTACTGTTTTTCTTAGATAGTAGTTTTAGTCTTATTTATGTTGTCTTTATTTCAGCACTTAATGTTCTTGGTTTGTAACATGAATATTGTGCTGTATATGCACCCTTTATGGTTTTTGTTCTATGATTTGTTATGTCTGGTTGCTAACTGTGAGGCTAACAATGAGAGCTAGGGTAGTACTAACTGTAGGGCTTCTGGTTGAAGGTTGTCAAATTGTGGCTAAAAAAGGGGAGAAGTAGCCAAGGAGTTGGAGTTGTCAAATATTCTGATATGTCAAATGCTGTCAAAGGAGTTGATGGTTGTTGCTGCTAAGGAATGAAGTCAATGAATATGCTGCTGAGGATATAGCTGATTGCTGATGTTATAGTACAGAAGTGCAGATATTGAGGGGGAGTAAGTGCTGGTCTGTGAACAGCGGGTATGCTGGTTCATGATTGAGGGGGAGCACCATTTTGGGTGTTACCAAGTTGCTGATGAAGATGGTGCTGCAGCAGAGTTTTCTGAAGTCTTTATGTATTGAAGATGCTGCTGAAGTGGTGTTACCAAGTTCCTGATGAAGATGGTGCTGCAGCAGAGTTTTGTGAAGTCTTTATGTATTGAAGATGCTGCTGAAGTTTCAAAAATTATTCAAGTTTATTCCGCTGCTGAAGTCTCTGAAGGTGCAGAGATTGTTTTAGCCAAAATTAGCCAAAGGGGGAGATTGTTAGTTTCTTGGATTGGCTAAAATTTTGGTAAAACAAAGGTTGTTCAATGTTGATGTCAAGGTGGTGATGTTGCAACATTGAGTCTTAACACTGGGTTGTGTTAAGTGTTTAAGTTGGTTGTCTGATGTCACAAGCGATGTTGTGACATTAGATCTGCAGAATTAATAACATCAGGTTTAGTGATGTTGTTAGGGTTTGCGTTTTAGCTGGAATTGTGGAGAGCAGGTAGTCTCATTGGTTGCGAATATATTGGGATAGATATTCTCTGTTGCATAGAGATTTGATGCAGATTTGTAGGAGGTTTAAAGGCTGAAGATTTAAGAAGATTTTGGAGAGAAAATCTGTTTTAAAAAGATTCAGTTTTAAATAACAAATCAGATCAAATATTGCAAGGAGTCCAAGCCCAGTTCAGGTGGCTATATAAAGCGCATAGCTCAAAGGAAGAAGATACAGAAATACAGAGAGAAGATCAAGAGCATAGGCTGAGTGTCTTGAGTATTTTGTACGAGTTTTGTATACACCATTCTAGGTTGAATTGGTGAGTTGTTTTCTGTCCTCTCTTAGAAGCTGTGAAGCGATAGAGAGTTGTTACTTGATCAAAGTTGTGAAGCAGGATCAAGGTTTCTCAAAGAGGGTGTTCTTTGAGAGGTTTTAGGGATCGAGTAGTGTTCTCATATCTAAGTGGTTTCTTAGGTAGAAAGTCACTAGTAGGAATTAAGATTAGGAGATTGTCAACTGGGTTGTTGAGTTTGTAATTTAATTCTACAAGTAGTGAATTTCATCCCTGGCTTGGTAGCCCCCAGAAGTAGGTAGTTAGACTGAACTAGGTTAACAATTCTGTGTGTTCATCTGTTGTGAGTTATTGTCCATTGTTCAGAGTGTGTTGTTGTGACATCGTGTGTGACATCACATATCTGGTACCAGAATTTCAGCATTCATTATTATATCATACTAACCTTTTGTTTTGTTTTATGAGGTACCACTTGAAGAATTTATCATTTGGACATTTGAATTTTAGTCATGCTTTTGTACTTTATTCCTTTTACTTCTTTAAATTCATGGCATCCCCCCATTGTGGGAAAAATGTCCCTCTCTCCCATTTAAATATAATAACTTAGGAACTTTTACTTCCCGCCTTATGTTTATATGCTTGTATGTTTGCATGTTAATAGGTTAGAAAAGATAAAAACGAAGCGTTTAGTAAACCTTTTTAAAAAAACAAAGATAAAAAACAAGTTAGATCCAACGTCTAACTCTTTTCAAAAACAAATAAATTGAATTTTAGGGATTCACACATCACTTTAGGGATTCCATCCTTCCATCTCATCTCAAACATCCTAAACTTCATTTCATTCCACTTAACCAAGCAAGCCTTGTATATACATACCATAAGTCGATTGCTTTGCGCATCGCCACCGACCTACCCTAATTCAATCCGTAATCCTTTCCATGTCATCTTCACCTTTTCCATCCAAAAACACTTAAGCCAAACAAGAGTTTAATCCGGTCCTCTTAGTGTGAATATGAGTGGTTGGGATACCATTGTCCCCTCAACTCTCGAGTATTTGATTGTGGGTCGTACTTAGCCTATGGTTGGATACTCTTCCCCCTCTAAGTACCTACGATTAAACTCTTCAAAAACAAACAACTTTCAAATTACCTTTGCCTTAGGGCATCACTTTAAAACCTTATAAAATGTCATATTACATTCGTTCTACCGCAATACAAGTAACACTTAACTGCTAGAACGCGAATGTTAATCTCGCCCACAAAAACAAAAAACCTTCTCTCACCCCCGTGTGATCGAGGCCAATAACCCATGGTTCCACGAACTACAGACGCTTTGATTCTTCATTCGTCAATGAAGATACGTAGCAACAAGGGCCCCAATCCTTGGCGAGCAACCTCTCACCAATTCACTCGTAGTCCTTCGAACTACGATGACTCTGACTTTCCCATTGCACAAGGGAGTACTTAGGCATAGGATTGCAAGATCCTATCGAGCCCCCTTTTATTTAAAACCCCTCATTTCTCTTTAACAAGTAAACCTTAGATAACGACACTCATTCACGTGTAGACTACCTAGATGGTTCCTATCGAGTACGATGGATGTGAGGGGGTGATAATACCTTCCTCTTGCATAACCGACTTCTGAACCCATATCTTGGTCGCGAGACCATCCTTTTCCCCTAGGGTTTCTCGATGTTTTCCTTTCCCCACGTTGGGATAAATAACGTTCGATGGCGACTTCTCTACATTTTTCGCGTAGCGACAGGGATCAACCATATTTTCGGAAGTATCATTCAACTGAGACGATGGTTCAACATCGTCTTCTACATCTATATTATTCTCTATGGTTGAATCATCAATCACAACATTAATAAATTCCATCATGACCTTGGTTATGGTATTGAAGACTCTATAGGCTCTGCTGTTTGTAGAGTAACCCAGAAATATTCCTTCATCACTTTGGGATCCATCTTTCTTCTTTATTCATGACTAGCCAAAATGTAGCATTTTCTTCCAAAAACATGAAAGTATTTGACAGTAGGCTTCCTTCCTTTCCAGATCTCATAGAGTGTAGGTGAAGTACCAGTTCTCAAGGTAACTATGTTATGGATATAACATGTAGTATTAATTGCTTCAACCCAAAAATGATATAGCAGATGCTTAACATGAAGCATGACTCTAGCTGATTCTTAAAGAGTCTTGTTCTTGCACTCAACCACTCTAGATGAGCAAAAATCAGCAAATTTTTTATTTTCAAACTCCTTTCCATGGTCACTTCTAATCCTGACAATTCTATTTTCCTTCTCTCTTTGTAGTGTTTGACATAACTCTTGAAAAACATCAAAAACATCTGATTTTTCTTTGATGAGGTTCACCCAAGTAAATCTTGAAAAATCATCAACAATAACATAAGCATACCTCTTCCCACCAAGGATTTCAACTTTCATAGCCCCCATTAAGTCCATATGAAGAAGTTCTAGAACTTTTGAAGTAGTCAGATGTTGAATCTTCGGGTGTGACATCTTGGTCTGCTTTCCAATTTGACACTCACCACAAATTTTTCCTTCCTTAATTTTGAGCTTATGAATGCCTCTAATAGCTTCTGTAGCCACAATCTTCTTCATCCCTTTTAGATGCAGATGACCAAGTTTTTGGTGCCATAGCTGAACTTCATCCTCCTTGGACAATAGACATGTGGAGGCATAATTTGCTGATTGAGGTGTCCATAAGTAACAATTATCCTTAACCTAACTCCCCTCATCAGTACTTCATTATTCACATTAGTGACCAAACATTCAACCTCAGTGAAATTAAATTTCAGACCTTGATCACATAATTAACTTATGCTTATCAAATTAGCAGTAAGACCTTTTACAAGGAGAACATTATCATGACTAGGGAATCTTGTATAGGCTAGTCTTCCAACTCCTTTTATTTCACATTTGGTACCATCACCAAAAGTTACATAACTTGTGGAATGAAACTTAATGTCTACCAGGAACTTCTTTACTCCAGTCATATGTCTAGAACAGCCACAGTCAAAATACCAGTCTTCTCTAGCTGAAGCTCTGAGAGAAGTATGAGTAATAAGGCAAGTAGTAACTTTCTTGGGTATCCATTCCTTTCTAGTTTTAACCACTACTTGATTAACCCTAGGCTTTGTTGGACCTTTTGGATAACTATATAGTTTGAAACAGAAAGGCTTTATATGACCAATTTTACCACAGTAATGACATCTCCAATGCAAGAGCTTGCCTCCAGTTTGAGTATCTTGATGTCTGGCACGATGTTGAGACATTTAATTAGACATCATTGGCTCACCCTTCCTTCTAGGAGGAACAAATTTTTTCACATGGGTTTTTCCTTGACTGTTTAAAGATTGATAATCAAACCCTATACCATTAAATATTCTCCCTCTTTCTCTAACTTGAAGTATCTCATCCAATACATTAGAACCATTATTTAACATCCTCAATGACTTGGTCATGCTTTCAAGTCTTGAGGTAAACAGGGTTACTTCATTCTGTGGACCAAAGATCTTATATAAGCCTTCTTCCTTTTTAGCCTAGAGTTGAGATATAATTTCCTTCTGCTTTTCTCCTAGTTGACATGCCTCTTTCACTTTTGATGCATAGTTCTTTGTATGAGGCAGCCAGTTCCTTATATGAAATTTCTTCATCACAGGAGTCTTCATCAAAAGCCCACCTTCCAGTTAAAGCAGTTACATGTTTAATAGATTCATCCTCGGGTTCACTTTCATCATCAGACCAAGAAATAAATAGACCCTTATGTTTTTTCTTGAGATAGGTAGAACATTCTGCTCTAATGTGTCCAACGCCTTCACATTCATGACACTGAATGCATTTGCTTTGATTGGACCTCTCTTCTATCCTTGCTTTCCTTTAAGAATCACAGTTCTTGCTTATGTTAGATACGATGTTCTTGACATTAGGTATTGACTTCCTATCCATTCTTTTTAGTACCTAGTTGAATTGCCTTCCAAGCAGTACAATAGCATTAGACATTTCTTTATCAGTATCCAGGTCATTGATCCTCTTCATCTTCAGTGTTGGAGACAAAAGCTATGCTCTTGTACTTCTTTTCAGATCTGTCACTAATAGTTTAAAGTGACCCCAACAAGTTCATCCACTCTCAATTTGCTTATGTCTTGGGCTTCTTCAATGGTTGTGACCTTCATATCAAATCTCTTAGGTAGGGAACTGAGAATCTTCCTAACTAACTTTTCTTCTGATATCTTTTCTCCCAAGGCACTAAAATCATTTTCTATTTCAAGAACATTCATGTGAAAGTCATGAATGCTTTCATCATCCTTTATCTTCAGACTTCCAAATTTGGTAGTGATCAACTGAAGTCTAGACATCTTTACCTTAGATTTGTCTTCATGAGTGGTTTTGAGAATCTCCCAAGCATCTTTGGCCACAGTACAAGTGTTTATTAATCTGAACATGTTTTTGTCAACTCCATTGAATAGGGCATTCAAGGCTTTGGAGTTTCCAAGAGCAGTTTCATCTTCTTCCTTACACCAATCCTCTTTTAGCTTCAAGTTCTCCTTCCCATCTTTATCCTTAACAATAGGATGTTCCCAACCCTTGATGATAATTTTACAAGTTTTGCTATCCATAGATTTTAGGAAAGCCACCATACGTGCCTTCCAATAGTCATAGTTGGTGTCATCTAAGACAGGGGGCCTGTTAACATTTCCTCCTCCTTCCTTTTCCATAGTACCAGAAAGTATATTCCCTGGAGCAAACCCTGAACAAAACAGGGTGCTTGCTTTGATGCCAATTGAAATTTTGGTAATCGGACACCAGATGTCAAGTAAGATGTCACGACACTGGGATCAGGATAATAACACAAACCAAACAATTATGCAGTTAAAGTGAATGGCTAGAAGTAAATAACACAGTCAATTGTTAACCCAATTCGGTGCAACATCACCTACATCTAGGGGCTACCAAGACAGGAAGGAAATCCACTATAATAGTATTAGTTTGAAGCCCAATAAGACAACATCCAGTTTACAATCTTCTCACCTAATCACTACCCGTGCAATTTCTACCCAAAAACACTCTTAGATAAGATCTCTCTCTCTCTCTCTCTCTCTCTCTCTCTCTCTTTCTCTCTCTCTCTCTCTCTCTCTCTCTCTCTCTCTCTCTCTCTCTCTCTCTCTCCCCTTCAGTCACACAATAGTGATAAAACAATGAACAATAAAAGACACACTTCCAATGACACATAATCCACTCTTGCTTAAAATATCACGAGTGATTCACAATTACAACTTAATAAAATCAGTCCACTTCAAGCATCTAAGTGATGCATGAATGGCTCACAAATAAACACATTCCAACTAAGATATCAAGAATGACATAAGAGTGAACACAGAAAACAAAGAACAATTAAACCCTAATTCCAATAAACTTAATCATATTTATTTCTTGTGTTTTTTAAGTTTAGCATCGTCCTCTTTAAATAGTCTTTAGTAAGCATGGGCTTTTGGCGCAACAGGTCCAAAAGAGCAGCTGCAAATATTCTGCACAAAAATAGGAACAAAATATAATGTTTCCTAAAAAGTCTCCAAGTCCCTTTTTATGAAACAAATGCACTTCTGATATAAAACCAATGTTCCTAAAATAACCCTCCTAGGACTGCGACAGAATGTGAACTAAAACCATAAAGAACCTCACATTTAATAAAACAAATATTCCAAGAAGAAAAACCCTAAAACCCGGTATAACATCTCAAGAAATCGTGCTTGACATCTCTGCAACGATGTCTGACCAACATTTCAAGATATCTTGCTGTGATACTTATTTTAACAAAATTGTTGTCAATCCCCAAAACATAGAGCCGACAAGGATCATGCCAGGAGAACAAATGTGTGGGTGACTTGTAGGTTAATATTACTTCAGTGAAGGAACCGTTGACTCGGGAAAAATAGTTAGTGAAAATTGTTACTAAGGAGCGGGATGAGATGAAGTGGCCAGAGACAAAGCTCGAGGAAGCCCTCAAAAATGCAGATATAAAGTCAAATAAAGCCAACCTTATTAGATTACAACTTGAAAGAGTCTCTTGAAGCCATCTTATTTTTAAGAAGAAGATGAAAGAAGATATATATGCCTTCAAGGATGAATTAGTGGATACTTCTGACCAATACATTGAGTGGGCCAGAGAATAGGTAGTTGTTCTCTATCCTGATTTGGATTTGAGTTATATTGACGTATTCAAAGTGGTTATGGGTGGCCAACTCATGGATGAAGAGGAAGTATCACCTTCCAAGAAAGTTAATTCTTTTTTGATGGGGGAGTTCAAGGTGAACCCAATCTCCTATGCTGTGGTGGACGAGACTCCTATAGAGGAAGTTGTTCACAAGGAAACCATGCCAAAAGATGGGTGACCTCATGAAGACGACCAATAGTTCTTTCTTTTAAATTATGTAATCATGTCCTCAGTGGCTTGAGTAGTAGGTTCGTAAGGGCTTTTTGCAACCACTCTTTCCTATTAGGTCTTAGTAATCATCGCCCTCCATGGCTTTATTATTACTTGTCTGCTATGTTATTTTCTTTATGCACATTATCAGAGGACTCCTATAGGGTGCCAGAGTCCTCTTAAATGAGCTTAGTAAAAGCTATATGTTTAGGGCTTTTGGTTTACTGGTCTTTGAGAGAGACAAGAATTCCCCTATGATGATTCGAAGTTTAACTTCCACCAGGGCGAGAAGGATACTTCATTGAAGTTCCAAAATTCAATAGCCTCCCGGGGTGGCAAGGAAGCATGATTAAGGCTCCAACATTATTCACTGTCACTCGAGAGGCAAGGATTCTTTTTCAATGTTCGAGAATAATTCATTGCCACTAGGGCAGAAAGGATGCCTTATTTAGGCTCCAACATAATTAATTACCACATGAGTGAGAAGGATGTCTTATTGAGGCTCCAATATAATTTATTGTCACTTAGGGAACAAGGATGAGTGGTTAAGGCTCCAACATAATTTATTGTCACTTGGGCGACAATCATGCCTCATTGAGGCTATAACATGATTTATAGCCACTTGTGCAACAAAGATGCCTCAATGAGGCTCCGACATAATTTATTCCCACTTGAGCAACAAGGTACTTTGTTGAGACTCCAACATTAAATCTTCATATCTTACAAAATTGGAAGAAAGGTCTACGTAAATTTATTTAAAAAAAGGTGAGGTGACTCATTAAAAACCCCTTCCCACACAAAGGAAAAAAGTACCACTCCATAAAACAAAACATGTCTTCAAAATAAATTACATAATTTTTCAAAGGTGGCACCTTGCCATCATTAACTAAACTGATAATACAATAAAATGAAATATGTCCCTAAAATTATGAAAATCATGAGGCATGTTATGACCTTCTTACCTGATACTCTTACACTTTTCTCAAACTATGCAATCAAATCTTACTCTTTAATATGTGTCATTTCCTCCCCGTGGAACTCTTCTATTGACCTCACATTCACGACATTCAATTCCACGTGCATGTGGTTGTTGGTTGTGGGCCACAACTATAATCACCTTCTTTATCCTCAATTTTGTGAGTGCAACTTTCTGTTAGATATATTTTGAATGATGTCAAAACTAGGATAGTTTAGCATTAATGTATATTGGACGGTATCCTCTGATTCTAGATGTGCATCTTAGAATTAGAAAGCATTAAAATATTTTGGAAAAAGCTCATATATCATAAATGCATTAAAAATAAAGTTTTTGTGAAAACACTATAGCATAGGTCGACACATACGACTTTAGGTCGACTTATAGAAGTTTTTCATTCCGCATAGGTTGACATGTATCATACTTAGGTCGACACTCATGCCTAAATATTAAAGCCCGTAGGCTCTGTCGATGAGCCGACTAACATAGCTCGACACAACTCTTCATATGTCGACCTAAGACCTTCATAGGTCGACACAAAGACCTTTATAGGCTGACCTATAGCTTTCATAGGTCAACACATACGATGCATTTTTCCAAAAATCACAATTATTCTTTTGCCTTTATTTTTGCTTCCAAATTTGCATACTTCTAAATAATTAATACATGCATCATTTCTATAACGTTCTAGAGTAAAACCTACATGAAACCAAGATTTTAAAGCATACTCATCATCTTCAACCTCTTTTTTATGCATACACACAATCAAACTACACATAATCATTTTTTGATTAGGTGACCATCTAGATTAGGGTTGATAACGTCCAAGTAGGTTGGTGTATTGAGAATATTGGTTTGAGTTCTTTGAGGGTTTCAAATAAGAAAACCGAGCTGAGTTTTTCCTTCACGATCATTGAGGTTTTGAAGGTTTTAGACAAGATTGCGCAATTCGGATCCGATCAAGTGAAAGCCTTGGGACAAGGGTGCCTTGCAAGGGAGTAGCGTGAGTAGGTAAACCGTGTTGGTAAATCTTGAGTTCAACAAGTGTGAGATTGGGATTAATTCGACAAGTGAAAACCTTAAGACGATGAGGTCTTACAAGGTAGTAGCAACAACTAGTGAATTGAAGTGGCATTGTTGGTGACTTTATCAATCTTTGATCAAGGGTTTTGGAGGTGATAGAATCAATAACAAACCTAGGGTTTGTAGGGTTAGAGTTCTTCAACTCTTGTATATACACTTTTTTCAAAAGTAAAGTTAATTGCAGGTATCTCAAATTGAATTCGAATTGAGGGCAAACGTACCCATAGTGAGGCCGATTGGGGAACTACCTAAACAAATCCTAGTCTCTCTTTCTCTCTCTCTCTCTCTCTCTCTCTCTCTCTATCTATCTATCTATCTATCTATCTATCTATCTATCTCTCTTAAGTCTCGTGTTTACAAATTATTGAATTCATTGCTAGTTTGATCATTTCATTTGGGAATTAATTTTTTATCATAATTTTTAATTAGGTTTTGTTGATATAATCATAATTTGTTTGATTGTGATTGGTTTTGATAAATTTCTTTTTGTGTTTTTGTAGGTCTTTTTATCATTGGAAATAGGCTCTACATATAGCTTGGCATTTAATTGTTTGTGATTGATCGTTGTTGAACAATTTGTGTTAAATATCATATGTTTATATACCTTTACACATATCTGAGCTTTTCGATAGAGGTTCGATTAGACGATTCGATTCGGGTTGTTTCTGTTGTGCCATAAAACTTTTGAAAACCATTTTTGCCAAAAGTTTGATTTTTAATTTGTCATCTATTCACCCCCTCGTTATCAAAGCCCGTCGTCTAAAAATTGTGTTCTGGACTGGGCAGGCGCTTGGCCCACAGTAGGGCAAGGCCCAATCTAGTCCAGCTTTTGGTAGGACCAATAACTGGATCCTGTCAATCTAGCTGTTGGGCAGAATCTAGCCATTGGGCACAACATAGCCGTTGGGCACAATATGACCGTTGGGAGCGTCCCCCTCACTCGCTTGTCAGTTCACGCGACCAACTGCCTCCCCGGATCTAACAGAAGCAGTTGGACCAGGTCAATGGGTCACGCGTCTGACCCTCTATCTGGCAGTCTACCATTGGTCGACCAGATAATTCGGCCACATGGGAGACCTTGGCCCCGTGCTGGGTTACTTCTATAAATACCTTCTCACTTAAGAGGGTCAAGTTTAATCACTGTTTAATATTCGAAATCATACCATAACATTTTATACTTGCTTTCTCTCTAGCCCAAACTTACTTTGGCATCGGAGTATCTTGTAGGTACACACCCTCCTCTCCTACATCATTATCTCTGCCCTACACGGAAGGTCACGACGATCCAGTCTGATCACTCTAGATCAGTGGCGCCTTCTGTGGGAAACACTGCTTCCCCGTCTTTTTGATTCAAAATACCCCATCTTTTCACCCAAAAGACCAAAGCTTACTTTCCAAAATCCCCTTGATCATCATGGCCTCTAACATGAATGATGATGCCCGTCAAGAACCTGTTATCGCCGTTATCGCGAATAACGCCGATCATTTCATCCCCAGAGCTACCTTCCCGGAGACAGATCATCGGGATGGGAAAACCGCGTCTCCCACCCCCGACGATGTGAAGCCGCAAGCACAGGTCGTCGGTCAAGTTTTTGAGCCTATACCTGTCCCTCAAAACGCTGACCCCGACACTACTGCTCTCATCGCCTCTCTCAACAGGGGGAAAAGATCAATATGCTCGAGCACGTCCTCCATGAGTGACTTTCTTTGCAGAAGCCTGGCAATAGAGTTCTCGGGCAACAAAAAAGACGAATCAGATGCTCCCAAGCGCGACAGGGAGAGACGACGGGACGATCGTCCTCGAGAAGGCAAGGGACCTGCTGGTCATTTCACGGAATACACCATGTTGACAGCTCCCCACGAGCGCATTCTCTCCGAATGCATCAATGCAGAATTCAAACAGGGGGTGTCCGGTTCCCCAAGCCAACATCGTCAAAGGGCAACACGGACAAGAGTAAATACTACCGCTTCCATCGCAGCCACGACCATGTGACCGAAGACTGCGTGCACCTGAAGGATGCTATTGAAATCCTCATCAAGGAGGTTCACCTGAAGCAGTATACGAAAAAGGGTGAATCTCCCGACGAGATACTTCGGATATTAATAAGGAAACAGAGTCTTCACCGCCCAGTCCTCCCCCGCAGGTCGCCATGTCAATCACGCGACCAGAGGACTTCGTCATCCCCGACTACCTCGAGGATCCTCCCCAGATATCCGCGCATAGCACCTAGGAAACTTTCCCCACGGTAATGGTGTCATACCCCAAATTTTTACCACTAAGATTTCCCATCATTGTGCAAATCATCATCACAATATGGATGAACCATTAGTCTCCCCAAAGATGGGTGAGCCTTCACTACAATAAAAAATTAGGGTTTCAAGCCCTATCAGAGCTTTAGACAAAGGATCAATCAAGGAATGACATGATCTTTAACTTGTCTAAACCTCTCAAACATCCACAAAGGATCAAGAGGACTCCCACTTCAAGAATCAAGCACAAGGTTGCAAAATTCTGAGTGGATTAAGCCTCAAGATCGCCAGTGTCACCAAATTAGGGTTTTGGTCGACCGGGGCCTCCATATGAGAATGTTCCTCTGGCCATGAGCCAATGCTTCAAAGCATAACCTATGATGCTCCAAGGGACATCATGAACCCAACCATCAAGTCAATTTTGCCTCAGGGGATGCATTCACAAAAGATCAGGAATTAGGGTTTCTTGACCTAATTCACCCCTAAGTTAACTTTTGGGACAAAACATGAGCCAAGACCTCAAGACATGATTTGAGGGTCTCTAATAAATTACATTGATCCATTTGCAACAATGGATTGATCCAAGAAGCTTGAGCAGCAAGTTTCAAATTCATCAGAACCACAATTAGGGTTTTGAGGAAAAAGTCAATTGTACCTTTGAATTTTGATCAGGACATGCTCCCAAACCCTAGGACATGATTCAATACACCCTATAACACCTATGAAATCAATCCATCAAGTTTTATTTAGGTCAAGGACTTGATTTCATAGAGGATCGCACAGTTTGGAATTCATCTGATAAAAAGTCAACTGTGCCAAAAAGTCAAAGTTTGACTTTTTGATTTTTTGGTCAATTATGGTTCCTTAACCCTAAAATGATGTTAATGTGTGATTGGAATCATCATTCATCAAGAAAAGTCAAGAAAAGTGGGATAACTTATAAAAGGGGTAACCATAACTGCTAAACCACAAGGCCATTTTCCCCATCTAAAGCTGGATTTGTAGCTCTCATGGCACTCTACAAAAGCTTCAAACATAACTCATTCCAATTCCTCATGGATTTTAAGTTATGGAATGATCAAAATCACAAAAAGTGAAAATGTCACTTTTTTCCAACACTTAGTGAAATTTTCACTAAGTCAGAATCTGCCTTCACTTTTTTCCAAATGTAGGGGCATTTTTCACTTGGATCCAAAAAGTATCAAAACCAATTATGATCAAACAGTTGTTGTATCATATGAGGGCTTTCCAAAATGGCAAAGAACCCCATCAAATTCCACTTGAGCCATGAGATATGACAATGGCAACATGCCTTGCTGAAAACTGTCAAAGCAAGGCAGATTTGTGCATTTTGCTCGATTTGCCAAATTTGTACAAATGACAAACACACTTATCCATCTGAACACCTCAAGGAGAGACCAAGGAGGAACCAACTCTGATCCCAAGCCTCCCAAGTCCTTGGAACTAAAAATAGCATGCCCAACCTAGAAATCCCTAAAGAGGGGACAAGACTCTAATTTTGTTTTGGAGCATTCAATGGATGCACCAAGGTGGCATAGACTGAGCCATTTCCAATTGAATTCAGTCAAGACTTATCCAAGACCAAGGGAACCAGTAGCCTATGCCCTAACCTCTAGTCAATGGCTAGAGGAGACTTGGATTCTCATTGATTAACATTGGCCAAACCTATGCAGCAGTTGCCATTCACTATTCCTTGCAAAACAAACTTGCTCTACTATAAATAAAGCTCATTTGTGATCAGTTTGAGTACACCAAAACCATCTAACAGATGCTTTCCTCAAAATCTCTTCTTTCACTCCAAAATTGCCTTCCAAAGCAAGTCACTACCGGGTTTTGAGTTTGAGAGCTATTCCAATCAAACCAATCAAACACACACCTCATAAACATCATATAGAAGTGATTCAAACACTCACACAACATCTGGAACACCAAAATCACAAAATCACTAGCCAATTGCTCAAGTTCTTGACAGATTTGCAGTTGGGGTACCATCTCAAGTTCCAGATCATTTCAATCCACTCCAAGCATCCAGACACACTCCATAGCACCTAGGGAAGCTGTCCATATCCTTGGAACCAAGCTGTAACACCTCTAACACAAAACACGATCACCAGCTGCAAAAGGTAAGCATAAGCTCTTCTAACTCTATGATTCATGCATTTTTTTCTGCACAATAATTTGGTCATATGTTCATAATCATGCATAGAGTGTTTTCCCTCAATCAATTGCTTTGTTTGAATCGTGTATGGAATTTCTGAACCTTCATGCAAATTTTAGGGTTCTTGAGGTTTCTCTTTGATTTCTTATTCCATGTTTAAAATAAATGAAATTAAAGACCATAGACATGATCGTGAGGTGAAAACGAGTAGATTGATATGTAGATTGCATGATATCATCAAGTATTCAGTGAGATTGGATAGAAAACGCAAATCTGCAGAAACAGAGGGTGGCGCGTGTTCTTGCCATGTTCTTGGCGCCATTTTTGAACATTTGAATATTTGAATTTTGTGATTTTATTTAATTGATTCAAAAATTAATTTTTCTCTGAATTTTAATGATTTTGAGTTGATTGTTTTTTTAATAATTCACAAAAATGTTAAAATATTTTATTTTCCCAAAAAAATCCCAAAAATATTATTTATTTCATATACTTGATATTTTTGTAAAGAATTAATATTTTAATTGTTTTTGACATTTAAAATATTTTCTCCCTCTTGATTTTTCAAATTTTAGTGATTTCCAATCATTTTGTGAATAGAAACATAATTTTTGAAACATTAATCCAAGATCACAATTTGTTTTCCACATGTTTAACAATTTTGATCATTTTAATTGAATTTTTATTCAATTAAAATATATTTTGAAAACAAATTAGGGTTTTGATCAATTCAACCCTTATCAAATCTTTTTCAAACACTTTTGGGCCTCTTGGTAGAGTGTAAGACCCAACCTTTTGTAAATACAAAACTTTTTTGGGCTTCAGTGTGTTGCATAAGTCCCGATACCATCAAAAGGTTCGACACGATCGTTGCCTTTTTCACATAAATCCTCGGGCTTCTCCTTGAGTTATAAGACCCATATTTAATCTTTGGGCCTCTAATAGAGTGTAAGTCCCAACCCTTTTTGTACATAAACCTTTTTGGGCCTCACTTATTGTATAAGTCCCTCTGTACATTTTTAAAACAACGACGCGATCGTCGTTCTCAAACAAAAACCATTTTGGGCCTCTCCTTGAGCTGTAAGCCCCACCACATGTACAAAAATAAATCATTGGGCCTCTATTAGAGTGTAAGACCCAACCCCCTTTTAACCGCAACTTTTTTGGGCCTCAATGCATTGTATAAGACCTAGTACGGTAAAGAAATCTCGACGCGATCGCCAGTTCAAAAAAAAACAAATCACCTGGGCTTACCCTCGTGTTATAAGCCCCATTATTTTTCTTTAAACACCTTTGGGCCTCTTGAGAGAGTGTAAGACCCATCCCTTTGTACAGAAAACCTTTTTAGGCCTCAGTCACTTGTATAAGTCCTTGTACAAAACAACAGTGCAATCACTGATAAAACCTTGGGCCTCTCCTTAAGCTGTAAGCCCCAACAATCTTTTCAACACACACTCCTTTGATTTTAAATAGAATATTGTTATCAAAGCTTTCTTTGTTGAACAAACTAATCAAACAACATGGAAGCTCTACAACCGAGTAAGTGTTTACCCGCTTTCTTTATCCGCTTTCATATATATAACTGTATTGTGGGGCTGCTCACTGTAAGTCTTCTTTCACAAACTTTTATATACTTGCTATATATCCACTGTGTAACACTAGTATAATTATTTAGAGTTTTCCCTGGCAACTACGTCTAGCACTAGGGAAAGCCCTGTTGGTCACTCTTAAATACAAACAAAATTAGATCCCCATAGGATTACCAGACACAGTCTTCCCTCCTCTTGGGGTTAAACAATATGGAGACGTGAAAGGCAGCATTCTTTGTGAACCCTTTCTCAGACTGTCACCCTTAGATATTATCAAAGAGACTCTACTCCCCAGAGATGATCTTTTCTCCGTGAATGGCATCTCTTGAGTTTCTTCCAAATTCTCGGACTTTCCTGGCTTGATCTATTCTCGGTGAATGGCATGTCTTGAACTTCTCGGGGTTTGGGGACCCACAGGCTTCCTAAAAGCATCTCCGCCTCCTCTTGGGCGTTATACAAGGACCCTTCGGATTCTTAAAAGCTCTCATGCCTTCTCTTGGGCTTAGTACAAGGACCCAGAGACCTCTACAAGTATAGGAACAGAACCTAGTCATTAATTTGCTAGAGCTGTCTTTCTGAGTCAAGTGTCAGACCTGTTAATGGGTTGACCTTCATCCCTTAACATACCAGCCTTTTCTTGGGCATTATACAAAGATCACTCACTATCCGAGAATCAATTTCTCCAAAACACCAGTAGACTTGGACAGTCTCAATACCCTTTGGATTTTTCGTTTCCTTAAAGAACAGGAAATAACCCTGATCCTCTGATAAATCCTAAAGCACAACAATACCTTTAATCGTTCCCTTCATAAGAACTGATTTTCTCTTTTATCCGACATACTGGACCTGTCACTAAACTGAAACAGTCACCAGCACACTATCCTCCTCTTGGGCTTTGTACAAATGATTCTCCCCGACGGAGCTAACCTTTTCAGACTCTCTTGTTAAGTCAATCCCTTTCATCCTCCATCTCGGGCTTCGTATGAGATACAAAAACACTCTCTTGTTGAGTATAAAAGACTCTCTTGCCGAGTCAATCACTTTTAGCCTCCATCTCGGGCTTCGTACGAGATACTAAAACACTCTCTTGTTGAGTATAAAAGACTTTCTTGTTGAGTCACTTCCCTCTCAGCCTCCATCTCAGGCTTCGTACGAGATACCAATCACTCTCTTGTTGAGTCAATCACCTTTTAGCCTCCGTTTTGGGCTTCATACAAGACACATATAAAAGCACTCTCTTGTTGAGTCAACCCTTTTAGCCTCTCTCTCGGGCTTCGTACGAGACACGTAAAAACACCCTTTTGTTAAGTCAATAGCCTCCTCTTAGGCCTTGTATAAAGAAAACCCCGGTTGAGTCAATCAACCTATTAGCATCAAAATCTGTGCCTCGTTCACAGTATACAAACATCAACAACTCTTTTTCCTTCATCTAATTGCTGTAAGCGGCAAGCCTCTGGATTATTTACATCCACGCCACTGTCCCTCTTTTAGCATGAGAAATTCCTTAGGAAAGATGGCATTGCTCTAAACTGAGTTAAAGTCTTCTCCTTCAGGTTAAAAATCCCCTATAAAGGAAATTATGGCATTGCTAGATTCACATATCCCAGTTAAATTAATTCTCCTTTATAACCAGTCACCCAACAGTTGTGACAAACAGACAAAATATCCCCCCCTTTAGAGATGACAAATTCTCTCTAAAGTCAAACCCCTTTAGCTTCACATCTTGGGCTTCGAACAAGATACAAATAGACCCTTCAGCTTCACATCTTGGGCTTTGAACAAGATACAAACCACATTTAGCTTCACGTCTTGGGCTTTGAACATGACACCAAAACAACCTTTTTCCTCCCATAGAATAGGAGGAACTACGATCGCTCTGATTTCCCTATTTCGTTAAACGGGAATACGTAGGCATAAGATTGGGAAAATCTTAGCGAGCATACTAATCAAAAACCCAAAATCCCGTACCTTCATACATCAATCGAAAAGCATCAGTCCTAACATCCCACCAATAGCCTAGACACTGTTTTTTTAACAAAATAACCTAAGGGAGACCCACAATCTTAATAGCATCTGTAAACCAACAGTCATATGTTCAAACTCAGTATGCAAGCAGGGTTAATTAGAGACATCTATTTCCCTTCCTTCATCAGCTTCAATAGGATAAAAAATGAATCGAACTGTAGTACCCCAAAATGATAGTGCTTCGCAACCACGCAAAAACTCACGCTACAAATGGTCATTTCATGTGGCGGATACAACAAGCTCGCAATGGGGTCAGTCAAGAGAAAATTCGACCAGCTCATCGACTGCAGTCCCGACCAGCTATCCACGCTCGAGAAAGTTTTAGGGGCGTTCTCAGCCAATCATATTCTACGTGAGGAGCTGCCTGGGGGCTCCCCGTACTCACACATTCCTTTGCTCATCAGGGCTAGACTCGCTAGTACTGATGTCCAACGAATCCTAGTCGACCAGGGTAGTTCGGTGGACATCATGTACACTGGTTTGTTTGGAGCCTTATAGCTGGACCAGAAGAATCTGTCCCCGTATGTAGGATCTGACCTATAAGGATTTAATGGAGCCACCGCCAGACCTTGGGGATACGTGGAGCTTCCAATCACGTTCGGGGAAGAAGAGGCGTCAAAGTCGATCAAAAATCAATTTTTGGTAATTGACTGTCCATCGTTGTACCAATGTATCCTGGGCAGACCACCCCTAGCAGAGCTGATCGCTGCTCCTTCAACCGTTCTCCTCAAGATGAAGTATTATACGGAGAAGGCCCACGTCGCAATGTTGCATGGGGATATAGAAGCCGCAATGAGATGCTTTGAAGCAGCTACCCAAGGACAAAGCTCAATCGGCGCAGTACCCAGGCCTCCAAGCGGGAAAGGGAGGAAGACCATCCCGACGAAGAAAGTCAGCCTGACAAGAAGCCAGCTCTCCCAGTGCTCACAATCGACCTCGACAGCCGGATTTTTGAAGGCGAGGAAGATGGGACAAAGGTACGTCGACAACATCAATCAGCTCCCCTACGTCGACCATCATGCGTCTGATACCTGACGGGGAATTTGAGGTCATCACCTTCAGAGACACCCCCAACAGAGGGGTAAAGATAGGCGCTGCCCTGCCCGACGAGGTAAAGCAGTAATTGAAGACATGCCTGGAGGACAATGCAGATCTATTTGCTTGGAGCACCACAGACATGTCCGACCTTGATTTGAGACTACATGCCATCAACTGACCATCGACCCAGCTGCCCGAGCTATCGCGTAGCACAAGCGAAAGCAATCTGATGAAAAGGCACGGGCTGTTGAAAAACTTGTACAAGACCTCTTAGAGGCAAAATTTATTTCGGAGGCCAGGTATACAACCTGGCTGTCCAATATTGTAGTTGTTAAGAAACATAGTGGAAAATGGTGCATGTGCATTGACTATACTGATCTCAACCGGGCTTGCCCAAAGGACGCTTATCCTCTACCTAGCATATATAAGCTTGTAGATAATTATGCAGGTTTCAAGCTCTTGTCCTTCATGGACGCCTATTCAGAATACAACCAAATTACCATGGCTGAAAAGGACAAGAAATACATTGCGTTCATGGCCTCGTCGGGGAACTATTACTACAACGCAATGCCCTTCGGTCTGAAAAACGTTGGGGCAACGTACCAGTGTATGATGAACAAGGTCTTCCGATCAAAAATCGGGGACATGCTCGAAGTATACATGGATGACATGACCGTGAAGTCCCACAAAGAATCCGATCACACAGTCTACTTCCAAAAGGTCTTTGACCAAGCAAGAAAATGCAAAATGCGTTTCAACCCAAAAAAATGCACCTTCGCCGTGCGGGCAGGGAAATTCCTCGGCTTCTACCTCACCGAGAGGGGGATAGAGGCCAACCCTGACAAATGTCGAGTATTCGCTGAATTCTCCACCCCAAGGTCGAAGAAATCCATACAATCCCTCAACGAGATGATGACCTCACTTTCTCGCTTCGTGGCCAAGTCTGCCCAACACACTCTGCCCTTCTTTAAACTCCTCATAAAGGAAACCACATTTGAGTGGACAGAGGAATGCAAGCAGGCTCTGATCCACCTCAAACGAGCCTTGTCTGGACCCCTTGTTCTATCACGGCCAGATAACGGGGAGACGTTGTACCTGTACCTCTCCATCACCGGCGAAGCCATTAGTGTTGCCCTCATTTGTGAAACAACTGACGGGCAAAAACCCATATACTTCACAAGCAAGACCTTGCAAGGACCAGAATTCAGATACCAACAAATCAATAAGGTCGCCCTCGCCCTCATCAACACGGCGAGGAGGCTAAGGCATTACTTATTGGGCCACACGATAGTGGTACGAACAGACCAACCCATAAGACAACTGCTTAGTCGGCCAGACGTGGCCGACAGGATGCTGAAATGGTCTTTGGAACTATCAGAATTTGACATCCACTATGAGGGAAGAAAGGCCCTCAAGGCACAAGTCGTGGCCTATTTTGTGGCTGAAATGATGCCAGGGAGATGAACGACGGGGATCTGAGAGAAGAGCTCGATCTAGTCGAAGAGATACGATCAGGGGCAACTCTCTGTGAAGCTTCCTTGAAACAAAAAATAACGTTGCGCCACGACTCCAAAGTCGTAAAGCATGACTTCCTAGTTGGTAGCCTGGTCCTACGCAGAAACCAAAAGGATTTGCGTGAGGGCAAGCTGGCCACAAACTGGGAATAACCTTACATAGTCAAATCAAAAATAGGCACTAGACCCTACTACCTAGAAACGCTGGCCGAAGAACCATTTGCTCGGCCATGGAATGCTGAAAAGCTCAAATAATATTATAGCTAGAACTATCTACTAGCTTAAACTTATTGCCAACGAGATCGCCCCACGACGGGGAGGCGGCTCGGTCACAGGAACGTGCCCCGGTGCAAGCACAATCTTCAACTGGACAATGCCGACCAGTTTTTGTTTATGGGCCGAGCAGATTCTGTGCCCAATGGGGATACCTCAATCGAGCTCCGCCGTTGACGCACCAATAGGGCAGGACACCCAGCTTGTGATGGGAATAGTCCAAGCCCATGGGATCAGGACCTCGACCGAGATCCTAGTTCCACCACCGGCGAGAACAAGTCGCCTCCTCGACGAGTCCCCCAAACTGTCGAGCGCAACTATACGAGTCGATCAAAACGTCCATACTTAGCATTCAATGTTAAAAGCATACACAAATAAATGCAACATACATAATGCAAACATAAGATATTTATATAAATATGGCCACAAGGCCAGAATAAGTTAATGTTACAAAAGAAGGGCTATGACCAACAAACAGATCACAAACCAAAAGGCACGCAGGCCAACAAAATACAAATTACAAATTCAAAAAACTAAACAGCATCGTCAGGAACCTCTGGAGGAACCACCTCGTCATTGACGACCGTGTTGAGAACGCACATCCCCTAGGTCAGCAGCCGGACATCAGAGTTGAGAGCTTTCATCTACTCCACAGCAGCATTGAAACCAAAATCGGTTTCCCCAAGGATACAGATCCTCTCGATCAGGTCCCCCCGGGTCTTCAGAGCATTCTCATCGTCGGTCTCATCCTGACCAACCGCCGATGAGCCCTCCAGCTCGGCTATCTTCGCCTTCAGACGAGCATTTTATTCGTTCACCCTGGTCACCTCCCCCTTCATCTGGGTTACCTCCTTCTGGAGTTTGATATTGGCCTCCAGGTTGCCTTGAAGCTTCGTCAAGTCGTTGTGAATCTCCGCGTTCTCCAGCTCTAGGCTGGAGATCTTAGCTTGTTCCCTTTTAAGGTCTGCTAGCGGAACCGTCTCCGCATCCCCAAGGGCCAACGCTGCCTCCAACACTCTGATCACGGGGGCCGCATCCTGGAAGAGAAGCTTCCTCCGCACCTGAGGATCAGCAGACAAGATGACCGACGCCTCGAGTTCAGGGACAACGATAGATCTCTCCCCGTCAAAAATTCTTTCTTGGAGATAACATAGAGGCAATACAAATTTGCCCCCGAAGAAACCGCCCGAACAACCAGCTGGTGAAGAGCCAACATCATTCTGCTTCCTCTTGTGAGTCGTGTCCGGGGTAGGAGGGTTTGAAGTGGTCCCCGGAAATGAGCCAGTGCCGCCCATAAACTTTTCTAGCGTTACTTGCTGCTTGGCAGCACCAGCCTTCAGAAGTGGCCCCTTTTTCAAATTTTTGGCCGCTGCGGACCTCATCACACATTCCCTCATGTCCGCCATTTTCCCTGCAAACGTAAAAGAGGGGGTCAGTACATTGAATAAGAATTAAAAACACGGGAAAAGAAACAAGCTATACCGAGGAGCTCAAACGCAACATCGTCATTTTCGCATTCAAGTAGGGACCTGGTATTAATATAACGAGCCGCTCGAGCAGGCTCTCCATCCTCCCCGAACAACTTCTTGCCATCCCTGTCCACCACAAAGGCAAGGCTGAAACTCTCCACGTAGGCATGCAAAACCCGATAAGACTCCTTATCCCCTTCGCAGAGCTGCTCGTGCTTGACGAGAAACTGATCGGTCATATATCAAAAATGGGTATACACCCATTCCAGCGGGAATTTTGACACCGCCTTTAGTACTGCCGACCATCAACCTACACGGTCTCCATGGTGGATATAGACTTCTTAGCCGCCTTTGAGACTGGCTTCACGACCAGAAACCTATCCTTGAAGTTTCGGACAGATTCTGAGTACGACCAGAAGAGCCTGCTCTGCTACTTAAAGGACACTCAGCTCTGCTTCGGGCCTGTTGTGCTCCTTTGGATTTGAAAAATGCATAAGAAAAGATCCACAGTCGCCCTGATAAATGCTAGTGCGTTCAGATGGAGTTGAGCAGGGCACAACTCTAGATGGCAAAAGACTGCCTCTTGAAAGTCGATGAACGGAAGACGGTACCCCACCTCTACAAAGGCAAATTCATACATGGGGAATCACATCTCCTGATACACCAAACAGATCCAGTCATTCTCTGTGGGACAGATAGCCCTCCATTGCGCGGGCACACCCTCAACCCAGTAATCAAGGTAGGGAAACTCCCGAGCTTCCTCTTCAGTAAATGTCAACCACGTTGACATAGGCTCCTGAGCAATCCACTTGATGTCCCCCTCAGCTATGTGGATATTTGCATGCTCTACGGGCTGCTCTGCCCCTTCGTGCGCAGCCCCGATGTTGGGGACAACCCCTCGTGTCTGTCTGACATTTCACCTGAAAAGCAGAGGAAGAAAAAGTGAATTCGACGACAAAGATCAAATCCACCCTTCCACCACTAATCAAGTAAAAGGGCGAGGAATAAGTCGAGGATAACTTCGAGCCCTAGTCGACCACGACGACTTCATTTTCCCCAACAACGGGGACGAGTCACCTCAACTCTATGAGAAGACTTCGCGAGGAAGAGCTTACTCGACGAAATAAACTTGTTGCGCGAAAGCCAAAGTTTCGCGTCGAACAGGCCTAATGCCCGACTACAAACCTAAAACTAATCCTAACCAGAATCTAGGAAGATCTACATAATCCTATGCTATATTCATAGACATTCATCCCATGTTCGTCATGTTCTTCATGAATTTTCCAGAAATTCATGTGTTCTTCGAAGAACACATGAACATTCAACCGAAAAATTCATGAATCACTGGGAAATTCATGCAACTTTCCAGAAATGAAGAACACCATAGAAATTTGGAAGGGAGGTGGAGAGCTTACTTGGTAAATTGAGAGGTAGAAGATGAAGATCACGGTGTGGACTTTGAAGATCGACGGTGTCATACCCCAAATTTTTACCACTAAGATTCCCATCATTGTGTAAATCATCATCACAATATGGATGAACCATCATACCTCATCAATCTCCTCAGGGATTGTTGAGCATTCACTACTATCAAAATTAGGGTTTCAGGCCCTCTCAGAGCCTTAGACAAAGGATCAATCAAGGAATGACATGATCTTCAACTTGTCTAGCCTCTCCAACTTCCACAATGGATCAAAAGGACTCCCACTTCAAGGATTAAGCACAGAGCTGCTCCCTTCTAGGTGGATCAAGCCTCAAGATCGCCAGTGTCACCAAATTAGGGTTTTGGTCGACCAGGGCCTCCAGGTGGAGAATTTCCTCTGGGCATGAGCCAAAGATCCAAATCACAACCTAATATACTCCAAGGAACCTCATGGACCCATTCATCAAGTCAATTTTGCCTCAGGGGATGCATTCATCAAAAATCAGGAATTAGGGTTTCTTGACCTAATTCACCCCTAAGCTGACTTTTAGGGCAAATCATGAGCCAAGACCTCAAGAAAGGGTTTGAGGGTCTCTAATGAACTATATTGATCCATTTGGAACAATGGATTAATCCAAGAGGTTTGAGCAACAAGTCTCAATTTCATCTGCACCACAGTTAGGGTTTTAAGGGAAAAGTCAACTGTAACTTTGACTTTTGACCAGGACATGCTCCAAAGCCCTATGACATGCATCAATATACCATATGACACCCATGGAGCATGCCCATCAAGTTTGATTTAGGTCAAGAACATGATTTCATGAAGAATTGCACAGTTTGGAATTCATCTGATAAAAAGTCAACTGTGCACAAAAGTCAACTTTGACTTTTTGAGATTTTTCAAAAAAATGGATTTTTAACCCTAACAGGTTGTTAATGTATGATTTGAATCATCATTCATCAAGAAAAATCAAGAAAAGTTGGGTAACTTGTAAAAGGGGTAACCATAGAAAATTTTCTAAGTTAAAAATAAAGTGGCTAGGGTACCAACTTTGGAGGGTCATAAATCCTAAACCACAAAGCCATTTTCTCCCATCCAAGGCTTGATTTGTAGATCCCATTGCCCTCTACAAAAACTTCAACAAGACCTAATTCCAATTCATTGGGGATCTTGAGTTATGGAGTGATCAAAGTCACTAAAAACATGAAAGTACAACTTTTTCAACACTTAGAAAAATTCTGGGCAAGGCAGATTTTGTGTTGAAACACCAAAACTTGTGAGATCTTTTCACATAGTTGCAAGCTGAATCAAGTCCAAAGATAAACATCAATGTTGTTGCAAATATTGCCAAGAATTCAAAGAGCTTAACAGCATGAATTGATTCAACTTGAGCCAAGAGAAATCCATGCCCAAAGCCATGCTGCTGCAAGCTGTTTTGGAAAAATCAGTTTGCATGTTTGCTTGCCACACACGATTTTGAACCAAAAACTGAGGATCAATATGTCACATGTACTCAAACCAATCACAATGCATCTGATCCAACTAATAAGGCTGAGTCAAAAAGCCAAGGAATCTTCCAATTTGAAATTCATCCACTTTGGCACATTTTGCCTTGAATTCAAAGGGCATTAATGTCGAATAGTGCATTTTCAACAAAGCCACTCTACTCAGTCAAGTTATCTGATTAAACAACAATAAAAACATCTGAAGATTGTGATTTTGGTCAAGGCATAACCCTGCTCTTGGGAATGGCTAGTTTGCCTTGCTTGAGAAGAAATCCTCTAAGCCAATCCATGCAAATGTGATCTGATCCAGCAGCCATTCACTATTCCTCCAAGACAAAAGTTGATCACCTAAAATAGAGGTTCCAATGGATCATTCAACTCACACCAAAGCCAGTTACAGCACTGCTTTCTCTCATTCTTCCTTAAACCTCAAGTTTTTTGGTTTTTGAGTAACCACTATCGGGTTTTGAGTTGCAGCCTTAAGAAATCAATTCCAATTGCTCAAACACATCACATATGATGTATTTGAGGTGTCCAAACACTTAAACACTGACTGTAACACCTCAGGCTCAAAATCACTCTTCAACCAAGCCATTATGCCTCAATTATGCAGGTGGAGGTCTCCAGCTTGATCCAAAGGGTTTCAAAGTGTTCCAAAGCTTGCAACACACTCCATAACATCCATTGAAGTTGTAGGGATCATTAATTCACAACTGGAACAAGGTTTATGCAAAGTTCCATTTCAGCTTGCATCAAGGTAAGCCTCAAATCTACAACTCCATGATCCATGCATATTTCCTCGCATGATATTTTTGCCAATTGCTTGCCATCATATGTTGAATGTTTTCCCTCAAAAAATTTGATCATAGCACTCATAATCATGCCTACTCGATTGCTTTTGCAAAATTAGGGTTCATACGGCCACAATGATATAATATGCTATACACTGAAAATGAATGAAATTGGGTATTGCCATCTTCTTCCTTGTGAAAAAACGCATGAGTTTGGTGTTTGAATCATGTCAAATGGTTGGGAGATGAGTGAGATAGAGGGCTTCATGCACGAGCTAGAGGAAGAAGATGGCCATGGCGCCATTCTCAGAAAATCCAACAAGTTCTCTATATATTTTTCCCTTGCCATGTTATATTTGAGTTGGCATTGCGCCCCAGCGGTTCATCAGCTGGTTTTGTGTGCATTGGCAAGCGAGAGGTCTGGGGTTCGAATCCCCCTCGCCCCAGACTTCTTTTTATCACTTGTTTATTTTGTTATTTTTCATATTATTATTTTTAATGATTTGAAAAATTAATAACTCCTTCAATTTTTATCATTTTTGATTGGTTCTTTTTGCAATAATTCACAAAAATGTTTAATTATTTGATTTTACCAAAAAATCCCAAAAATATTATTTATTTTATATATTTGATATTTTTGCAAAGAATTAATGTTTTATGTGTTTTTAGCATTTAAAATATTTTTTCTCCCTTTGTTTTTTAACCCTAATTTGATTTCAATCATTTTGTAGGAAGAAACCTGATTTTTTGGAACATTGATCCAAGATCATAATTTGTTTTCATATATTTAACAAACATTGATCATTTTAATTGAATTTTTATTCAATTAAAAGTACATTTTGAAAACAAATTAGGGTTTTGAATCAATTTAACCCTCATCAAACTTTTTTCAAAAACTTTGGGCCTCTAATAGAGTGTAAGACCCAATCCTTTGTAAATACAAACCATTTTGGGCCTCACTTATTGTATAAGTCCCACTGTATTTTCAAAAACCTCGGCGCGCTCGCCAATTCAAAAATCAAACCTTGGGCCTCTCCTTGAGCTATAAGACCCATTCAAAACTTTTGGGCCTCTAATAGAGTGTAAGACCCAACCCCCTTTTAACCAAAAAATTTGGGCCTCACTTATTGTATAAGTCCCTTCGCGTTAAAAGAAAATCTCGACGCGATCGCCATTTCAAACGGAAAAACAAACTGGGCTTACCCTCGTGTAGTAAGACCCATTTCTTTTCTTTAAAACTTTTTGGGCCTCTTGAGAGAGTGTAAGACCCATCCCTTTGTACAGAAAACTTTTTGGGCCTCAGTCACTTGTATAAGTCCTTCTGTACAAAACAACAGTGCGCTCACTGATAAAACCCTGGGCCTCTCCTTGAGCTGTAAGCCCCAAATCTTTCTTTTTCAAAGCACTTTCTCCTTTGATTTTGAATATATTGTTGTTTTCAATCTTTATTTGTTGAACAACTAACCAAACAGCATGGAAGCTCTACAACCGAGTAAGTGGTTATTGCTTTCATTTACCGCTTTCATATACATATAACTATATTGTGGGGCTGTTTCGCTGTAAGTCTTCTTTCATAAACTCATATCAACTGTGTAATAATAGTATAGATATTTAGAGTTTCCCCGGCAACTACGTCTAGAACTAGGTGACGCCGTTCTGTTTATTCATAGAAATAGACAACTAGATCCCCAATAGGATCACCAGATACAGTCTTCTCTTCGGCTGTCCTCATTAGGAATTGTCAAGAAACTCTACTCCCAGAGATGAATGTATTCTCCGTGAATGGCATCTTTGAGTTTCTTCCAAATTCTCAAACTTTCCTGACTTGATCTATTCCTTGTGAATAGCTTGCCTTGAATTTTTCGGGGTTTGGGGACCCAAGGGCTTCTTAAAAGCATCGGCCTCCTCTTGGGCATCATACAAGGACCCACAGGCTTCCTAAAAGCAACCCCGCCTCCTCTTGGGCTTAGTACAAGGACCCTACGGCTTCTTAGAAGTATTCATAGCCTCCTCTTAGGCTTTGTATAATGATCTCTTCCTCCGGGAATGATAGCCTCCTCTTGGACATCGTACAAGGACCCGTCGGCTTCTTAAAAGTTTCCAGCCTCCTCTTGGGCTTCGTACAAATTGTTCCGACGACCTCCTAGAGGTATAGGAACAGAACTTAGTCATCTGCATAGAACATTCCTTTCATAGAGTCTACTACTGTTTCTCAAAGAATGGTACAAAAGATGAAACTCTAGACTTGGACAGTCTAATTTCCTTGAGTCTCAAAGACATTCTCAAGCACCCTTCAAGAATAGGAAGAAAACCCGCAGACTCGGACAGTCTCAATACCCTTCGGATTTCCCAATTCCTTAAAGAACAGGAATGGCCCGGATCCTCGAATAAAATCCTTGAGTACAGTGTTGCTCATATAAGAACTGATTTTCTCTTTAAAAATCAGTATACTGGACCTGTCACTAAACTGAATAAGTCACCATAGCCTCCTCTTGGGCTTTGTACAATGATCCTCTCCAGCGGAGTCAAACAACGTTTAGCCTCTCTCTCGGGCTTTGTACGAGATACATAAGAGACTCCCTCGTTGAGTCAATCACCCCTTTCGCCTCCATCTCGGGCTTTATACGAGATATAAAAAGGTTCTTATTGAGCCAAACAAATTTTAGCCTCCATCTCGGGCTTTGTACGAGATACAAAAACTCTCTTGTTGAGTCAAATAGCCTTCATCTCGGGATTTATACGAGACACCAAAAGACTCCATCGTCGAGTCAAAACCTTTTAGCCTTTCTCTCGGGCTTTGTACAAGACACATAATAGCCTTCTCTTAGGCTTTGTATAAGAAAACCGCTGGTTGATCCAATCAACCTTTCAGCATCAAAGTTGTGCCTCGTTCACATTACACAAACATCAACAACTCTTTCCCTTTCATCTAATCGCTGTAAGCGGCAAGCCTCTGGATCATCTACATCCATGCCACTGTCCCTCTTTTAGCATGAGAAATTCCTAAGGAAAGATGGCATTGCTCTAAACTGAGTTAAAGTCTTCTCCTTCAGGTTAAAACCCCCTATTAAGGAAATTATGGCATTGCCGGATTCACAAATCCCGGTTAAAGTAATTCTCCTTTATAAACAGTCGTAACAGACAAACCCCTCTTTAGAGATGACAAATTCTCTCTAAAGGTGAGACCTTTTAGCTTCACATCTTGGGCTTCGAACAAGATACAAATAAACCCTTCAGCTTCACATCTTGGGCTTTGAACAAGATACAAACCACCTTTCGCTTCACGTCTTGGGCTTTGAACAAGACACCAAAACACCCATTACGAACGCTCTGATTTCCCTGTTTCGGTAAATGGGAATATGTAGGCATAAGATTGAAAGAAAAAATCTTAGCGAGCACACTAAACAAAAACCCTAAATCCCCTATATCATAATCTGAAGCAGTATCCTAACAAAATCCCAGAGAGAAATCAGTATTGGCGAAAATACAAATAACCAATACAAAGGCCCCACCACATTGATCGCATCCGTAACCTAACAGACCGCTGTTTAAACTCAGTATGCAAAGCAGGGTTAATTGGAGACATCTATTTCCCTTCCTTCATCAGCTCACAATAGGATAAAAAATGAATCGACCTGTAGTTAAAACTCAACCGCAGTGAGAGCGACCAGCGCTTAAGAATCGCGTCCAAAATCGCTCGCTACAGAAAAATGGCGCCCACCGTGGGGCTCTTTCTAAACCTTTTTTCTCTTCACTTGTGTGAATACCACAGATTGGGGCTTCTGTCGGGGAACCCATTTTCTGTCAGGAACTTAGGATTCATAGCTTTAAAGGTCTAGGATGATTAGGATAAATATATATACTGCTTTTCCTAATTGCTATACGTGTTTATTTTTCTGCTAATGGGAATGCGTGTGATGCCGCATGTGGAAAGATTGAGTATACACTTAAGATAAGTGATGGCGACGAGGTCGACCATCAACCTCAGTGGAGGCTGACCAATGCAACCCATTCTCTCACCTAGACAATGGGCCGATTGTGATGTCTGAGAAGCTGAGGAGCCAAACCCTTTTGTAGTGCGGAAACTATCGGAAATAGTTGTTACGCGATACTACCCTCATTTGAGGCTGGTGATCTATTCTCGGTGAATGGAACTTACTCCGCTGGCGATCCGCTTGTTGTTTTGCTTTCCTGGGAGGAGCTGATGATAATGAGTACAGGTACAAAAATCACCTTAGTATAAACCTTTGGGGATGGGTAAAGCCTTGACTTCATGACAACGACCCTTTGACCCCATGTTTTTTCTATGTTTTTGTGTGCTGCATTCATGCATTCATTTAAAAAACATTAAAAAATTCAAAAAATATTCTCTTCTAGTCTCTCTGTTTTTCAAATTAAACTAAGACTGTGATTGCAAATATCAGAGAAAAGGATTGCGCTAATGGATTTCGGTAGAAGGAGAACCCATAGGTATATCTTCAAGGTTCCAAAGCTAGAGGATTGTAGAAGGTTAGCGAGGATGATCACTAACCCAGAGGCTTTCAGAGCCAAACACGAAGGTTGGCTATCTCTGCTAAGAGTCCATGTGATTGAGGGAATCATGGATGCGCTCATTCAGTTTTATGATCCGGTTTATCACTGTTTCACATTCCCGGATTACCAGCTCGCACCAACGCTGGAGGAGTATTCTCATCTGATCGATTTACATATCACTGATCAAGCTCCATTTTCTGGACTGGAAGAAATTCCAAAGAATCAGACCATTGCAAGAGCAATTCATTTGGACGAGTCTGAGGTCAGGACTCACCTAACTACCAAGGGTGGCATCCAAGGTTTGCCAGCCCAGTTCTTGACAAAGAAAGCCCTGTATTTTGCCAGTATAGGAAACGTGACTGCTTTTGAAAGTGTCTTTGTCTTGCTCACCTACGGGTTATTTTTGTTCCCAACATCAATAACTTCGTCGATATCAACTCCATTAAGGTTTTTCTCATTGGAAACCCTGTACCGACTTTGCTCGCAGATGCGTATCATTCTGTACACTTGGGAAATTTGTACAGCGGAGGGGAGATCACGTGCTGTGTACCTCTGCTTTATAAATGGTTTATCTCTCACTTGCCCAAGTTTGCTGCTTTTTGGGATTGTAAGAGTGCCTTGCGCTGGTCACAGAAGATCATGTCTCTCACCAACTCTGACATAGATTGGTGTAATAGGATCTATGATGGAATCAGGATCATTGACCGTTGTGGAAACTTCCCCAACGTACCCCTTATAGGAACTAAGGGAGGAATCAATTACCATCCAGTTCTCGTTCAGCGTCAATTTGGATACCCGATGAGACACATCCCATGGGGTGTTCATCTAGAAGGTCTTTTCTTCAAAGAAGGAGAAAACGACAGAGCATTAAAGATGGAAATAGTGCATGCTTGGAAGCATGTTCATAAGAAAGGACGAGAGTCTCTGGGAAAACTGGACTGTGTCTCGGTGGAGCCTTATCTCCATTGGGTACAAACCAGAGCTCTCAAGCTAAAAATGCCTTATCCTCGTTACGGAATTCTTCCGCCGAGGGAATCTGTCATGTACTTCATGACGGAAACTGAAAAGCTTCAGGTTACTCTCAACAAAGTTCAACGGGAGAGGAGGTCTTGGAAGAACAAGTACCGCACCCTCGACGTAGAGTGCATCAAAATACAGCAATTACTAAAAGAAAAGGATGCTCTGATTGAAATTTTGGAGCAACATGCTGTAGAGAATCAAGATGACCAAAGGAATTTGCTCACTCCTTTCACTTGGCAAAGGAATGACAACCCGACAACGGCCCAAGAGCCCCGGTCAAAGAAAAGGAACGTACCAGAATCAGCACCCGATTTCTCTTCATAGAGGACTCGGGACCCATTAGTTTAGGTTTCTATTTCTGCATCTTATAATCTACCGTATTTCCATTTCTGTAATCATTTGAATTCAATAAAAAGGGGTTTCCCCACCGTTTGATATTTGCAATCTAATTGTCGAAGTTTATTTTGATTAAACCTTAAACAATTAATATAATCATTGCATTCATCATTCTCACATCGCGTATTCTTCTTACCTACGAATCTCGCGTTTGTGTCTCGGTTCTAGAGTCAAACTGTCTCATTTGTATAATACTCGGGCCAATCGTCAGAAAAAGATGGATGATCTTGAGGAAGAAAACAGAGAGTTGAAAGAAGAGATCGACGCTCTGAGAGAGGATATGAGGAAGCTTTGTAGCGACATGCAAGCCATGGCAGAAGCTCAGCTACAACGAACTGTGATATCCGAGATCACGTCAACGCCCATAGTGGAGAAGTATGATCCTAGGTATCAAATGCCGAAAGATCGTCCTTGGGGCAATGCCTGTTAACTATATCCCGGAAGGATATGTTCTGCCGATCACTGAAGATCAGGGAATCACAACAAAAGCCGCTGGGCCTGAAGGTTAAAAACTTCGGGAAAGCGAAGATGCCAGGGGTATACTGAAGACTCCTGAAGGTTACAAACTTCGGGAAACGCCAAGATTCGTTGCCGTAGTCACGGTACCACCCCCTGTGGTGCACACTGTCCCGGAAGGACAGATTCTACAGATACCTTCTGGTAAAAAGGAAACTATGTTTGACCGAATGGAGGAATTCCAGAAGCAGTTCCTGGAAATGCAGAAGGAGGTGCAAGCCATTCGCGGTTAGGATTTATTTGGAAAGGACACCGCAGACCTCTGCTTGGTCCCTAATGTGAAAGTCCCGAACAAGTTCCAAGTGTCCGACTTTGAAAAGTACAAGGGTAACTCTTGCCCTCAAAGCCATCTGGTGATGTACGCTCGGCGGATGTCAGCTCAGACGGAGAATCAGGACCTACTGATTCACTACTTTCAGGATAGTTTAACCGGTGCCGCACTCAAATGGTACATGGGTTTAAACCGTGCCACGATCAGCACATTCAGAGATCTTGGCACTGCCTTCGTCCAATAATACAAATACAATTTGGACATGGCACCCGACAGAGATCAACTCAGATCGATGTCGCAAAAGGACAAGGAAGCCTTTAAGGAGTATGCTCAAAGGTGGCGTGAAATTGCCGCTCAGATTTGTCCACCTCTTGAGGAAAAAGAGATGACAAAGATCTTCTTAAAAACCTTAAGCTCATTTTACTATGACCGAATGGTTGCCAGTGCGCCCAGTGATTTCACCAAAATGGTTGGCATGGGTGTACGTCTTGAGGAAGCTGTCCGAGAAGGACATTTGGTAAAAGACACTGGATCGACGAGCGGTACTAAAAAATACGGTAGTGCTCTCCCTAAGAAAAAAGTGCAAGATATTGGGAATATCTCTCTCAGAAAGCAAAGGCGACGTTATCAACCGGTGGCAGCTGTGACTCCTGCTATCAACCCTGCGTCGATTCCTACGTATCAACCTCAGGTTGCGCAAAGCCAACCTAATCAGTAAAGGACACAACAGCCTCTTCAGCAGGCTCGTCCTCCATATAACAACAACCGTATAACACGGCCACCAGGGTTTGATCCTATACCCATGTTGTACGCAGAACTATTTCCATTACTACTGGCTAAGGGGCACATCCAGACTAAGTCTCCTCTTACAGTACCGGAAAATCCGCCTTTTTGGTTTAAGGTGGATCAAACATGCCCTTACCATCAAGGAGGATCAGGGCATAACATAGAGACTTGTCTCAATTTCAAGTCTGACGTACAAAAACTTGTTAGGAGCGGGGTCTTATCCTTCAAAGATACAAATCCTAGTGTTCTCACAAACCCGCTGTCTCAACATGAGAAGGCTGCAATCAATTTGATAAAAGGAGAGACTAACAATGTCTATCAAATTCACGATGTACTCTTGTTGAAAACCAATCTGGTCAAGATACATTGTAGACATAGTGGATATGGCCATGTGCCACCTCATAACTATCATCAGTGTGATATCTGCTCTAAAGACAACCAAGGAAGTTCTATGGTGCAAGCAGCTCTACAGGAACAGATGGATCTCGGATGGATCCAAGAGCACCGAGTTCGTGGAGTTAACATGGTCTACACGAATTCCAACATCATTCAGAACCACGATATCCGTGCTATGAATGTTAACCTGGTGGTGATGCACTCAAGGCAAAGCCAGTATCATAATCTGCCGTGGCATGATTACAGTTCTTGTCTGACTTGCTCGGTAAACAAACAGGGATGCTCTTTCATACAGAAGGCCCTCCAGCGTCAGATGGATCTTGGATGGATCCAAAACTACCATGATAGGAATCCCTATCAGATCAACATGATTCAGATTTTTGATATTCGCGTGATGAATACCAACCTGGTAGAGTTACATATTGAACAGGTCCGACTCGGATTCCTGGTGTCACATAAGTATCACAGCTGTAAGGCGGGTTGTGAAAACGATCGAGGTTGTACCCTTGTCCAGGAGGCACTTCAGCACTTGTTAAATCATTGGTGGATGCCAAACTACATGGATGAAGATACTCGGCAAATTACTATCAGTAACAGGAATCCTACTCGGCGTCAGAGTCAGGATGTTCGATCAATGGAAGCTAACCTAGTGAGGTTACATTGTATTCAAAGTGGGCGTGGCCAGGTGCCACCACACAATTATGACCGTTGTAGCGTCTGTTCAGAAAGTAACCAAGGGTGTTACCTTGTGAGAGCAGCTCTTCAGGGTCAGGTAGATCGTGGAGAGATTCGCCCATATCCGAGTTCTGGACCCATCAACTGGGCGCCGAGCTACCTTGCCAATCAAGTCGAGGACGTTGTCACAATCTCTGGTCATCATAGGATCAGGGATGTTTTTGCCATTATCCCTCTACTTGACGAATCTAAAGTTCCCAACCAGGAACAGATCGAGATTACTTATGATGGTCAGAAAAATTAGAAGGTTCCCATAGTCATCTATCTGCCGGGACCAACACCGTATGAATCAACTAAGGCTATCCCTTACAAATACAGTGCAAAGACAGTTGAAAATGGAAAGGAAATTCCATTACCCTCCGTCGTGAATATTGCAGACATCAGTCGTGTAACACAGAGTGGTAGAATCTTCAACCGAGGGGTTGGGGAACTTAATAAGGAAAAGGAACTTCAGATGGAAACTCCTGATCCACCAGTCGGTCAATCCAGTAATCCCGACCTTTCGAAAAATAATGATGAGATGCTGAAGCTCATCCAAAGGAGTGAATACAACATTGTCGATCAACTGTTACAAACTCCTTCAAAGATCTCGGTATTATCACTGTTACTCAGTTCAGAAGCCCACAGGGAGGCTCTACAGAAAGTCTTGGAGCAAGCCTTTGTGGAACAGGATGTAACAATTAGACAGTTCGATAGTATTGTCTCTAACATCACTTCCTGCAATAATTTGGGATTTAGTGATGAGGAATTACCCAAAGAGGGTCGCCGTCATAACATGGCGCTCAATATCACAGTTAACTACCAGGACGATGCTTTAGCCAGCGTACTGGTAGACACAGTGTCAGCCCTAAATGTTATGCCGAAGTCCACTTTGATGCAATTATCATTCAAAGGCCCTCCGATGAGAATCAGCGAGGTCATCGTCAAAGCGTTCGACGGATCCAGAAAAACGGTTATCGGCAAAGTTGATCTTCCCATAACTATCGGTCCTCACACTTTCCAAGTCACTTTCCAGGTCATGGACATCCGGGCAACATACAGTTATTCATTAGGAAGACCTTGGATACATCAGGCTGGAGCGGTCACTTCGACCCTCCACCAAAAGCTAAAGTTCGTCAAGAACGATCAACTTGTCACAGTTTATGGGGAACAAGCCTTACTTGTAAGCAACTTGTCATCATCTACTGGTATAGAACTCGAGGAGGTTATTGGAACTCAGTTCCAAGTACTGTCGGTAAGCAAGAACAATCAGTTTAAAGGAGGAACCTCGATTTCCTCATACAAAGATGCTATCAAAGCGGTCGAGAGTACCTACACAACCGGATGGGGACAGCTTGTCATTCCTATTGACAATAAAACAAAGAAGGGTCTTGGTTTTATTGCAACCTGTACCCGGACAACTGCCAGCGATGAAAGTCTTCATCCCCTTAAAAACTTCTTCCACAGTGGAGGTTTTCTTCACCCAGTGTCTCAAGCAGTACATGCTATCAATGAGGAAGATCCCTCTGACACGGATGAAGAATGGAAGTCCTATCTTAATGAGGACGGTTATATGTCTCAGGAAGAGATGCCTACGACATTTTGCTATCCCGCACAGAGTCCGATATTTATACCAAGGTCAGACGTCGAAATGATCTATGGAGATTGTGATCCGGAAGGATGCCGTGCTCTGCCAAATTCATTAGAGGAAGACACTCTGATGAAAGACAACTTTGACTACAACTACTATGGCCCAATGGATGGTCTGCCGATGTGGCAACCTTATCCAGGAGATTTGGGGCAAGAGAGTCAGCCGAACAATGAAAATCAGCTGACGGTCATTAAACAGAATACCTGTGTCCCCACCATGTCATGGGATCAACACTCAGGTCATTCAGAAACTACTCAACATGAAGATGAATTCGCAACGTTTGCACGACTTAAATTCATCAACTATGCTTTTCCCGAGGTCAACGTCATCGAGAGAGATGACTCCTCCAGTTCGAAAGAAGTGTGGGACACCCTGGGACAACCGAGTGGAAAATACGACTATATGGTCAAGTACACTGCGCCCGAAAGCTCTCGTATCAGGCTCGAAGACATCCAGCCTACTGGATGGGGAGATACAGCTGAGAGCACAAATATTATGCAAAATACAACAGAGGAATTCTCCTACGACAATTCTGCCTGGGAGACAGATTCCAATGATCCTGCTCCACCAGAAATCAGCGTTATTTCTAAAGACAAATCAAGGAAGGTGCCAGACTTTGTGATTCACCGAGGAGTTCGCCGCCAATGGGTTGCTGTTGATACTCTGAAGGTCGTTCGTCAGTCAAAGTAATTGCCATCTTTAACCTTTCACCCTGCCCAGGTGAAACAGATGTTTTGATAGGGCTCACTTTCTGTAAATTTCCCTCTTCGCTTTGCCCAAAGTGACGGAGTTTTGTTTTATAGGGCTGTAATTTCAAGAATCGACTTGTTCATTAATAAAATAACGTCGTTCTGTAATTTCCGCATTAATTGCTGTTTTCTCTTTTTGCTTTTTTAGAAAATGGTAATCCTAAAAAATAATTCAATAACAAAAACAAGCAGTAATAAAAATAAAAACACTGCACACACTTGCATTTTCTCTATCTCTTCTAAACACAAATCATACCGTCATGCAGATTGCTTGTTTTAAACCCCGTTGAAACATACGATCCGATGCCTTCTCCCAACTTTGAGTTCCCGGTATTCGAGGCTGAAGAAGAAAATGACGACAAAATTCCAGAAGAGATCTCCTGACTACTCAGGCAAGAGGAAAGGTCCATTGAACCTCATAAAGAACCGTTGGAAATGGTAAACTTGGGTTCAAAAAAAGAGAGAAAAGAAATCAGGATTGGGGCACTGCTCAGTCCAACTTCCAAAGAGAGTTTGATAAAGCTTCTTAAAGAATTTCCCGATGTACTCGCTTGGTCCTATCAGGATATGCCAGGGTTGGATACCAGCATCGTGGAACATCACTTACCGTTAAGGTCAGAATGTCTGCCAGTAAAACAGAGGTTGAGACGGACTCACCCGGACATGGCCATCAAAATCAAAGAGGAAGTACAGAAACAGATTGACGCGGGTTTCTTCGCCACATCAGAATATCCTCAATGGTTAGCCAACATCGTACCTATTCCCAAAAAGGACGGAAAGGTCAGAATGTGTGTCGATTACAGAGATCTAAACAAGGCTAGTCTGAAGGACGACTTTCCTTTACCACACATTGACATGCTGGTAGACAGCACAGCAAAGTTCAAAATTTTCTCCTTCATGGATGGATTCTCGGGCTATAACCAGATCAAAATGGCGCCGAAAGACATGGAGAAAACATCGTTCATTACCCCATGGGATACCTTTTGTTACAAGGTGATGTCGTTCGGTTTGAAGAACGCCGGGGCAACCTATCAAAGGGCAATGACTACTCGGTTTCATGACATGATACACAAAGAAATCGAGGTATATGTCGATGATATGATTGCAAAATCAAAAACAGAGAATGAGCATGTTGAACATCTGTCAAAATTGTTCGAACGTTTAAGAAAATTCAAGCTCCGCTTAAATCCCAACAAGTGTACCTTCGGTGTCCGTTCAGGGAAGCTACTAGGGTTCATCGTCAACCAGAAAGGAATTGAGGTTGATCCTGACAAGGTCTAGGCCATTCAAGAAATGCCTTCTCCGAAAACTGAAAAACAAGTTAGAGGATTCCTGGGACGTTTGAACTACATCTCCAGATTCATATTCCTCATGACCGCAACGTGTGCGCCGATTTTCAAATTACTCAAAAAGAACCAGGATTGCGTTTGGTCAGAAGATTGCCAAACCGCCTTCAACAGTATTAAGGAATATCTGTTGAATCCTCCGATTCTATCACCTCCAGTGGAAGGAAGACCACTGATCATTTACCTCACAGTCCTAGAGGACTCAATGGGATGTGTACTTGGCCAACAAGACGAAACCAAACGGAAAGAGTCTGCCATTTACTATTTGAACAAGAAATTCACCGACTGCGAAACTCGGTATACGATGCTTGAGAAAACTTGTTGTGCTTTGGCTTGGGCAGCCAAACATCTACGTTAATACATGATTCGTCACACTACTTGGTTAATCTCAGAAATGGATCCAATCAAGTATGTCTTCGAAAAGCCTGCTCTCACGGGAAGAATTGCCCGTTGGCAGATGTTGTTATCAGAATATGACATAAAGTACCACGCTCAGAAAGCCGTTAAAGGAAGTATTTTAGCCTATCATTTGGCTCATCAACCTATTGACGATCAAGAATCAACCGGGTTTGACTTCCCAGACGAAGATGTCATGTATCTAAAAATGAAAGATCGCGATGAACCGTTACCCAGTGAAGGGCCAGAACCAGGTTCCCAATGGGGACTTATCTTTGACAGAGCAGTTAATCATTATGGAAACGGAATTGGGGCAATCATTGTTACCCCTCAGGGTACCCACATTCCTTTCACTGCCAGACTTACGTTCAAATGTACGAACAACGAGGCCGAATACGAAGCTTGTATCATGGTTCTCGAAGAAGCAATTGATTTAAGGATCAAAAACTTGGACGTATACGGCGATTCAGCCTTGGTTATCAATCAGATAAAAGGAGATTGGAACACATACCAATCAGGATTGATTCCTTACAAAGACTACGCAAGAAGGTTGCTACCTTTCTTCAACAGAGTTGAGTTTCATCATATCCCTCGTGAGGAGAATCACATGGCTGATGCATTAGCCACTCTCTTCCATGATTATGTAGGTCAATGGAACGACTTACCTAAGATTGACATAATGCGCCTTGAACGGCCCGCTTACATCTTCACGATTGAAGCAGTCATAGACGACAAACCTTGGTATCATGATATCAAATGCTTCCTTTAGGAACAAGAGTACCCACCTGGAGCATCCAGGAAAGATATAAAGACCCTCAGAAGATTGGCTGGAAACTTCTTCCTGAGCGGTGACACTCTCTATAAGAGAAATTTTGACATGGTCTTGCTCCGATGCGTCGACAGACCAGAAGCAGACATGCTTATGAAAGAAATTCATGAAAGATCCTTTAGAACTCATGCCAACGGACACACAATGGCGAGAAAAATTCTCAGAGTAGGGTACTATTGGTTGACAATGGAATCCGACTGCTACAAGTACATGAGGAGGTGTCACAAGTGTCAGATATACTCTGACAAAATTCATGTACCGGCATCACATCTCAAAGTTCTTTCTTCCCCGTGGCTTTTTTCGATATGGGTGTAGCGAACGATTTTGGACGCGGTTCTTAAGCGTTGGTCGCTCTCTGCGGTTTGAGCTTAAAACTACAGGTCGATTCATTTTTTATCCTATTGTGAGCTGAATAAGGAAGGGAAATAGATGTCTCCAATTAACCCTGCTTGCATACTGAGTTTAAACAGCGGTCTGTTAGGTTACGGATGCTATCAATGTGGGGGGCCTTTGTACTGGTTATTCGTATTTCGCCAATACAGGTTCTTTCTTTCTAGGGCTTGGGCAAAAGGGTTTCTGGCGGGGAATAAGGATTAGGATGTTAGGACTGGTGCTTTTAAAATACTGCTTTTAATTGATGGAGATATGGGATTTGGGTTTTTTGTTGATTGCGCTCGCTAAGATCTTTTCTTTCGATCTTATGCCTACGTATTCCCGTTTACCGAAACAGGGAAATCAGAGCGTTCGTAGTTCCTCCTATTCTATGGGAGGAAATTGGTTTTTGGTGTCTTGTTCAAAGCCCAAGACGTGAAGCGAAAGGTGATTTGTATCTTGTTCAAAGCCCAAGATGTGAAGCTAAAAGGTCTATTTGTGTCTTGTTCAAAGCCCAAGACGTGAAGCTGAAAGACCTCGACTTTAGAGAGAATTTGTCATCTCTAAAGAGGGGGAAGGAGAATTACTTTAACTGGGATACGCGGATCCGAGCAATGCCATAATTTCCGAAGAAAGGGTTTTAACCTGAAGGAGAAGACTTTAACTCAGTGTAGAGCAATGCCATCTTTCCTTAGGAATTTCTCATGCTAAAAGAGGGACAGTGGCATGGATATAGATGATCCAGAGGCTTGCCGCTTACAGCGATTAGATGAAGGGAAAGGAGTTGTTGATGTTTGTGTACTGTGAACGAGGCACAACTTTGATGCTAAAAGGTCGATTGGATCAACCAGTGGTTTTCTTATACAAAGCCTAAGAGGAGGCTAATTTCCGCTAGGAAAATCATTATACAAAGCCTAAGAGGAGGCTATTTTGTGTCTCGTACAAAGCCCGAGAGAGAGGCTAAAGGTTTTTGACCCAGTGGGGCATATCGTTATACAAAGCCTAAGAGGAGGCTAGCAAAGAGTTCGACTCTTGCTTAAGGGATTTATATCTCGTACGAGGCCCGAGATGGAGGCAAAAAAGGGGTGATTGACTCAACGAGGGAATCTTTTGTGTCTCATACAAAGCCTGAGAGAGAGGCGAAAAGGTTGTTTTGACTCCACTGGGGAGAATTTTGGTATCTCGTACGAAGCCCGAGATGGAGGCTATTGTAACTGTTTCAGTTGAGTGACAGATCCAATATACTGATTTAAAAAGAGAAAATCAGTTCTTATATGAGCAACACTGTACTCAGGGATTTAATTTGAGGATCAGGGGTATTTCCTTCTCTTTGAGGAAACGGGAAATCCAAAGGGTATTGAGACTGTCCGAGTCTGCGGGTTTCCTTCCTATTTAACGAAGGGTGCTTGAGAATGTCTTTGAGACTCAAGGAAGTTAGACTGTCCGTGTCTAGAGTTTTATCTTTGGTACTATGCTTTGAGAAACAGTAGTAGACTCTATGAAAGGACTGTTCTATGAGGATGACTAGGTTCTGTTCCTATACCTCTAGGAGGTCGTCGGGACAATTTGTACGAAGCCCAAGAGGAGGCTGGAAACTTTTAAGAAGCCGACGGGTCCTTGTACGAAACCCAAGAGGAGGCTATCATTCCCGGAGGAAGAGATCGTTATACGAAGCCTAAGAGGAGGCTGTGAATACTTCTAAGAAGCCGTAGGGTCCTTGAATAACGCCCAAGAGGAGGCGGGGTTGCTTTTAGGAAGCCTGTGGGTCCTTGTATGATGCCCAAGAGGAGGCCGATGCTTTTAAGAAGCCTGTGGGTCCCAAACCAAAGAAAAGTTCAGGAAAACTCTTTTAGAGTTAAAACCACTGGTAAACGTGCGAGGTTTACTATCCAGTGACTTTAATTTTTAGAGAGAGTCCGAACCGTTCGGCGGTTTGAAGAAATTCAAGAGAAGTTTCACCGAGAATAATTCATCTCTGGGGGATAGAATTTCTTGATGATTCCTAAGGAGGACAGCCGAAGAGAAGACTGTATCTGGTGCTCCTATTGGGGATCTAGGCGTCTATTTCTACGAATAAATGAAACGGCGTCACCTAGTTCTAGATGTAGTTTCCGGGGAAACTCGAAATATCTATACTATTATTACACAGTAGATATGAGCTTATGAAAGGAGACTTACAATGAGCAGCCCCACAATACAGTTTATAATATGAAAGCAGTAAATGAAAGCGATAACCACTTACTCGGTTGTAGTGCTTCCATGATGTTTGGTTAGTTGTTCAACAAAGAAAGATTAAAAATAACAGTATATTCAAAATCAAAGGAGAAAGTGCTTTGAAAAAGAAAGATTTGGGGCTTACAGCTCAAGGAGAGGCCCAGGGTTTTATCAGTGAGTGCACTGTTGAATTTGTACAGCAGGACTTATACAAGTGACTGGGGCCCAAAAAGGTTTTCTGTACAAAGGGATGGGTCTTACACTCTCTCAAGAGGCCCAAAAAGGTTTAAAGAAAAGAGTGGGGCTTATAACACGAGGGTAGGCCCAAATGATTTTTCGTTTAAAAATGGCGATCGCGCTGAGGTTTTCTTTTAACGCAGAGGGACTTATACAATAAGTGAGGCCCAAAATGTTTTGGTTAAAAGGGGGATTGGGTCTTACACTCTAATAGAGGCCCAAAAGTTTTGAATGGGTCTTATAGCTCGAGGAGAGGCCCAGATGTTTTTTGAAAAGGCGACGATCGCGCCGTTTGTTTTTTGACGGTATCGGGACTTATACAATAAGTGAGGCCCAAAGATGATTTGGTCAAAAAAGGATTGGGTCTTACACTCTATTAGAGGCCCAGAGTGTTTTGAAAATGATTTATGAGGGTTGAATTAATCCAAAACCCTAATTTGTTTTCAAAATGTATTTAATTGAATAAAAATTCAATTAAAATGATCAAAAATTGTTTAACACATGGAAAACAAATTGTGATCTTGGATTAATGCTTCAAAAATTAAGTATTGACCTACAAAATAATTAGAAAGCATTAAAAGTTGCAAAATCAATGTAGAAAAAATATTTAAAATGCCAAAAACAATCAAAATATTAATTCTTTACAAAAATATCAATTATATGAAATAAATAATATTTTTGGGATTTTTTTGATAAAATAAAATATTTTAACATTTTTGTGAATTATTAAAAAAAGAATCAACTCAAAATCATTAAAACTCAGAGAGAAATTAATTTTTGAATCAATTAAACAAAATCACAAAATTCAAATATTCAAATATATGAAAATGGCGCCAAGAACAACACCAAGAACACGCGCGTTTTTTCAGTTTGCCCAGATTTGCATTTTCTATCCAATCTCACTGAATACGTAATCATAACATGCAATCCACATATCATTATGCTCGCCTCAACCTCACGATCATGTCTATGTACTTTAATTTCATTTAAATTAAACATACAACAAGAAATCACAAAGAAACCTCAAGAACCCTAATTTCTGCATGAAGGCTAGGATTTTTGATACACGATTCAAACAATGCAATTAATTGAGGGAAAACATTCCATGCATGATTATGAACATATGGCCAAATTATTGTGCAAGGAAATATGCATAGATTGAGAGATGCCCAAGTTTAGGCTTACCTTCAAGTCGTGACAGCAAGAGCAGATGTGATTTTGAGTTGGAGGTGTTACAGACAAGTTGTGATGATCTGGACAGCTTCCCTACACCATATGGAGTGTGTTTGAACACTTGGATTGAATTGAAATGGACTGGATCAGTTTATGGCACCTCAGCTGCAACTTCACTTCAAACTTGTGTGGATGGCAAGTGATTTTGTGAAATTGATGTTTCAGATGTTATGCGAGTGTTTGATCAGCTCATATGTGATGTATGTGAGGTGTGTGAGTGATTGGTTTGTGCAGAATTGCTCTCAAACTCAAAACCCGATAGCTACCTTGCTAAGAAAGGCATTTTTGCCAAGAGAAAGAGATTTTGAGGAAAGCATCTGTTAGATGGCTTTGGTGTACTTAAACTAACCACAATTGAGCTCTATTTATAGTAGAGCAAGTTTGTTTTGTAAGGAATAGTACATGGCAGCTGGTAAGTAGGTTTCCTCAATGTTGGCCAATGGAAATGAAAGTCTCCTCTAGCCATTGACTAGAGGTTAGGGCACAGAGCTTTGGTCCCCTTGGTCTTGGATAAGTCTTGACTGATTTCAGATGAGAATGGCTCAGTCCATACCACCTTGATGGTTCCATTAAATGTCTCATTCCAAATTTGAAGTCTTGTCCCTATTTTGGCCATTCTAGGTTCAACATGCTATTCTTTGTTCCTTGGACCTTGGAGGCTTGGCTCAGTGATTGTCCCCTTTGGATTCAATCCTCTGAGGTGTCCAAGTGGATTGGAGCAATTGCAATTGGCTGATTTTGGAAAATCGAGCCAAAATGCAAATTCTGCCTTGCCTTGACAGATTTCAGCAAGGCAACTTGCCAATGTTGTATCTCATGATGTAGGTTGAATTTGGCAATGTTCTTGGCCATTTTGGAAAGCCCTAACATGATACAACAACTGTTTGAACAAGTTTGGTTTTGATCTCTTTTGATTCCAAGTGAAAAATCCCCCTACATTTGGCAAAAAGTGAAGCAGAATTCTGACTTAGTGAAAATTTCACTAAGTGTTGGAAAAAGTAACATTTTCACTTTTCAGCCACTTTGATCACTCCATAACTCAAAATCCTTAATGAATTGGAATGACTTGTAGTTGAAGTTTTTGTAGGTGATAGTGAGGGCTACAAATCCATCTTTGGATGAGAAAAAATGGCCTTGTGGTTTAGGAGTTATGGTCCTCCAAAGTTGGTACCTTTGCCACTTTATTTTTAACTTAGAAAAATTTCTAAGTTTTATGGTTACCCCTTTTACAAGTTATATCACTTTTCTTGATTTTTCTTGATGAATGATGATTCAAATCACACATTAACATCATTTTAGGGTTAAAAATCCATTTTGGTGAAAAATCTCAAAAAGTCAAAGTTGACTTTTGTGCACAGTTGACTTTTTATCAGATGAATTCCAAACTGTGCAATTCTTCAGGAAATCATGTCCTTGACCTAAATCAAACTTGATGGACATGTTCCATGGGTGTCATAGGGTATATTCAATCATGTATTAGGGTTTGGGAGCATGTCCAGGTCAAAAGTCAAAGTTACAGTTGACTTTTCCCTTAAAACCCTAATTGTGGTGCAGATGAAAATGAAACTTGTTGCTCAAGCTTCTTGGATCAATCCATTGTTCCAAATGGACCAATATGGTGTATTAGATACCCTCAAATCATCTCTTGAGGTCTTGGCTCATGGTTTGTCCCAAAAGTCAACTTAGGGGTGAATTAGGTCAAGAAACCCTAATTCCTGATTTTTGATGAATGCATCCCCTGAGGCAAAATTGACTTGATGCATGGGTTCATGAGGTTCCATGAAGTATATTAGGTCATGTTTTGGATCATTGCCTTGTGCCCAGATGAAAATTTCCATCTGGAGGCCCTGGTCGACCAAAACCCTAATTTGGTGACACTGTCGATCTTGAGACTTGATCCACCTAGAAGGGAGCAGCCTTGTGCTTAATCCTTGAAGTGGGAGTCCTTTTTGATCCATTGTGGATGTTTGAGAGATTAGACAAGTTGAAGATCATGTCATTTCTTGATTGATCCTTTGTCTAAGCACTCAGAGAGGGCTTGAAACCCTAATTTTGATTGTATTGGATGCTCACCCATCTTTGGGGAGACTGATGAAGCATGATGGTTCATCCATATTGTGATGATGATTTTCACAATGATGGGAAATCTAAGTGGTCAAAATTTGGGGTATTACAGATGCCCCTATTTAATCTTCTTGGACCCGAAGGTATGAATGACGAAGGGATTCGAGCATTCGGGGTGCAGGAGGATTAAATATCGGAATATCCGAAATTTTGATGTTGGTTATGAATGGTAGCTTACGCATTCATCTTCTTTAGCTAAGCAATGATGCTTAGAAAAGGTAAACTTCCCCTCGATCCTGGTCTTCAGCCAAGGAACTGGTCTTAGTTTCTGATATAAACTTCCCCTCGATCCTGGTTTCCTACCAAGGAACTGGTCTTAGTTTCTTTTGAAATAAACCTCCCCTCGTTCTTGGTTTCCTACCAAGATCTGGTCTTAGTTTCTGATTTAAACTTCCCCTCGATCCTGGTTTCTTACCAAGGAACTGGTCTTAGTTTCTGATATAAACTTCCCCTCGATCCTGGTTTCCTACCAAGGAACTGGTCTTAGTTTCTTTTGTCAATAAATTATACTGACAAGGGACGCTATTCGTAGCGGCTTTCCTTCAAACTTCTCGCCGAATTTTCCTGGGGAGATGCCATTTGAGTGGAAAAAGTTTTGATGTCAGACTTGCTGGGGAACCCATTCGTCTGAATTGTAGAGGTACACAAACTTCTCTGTTGGAGACGCCATTTGTCGATTCTACTGGGGAAAGCGAGTCTCTTGAGAGACTGTTTTCGTTTGGGGTTACATCATACTTTTCTCAGGATCTTCCCGGAGAAATACCATATGATGGGATCCAATTTTGAGGTGACGATGACCTTTTCATCAACGACTTTTCAGAGAAATACTGATGTACTGTCGAATCTCTGATCACGAGGCTTTCTCTGTGGATTTTCCTTAATCCGGGAAAGCAAGGATATCATCTTCAATGGCGAAGAGTGACATCTGTTGAAGGTTCTCTGATCTTTCAGAGGTTCAAGTTATCAAAGTGGCCAAGTGCCGACTCTGATCTAAAGATACACTGGTGGCGAGATTGTGCAGACGCAACACTTCCTGACGAGGAAAGAACTGACAAACTCGATTGAGAAAACTGTTTATCACTAGGGGACAAGACCGACTCAAGTGATAGTGATGCAATACGAAATGCGAACGCAAATAAAATGCATGAAGTATGTATGTTTATGCTGACAAAACAGACGCGACATACAGACTAATGGATGAACACAATTGGATACTCGGCCATCGCGGGGCGAAGAAGTACCGTTGATTCAAAATAGCAATTCCACCTTGCTTAGGAGAGATAGTCCACGCGGGGAGCTATGTTGATCGGGCTTAAGAGATGAGAACTCGGCTGAGGGTGTCAGACGAAACAAGGTCTCTGACACAGTTGATCCCTTCATTCAGGAGAACTGGTTTAGAAGGAGTACTTTGATTCTGCACTTTGAGGTTCAAACACCTTTGGAGAAGCGATCGAGATTCTTCTGATGTTCAACAGTCAAAAGAAATGCCATCTTTAATTTAAAAGCAGAAAAAGTTTTAACAAGTAAATTCATTTTTGTTTTATTTCAAGAATCGCTGATTAAGTTTAAACAACGTCGTTCTGTAAAGCTAAAGCAAGTTAAGAATTACAAACAAAAGCACAAAGGCTCAAATTTTATTGATAAGATGGAGATCAGCCAAACGCGTGATTCCAAAGAGTATATACAAAGTTAGAAAATGGTAATTTACAGGGAAAAGGGCTACGTTGAAACATAACGACCACTATCCTTCTACCAACTTTGAATTCGGGGCATCCTGAGCTTCCGTCGAAGATGACCTTTGACTGGAGATTTCCTCCGATAGATGATGTAACTACTGCTGCTGAGGGACTTGCCTCTGTTGAACATAGTTACTTGCCATTATCCCTAATTTTTGCCTGGATTGTACTATGATATTTCCAATCCATCGGGATGATTCTTTTTTTTTTTCATGTCTCTAACTTTTGCCTGGACCACCCTTTCGGGTTTTCAATCCACCGAGATGTTTTTTTTTTTAGTTTAGGCGAAGTATTTCTTGACTACATCAACATTCGTGGGGTAGGCAAATTCCTCTCCGTCCATGGTTGCAAGTCTCAAGGCGCCGCCTGAGAAAGCTTTCGTGACCACATATGGGCCATCATAATTCGGGGTCCATTTGCCCCGAGAGTCAGAGAGAAATGATTGTATCTTCTTGAGCACGAGGTCTCCTTTTCTGAAGACACGAGGTCGGACCTTTTTGTCGAACGCCCTTTTCATTCTCTGTTGATATAACTGACCGTGGCATAGTGCCGTGATTCTCTTTTCTTCGATCAGGTTCAGTTCGTCGTGTCGACTTTGACACCATTCAGCTTCGGTGAGCTGAGCTTCCATCAATACCCTGATTGACGGGATCTCTACTTCTATGGGGAGCACTGCTTCCATGCCATATACTAGAGAGAAAGGGGTAGCCCTTGTTGAAGTGCGGACAGATGTGCGATAACCGTGAAGAGCAAAGGGTAGCATCTCGTGCCAATCTTTATAGGTTACAACCATCTTTTGAACGCTCTTCTTGATGTTCTTGTTAGCCGCTTCTACCGCTCCGTTCATCTTGGGTCGGTAGGGAGATGAGTTATGGTGTTCAATCTTGAACTCTGCACACAACTCTTTCATCATCTTGTTGTTCAAGTTGGATCCATTATCAGTAATGATCTCACTTGGAACACCATAACGGCAGATGATATTGTTTTTGATAAATCGGACCACCACTTGTCGGGTTACATTGGCGAATGACGCTGCTTCGACCCACTTGGTGAAATAGTCAATGGCCACTAGGATGAACCGATGTCTGTTTGAAGCCTTGGGCTCAATCATACCAATCATGTCGATTCCCCATATGGAAAAAGGCCACGGGGAAGCAAGAACTTTGAGATGTGATGGCGGTACATGAATTTTGTCGGAGTATATCTGACACTTGTGACACCTCCTCATGTACTTGTAGCAGTCGGATTCCATTGTCAACCAATAATACCCGGCCCTGAGAATTTTTCTCGCCATAGTGTGTCCGTTGGCATGAGTGCCAAAGGATCCTTCATGAATTTCTTTCATGAGCATGTCTGCTTCTGGTCTGTCGACGCATCGGAGCAAGACCATGTCAAAATTTCTCTTATAAAGAGTGTCACCGCTCAGGAAGAAGTTTCCAGCCAATCTTCTGAGGGTTTTCCTGTCTTTTCTGAGTGCCCCAGATGGGTACTCTTGTTTCTGAAGGAAGCATTTGATATCGTGATACCAAGGTCTGTCGTCTATGACTGCTTCAATCGCGAAGATGTAAGCGGGCCGTTCAAGGCGCATGATGTCGATCTTAGGTATGTCATTCCATCGACCTACACTAATCATGGAAGAGAGAGTGGCTAATGCATCAGCCATGTGATTCTCATCACGAGGGATGTGATGAAACTCAACTCTGTTGAAGAAAGGTAACAACCTTCTTGCGTAGTCTTTGTAAGGAATCAATCCTGATTGGTATGTGTTCCAATCTCCTTTTATCTAGTTAATAACCAATGTTGAATCGCCGTATACGTCCAAGTTTTTGATCCTTAAATCAATCGCTTCTTCGAGACCCATGATACATGCTTCGTATTCGGCCTCGTTGTTCGTACATTTGAACGTAAGTCTGGCAGTGAAAGGAATGTGGGAACCCTGAGGGGTAACAATGATTGCCCCAATTCCGTTTCCATAATGATTGACTGCTCCGTCAAAGATAAGTCCCCACTGGGAACCTGGTTCTGGCCCTTCACTGGGTAGCGGTTCATCGCAATCTTTCATCTTTAGATACATGACATCTTCGTCTGGGAAGTCAAACCTGATTGATTCTTGATTGTCAATCGGTTGATGAGCCAAATGATCGGCTAAAATACTTCCCTTAACGGCTTTCTGAGTGTGGTACTCTATGTCATATTCTGATAGTAGCACCTGCCAATGGGCAATTCTTCCCGTGAGAGCAGGCTTTTCGAAGACGTACTTGATTGTATCCATTTCGGAGACCAACCAAGTAGTATGACGAATCATGTACTGGCGAAGACGTTTGGCTGCCCAAGCCAAAGCACAACAAGTTTTCTCAAGCATCGTGTACCGAGTTTCGCAGTCGGTGAACTTCTTGCTCAAATAGTAAATGGCAGACTCTTTCCTTTTAGTTTCGTCTTGTTGGCCAAGTACACATCCCATTGAGTCCTCTAGGACTGTGAGGTAAATGATCAGTGGTCTTCCTTCCACTGGAGGTGATAGAATCGGAGGATTCAACAGATATTCCTTAATACTGTCGAAGGCGGTTTGGTAATCTTCTGACCAAACGCAATCCTGGTTCTTTTTCAGTAATTTGAAAATCGGCGCACATGTCGCGGTCATAAGGAATATGAATCTGGAGATGTAGTTCAAACGTCCCAGGAATCCTCTGACTTGTTTTTCAGTTTTCGGAGAAGGCATTTCTTGAATGGCCTTGACCTTGTCAGGATCAACCTCAATTCCTTTATGGCTGACGATGAACCCTAATAGTTTCCCTGAACGGACACCGAAGGTGCACTTGTTGGGATTCAAGCGGAGCTTGAATTTTCTTAGACGTTCGAACAATTTTGACAGATGTTCAACGTGCTCATCCTCTGTTCTTGATTTTGCAATCAAATCATCGACATACACCTCGATTTCTTTGTGTATCATGTCATGAAACAGAGTAGTCATGGCCCTTTGATAGGTTGCCCCGGCATTCTTCAAACCGAACGGCATTACCTTGTAACAAAAGGTACCCCATGGGGTAATGAACGAAGTTTTCTCCATGTATTTCGGCGCCATTTTGATCTGGTTATAGCCCGAGAATCCATCCATGAAGGAGAATACTTTGAACTTTGTTGTGCTGTCAATCAACATGTCAATGTGTGGTAAAGGAAAGTCGTCCTTTGGACTTGCCTTGTTTAGATCTCTGTAATCAACACACATTCTGACCCTTCCGTCCTTTTTGGGAATGGGTACGATGTTGGCTAACCATTGAGGATATTCAGATGTAGCGAGAAAACCCGCATCGATCTGTTTCTGTACCTCCTCCTTGATTTTGATAGCCATGTCCGGGTGAGTGCGTCTCAACCTTTGCTTTACTGGCGGACATTCCGATCTCAACGGTAAGTGATGTTCCACGATGCTGGTATCCAACCCTGGCATATCTTGATAGGACCAAGCGAATACATCGGGGAATTCTTTGAGAAGCTTTATCAAACCCTCTCTGGCAGTTGGACTGAGCAATGCTCCGATCCTGATTTCTTTTCTCTCTTGTTCTGAACCCAAGTTTACCGTTTCCAACGGTTCTTTGTGAGATTCAATGGACCTTTCCTCTTGTCTGAGTAGTCGGGAGATCTCTTCTGGAATTTCGTTGTCATTTTCTTCTTCAGCCTCGAATACCGGGAACTCAAAGTTGGAAGAAGGCATCGGATCGTATGTTTCAACGGGGTATAAAACAAGCAATCTGCATGACGTGATGATTCGTGTTTAGAAGAGATAGAGAAAATGCAAGTGTGTGCAGTGTATTTATTTTACTGCTTGTTTTTATTATTGAATGTTTTTTTAGGATTACCATTTTCTGAAAAAGCAAAAAGAGAAAACAGCAATTAATGCGGAAATTACAGAACGACGTTATTTTATTAATGAACAAGTCGAATCTTGAAACTACAGCCCTATAAAACAAAACTCTGTCGCTTTGGGCAAAGCGAAGAGGGAAATTTACAAAAAGCGAGCCCTATCAAAACATCCGTTTCACCTGGGCAGGGTGAAAGGCTTAAAGATGGCAATTACTTTGACTGACAAATGACCCTCGGAACCTCAACGGCAACCCATTGGCGGCGAACTCCTCGGTGAATCACAAAGTCTGGCACCTTCCTTGATTTGTCTTCAGAAATGACGCTGATTTCTGGTGGAGTAGGATCATTGGAATCTGTCTCCCAGGCAGAATTGTCGTAGGAGGATTCCTCTGTTGCATTTTGCATAGCATTGGTGCTCTCAGCTGCATTTCCCCATCCAGTTGACTGGATATCTTCGAGCCTGATACGAGAGCTTTCGGGAGCAGTGTACTTGACCATAAAGTCGTATTTTCCACTTGGTTGTCCCAGAGTGTCCCAAATTTCTTTGGAACTGGAGGAGTCATCTCTCTCAATGACGTTGACCTCAGGAAAAGCATAGTTGATGAATTCTAGTCCTGCAAACGTTGCAAATTCATCTTCATGTTGAGTAGTTTCCGAATGACCTGAGTGTTGATCCCATGACATGGCGGGGACACAGGTATTCTGTTCAATGATGCTCAGCTGAGTTTCATTACTCGGCTGACTTTCTTGTCCCAAGTTTCCTGGGTAAGGCTGCCACATTGGCAGACCATCCATCGGGCCATAGTAATTGTGATCAAAGTTTTCTTTCATCGGAGTGTCATCCTCTAATGAATTTGGCGGAGCACGGCATCCTTTCGGATCACAATCTCCGTAGATCGTTTCGACATATGATCTTGGTATAAATCTCGGACTTTCTGTAGGAAAGCAAAAAGGCATAGGCACCTCTTCCTGAGACATATAGCCGTCCTTGTTAAGATAGGACTTCCATTCTTCATCCGTGTCAGAGGGATCTTCCTCATTGATAGCATGAACTGTCTGAGACACTGGGTGAAGAAAACCTCCACTGTGGAAGAAGTTTTGAAGGGGATGAAGACTTTCATCGTTGACAGCTGTCTGAGTACAGGTTGCAGAAAAACCAAGACCCTTCTTTGTTTTATTGTCAATAGGAATGACAAGCCGTCCCCATCCTTTTGTATCGGTTCTCTCGACCGCTTTGATAGCATCTTTGTATGAAGAAATTGAAGTTCCTTCTTCGGATTGATCGTTCTTGCTCACCGATAGTGCTTGGAACTGAGTTCCAATAACCTCCTCGGGTTCCACACAAGTAGATGATGATAGGTTACTCACAAGCAAGGCTTGTTCCCCACAAACCGTGACAAGTTGATCATTCTTGACGAACTTTAGCTTTTGGTGGAGGGTTGAAGTAACCGCTCCAGCCTGATGTATCCAAGGTCTTCCTAATAAACAACTGTATGTTGCCCGGATGTCCATGACCTGGAAAGCGTTTTGGAAAGTGTGAGGACCAATAGTTATGGGAAGATCAACTTCGCCGATAACTGTTTTTCTGGATCCGTCGAATGCTTTGACGACGACCTCGCTGACTCTCATCGGAGGGCCCTTAAATGATAATTGCGTCAAAGTGGACTTCGGCATAACATTCAGGGCTGACCCTGTGTCTACCAGTACGTTGGCTAAAGCATCGCCCTGGCAGTTAACTGTAATGTTGAGCGCCATGTTATGACGGCGACCCTCTGCAGGTAATTCTTCATCACTAAATCCCAAATTATTGCAGGAAGTGATGTTAGAGACAATGCTATCGAACTGTCTGATTGTTACATCTTGTTCCACAAAGGCTTACTCCAAGACTTTCTGTAGAGCCTCCCTGTGGGCTTCTGAACTGAGTAACAGCGATAATACTGAGATCTTTGAAGGAGTCTGTAACAGTTGATCAACAATGTTATATTCACTCCTTTGGATGAGCTTTAGCATATCATCTTTGTCTTTTGAAAAGTCGGGATTACCAGATTGACTGACTGGTGGATCAGGAATTTCTGCCTGAAGTTCCTTTTCTTTGTTGGATTCTCCAACCCCTTGGTTGAAGATTCGACCACTCCGTGTTACACGACTGATGTCTACAATATTCACGGCGGAGGGTAATGGAATTTCCTTTCCATTCTCGATTATTGTTGCACCGTATTTGTAAGGGATTGCCTTAGCTGATTCATACGGTAGTGGCCCTGGTAGATAGATGACTATGGGAACCTTCTGATTTTTCTAACCATCATAAGTAATCTTGATCCGTTCCTGGTTGGGAACTTTAGATTCGTCAAGTAGAGGGATGATGGCAAAAACATCCCTGGTCCTGTAATGACCAGAGATCGTGACAACATCCTCAACTTGATCGGCCAGGTAGTTCGGCGTCCAATTGATGGGTCCAGAACCTGGATATGGACGAATTTCTCCATGATCGATCTGACCCTGAAGAGATGCTCTCACAAGGTAACACCCTTGATTACTTTCCGAACAGACGCTACAACTGTCATAGTTGTGTGGTGGCACCTGGCCACGCCCACTTTGAATACAATGTAACCTCACTAGGTCACCTTCCATTGATCGGACATCCTGACTTTGACGACGAGTAGGATTCCTGTTATTGATACTAATCTGCTGAGTATCTTCGTCCATATAGATTGGCATCCACCAGTGATTTAACAAGTGCTGAAGTGCCTCCTGGACAAGGGTACAACCTCGATCGTTTTCGCAACCCGCTTTACAGTTTTGGTAATCGTGTGATATTAAGAATCCGAGTCGGACCTGCTCAGCATGTAACTCTACCAAGTTGGTATTCATTACGCGGATATCGAAGATCTGAACCATGTTGATTTGATAGGAGTTCCTATCATGGTAGTCTTGGATCCATCCAAGATCCATCTAACGCTGGAGGGCCTCTTGTATGAAAGAGCATCCCTGTTTGTTTACCGAGCAAATCAGACAGGAACTGTAATCGTGCCGCGGCAGATTATGATACTGGCTTTGCCTTGAGTGCATCGCCACCAAGTTGACATTCATCGCACAGATGTCCTGGTTTTGAATGACGTTGGAATTCGTGTAAACCATGTTAACTCCACGAACTCGGTGCTCTTGGATCCATCCAAGATCCATTTGTTCCTGTAGAGCTGCTTGCACTACAGAACACCCCTGGTTATCTTTAGAGCAGATATCACACTGGTGATAGTTATGAGGTGGCACATGGCCATATTCATTCTGTATACAATGCATCTTGACCAGATTGGTCCCCAATAAGAGTACATCGTGAATTTGATAGACATTGTTAGTCTCTTTCTCAATCAGATTGACTGCAGCTTTCTCGTGTTGAGGCAGCGGGTTTGTAAGAACACTAGGGTTCGTATCTTTGAAAGATAAGAGCCCGCTCCTAACAAGCTTTTGCACGTCGGATTTGAAATTGAGGCAAGTCGCAATGTTATGCCCTGAACCTCCTTGATGATAAGGGCATGTTTGATCCACCTTAAACCAGAAAGGCAGATTTTCCGGAACTGAAAGGGGAGACTTAGTCTGAATGTACCCCTTAGCTAGCAGTAACGGAAACAGTTCTGCGTACGTTATAGGTATAGGATCAAATCCTGACGGCCGTGTTGTACGGTTGTTGTTATATGGAGGACGAGCCTGCTGAAGAGGCTGTTGTGTCCTTTGTTGGTCAGGTTGGCTCTGCGCAACCTGAGGTTGATACATAGGAACAGGCGCGGGGCCGATAGCAGGAGTAACAACTGCTACTGGCTGATAACGTCGCCTTTGCTTTCCGAGAGAGATATTCCCAATATCTTGCTCTTTTTTCTTAGGGAGAGCGCTACCATATTTTTTAGTACCGCTCGTCGATCCAGTGTCTTTTACAAAACGTCCTTCTCGGACGGCTTCCTCAAGACGTACACCCATACCGACCATCTCGGTGAAATCACTGGGCGCACTGGCAACCATTCGGTCATAGTAAAATGAGCTTAAGGTCTTTAAGAAGATCTTTGTCATCTCTTTTTCCTCAAGAGGTGGACAAATTTGAGCGGCAATTTCACGCCACCTTTGAGTATACTCCTTAAAGGTTTCCTTTTCCTTTTGCGACATTGATCTGATTTGATCTCTGTCGGGTGCCATGTCCAAATTGTACTTGTATTGTTGGACGAAGGCAGTACCAAGATCTCTGAATGTACTTATCGTAGTACGGTTTAAACCCATGTACCATTTGAGTGCGGCACCGGTTAAACTATCCTGGAAGTAGTGAATCAGCAGGTCCTGATTCTCCGTCTGAGTTGACATCCGCCGAGCGTACATCACCAGATGGCTCTGAGGGCAAGAGTTACCCTTGTACTTTTCAAAGTCGGGCACTTGGAATTTGTGCGGGACTTTTACATTTGGGACCAAGCAGAGGTCTGCGGCGTCCTTTCCAAATAGATCCTGACCGCGAATGGCTTGCAGCTCTTTCTGCATTTCCAGGAACTATTCCTGGAATTCCTCCATTTTGTCAAACATAGTTTCCTTCTTACCAAAAGGTGTCTGTGGAATCTGTCCTTCCGAGACAGTGTGCACCACAGGGGGTGGTACCGTGACTACGACATTAAGTCTTGGTGCTTCCCGAAGTTTGTAACCTTCAGGAGTCTTGAGTATGCCCCTAGCATCTTCGCTTTCCCGAAGTTTGTAACCTTCAGGCCCAGCGGCTTCTGTTGCGATTCCCTGATCTTCAGTGATCGGCGGAATATATCCTTCCGGGATATAGTTAACAGGCATGCCCCAAGGACGATCTTTCGGTATCTGATACCTAGGATCATACTTTTCTATGATGGGCGTTGAGGTGATCTCTGAGATCACAGTTCTTTGTAGCTGAGCTTCTGCCATGGCTTGCATGTCGTTACGAAGCTTTCTCATATCCTCTCTCAGAGCATCGATCTCTTCTTTTAACTCTCTGTTTTCTTCCTCAAGATCATCCATCTTTTTCTGACGATTGACCCGAGTATTATACGAATGAGACAGTTTGACTCTAGAATCGAGACACAAACGTGAGATTCGTAGGGAAGAAGAATACGCGATGTGAGAATGATGAATGCAATGATTATATTAATTGTTGTTTGGTTTAATCAAAATAAACTTCGACAATTAGATTGCAAATATCAAACAGTGGGGAAACCCCTTTTTATTGAATTCCAAAGGATTACAGAAATGGAAATACAGTAGATTACAAAGTGCAGAAACAGAAACCTAAACTAATGGGTCCCGAGTCCTCTCTGAAGAGAAATCGGGTGCTGACTCTGGCATCTTCCTTTTCTTTGACCGGGGCACTTGGGCCATTGTCGGGTTGTCATTCCTTTTCCAAGTGAAAGGAGTGAGCAAATTCCTTTGGTCATCTTGATTCTCTACAGCGTGCTGCTCCAAAATTTCAATCAGAGCATCTTTCTCTTTCAGTAATTGCTGTATTTGGATGCACTATACGTTGAGGGTGCGGTACTTGTTCTTCCAAGATCTTCTTTCCTTTTGAACTTTGTTGAGAGTAACCTGAAGCCTTTCAGTTTCCGTCATGAAGTACATGACAATTTCCCTCAGCGGAAGAATTCCGTAACGAGGATAAGGCATCTTTAGCTTGAGAGCTCTAGTTTGTACCCAATGGAGATAAGGCTCCACCGAGACACAGTCCGGTTTTCCCAGAGACTCTCGTCCTTTCTTATAAACATGTTTCCAAGCTTGCACTATTTCCATCTTTAGTGCTATGTCGTTTTCTCCTTCTTTGAAGAAAAGACCTTCCAGATGAACATCCAGTCGGATGTGTCGCATCGGGTATCCAAATTGACGAAGAACTAATATCGGATGATAGTCGATTCCTCCTTTAGTCCCTATGAGGGGTACGCTGGGGAAGTTTCCACAACGGTCAATGATTCTGATTCCCTCATAAATCCTATTACACCAATCTATATCTGAATTGGTGAGAGACATGATCTTCTGCGACCAACGTAAGACACTCTTGCAATCCCAAAAAGCAGCGGACTTAGGCAAGTGAGAGATAAACCACTTGTAAAGCAAAGGTACACAGCATGTGATCTCCCCTCCGCTGTACAAATTTCCTAAGTGTACAGAATTATACGCATCTGCGAGCAAAGTCGGCACCGGGTTTCCAATGAGAAAAACCTTAATAGCGTTGATATCGACGAAGTTATTGATGTTGGGAAACAAAAATAACCCGTAGGTGAGCAAGACAAAGATGCTTTCAAAAGCAGTCCCGTTCCCTATACTAGCGAAGTACAAAGCTTTCTTTGTCAAGAACTGGGCTGGCAAACCTTGGATGCCACCCTTAGTGGTCATGTGAGTCCTGACCTCAGACTCATCCAAATAAATTGCTCTTGCAATAGTCTGATTCTTTGGAATTTCTTCCAGTCCAGAAAATGGAGCTCGATCAGTGATATGTAAATCAGCCAGATGAGAGTACTCCTCCAGCGTTGGTGCCAGTTGGTAATACGGGAATGTGAAACAATGATAAACCGGATCGTAGAACTGAATGAGCGCATCCATGATTCCCTTAATCACATGGACTCTTAACAGTGGTAGCAAACCGCCGTGCTTGGCTCTGAAAGCCTCAGGGTTAGCGATCATCCTTGCTAACCTTCTCAAATCCCCTAGTTTTGGAACCTTGAAGGTATACTGGTGAGTTCTCCTTCTACCGAAATCCATTAGCGTAATCTTTTTCTCTGATATTTGCAATCACAGTCTTAGTTTAATTTGAAAAACAGAGAGACTAGAAGAGAAAGTTTTTTGAATGTTTTAATGTTTTATTAAATGGATGCATGAATGCAACACACAAAAACATAGAAAAAACATGGGGTCAGAGGGTCGTTGTCATGAAGTCAAAGCTCTACCCATCCCCAAAGGTTTACTAAGGTGATTTTTGTACCTATACTCATTATCATTAGCTCCTCCCAGGAAGGCAGACAACAAGCGGATCGCCAGCGAGTTGTGTGCAATCTTAGAGTAAGTGCCATTCACCGAGAATAGATCACCAGCCTCAAATGAGGGTAGTGTCGCGTAACAGCTATTTCCGATAGCTTCCGCACTACGAAAGGGTTGGCTTTTCTTAAGTGTATACTCAATCTCACCACATGCGGCATCACACGCATTCCCAGTAGCAAAAAAATAAACACGTATAGCAATTAGGAAAAGCAGTATATATATTTGTCCTAATCATCCTAGACTTATAAAGCTATGAATCTTAAGTTCCTGACAGAAATGGGTTCCCCGGCGGAAGCCCCAATCTGTGGTTCCCTGCCTAAGAGATGGACCAGCATAGGTCAATCTTTCTCTTCGGTAGAGTTCCCATTTTCCGTAGAAAACGGGGATGATGCCCTAAGGCAGAAAAGGAGACTCCCCAGCAGAGTCGCCATTTGTGTAATTTTTCACACAAGAGAAGTAGAAAGAAAGGAATTGGCCCCACGGTGGGCGCCACTTTTCTGTAGCGAGCGATTTTGGACGCGGTTCTTAAGCGCTGGTCGCTCTCTGCGGTTTGAGCTTAAAACTACAGGTCGATTCATTTTTTATCCTATTGTGAGCTGAATAAGGAAGGGAAATAGATGTCTCCAATTAACCCTGCTTGCATACTAAGTTTAAACAGCGGTCTGTTAGGTTACGGATGCTATCAATGTGGGGGGGCCTTTGTACTGGTTATTCGTATTTCGCCAATACAGGTTCTTTCTTTCTAGGGCTTGGGTAAAAGGGTTTCTGGCGGGGAATAAGGATTAGGATGTTAGGACTGGTGCTTTTAAAATACTGCTTTTAATTGATGGAGATATGGGATTTGGGTTTTTTGTTGATTGCGCTCGCTAAGATCTTTTCTTTCGATCTTATGCCTACGTATTCCCGTTTACCGAAACAGGGAAATCAGAGCGTTCGTAGTTCCTCCTATTCTATGGGAGGAAATTGGTTTTTGGTGTCTTGTTCAAAGCCCAAGACGTGAAGCGAAAGGTGATTTGTATCTTGTTCAAAGCCCAAGATGTGAAGCTAAAAGGTCTATTTGTGTCTTGTTCAAAGCCCAAGACGTGAAGCTGAAAGACCTCGACTTTAGAGAGAATTTGTCATCTCTAAAGAGGGGGAAGGAGAATTACTTTAACTGGGATACGCGGATCCGAGCAATGCCATAATTTCCGAAGAAAGGGTTTTAACCTGAAGGAGAAGACTTTAACTCAGTGTAGAGCAATGCCATCTTTCCTTAGGAATTTCTCATGCTAAAAGAGGGACAGTGGCATGGATATAGATGATCCAGAGGCTTGCCGCTTACAGCGATTAGATGAAGGGAAAGGAGTTGTTGATGTTTGTGTACTGTGAACGAGGCACAACTTTGATGCTAAAAGGTCGATTGGATCAACCAGTGGTTTTCTTATACAAAGCCTAAGAGGAGGCTAATTTCCGCTAGGAAAATCATTATACAAAGCCTAAGAGGAGGCTATTTTGTGTCTCGTACAAAGCCCGAGAGAGAGGCTAAAGGTTTTTGACCCAGTGGGGCATATCGTTATACAAAGCCTAAGAGGAGGCTAGCAAAGAGTTCGACTCTTGCTTAAGGGATTTATATCTCGTACGAGGCCCGAGATGGAGGCAAAAAAGGGGTGATTGACTCAACGAGGGAATCTTTTGTGTCTCATACAAAGCCTGAGAGAGAGGCGAAAAGGTTGTTTTGACTCCACTGGGGAGAATTTTGGTATCTCGTACGAAGCCCGAGATGGAGGCTATTGTAACTGTTTCAGTTGAGTGACAGAACCAATATACTGATTTAAAAAGAGAAAATCAGTTCTTATATGAGCAACACTGTACTCAGGGATTTAATTTGAGGATCAGGGGTATTTCCTTCTCTTTGAGGAAACTGGAAATCCAAAGGGTATTGAGACTGTCCGAGTCTGTGGGTTTCCTTCCTATTTAACGAAGGGTGCTTGAGAATGTCTTTGAGACTCAAGGAAGTTAGACTGTCTGTGTCTAGAGTTTTATCTTTGGTACTATGCTTTGAGAAACAGTAGTAGACTCTATGAAAGGACTGTTCTATGAGGATGACTAGGTTCTGTTCCTATACCTCTAGGAGGTCGTCGGGACAATTTGTACGAAGCCCAAGAGGATGCTGGAAACTTTTAAGAAGCCGACGGGTCCTTGTACGAAGCCCAAGAGGAGGCTATCATTCCCAGAGGAAGAGATCGTTATACGAAGCCTAAGAGGAGGCTGTGAATACTTCTAAGAAGCCGTAGGGTCCTTGAATAACGCCCAAGAGGAGGCGGGGTTGCTTTTAGGAAGCCTGTGGGTCCTTGTATGATGCCCAAGAGGACGCCGATGCTTTTAAGAAGCCTGTGGGTCCCAAACCAAAGAAAAGTTCAGGAAAACTCTTTTAGAGTTAAAACCACTGGTAAACGTGCGAGGTTTACTATCCAGTGACTTTAATTTTTAGAGAGAGTCCGAACCGTTCGGCGGTTTGAAGAAATTCAAGAGAAGTTTCACCGAGAATAATTCATCTCTGGGGGATAGAATTTCTTGACGATTCCTAAGGAGGACAGCCGAAGAGAAGACTGTATCTGGTACTCCTATTGGGGATCTAGGCGTCTATTTCTACGAATAAATGAAACGGCGTCACCTAGTTCTAGACGTAGTTGCCGGGGAAACTCGAAATATCTATACTATTATTACACAGTAGATATGAGCTTATGAAAGGAGACTTACAGTGAGCAGCCCCACAATACAGTTTATAATATGAAAGCAGTAAATGAAAGCGATAACCACTTACTCGGTTGTAGTGCTTCCATGCTGTTTGGTTAGTTGTTCAACAAAGAAAGATTAAAAACAACAGTATATTCAAAATCAAAGGAGAAAGTGCTTTGAAAAAGAAAGATTTGGGGCTTACAGCTCAAGGAGAGGCCCAGGGTTTTATCAGTGAGTGCACTGTTGAATTTGTACAGCGGGACTTATACAAGTGACTGGGGCCCAAAAAGGTTTTCTGTACAAAGGGATAGGTCTTACACTCTCTCAAGAGGCCCAAAAAGGTTTAAAGAAAAGAGTGGGGCTTATAACACGAGGGTAGGCCCAAATGATTTTTCGTTTAAAAATGGCGATCGCGCCGAGGTTTTCTTTTAACGCAGAGGGACTTATACAATAAGTGAGGCCCAAAATGTTTTGGTTAAAAGGGGGATTGGGTCTTACACTCTAATAGAGGCCCAAAAGTTTTGAATGGGTCTTATAGCTCGAGGAGAGGCCCAGATGTTTTTTGAAAAGGCGGCGATCGCGCCGTTTGTTTTTTGACAGTATCGGGACTTATACAATAAGTGAGGCCCAAAGATGATTTGGTCAAAAAAAAGGATTGGGTCTTACACTCTATTAGAGGCCCAAAGTGTTTTGAAAATGATTTATGAGGGTTGAATTAATCCAAAACCCTAATTTGTTTTCAAAATGTATTTAATTAAATAAAAATTCAATTAAAATGATCAAAAATTGTTTAACACATGGAAAACAAATTGTGATCTTGGATTAATGCTTCAAAAATTAAGTATTGACCTACAAAATAATTAGAAAGCATTAAAAGTTGCAAAATCAATGTAGAAAAAATATTTAAAATGCCAAAAACAATCAAAATATTAATTCTTTACAAAAATATCAATTATATGAAATAAATAATATTTTTGGGATTTTTTTGATAAAATAAAATATTTTAACATTTTTGTGAATTATTAAAAAAAGAATCAACTCAAAATCATTAAAACTCCGAGAGAAATTAATTTTTGAATCAATTAAACAAAATCACAAAATTCAAATATTCAAATATATGAAAATGGCGCCAAGAACAACACCAAGAACACGCGCGTTTTTTCAGTTTGCCCAGATTTGCATTTTCTATCCAATCTCACTGAATACGTAATCATAACATGCAATCCACATATCATTATGCTCGCCTCAACCTCACGATCATGTCTATGTACTTTAATTTCATTTAAATTAAACATACAACAAGAAATCACAAAGAAACCTCAAGAACCCTAATTTCTGCATGAAGGCTAGGATTTTTGATACACGATTCAAACAATGCAATTAATTGAGGGAAAACATTCCATGCATGATTATGAACATATGGCCAAATTATTGTGCAAGGAAATATGCATAGATTGAGAGATGCCCAAGTTTAGGCTTACCTTCAAGTCGTGACAGCAAGAGCAGATGTGATTTTGAGTTGGAGGTGTTACAGACAAGTTGTGATGATCTGGACAGCTTCCCTACACCATATGGAGTGTGTTTGAACACTTGGATTGAATTGAAATGGACTGGATCAGTTTATGGCACCTCAGCTGCAACTTCACTTCAAACTTGTGTGGATGGCAAGTGATTTTGTGAAATTGATGTTTCAGATGTTATGCGAGTGTTTGATCAGCTCATATGTGATGTATGTGAGGTGTGTGAGTGATTGGTTTGTGCAGAATTGCTCTCAAACTCAAAACCCGATAGCTACCTTGCTAAGAAAGGCATTTTTGCCAAGAGAAAGAGATTTTGAGGAAAGCATCTATTAGATGGCTTTGGTGTACTTAAACTGACCACAATTGAGCTCTATTTATAGTAGAGCAAGTTTGTTTTGCAAGGAATAGTATATGGCAGCTGGTAAGTAGGTTTCCTCAATGTTGGCCAATGGAAATGAAAGTCTCCTCTAGCCATTGACTAGAGGTTAGGGCACAGAGCTTTGGTCCCCTTTGTCTTGGATAAGTCTTGACTGATTTCAGATGAGAATGGCTCAGTCCATGCCACCTTGATGGTTCCATTGAATGCCTCATTCCAAATTTGAAGTCTTGTCCCTATTTTGGCCATTCTAGGTTCAACATGTTATTCTTTGTTCCTTGGACCTTTGAGGCTTGGCTCAGTGATTGTCCCCTTTGGATTCAATCCTCTGAGGTGTCCAAGTGGATTGGAGCAATTGCAATTGGCTTATTTTGGAAAATCGAGCCAAAATGCAAATTCTGCCTTGCCTTGACAGATTTCAGCAAGGCAACTTGCCAATGTTGTATCTCATGATGTAGGTTGAATTTGGCAATGTTCTTGGCCATTTTGGAAAGCCCTAACATGATACAACAACTGTTTGAACAAGTTTGGTTTTGATCTCTTTTGATTCCAAGTGAAAAATCCCCCTACATTTGGCAAAAAGTGAAGCAGAATTCTGACTTAGTGAAAATTTCACTAAGTGTTGGAAAAAGTAACATTTTCACTTTTCAGCCACTTTGATCACTCCATAACTCAAAATCCTTAATGAATTGGAATGACTTGTAGTTGAAGTTTTTGTAGGTGATAGTGAGGGCTACAAATCCATCTTTGGATGAGAAAAAATGGCCTTGTGGTTTAGGAGTTATGGTCCTCCAAAGTTGGTACCTTTGCCACTTTATTTTTAACTTAGAAAAATTTCTAAGTTTTATGGTTACCCCTTTTACAAGTTATCTCACTTTTCTTGATTTTTCTTGATGAATGATGATTCAAATCACACATTAACATCATTTTAGGGTTAAAAATCCATTTTGGTGAAAAATCTCAAAAAGTCAAAGTTGACTTTTGTGCACAGCTGACTTTTTATCAGATGAATTCCAAACTGTGCAATTCTTCAGGAAATCATGTCCTTGACCTAAATCAAACTTGATGGACATGTTCCATGGGTGTCATAGGGTATATTCAATCATGTATTAGGGTTTGGGAGCATGTCCAGGTCAAAAGTCAAAGTTACAGTTGACTTTTCCCTTAAAACCCTAATTGTGGTGCAGATGAAAATGAAACTTGTTGCTCAAGCTTCTTGGATCAATCCATTGTTCCAAATGGATCAATATGGTGTATTAGAGACCCTCAAATCATCTCTTGAGGTCTTGGCTCATGGTTTGTCCCAAAAGTCAACTTAGGGGTGAATTAGGTCAAGAAACCCTAATTCCTGATTTTTGATGAATGCATCCCCTGAGGCAAAATTGACTTGATGCATGGGGTCATGAGGTTCCATGAAGTATATTAGGTCATGTTTTAGATCATTGCCTTGTTCCCAGATGAAAATTTCCATCTGGAGGCCCTGGTCGACCAAAACCCTAATTTGGTGACACTGTCGATCTTGAGACTTGATCCACCTAGAAGGGAGCAGCCTTGTGCTTAATCCTTGAAGTGGGAGTCCTTTTTGATCCATTGTGGATGTTTGAGAGATTAGACAAGTTGAAGATCATGTCATTTCTTGATTGATCCTTTGTCTAAGCACTCAGAGAGGGCTTGAAACCCTAATTTTGATTGTATTGGATGCTCACCCATCTTTGATGAGACTGATGAAGCATGATGGTTCATCCATATTGTGATGATGATTTTCACAATGATGGGAAATCTAAGTGGTCAAAATTTGGGGTATTACAATGGGGAATCGACATGATTGGCATGATTGAGCCCAAGGCTTCAAACGAACATCGGTTCATCCTAGTAGCCATTGACTACTTCACCAAGTGGGTCGAAGCAGCGTCATTCGCCAATGTAACCCGACAAGTGGTGGTCCAATTTATCAAAAACAATATCATCTGCCGTTATGGTGTTCTGAGCCAGATCATTACTGATAATGGATCTAACTTGAACAACAAGATGATGAAGGAGTTGTGCGCAGAGTTCAAGATCGAACACCATAACTCATCTCCCTACCGACCCAAGATGAATGGAGCGGTGGAAGCGGCTAACAAGAACATCAAGAGGATTGTTCAGAAGATGGTTGTAACCTACAAAGATTGGCACGAAATGCTACCCTTTGCTCTTCACGGTTATCGCACATCTGTCCGCACTTCAACATTGGCAACCCCTTTCTCTCTAGTGTATGGCATGGAAGCAGTGCTCCCCATAGAAGTAGAGATCCCGTCAATCCGAGTATTGATGGAAGCTAAGCTCACCGAAGCTAAATGGCGTCAAAGCCGACACGACGAATTAAACCTGATCGAAGAGAAACGAATCACGGCACTATGTCATGGTCAATTGTATCAACAGAGAATGAAGAGGGCGTTTGACAAAAAGGTCAGACCTCGTGTTTTCAGAAAAGGAGACCTTGTGCTCAAGAAGATACAATCATTTCTCACTGACTCCCGGGGCAAATGGACTTCGAATTATGATGGCCCCTATGTGGTCACGAAAGCTTTCTCAGGCGGCGCCTTGAGACTTGCAACCATGGACGGAGAGGAATTTGCCTACCCCACGAATGTTGATGTAGTCAAGAAATACTTCGCCTAAATTTAAAAAAAAACGTCTCGGTGGATTGAAAACCCGAAAGGGCAGTCCAGGCAAAATTTAGAGACAAAATAAAAAAAAATCATCCTGGTGGATTGGAAACATCACAGTACAATCCAGGAAAAAGTTAGGGATAATGGCAAGTAACTATGTTCAACAGAGGCAGGTCCCTCAGCAGCAGTTACACCATCCATCGGAGGAAAACTCCAGTCAAGGTCATCTTCGACAGAAGCTCAGGATGTCCCAAATTCAAAGTTGATAGAAGGATAGTGGTTGTTATGTTCCAACGTAGCCCTTTTCCCTGTAAAATACCTTTTTCTAACTTTGTATATACTCTTTGGAATCACGCGTTTAGCTGATCTCCATCTTATTAATAAAATTTGAGCCCTTGTGCTTTTGTTTGTAATTCTCACTTGTTTTAGCTTTACAGAACGACATTTTAACATGATTAACGATTCTTAAAATAAAACAAAAATGAATTTACTTGTCAAATTTTTTTTTCTGCTTTAAAATAAAGACGGCAATTTCTTTTGACTGTTAAACATCAAAAGAGCATCAACCGCTTCTCCAGAAGTAAGCGAACTTCAAAGTGTAGAATCAAAGTACTCCTTCTAACCCAGTACGCCTGAATGAAGGGATCAACTATGTCAGAGACCTTGTTTCGTCTGACACGCCACGGCCGAGTTCTTATCTCCTAAGCCCGACCAACATAGTTCCCCGCGAGGACTACTTTTCCTAAGCAAGGAGGAATTGCTATCTTGAACCCGCGATATTTCTACACGCCCTGCGATGGCCGAGTATCCAGTTATATTCATCTTTTAGTTTGTGTGTCGCGTCGGTTTTGTCAGTATATACGTACACACATCATGCATTATTGATTTGCATTCACATTTCATATTGCATCACTATCACTCTAGTCGGTCTTGTCCCCTAGTGATAGAAGTTCTCTCAATCGAGTCGTCAGTTCTTGCCTCGTCAGGAAACGCTGTGTCTGAACAGCCTAGCCTCCAATTTATTTCTGGATGGAAGTTGGCCCTTGACCACTTTGATAACTTGAACCTCTGAAAAACCAGAGAAACTTTCAGTCAGCGTCACTCTTCGCCATTGAAGATGATATCCTTGCTTTCCCGGATTAAGGAAAATCTACAGAGAAAGCCTCGTAATCAGAGATTCGGCAGCATGCCAGTTTTGCTCCGAAAAGACCGCTGAGGAAAAGGTCCTCGGCATCTCAAAATTGGACCCCATCATATGGCATTTCTCCGGGAAGATCCTGAGAAAAGTATGATGTAAGATCCCACGCAGAAGCAGTCTTCCAAGAAACTCGCTTTCTCCAGTAGAAACAAATGGCGTCTCCAATAGAGAAGTTTGTGCAACTCTACAATTCAGGCGGCTGGGTTCCCCAGCAAGTCTGACGTCATTTTTTTCCCTCAAATGGCATCTCCCCAGGAAAATCCGGCGAGAAGTTTGGGGAAAACCGCTACAAATAGCGTCCCTTGTCAATAAAGTTTATTGACAAAAGAAACTGAGACCAGTTCCTTGGTAGGAAACCAGGATCGAGGGGAAGTTTAAATTAGAAACTTAGACCAGTTCCTTGGTAGGAAACCAGGATCGAGGGGAAGTTTACAACAACAACTTAGACCAGATCCTTGGTAGGAAACCAGGATCGAGGGGAAGTTTAAATTAGAAACTTAGACCAGTTCCTTGGTAGGAAACCAGGATCGAGGGGAAGTTTACAACAGCAACTTAGACCAGATCCTTGGTAGGAAACCAGGATCGAGGGGAAGTTTATTTCAGAAACTAAGACCAGTTCCTTGGTAGGAAACCAGGATCGAGGGGAAGTTTACCTTTTCTAAGCATCATTTCTTAGCAAAAGAAAATGAATGCGATCTGTCATTCATAGCCATCAAAATTTCGGGTATTCCGATATTTAATTCTCTTGCACCCCGAATGCCCGAATACCTTCATCAATCACACCTTCGGGTCCCAGAAGATTAAATAGGGGCATCTGTCATACCCCAAATTTTGACCACTAAGATTCCCATCATTGTGGAAATCATCATCACAATATGGATGAACCATCATACCTCATCAATCTCCTCAGGGATTGTTGAGCATTCACTACTATCAAAATTAGGGTTTCAGGCCCTCTCAGAGCCTTAGACAAAGGATCAATCAAGGAATGACATGATCTTCAACTTGTCTAGCCTCTCCAACTTCCACAATGGATCAAAAGGACTCCCACTTCAAGGATTAAGCACAAAGTTGCTCCCTTCTAGGTGGATCAAGCCTCAAGATCGCCAGTGTCACCAAATTAGGGTTTTGGTCGACCAGGGCCTCCAGGTGGAGAATTTCCTCTGGGCATGAGCCAAAGATCCAAAACACAACCTAATATACTCCATGGAACCTCATGGACCCATTCATCAAGTCAATTTTGCCTCAGGGGATGCATTCATCAAAAATCAGGAATTAGGGTTTCTTGACCTAATTCACCCCTAAATTGACTTTTAGGGCAAATCATGAGCCAAGACCTCAAGAAAGGGTTTGAGGGTCTCTAATGAACTATATTGATCCATTTGGAACAATGGATTAATCCAAGAGGTTTGAGCAACAAGTCTCAATTTCAACTGCACCACAGTTAGGGTTTTAAGGAAAAAGTCAACTGTAACTTTGACTTTTGACCAGGACATGCTCCCAAGCCCTATAACATACATCAATATACCCTATGACACCCATGGAGCATGCCCATCAAGTTTGATTTAGGTCAAGGACATGATTTCATGAAGAATTGCACAGTTTGGAATTCATCCGATAAAAAGTCAACTGTTCACAAAAGTCAACTTTGACTTTTTTAGATTTTTCACAAAAATGGATTTTTAACCCTAAAATGATGTTAATGTATGATTTAAATCATCATTCATCAAGAAAAATCAAGAAAAGTTGGGTAAGTTGTCAAAGGGGTAACCACAAAAACTTAGAAAATTTTCTAAGTTAAAAATAAAGTGGCTAGGGTACCAACTTTGGAGGGTCATAACTCCTAAACCACAAAGCCATTTTCTCCCATCCAAGGCTTGATTTGTAGATCTCATTGCCCTCTACAAAAACTTCAACTAGACCTAATTCTAATTCATTGGGGATTTTGAGTTATGGAGTAATCAAAGTCACTAAAAACATGAAAGTACAACTTTTTCAACACTTAGAAAAATTCTGGGCAAGGCAGATTTTGTGTTGAAACACCAAAACTTGTGAGATCTTTTCACATAGTTGCAAGCTAAATCAATTCCAAAGATAAACATCAATGTTGTTGCAAATGTTGCCAAGAATTCAAAGAGCTTAACAGCATGAATTGATTCAACTTGATCCAAGAGAAATCCATGCCCAAAGCCATGCTGCTGCAAGCTGTTTTGGAAAAATCAGTTTGTATGTTTGCTTGCCACACACGATTTTGAACCAAAAACTGAGGATCAGCATGTCACATGTACTCAAACCAATCACAATGCATCTGATCCAACTGATAAGGCTGAGTCAAAAAGCCAAGGAATCTTCCAATTTGAAATTCATCCACTTTGGCACATTTTGCCTTGAATTCAAAGGGCATTAATGTGGAATAGTGAATTTTCAACAAAGCCACTCTACTCAGTCAAGTTCTCTGATTAAACAAAAATAAAAACATCTGAAGAATGTGATTTTGGTCAAGGCATAGCCCTGCTCTTGGGAATGGCTAGTTTGCCTTGCTTGAGAAGAAATCCTCTAAGCCAATCCATGCAAATGTGATCTGATCCAGCAGCCATTCACTATTCCTCCAAGACAAAAGTTGATCACCTATAAATAGAGGTTCCAATGGATCATTCAACTGACACCAAAGCCAGTTACAGCACTACTTTCTCTCATTCTTCCTTAAACCTCAAGTTTTTTGGTTTTTGAGTAACCACTATCGGGTTTAGAGTTGTTGCCTTAAGCAATCAATTCCAATTGCTCAAACACATCACATATGATGTATTTGAGGTGTCCAAACACTTAAACACTGACTGTAACACCTCAGGCTCAAAATCACTCTTCAACCAAGCCATTATGCCTCAATTATGCAGGTGGAGGTCTCCAGCTTGATCCAAAGGGTTTCAAAGTGTTCCAAAGGTTGCAACACACTCCATAACATCCATTGAAGCTGTAGGGATCATTAATTCACAACTGGAACAAGGTTTATGCAGAGTTCTATTTCAGCTTGCATCAAGGTAAGCCTCAAAACTCCAACTCCATGATCCATGCATATTTCCTCGCATGATATTTTTGCCAATTGCTTGCCATCATATGTTGATTGTTTTCCCTCAAAAAATTTGATCATAGCACTCATAATCATGCCTACTCGATTGCTTTTACAAAATTAGGGTTCATACGGCCACAATGATATAATTTGCTATACACTGAAAATGAATGAAATTGGGTATTGACATCTTCTTCCTTGTGAAAAAACGCATGAGTTTGGTGTTTGAATCATGTCAAATGGTTGGGAGATGACTGAGATAGAGGGCTTCATGCACGAGCTAGAGGAAGAAGATGGCCATGGCGCCATTCTCAGAAAATCCAACAAGTTCTCTATATATTTTTCCCTTGCCATGTTATATTTGAATTGGAATTGCGCCCCAGCGGTTCATCAGCTGGTTTTGTGTGCATTGGCAAGCGAGAGGTCTGGGGTTCGAATCCCCCTCGCCCCAGACTTCTTTTTATCACTTGTTTATTTTGTTATTTTTCATATTATTATTTTTAATTATTTGAAAAATTAATAACTCCTTCAATTTTTATCATTTTTTATTGGTTCTTTTTGCAATAATTCACAAAAATGTTTAATTATTTGATTTTACCAAAAAATCCCAAAAATATTATTTATTTTATATATTTGATATTTTTGTAAACAATTAATGTTTTATGTGTTTTTAGCATTTAAAATATTTTTTCTCCCTTTGTTTTCTAACCCTAATTTGATTTCAATCATTTTGTAGGAAGAAACCTGATTTTTTGGAACATTGATCCAAGATCATAATTTGTTTTCATATATTTAACAAACATTGATCATTTTAATTGAATTTTTATTCAATTAAAAATACATTTTGAAAACAAATTAGGGTTTTGAATCAATTTAACCCTCATCAAACTTTTTTCAAAAACTTTGGGCCTCTAATAGAGTGTAAGACCCAATCCTTTGTAAATAGAAACCATTTTGGGCCTCACTTATTGTATAAGTCCCACTGTATTTTCAAAAACCTCGGCGCGCTCGCCAATTCAAAAATCAAACCTTGGGCCTTTCCTTGAGCTATAAGACCCATTCAAAACTTTTGGGCCTCTAATAGAGTGTAAGACCCAACCCCCTTTTAACTAAAAACTTTAGGCCTCACTTATTGTATAAGTCCCTTCGCGTTAAAAGAAAATCTCGGCGCGATCGCCATTTCAAACGGAAAAACAAACTGGGCTTACCCTCGTGTAGTAAGACCCATTTCTTTTCTTTAAAACTTTTTGGGCCTCTTGAGAGAGTGTAAGACCCATCCCTTTGTACAGAAAACTTTTTAGGCCTCAGTCACTTGTATAAGTCCCTCTGTACAAAACAACAGTGCGCTCACTGATAAAACCCTGGGCCTCTCCTTGAGCTGTAAGCCCCAAATCTTTCTTTTTCAAAGCACTTTCTCCTTTGATTTTGAATATACTATTGTTTTTAATCTTTCTTTGTTGAACAACTAACCAAACAGCATGGAAGCTCTACAACCGAGTAAGTGGTTATTGCTTTCATTTACCGCTTTCATATACATATAACTGTATTGTGGGGCTGTTTCGCTGTAAGTCTTCTTTCATAAACTCATATCAACTGTGTAATAATAGTATAGATATTTAGAGTTTTCCCGACAACTACGTCTAGAACTAGGTGGCGCCATTCCGTTTATTCATAGAAATAGACAACTAGATCCCCAATAGGATCACCAGATACAGTCTTCTCTTCGGCTGTCCTCATTAGGAATTGTCAAGAAACTCTACTCCCAGAGATGAATGTATTCTCCGTGAATGGCGTCTTTGAGTTTCTCCCAAATTCTCGAACTTTCCTAACTTGATCTATTCTTTGTGAATAGCTTGCCTTGAATTTTTCGGGGTTTGGGGACCCAAGGGCTTCTTAAAAGCATCGGCCTCCTCTTGGGCATCATACAAGGACCCACAGGCTTCCTAAAAGCAACCCCGCCTCCTCTTGGGCTTAGTAGAAGGACCCTACGGCTTCTTAGAAGTATTCATAGCCTCCTCTTAGGCTTCGTATAATGATCTCTTCCTCCGGGAATGATAGCCTCCTCTTGGGCATCGTACAAGGACCCTTCGGCTTCTTAAAAGTTTCCATCCTCCTCTTGGGCTTCGTACAAATTTTCCAGACGACCTCCTAGAGGTATAGGAACATAACTTAGTCATCTGCATAGAACAGTCCTTTCATAGAGTCTACTACTGTTTCTCAAAGCATGGTACAAAAGATGAAACTCTAGACTTGGACAGTCTAATTTCCTTGAGTCTCAAAGACATTCTCAAGCACCCTTCAAGAATAGGAAGAAAACCCGCAGACTCGGATAGTCTCAATACCCTTCGGATTTCCTAATTCCTTAAAGAACAGGAATAGCCCAGATCCTCGAATCAAATCCTTGAGTACAGTGTTGCTCATATAAGAACTGATTTTCTCTTTAAAAATCAGTATATTGGACCTGTCACTTAACTGAAAAAGTCACCATATCCTCCTCTTGGGCTTTGTATAATGATCCTCTCCAGCGGAGTCAAACAACGTTTAGCCTCTCTCTCGGGCTTTGTACGAGATACATAAGAGACTCCCTCGTTGAGTCAATCACCCCTTTCGCCTCCATCTCGGGCTTTATACGAGATATAAAAAGGTTCTTATTGAGCCAAACAAATTTTAGCCTCCATCTCGGGCTTTGTACGAGATACAAAAACTCTCTTGTTGAGTCAAATAGCCTTCATCTCGGGCTTTATACGAGACACCAAAAGACTCCATCGTCGAGTCAAAACCTTTTAGCCTTTCTCTCGGGCTTTGTACGAGACACATAATAGCCTTCTCTTAGGCTTTGTATAAGAAAACCGCTGGTTGATCCAATCAACCTTTCAGCATCAAAGTTATGCCTCGTTCACAGTGCAATAACATCAACAACTCTTTCCCTTTCATCTAATCGCTGTAAGCGGCAAGCCTCTGGATCATCTACATCCATGCCATTGTCCCTCTTTTAGCATGAGAAATTCCTAAGGAAAGATGGCATTGCTCTAAACTGAGTTAAAGTCTTCTCCTTCAGGTTAAAACCCCCTATTAAGTAAATTATGGCATTGCCGGATTCACAAATCCCGGTTAAAGTAATTCTCCTTTATAAACAGTCGTAACAGACAAACCCCTCTTTAGAGATGACAAATTCTCTCTAAAGGTGAGACCTTTTAGCTTCACATCTTGGGCTACAAACAAGATACAAATAAACCCTTCAGCTTCACATCTTGGGCTTTGAACAAGATACAAACCACCTTTCGCTTCACGTCTTGGGCTTTGAACAAGACACCAAAACACCCATTTCCTCCCATAGAATAGGAGGAACTACGAACGCTCTGATTTCCCTGTTTCGGTAAACGGGAATACGTAGGCATAAGATTGAAATAAAAAATCTTAGCGAGCACACTAAACAAAAACCCTAAATCCCCTATATCATAATCTGAAGCAGTATCCTAACAAAATCCCAGAGAGAAATCAGTATTGGCGAAAATACAAATAACCAATACAAAGGCCCCACCACATTGATCGCATCCGTAACCTAACAGACCGCTGTTTAAACTCAGTATGCAAAGCAGGGTTAATTGGAGACATCTATTTCCCTTCCTTCATCAGCTCACAATAGGATAAAAATGAATCGACCTATAGTTTAAACTCAACCGCAGTGAGAGCGACCAGCGCTTAAGAACCGCGTCCAAAATCGCTCGCTACAGACGGTGGCGAAGAAACTTCGGCGAAGGTACAAGTTGCAGAGTAAAGGGATTTGGGGAGAGGATTTTGCGTGAAGTGCGCAAATGAATCCTCTCGCCCCCCTTTTTATAAGCACTTGCTCGCTTGGGAAACGCAAATGCCATCATAGCCTAGACCCTTAGGCCTGACATGAATTAAATGCTCCACCACGTGTCAAAAAGGGAATCTTCGTTTGGCATTCCTAAAGCTGGACGTTACATTCACCAAGTCTTCTACAGCCCCCGCGAGCATATCTTCCTCGACAATACGCACAAGTCATGTCCTCGTTAACGCTCCTCGACATAAAAATGTTGTTTTCGCGGGCACATTCTCTAAACCTGGTCGACATAAAAATGTCATTTCTGTGAGCATGTCCTCGTGTAAGAAAGGTTTGTCAAGCTGGTAAGCAACCAGTGTCGACCACATTAACCACCAGACAGGCGAAGAACATGTCCCAGAACATTGTCATTCAAGGGCATTAGTCCACGAGGCTATCTTAAGTCATCACTCTTCCTCAGAGCAAAGACTTGGGGGCTCCTGTTCTGGACTAGGCAGGCGCTTGGCCCACAGTAGGGAAAGTCCTAATCCAGTCCAGCTCTTGGCAGGCCCAATAACTGGATCCTGCCGATCTACCCGTTGTGTAGAATCTAGCCGTTGGGCACAACACAGTCGTTGGGTATAAGACGACAGTTGGGAGCATCCCCTTCACTCGCTTGTCAGTTCACGCGACCAACTGCTTCCCCGGATCTAATGGAAGCAGTTGGACCAGGTCAAAGGGTCATGCGCCTGACCCTTCACCTGACAGTCTTCGATTGCTCAACCAGATAATTCGGCCACATGGGAGACCTTGGCCCCGTGCTGTGGGTTACTTCTATAAATACCTTCTCACTTAAGAGGGTCGGGTTTGATCACTATTCAATATTCGAAATCATACCTTAACATTTTGTACTTGCTTTCTCTCTAGCCCAAACTTACTTTGGCATCGGAGTACCTTGCAGGTACACCCCCTCCTCTCCTACATCATCATCTCTGCCCTACACGGAAGGCCACGATGATCCAGTCTGATCACTCCAGATCAAATTAGTATCAAGAGCTCTGGTTAATTTCGTGCTTAAGATTTTCTTTTTAGAAGAATGGCTATCAAACCTAAAGGAGCGTACAATAGAGCACCCGTTTTCAGCAGTGAAAATTATGACTATTGGAAAGCTTGTATGCATATTCATGTCAACTGTCTTGACAAGGGTATATGGGACGCCATCAAAAATGGTCCTAATAAAATTATTGTGACCAATGCTGAGGGTGTTAGCTTACCTAATGAAATTCTGGCATTGCAGACAGCAGATGTCCTAACACATGTCAAGACATTGTTCTGCATAATCATTTAAATAAGGAACAAAAACAGCAGACTGATACCTTGAATATCAGAACTGCATACACACAGATGTTACGACATCTGTTCCAACATGTTTATCATGAACCCTAACAAAAAAGTAAATCTGCAGAATGATAAAGAACACAACGATTGTTAACCCATTTTGGTGCAACTCACCTACATCTATGGGATACCAATCCAGGAAGAAGACTTCACTATATGTAGAACTGTTACAAAGATAAACTCCCCCGTTTATAACTTTATATCCTAACATCTACCCAATGAATACTTTATCAAAGAACAACCTCTTTGATACGAGATACCCCACTCACTTCCCTTAATCGCCAACTGTGATTTCTACATCATCCTTGTCAATACACAATTCTGTCAAGCTTTCTTGACCAACAAGGTATCTCAGATTTGCTTAAAAGCTTCATCCAAGAACAATACTCAACTCTTGCTTAAAAGCTTTGAGTGAGAACAATTTACAACAACCTATATCGACCACATAGTATCAAAAGATACATGGGTGACTTACAAACTACACAAGAGACTCTCAAAACCCTAATCCCTTAAGTTGCACCGATGACTTGTTGTTGTGTGAATGCTTGCTATTTTAGGTCTAGAAAGTCCTTATTTATATACTCTTGTAGTATGGGCTTGGACTCTTCAATTAGGTCCAATCTTCACATTTTAATTCAGCTGCAAGATCTTCTCCACAAAAATAGGAACAAATCTCCAAATAGTTTCCTAAAATGTCTCCAAGATCCTTTTTATGAAATCCAATTAAATCTGCACTTTGTTCTTAATAAATCTCCTTGACCTGCGTATAATGATGAGACATATCCAAAATATTCTCATCAAAACAAAACAAATCTGTCAAGAGATATACAACAGCAGCACCTGCTGTACCAGACAAAGATGTCATGACATATGTCTTCGACATCTGTCTGAAACACATAACAGAAACACGTGTCATGACAGTTGATGAAGATGCTTCAATATCTTACTCAACATCTTGCTGTAAACTTGTTTTAGCCAAAATGTAGCCAATCAAAGACCTAACACCTAAACTGGAAGCACAATGGAATGATAATGATTCAAAATTGTGGTCACATGATTGGAAGGTGAAAAATATTCTCACATATGCATTAGGTGTTGATGAGTATTATCACGTTTCTCATTGTGATACCGCCAGATCTATGTCGGACGCGTTAAAAGTTGCCCATGAGGGTACTAATAGCATCAAACAAGTCAAGATCAACACATTAAATCAAGATATATTTCGCATGGGGCATGGTGAAACCATTGCGGACATGTGAAAATAATTCACACATCTTATCAATCAATTGAATGCCCTAGGTAAGACTATTTCCAATGAGATTGCTACTAATAAGGTGTTGAGATGTTTAAACATGGAATGGCAACCCAAGGTCACCACAATCAAAGAGGCGAATGATCTTAAAGTACTTGATCTCACAGATTTGTTCGGAAAATTGGAAAAGCATGAGCAAGAACTCTTTTGATTAGAAAAACATGAAAAAGAGTACGGAAAGAAGGTGAAAAATGAGAAAGGAAAAGACAAGGAGGTAGAGAAGAAGTCTATTGCTTTAAAGACTTCAAGCTCAAGGTCTTCAAATAATGAGCAAAGTGATGGTGAAAGTGAAGATGAAAAGAATTCCTATGATGAGGATATGGGGTTGTTTGTCAATACCAAAGGTATATAAGGAAAAATTGAGTTAGGCACTCCGACAAAAAACCTAATCAAATTTAGAAGGCTAAATAATTCCTGAAGGATGATGAGGATAGGAAGGTAAATTTAGAAGATCTTGCTACCATTTTGGGGGAGTCAGTTACTATAGACCAGAGTGTCCTATGAGGAAGAAAGATAAAGAGAAAACCCATAACAAGAAATCTAGCAAGTCTAGAAGATCTTATGCCGCTTGGGAGAGTGCAAGTGATTCCTCAAGTGATAAAAGCACAACTTCAAGTGTTGAATCAACTCGAATTTGTCTCATGTCCAATAGAAAGAAGAAGAAAAATGTAAGTCTTTCTAAGCTTGAATCTATTAATGATTTATCTCATTCTCAAATACGAAAGGCCTTTGAAGATCTTCATAGAGAGGCCTTAGGAGCTTTTAACAAGTTAGCGTCACATGAAAAAGTATTTTTAAAATTGGAAGCTAAAGTGTTAGAATCTGAAAGGAAGTTAGTAGCTATTATGAAATCTATGATAGATATTTAAAGTGACAAGAATGAGGATGTAACACCTTCAAGGTTTGGTTGTGAACATTGTCAAAATTGGCAAAAAGAGGTAAATACTCTTCAAGTCAGATTGGACAAAGCCTTACAACCTAAGATTGATCTTACTATTAATCCTCCAAAGTTTGAAAAATCTTTGAACCATTTAAATAAAATGTATAAATATGTGTTAAGGACTCAAATAGCAAGAATAAATCTCATCACAACTCATCTTGTCATTATTGTTTCAAGAAAGGCCATACTATTGAAAAGTGAAAATTTAGGATACTTTTTGTCCCTAAAGGAATTGTTCAATGGTTTCCCAAATGCAACTTTGATTTCACTCACTCACAAGGACCCAATGAAAATTGGGTACCTGTTTCCTTTGTTTGATTCTACAAATTGAATATCTTGACTCTATGGAAAACGTTGTGGTATCTTGATAGTGGATGCTCAAGACATATGACAAGTGACATATCTCTCTTCATTGACTTTCTGCCAAAGAAAAAGGGGTTCGTCACTTATGGAGATAACAACAAGGGAGCAATACTTGGAAAAGGTGGTGTAGGTAATACCTCATTTACTACTATCTCTGATGTTATGTTAGTTGATGGTCTTAAACATAACCTTCTTAGCATTAGTCAACTTTGTGACAAGGGCTTTAAAGTTACTTTTACAAATAGTTATTGCTTATTCGTACATAATGAGAAGAAGAAATGTATGTTTAAAGGCTTGAGGGTTAATAACACATGTATGCTTAACTTAGATTATGTATCCTTGTTTAGAACTTAGTGTCTAGCTACTATGAGTAAAAACTCTTGGTTATGACATACACGCCTAGTTCATATCAACTTTGACTTACTAAACAAAATAACCCTATAAGATTTAGTAACTGGTATACCAAAACTAAAGTTCACAAAAGACCATCTATGTGAAGCGTGTCAAATCGGGAAGCAGACGAGAATCTCTTTTAAATCGAAAAATATTATTTCTACTTCGAGACCTCTCAAGCTTCTTCATATGGACCTATTTGGTCCCTCAAGGACCAAAAGCATAGGTGGTCACTATTATGGCATTGTGATTATAGATGATTACTCAAGATTTTGTTGGGTTATGTTTTTGTCTAGTAAAAATATGAGACTTATATGACTTTTAAACAATTTGCAAGATTGTTCCAAAATAAGATGAATTTAAAAATTATTTCCACCCAAGTGATCATGAAGGAGAATTTCAAAACCTCCTTTTTGAGAAGTATTGTGATAAACATGGTATTAAGCATAACTTCTCCGCCCCTAGAACTCCACAACAAAATGGCGTTGTGGAGCCTAAAAAATCGTGTTTTAGAGGAGTTGACAAGGACTATGCCTAAGGAAGGTAATCTACCAAAGTATTTATGGGTCGATGCCATTAACACGACTTGTTATGTCTTGAATAGGATTCTAATACATCCTATTTTAGACAAAACTCCCTATGAACTACTTAGGGGTAGAAAACCTAGTGTTTCTCATCTATACGTTTTCGAATGTAAATGCTATATTTTGAACAATGGAAAGGACAATCTTGAAAAATTTGATGCGAAAGACATTGAGTGTATCTTCCTTGGATACTGACAATCTAGTAAAGCTTATAAGGTTTATAACAAAAGATTACTTATTTTTGAAGAGTCAATATACGTTACTTTTGATGAGTCCTACCCGAAAAATGTTGGTAAAGGTGTTTCTTTTCATGATGTAGGTGTATCTTCGCAAGAAATTCTCAATGGAATCGAACAAGGAATTGATCAACCTAAAGTGGTGGAACGTGAGAAGGAAGAAGATAATGATCGTGAAGAGGAGAAGGTTAAAAGTCCAGCTATAGCGAAAGATCTACCTTTGACTTAGAAAACATCCAAAGATCATCCTATCGACAACATACTTGGGGACATCACCAAAGGCGTGACAAATGCGCTCCAAGATAAGTAATTTTTGTTATCATTTTGCGTTTGCTTCCTAAGTCAAAACTAACAACGCTAAAGATGCATTGCTTGTTGAGCATTGTGTCATACCCCAAATTTTGACCACAAAGATTCCCATCATTGTGGAAATCATCATCACAATATGGATGAACCATCATACCTCATCAATCTCCTCAGGGATTATTGAGCATTCATTACTATCAAAATTAGGGTTTCAGGTCCTCTCAGAGCCTTAGACAAAGGATCAATCAAGGAATGACATGATCTTCAACTTGTCTAACCTCTCAAACATCCATAATGGATCAAGAGGACCCCCACTTCAAGGATTAAGCACAAAGCTGCTCCCTTCTAGGTGGATCAAGCCTCAGGATCGCCAGTGTCACCAAATTAGGGTTTTGGTCGACTAGGGCCTCCAGGTGGAGAATTTCCTCTGGGCATGAGCCAAAGATCCAAAACACAACCTAATATACTCCATGGAACCTCATGGACCCATTCATCAAGTCAATTTTGCCTCAGGGGATGCATTCATCAAAAATCAGGAATTAGGGTTTCTTGACCTAATTCACCCCTAAATTGACTTTTAGGGCAAATCATGAGCAAAGACCTCAAGAAAGGGTTTGAGGGTCTCTAATGAACTATATTGATCCATTTGGAACAATGGATTAATCCAAGAGGTTTGAGCAACAAGTCTCAATTTCATCTGCACCACAGTTAGGGTTTTAAGGAAAAAGTCAACTGTAACTTTGACTTTTGACCAGGACATGCTCCCAAGCCCTATGACATGCATCAATATACCCTATGACACCCATGGAACATGTCCATCAAGTTTGATTTAGGTCAAGGACATGATTTCCTGAAGAATTGCACAGTTTGGAATTCATCTGATAAAAAGTCAATTGTGCACAAAAGTCAACTTTGACTTTTTGAGATTTTTCACAAAAATGGATTTTTAACCCTAAAATGATGTTAATGTATGATTTGAATCATCATTCATCAAGAAAAATCAAGAAAAGTTGGGTAAGTTGTAAAAGGGGTAACCATAAAAACTTAGAAAATTTTCTAAGTTAAAAATAAAGTGGCTAGGGTACCAACTTTGGAGGGTCATAACTCCTAAACCACAAAGCCATTTTCTCCCATCCAAGGCTTGATTTGTAGATCCCATTGCCCTCTACAAAAACTTCAACTAGACCTAATTCCAATTCATTAGGGATTTTGAGTTATGGAGTAATCAAAGTCACTAAAAACATGAAAGTACAACTTTTTCAACACTTAGAAAAATTCTGGGCAAGGCAGATTTTGTGTTGAAACACCAAAACTTGTGAGATCTTTTCACATAGTTGCAAGCTGAATCAAGTCCAAAGATAAACATCAATGTGGTTGCAAATGTTACCAAGAATTCAAAGAGCTTAACAGCATGAATTGATTCAACTTGAGCCAAGAGAAATCCATGCCCAAAGTCATGCTGCTGCAAGCTGTTTTGGAAAAATCAGTTTGCGTGTTTACTTGCCACACACGATTTTGAACCAAAAACTGAGGATCAGCATGTCACATGTACTCAAACCAATCACAATGCATCTGATCCAACTGATAAGGCTGAGTCAAAAAGCCAAGGAATCTTCCAATTTGAAATTCATCCACTTTGGCACATTTTGCCTTGAATTCAAAGGGCATTAGTGTGGAATAGTGCATTTTCAACAAAGTTACTCTACTCAGTCAAGTTCTCTGATTAAACAACAATAAAAACATCTGAAGAATGTGAATTTGGTCAAGGCATAGCCCTGCTCTTGGGAATGGCTAGTTTGCCTTGCTTGAGAAGAAATCCTCTAAGCCAATCCATGCAAATGTGATCTGATCCAGCAGTCATTCACTATTCCTCCAAGACAAAAGTTGATCACCTATAAATAGAGGTTCCAAGTTACAACACTGCTTTCTCTCATTCTTCCTTAAACCTCAAGTTTTTTGGTTTTTGAGTAACTAATATCGGGTTTTGAGTTGCAGCCTTAAGCAATCAATTCCAATTGCTCAAACACATCACATATGATGTATTTGAGGTGTCCAAACACTTAAACACTGACTGTAACACCTCAGGCTCAAAATCACTCTTCAACCAAGCCATTATGCCTCAATTATGTAGGTGGAGGTCTCCAGCTTGATCCAAAGGGTTTCAAAGTGTTCCAAAGCTTGCAACACACTCCATAACATCCATTGAAGCTGTAGGGATCATTAATTCACAACTGGAACAAGGTTTTTGCAGAGTTCCATTTCAGCTTGCATCAAGGAAGAAACCTGATTTTTTGGAACATTGATCCAAGATCATAGTTTATTTTCATATATTTAACAAACATTGATCATTTTAATTGAATTTTTATTCAATTAAAAATATATTTTGAAAGCAAATTATGGTTTTGAATCAATTCAACCCTCATCAAACTTTTTTCAGACACTTTTTGGGCCTCTAATAGAGTGTAAGACCCAATCCTTTGTAAATACAAACCATTTTGGGTCTCACTTATTGTATAAGTCCCACTGTATTTTCAAAAAACCTCGGCGCGCTCGCCAATTCAAAAATCAAACCTTGGGCCTCTCCTTGAGCTATAAGACCCATTCAAAACTTGTTGGGCCTCTAATAGAGTGTAAGACCCAACCCCCTTTTAACCAAAAACTTTGGGCCTCACTTATTATATAAGTCCCTTCGTGTTAAAAGAAAACCTCGGTGCGATCGCCATTTTAAACGAAAAAATCATCTGGGCCTACCCTCGTGTTATAAGCCCCACTCTTTTTCTTTAAACCTTTTGGGCCTCTTGAGAGAGTGTAAGACCCAACCCCCTTGTACAGAAAGCATTTTGGGCCTCAGTCACTTGTATAAGTCCCTCTGTACAAATTCAAACAGTACGCTCACTGATAAAACCCTGGGCCTCTCCTTGAGCTGTAAGCCCCAAATCTTTCTTTTTCAAAGCACTTTCTCCTTTGATTTCGAATATACTGTTGTTTTCAATCTTTCTTTGTTGAACAACTAACCAAACAGCATGGAAGCTCTACAACCGAGTAAGTGGTTATTGCTTTCATTTACCGTTTTCATATACATATAACTGTATTGTGGGGCTGTTTCGCTGTAAGTCTTCTTTCATAAACTCATATCAACTGTGTAATAATAGTATAGATATTTAGAGTTTCCCCGGCAACTACCTCTAGAACTAGGTGACGCCGTTTCGTTTATTCATAGAAATAGACAACTAGATCCCCAATAGGATCACCAGATACAGTCTTCTCTTCGACTGTCCTCATTAGGAACTGTCAAGAAACTCTACTCCCAGAGATGAATGTATTCTCCGTGACACATAAGGAACTCCCTCGTTGAGTCAATCACCCCTTTCGCCTCAATCTCGGGCTTTATACAAGATACAAGAAAAGTTCTTATTGAGCCAAACAAATTTTAGCCTCCATCTCAGGCTTTGTACGAGATACAAAAACTCTCTTGTTGAGTCAAATCGCCTTTATCTCGGGCTTTATACGAGATACCAAAAGACTTCATCGTCGAGTCAAAACCTTTTAGCCTCTCTCTCGGACTTTGTACGAGACACATATTAGCCTCCTCTTAGGCTTTGTATAAGAAAACCACTGGTTGATCCAATCAACCTTTTATCATCAAAGTTGTGCCTCGTTCACAGTACACAAACATCAACAACTCCTTCCCCTCCATCTAATCGCTGTAAGCGGCAAGCCTCTGGATCATCTACATCCATGCCACTGTCCCTCTTTTAGCATGAGAAATTCCTAAGGAAAGATGGCATTGCTCTAAACTGAGTTAAAGTCTTCTCCTTCAGGTTAAAATCCCTATAAAGGAAATTATGGCATTGCTGGATTCACAAATCCCGGTTAAAGTAATTCTCCTTTATAAACAGTTGTGACATACAACCCCCTCTTTAGAGATGACAAATTCTCTCTAAAGTCAACCCTTTTAGCTTCATATCTGGGCTTTGAACAAGATACAAATAGACTTTTCTGCTTCACATCTTGGGCTTTGAACAAGATACAAATCACCTTTCGCTTCACGTCTTGGGCTTTGAACAAGACACCAAAACAACCATTTCCTCCCATAGAATAGGAGGAACTACGAACGCTCTGATTTCCCTGTTTCGGTAAACGGGAATACGTAGGCATAAGATCGAAAGAAAAGATCTTAGCGAGCACACTAAACAAAAACCCTAAATCCCATACTCCCATATATCATAATCTGAAGCAGTATCCTAACAAAATCCCAGAGAGAAATCAGTATTGGCGAAAATACAAATAACCGATACAAAGGCCCCACCACATTGATCGCATCTGTAACCTAACAGACCGCTGTTTAAACTCAGTATGCAAGCAGGGTTAATTGGAGACATCTATTTCCCTTCCTTTATCAGCTTTAATAGGATATAAAATGAATCGACCTGTAGTAAACTCAACCGCAGAGAGAGCGACCAGCGCTTAAGAACCGCGTCCAAAATCGCTCGCTACACATTGGCTTATGGCCATGCAAGATGAATAAATAAATTTAAACGGAATGATTTTTGGGACCTTGTCTCTTGTCTTAAAAATCATTGAATAATTGGCACCCGATGGGTTTTTAGAAACAAGCTTGAACAAAATGGAGTGATAACCCGTAATAAAGCCCGACTAGTGGCTCAAGGTTATAACCAATAGGAGGGCATCGAATATGAGGAAACTTATGCGCTGGTTGCTCGCCTTAAGGCTATACGCCTTCTACTAGCCTATGATTGCACCAAAAATTTCAAGTTATTTCAAATGGACGTGAAAAGTGTGTTCCTAAATGGCTACATTAATGAGTAAGTGTATGTAACTCAACCCCTCGGTTTTGAAAGTCACGAGTATCCAAATCATGTTTACAAACTCAAAAGTGTAACACCCTAATTTTCTCCGCGTAATTATAAATAAAATCATAGTAATTTCAAACCAACAACAATTAGGATGCCACTTTAACACCAACCAGCTCACAAGATATGATATGTAACACATACAATTTTTTTAAAATTATTAATAATAATAATACTAGTAGCAAAAATCAGCAAGTCTGAACTTCAGTATTTATTTAACAACAGAAAGGCATCAATAACAATTTATTTTGATATTTCAAAACATAATCAAAACTCATAGTAAGTATAAGAATAACATACTTCAGAAATGACATAGCAATCTCCACCATAAAATAAAATAAACATAAAATCGTTTCATTCCCCCAGTGTTACATATCAGAGCAGACACCGACTTAATAAAAGCAATAAGAAGAGCAATCTCTTCCACTCACATTCAAGCCTCTACTGCAAATTATCTACACAGTGCCCATGTAAAGGCATCATTCAAACAGAAGGGGTGAGAAATCAAAATCATATTAAAGAAATACATAATAATATGTAAGCATCCCATCAACATATGCATAATTACCTAAATCCACAATTCAAACCCCACACAATCCACACATAATAATGCAACATGTATGCAAATGCAAAGAGACTCAACTCACGACTCAATGTATGTGGTACCTATAGCGAACTCTCAGGTTCACGCGCTCAGATCCCCACCAAAGGATTAAAGCCCACCAAAAATATTCACCATCACCATAGGCATCGCATCACTAATTCCATCACCATAGAAATTACCTACTCACACCCGATCCATCACAATGGGATCAAGGCTCACCAAAAATATCGTTACCATCATCATAGGTAACACTTCACTAATTCCATCACCATAGGAATTAGCTAGTCGTACCCAATCCCCACTATAAAATTGAGGCTCACCCAAAAACGGACCACCATGTAGACACCATGATGCATGATTCATACAAGACATTCAACAACAAAAAAAACAATGAAACGTATTCAACAACAATAATATAATAATATAGCAAGAAACAACATCATATTCATGCATGTTCCACACTATGACACGCAAACCACTGATCATACAACACCATAACACAACATTTATATTAATTACAAGTACTGGAACTATTTTTAAAATAAATTTCATTGTGTTAGCTTCCCAACGCTTCGAACGACACCTCAATCGGACACCCGAAACTCAAGTTATGAATTTTCAAAGTTTTCTGAATTTTTCCTCCCAATGTAACCTGTTACACCAAAACCGGTAACCGGTTATTGTTCGAACTGTAGGAAAGCGGAAAGAAGCAAAAATTTAGTTTTGGAAGGATTCCCTCTGGGATTTATATCGTCTCCATAGGGATCGGTGCAAGAGAAAGAATGTCATTCAACGGTCTCTATATTTTTAAGTTTATGGTTACAAAATGGTTGAAAGATTCAAGGTACAATAGATAAAAGCTGAAAATATAAAGACCAAAAATATAAAGTTAAGACTTAAAATATAAACAAAGCCTTGTTGGGGTTATATCTCATCAATTGATAACACATGCATTCTTCTAATCAGTTAAACACAAATGAATCATTCGTCTAATATCCTTACGTATCACCCACAACCGGGGTTATGTCTAATGCAAATTCGAGAGAACAACCGTATTGTCTCATTGGTGATGTCTCACTCAACTCAATAACACAGAGCATTAAGAATTGATACTCAAGCAAATGTTAAGCCTAAATCTATGTCTAGAGTCTAGAACCTAACAGCTAATCATCCTAGATCCAAATCTGAAGAGTATATTTCTATAACGGCTCAAATCAAAGATAAACAGGTAAACAAAGATGACACCCATATCAACTTCATGATTGATTCATATAAAACGCCATGATCATAATACATACATACGCTTAACCCTTTTTAAATGCATTCAACTAATTTGCCAAATGTATGTGAACATAGTTTCTCATCTCTATTATTACGCATCCTCACAATACCGTTCGCGTTAAAAACGTTATCGTGGTCTTTACCGTACTGATCCTACTCATGCTACTAATCAACATAATAAAATAAAAGCGATACTAGTGAATATCAACTTACAAGACTATGTCAAAAGTTTGCTCATTGATAGATGAATATCTTAGATCTAAGATTTGAAAAGGTTTTGTCAAGACCCACAAATAAGAAATCAAAGACAACTTCAATATTGAATCAAAACTAGTTCACAAAACATAGATTAGATGAAATACATAAGTTATCAAAAGATTACATCCAAACCCAACAAGAAATCAAAGCTCTTACTCGAAGATCAAGCTCCGAGTTGCTTTGATTTATGCTTCTCCCATTTAGGGTTTTTTTTTCTCTCTTTAGAATATGCTTGGAACGAAGAGAGATAAAGTTCTATTATGAAAAATACAAGTTATGTTCTAAAAAGTGAAAAAAGTACTTAAATAGTATTTACAAAATTTGTCCTGTTCGCCTAGCGAACACCCTATTCTCCCAGCGAAGACTACTTTTGGGAACTTCAAGTGCCTCAGGAACAGTTAAACCGCCCTTGGAAAATATCTGAGTTTGTTGTGCGAACACTTCTTCGCACAATGAACCTCTTCGCTACAAATTCGCCTGGCGAACTTATAACCTTTTTCCTACTGCCATACAAGGTTTTCTCTTCGCTTGGTCCTCGCAGTGAGTTCGCACAATGAATAATCTCTTTGACCTCGTTGTTGGTTCGCACAACGAACTTGCTGAAACTTCTTCTTTTCTTTGGCTTCCTTGTCCAATCATCTGTGTCTTAATCATTGGTGTTTTATGCCTATTTCCTGCACAATCACTCACACATCAAAGAATCCAAAGGTACTTGCAATATAATTGAAAAATCACACAAGAAAAAGAAATAAATCTATTAAAACATGATAAATGAGTTGAAAAATGCCAAGAAAGATGGTTCAATTTAAATCAAAATTTGCACTTAACAAAATCTCCCCAACTAGATTTTTGCTTGTCCTCAAGCAAAGTATGACCCGCATGAAAACAAGAGAGATTTGCTCAAATAAGAGGATTTGCTCAAGCATAAGCTTCAACCAAGAAAGGATTAATGGTTCAAATTCGAACAAGAGATATTTGCTCAAATAAGAGGATTTTCTCAAACGTGAGAATGCACACAAACAATGTTCACCACTTAATAGAATCGAACAATGATAAAGAATTTAGTTCTTAAACAAATATCATGCAATGTTTCAAATAACAACTAAATTCTCATACTTGAATCACTCTAACACTCTTCTTCAAAATAAGAATGAAGAAATTAACGCGTTTGTGTCATACCCCAAATTTTGACCACTGAGATTTCCCATCATTGTGAAAATCATCATCACAATATGGATGGACCATCATGCCTCATTAGTCTCCCCAAAGATGGGTGAGCCTTCACTACAATCAGAATTAGGGTTTCAAGCCCTCTCTGAGCTTTAGACAAAGGATCAATTAAGGAATGACATGATCTTCAAATTTTCTAAACCTCTCAAACATCCACAATGGATCAAGAGGACTCCCACAACAAGAATCAAGCATAATGTTGCAGCATTCCTGGTGGATTAAGCCTTAAGATCGCCAGTGTTACCAAATTAGGGTTTGGCCGACCAGGGCCTCCAGATAGGAATTTTCCTCTGGGCATGAGCCAATTCTTCAAAGCATAACCTAAGATACTCCATGGAACCTCATAGACCCAATCATCAAGTCAATTTAGCCTTAGGGGATGCATTCACCAAAAATCAGGAATTAGGGTTTCTTGACTTAATTCACCCCTAAGTTGACTTTTGGGACAAATCATGAGCCAAGACCTCAAGAGAAGATTTGATGGTCTCTAATAAACTACATTGATCCATTTGCAACAATGGATTGATCCAAGAAACTTGATCACCAAGTTTCAGTTTCATCTGAACCACAATTAGGGTTTTTATGAAAAAGTTAATTGCACCTTTGACTTTTGACCAGGACATGCTCCCAAACCCTAGGACATGATTCAATACACCCTATAACACCTATGAAATCAATCCATCAAGTTTGATTTAGGTCAAGAACTTGATTTCATAGAGGATCGCACAGTTTGGAATTCATCTGACAAAAAGTCAATTGTGCACAAAAGTCAACTTTGACTTTTTGAGATTTTTCACAATTATGGTTCCTTAACCCTAAAATGATGTTAATGTGTGATTGGAATAATCATTCATCAACAAAAATAAAGAAAAGTGGGATAACTTGTAAAAGGGGTAACCATAAAAAACTTAGAAATTTTCTAAGTTATGGAACAGAGTGGTTAGGGTACCAACTTTGGAGGATCATAACTCCTAAACCACAAGGCCATTTTTCCCCATTCAAAGCTGGATTTGTAGCTCTCATGGCCCTCTACAAAAGCTTCAACTACAACTCATTCCAATTCCTCATGGATTTTAAGTTATGGAATGATCAAAATCACAAAAAGTGAAAATGTCACTTTTTTCCAACACTTAGTGAAATTTTCACTAAGTCAGAATCTGTCTTACTTTTTCCAAATGTAGGGGCATTTTTCACTTGGATCCAAAAGGTATCAAAACCAACTATGATCAAACAGTTGTTGTATCATATGAGGGATTTCCAAATTGACAAAGAACTTCACCAAACTCAACTTGAGCCATGAGATATGACAATGGCAATATGCCTTGCTGAAAACTGTCAAAGCAATGCAGATTTGTGCATTTTGATCGATTTGCCAAATTTGTGCAAATGACAAACACACTTATCCATTTGAACACCTCACGGGGAGTCCAAGGAGGAACCAACTCTGATCTCAATCCTCCCAAGTCCTTGGAACTAAAAATAGCATGCCAAACCTAGAAATCCCTAAAGAGGGGACAAGACTCCAATTTTGTTTTGGAGCATTCAATGGATGCACCAAGGTGGCATGGACTGAGCCATTTTCAACTGAATTCAGTTAAGACTTATCCAAGACCAAGGGAACCAGCAGCTTGTGCCCTAACCTCTAGTCAATGGCTAGAAGAGACTTGGATTCTCATTGATCAACATTGGCCAAACCTATGCAGCAGTTGCCATTCACTATTCCTTACAAAACAAACTTGCTCTACTATAAATAGAGCTCATTTGTGATCAGTTTGAGTACACCAAAGCCATCAAACATATGCTTTCCTCAAAATCTCCTTCTTCACTCCAAATTTGCCTTCCAAAGCAAGTCACTATCGGGTTTTGAGTTTGAGAGCTATTCCAACCAAACCAATCACACACACACCTCATAAACATCATATAGAAGTGATCCAAACACTTAAACAACATCTGGAACACCAGATTCTCAAAATCACTAGCCAATTGCTCAAGTTCTTGACAGATTTGCAGTTGGGGTACCATCTCAAGTTCTAGATCATTTCCATTCATTCCAAGCACCCAGACACACTCCATAGCACCTAGGGAAGCTGTCCATATCCTTGGAACCAAGCTGTAACACCTCTAGCATAAAACACGATCACCAGCTGCAAGAGGTAACCATGAGCTCTTCTAACTCTATGATCCATGCATTTTTTGCTGCACAATAATTTGGCCATATGTTCAAAATCATGCATAGAGTGTTTACCCTCAATCAATTGCTTTGTTTGAATCGTGTATGGAATTTCTGAGCCTTCATGCAAGTTTTAGGGTTCTTGAGGTTTGTCTTTGATTTCTTATTCCATGCTTAAAATAAATGAAATTAAAGACCATAGACATGATCGTGAGGTGAAAACGAGTAGATTGATATGTAGATTGCATGCTATCATCAAGTATTCAGTGAGATTGAATAAAAAAACGCAAATCTGCATAAACAGAGGGTGGCGCGTGCTCTTGCCATGTTCTTGGCGCCCTTTTTGAAAATTCAAATATTTGAATTTTGTGATTTTATTTAATTGATTCAAAAATTAATTTCTCTCTGAATTTTAATGATTTTGAGTTGATTCTTTTTTTAATAATTCACAAAAATGTTAAAATATATTATTTTCCCAAAAAATCCCAAAAATATTATTTATTTCATATACTTGATATTTTTGTAAATAATTAATATTTTAATTGTTCTTGACATTTAAAATATTTTCTCCCTCTTGATTTTTCAAATTTTAGTGATTGCCAATCATTTTGTGGATCAAAACCTGATTTTTGAAACATTAATCCAAGATCACAAGTTGTTTTCCACATGTTTAACAATTTTGATCATTTTAATTGAATTTTTATTCAATTAAAATACATTTTGAAAACAAATTAGGGTTTTTGATTAATTCAACCCTCATCAAACTTTTTCAAACCCTTTGGGCCTCTATTAGAGTATAAGACCCATCCCCTTTGTAAATACACCACTTTTTGGGACTCAGTCATTGTATAAGTCCCACTGTATTTTCAAAAACAACGGCGCGATCGTCGCCTTTTAGCAAAATCATCTGGGCCTCTCCTTGAGCTGTGAGCCCCACCACTTGTACAAAAATAAATCATTGGGCCTCTAATAGAGTGTGAGACCCAACCCCCTTTTTAACCAAAACTTTTTGGGCCTCAATGCATTGTATAAGACCCAGTACGTTAAACAAATTTCGGCACGATCACCAGTTCATAAACAAATCATCTGGACCTACCCTCGTGTTATAAGCCACATTCCTTTTCTTTAAACACCTTTAGGCCTCTTGAGAGAGTGTAAGACCCATCCCTTTGTACAGAAAACCTTTTTGGGCCTCAGTCACTTGTATAAGTCCCTGTACAAAACAACAGTGCAATCTTTGATAAAACCTTGGGCCTCTCCTTGAACTGTAAGCCCCAACAATCTTTTCAAAGCACTTTCTCCTTTGATTTTGAATATAATATTGTTATCAAAGCTTTCTTTGTTGAACAAACTAACCAAACTGCGTGGAAGCTCTACAACCGAGTAAGTGTTTACCCGCTTTCTTTATCCGCTTTCATATATATAATTGTATTGTGGGGCTGCTCACTGTAAGTCTTCTTTCACAAACTTTTATATACTTGTCAAATATCAACTGTGTAATACTAGTATAGTTATTTAGAGTTTTCCCCAACAACTACGTCTAGGACTAGGTAAAGCCATGTTGGTCACTCTTAAATACAAACAAAACTAGATCCCCATAGGATTACCACACACAGACTTCCCTTCTCTTGGGGTTAAACAATATGGAGACGTGAAAGGCAACATTCTCGGTGAACCCTTCTCAGACTGTCACCCTTAGAAATCGTCAAAGAGACTCTACTCCCCAGAGATGATCTTTTCTCCGTGAATGGCATCTCTTGAGTTTCTTCCAAATTCTCGGACTTTCCTGGCTTGATCTATTCTCGGTGAATGGCATGTCTTGAACTTCTCGAGGTTTGGGGACCCACAGGCTTCTTAAAAGCATCCCCGCCTCCTCTTGGGCATTGTACAAGGACCCTTCGGCTTCTTAAAAGCTCTCATGCCTTCTCTTGGGCTTAGTACAAGGACCCAGAGACCTCTACAGGTATAGGAACAGAACCTAGTCATCAATTTGCTAGAGTTGTCTTTCTGAGTCAAGTGTCAGACCTGTTAATGGGTTGACCTTCATCCCTTAACATACCAGCCTTCTCTTGGGCATTATACAAAGATCATTCATTACCTGATAATCGATTTCTCAAAACACCCGTAGACTTAGACAGTCTCAATACCCTTTGGATTTCCTATTTCTTTAAAGAACAGGAAATAACCCTTATCCGCTGATCAATCCCAAAGCACGACATTACCCATATAAGAACTGATTTTCTCTTTACCCAACATACTAGACCTATCACTCAACTGAAACAGTCACTAGCACACTAGCCTCCTCTTGGGCTTTATACAATGATTCTCCCAAGCGGAGTTAACCTTTTCAGACTCTCTTGTTGAGTCAAACACTTTCAGCCTCCATCTCGGGCTTCGTACGAGATACAGAAACACTCTCTTATTGAGTATAAAAGACTCTCTTATTGAGTCAAACCCTTTTAGCCTCCATCTCGGGCTTCGTACAAGATATATAAAACACTCTCTTATTGAGTATAAAAGACTCTCTTGTTGATTCACACCTTTTAGCCTCCATCTCGGGCTTTGTACGAGATACAAATCACTCTCTTGTTGAGTATAAAAGACTCTCTAGTTGAGTCACACCTTTTAGCCTCCATCTAGGGCTTCGTACGAGATACAAAAACACTCTCTTGTTGAGTATAAAAGACTCTCTTGTTGAGTCAAAACCTTTCAGCCTCCATCTCGAGCTTCGTACGAGATACAAAATCACTCTCTTGTTGAGTATAAAAGATTCTCTTGTTGAGTCAAACATTTTCAGCCTCCATCTCGGGCTTCGTACGAGGTACAAAGACTCTCTTGTTGAGTCAAACACCTTTAGCCTCCGTCTTGGGCTTCGTACAAGACACATACAAAAGCACTCTCTTGTTGAGTCAACCCTTTTAGCCTCTCTCTCGGGCTTCGTACAAGACACATAAAAACACCCTCTTGTTGGGTCAATAGCCTCCTCTTAGGCTTTGTATAAGAAAACCCCGGTTGAGTCAATCAACCTTTTAGCATCAAAATATGTGCCTTGCTCACAGGACACAAACATCAATAACTCTTTTTGCTTCATCTAATTGCTGTAAGCGGCAAGCCTTTGGATTATTTACATCTATGTCACTGTCCCTCTTTTAGCATGAGAAATTCTTAAGGAAAGATGGCATTGATCTACACTGAGTTAAAGTCTTCTCCTTCAGGTTAAAAATCCCCTATAAAGGAAATTATGGCATTACTGGATTCACCTATCCCAGTTAAAGTAATTCTCCTTTATAATCCGTCACCCCAACAGTTGTGACAAACAGACCCCCTTTAGAGATGACGAATTCTCTCTAAAGTCAAAACCCTTTAGCTTCACATCTTGGGCTTCGAACAAGATACAAATAGACCCTTCGGCTTCACATCTTGGGTTTTGAACAAGATACAAACCACCTTTAGCTTCACGTCTTGGGCTTTCAACAAGACACCAAAACAACCTTTTTCCTCCCATAGAATAGGAGGAACTACGATCGCTCTGATTTCCCTGTTTCGTTAAACGGGAATACGTAGGCATAAGATTGAAAAATCTTAGCGAGCACACTAATCAAAAACCCAAAATCCAGTATCTCCACCTAATCAACCCAGAAGCATCAAATCTAAACACAGTATCAAAGACCTCACTAATAGTCTAAAACATCGTGTTCTCAAGCGAAATAACTAAAGATTGGGCCCCACATCCACATAGCATTTGTAACCTAACTGACCGCTGTTTAAATTCAGTATGCAAGCAGGGTTAATTGGAGACATCTATTTCCCTTCCTTCATCAGCTTCAATAGGATAAAAAATGAATCGACCTGTAGTACCCCAGAGCGACAGTGCTTAAGAACCATGTCCAGAATCGCTCGCTACAGAAAAATGGCGCTCACCGTGGGGCCCGTCTTCTCTTTCTTACAATCTTCGGTGAAAACCTCAAGTTCACCAAAATGTCACAGAAATGACGACTCTGCTGGGGAGTCATTGTCTAAATAGGATCATAAGACTAGAGGTCTAGGATGATTAGGACAAATATATATACTGCTTTTCCTAATTGATATCTGTGTTTATTTTTCTGCTAATGGGAATGTGTGTGATGCCGTATGTAGAAAGGTTGAGTATACACCTAAGATAGGTGATGGCAATGCGGGTAATCTTACTGGGAGTGATTCCAGTTAAGAGCCCCCAATCGACCATCAAACTCAGTGGAGACTCCCTTTGCAGATACATTGCCTATACAACTTCGGTTGTTGAAAGTAGTGTGGTCGACTGGATTATCTGAGAAGCTGGGGTTTTTAGTAGACTTAAGCCATTTTGTAGTGCGGAAGCTATCGAAAATAGTTGTCACGCGATACTACCCTCATCTGAGATCACTCCAGGATACATCAGCTCGCTGGCGATCTGCTTGCTGTTGTTATCCCAGAGGGGTCAATGATTTTGCGGACAGGTACAAAAAATGACCAGTATAAACCTTTGGGGGGTAGAGCCTTGACTTCATGACACCGACCCTTTGACCCCATGTTTTTTCAATGTTTTTGTGTGTTGCATTCATACATTCATTTAAAAAACATTAAAACAAAGAAAATCTTCTCTTCTAGTCTCTCTTTTTCAAATTAAACTGAGACAATGATTGCAAATGTCAGAGAGAAAGGAGATTGCGCTAATGGATTTCGGTAGAAGGAAAACTCATAAGTATACCTTCAAGGTTCCAAAGTTAGAGGATTTGAGAGGTTTGGCGAGAATGATCACCAACCACGAGGCTTTCAGAGCCAAGTATGGAGGATTGTTGTCTCTATTAAGGGTCCATGTAATCGAAGGAATCCTGTCCATGCTAATCCAGTTCTACGATCCGGTTTATCACTGTTTCACATTCCCGGATTATCAGCTAGCACCAACGCTTGAGGAGTATTCTCACCTGACTGATTTACATATTACTGATCAAGCTCCCTTTTCTGGACTGGAAGAAATTCCAAAGGATCAGACCATTGCAAGAGCAATTTATTTGGACGAGTCAGAAGTCAGGACTCACATGACCACTAAGGGTGGCATCCGAGGTTTGCCAGCCCAGTTCTTGACAAAGAAAGTCCTGTACTTTGCCAGTATAGGGAACGTGGTCGCTTTCGAAATCATCTTTGTTTTGCTCACCTACGGGTTATTTTTGTTTCCCAACATCGATAACTTTGTAGATATCAACGCCATTAAGATTTTCCTAATTGGAAACCCCATACCGACCTTACTCGCAGATGCGTATCATTCGGTACATTTAAGGAATTTATACAGCGGAGGAATGATCACGTGTTGTGTATTTTTGCTATACAAATGGTTCACTTCCCATTTGCCCAAGTCTGCTGCATTTTGGGATCAAAAGAATACTTTACGTTGGTCGTAGAGAATCATGTCTCTTACCAAATCTGACATCGATTGGTACAATCGAATATACGACGGGATCAAGATCGTTGACTGTCGTACCCCAAATTTTGACCACTCTTAAAACTTAGATCATTAACGTATCCAGCGTCCTTACAAGTCCTCTGGTCATTCTCAATGACCTAAACAGTCAAGGGGGCCCCTTTTGTTTTCTTACGGAGTTTGATCTTACATTAAGGGTTTGGTTGTTATTTTAGGATCTATAGTTTTTTAATTATTTAACATTTAATTTTCATTAGAAAGAAAATTAGGACTAATCTACTAGGAAAATATTAATATGCCTACTATTAATATTAAAAGGTATAACTTTTATTATTATTAGGAATTGGTGAGTTTTAAAATTATTATTAAATTATTTTTTTAAGAATTATTAGTATTATTATTAGTCGTAGTGGCATTTTATTTCGAATGATTAAATTGGTCTATTTGGTAAGTATTTAGCTGTAAGGAGTTGTGAGTGTGGGAGGTCATGAGTTCAAGTCCTACTTTTTCCACTTTTTATTTCCTTTCTCTTCTATATGTTTCTAACTTTATTTCTATTTATTTTCTAAAATATAAAAAATCATATTTTTCAATTTTTATTATTTATTTTCGTATTTCTTTTTAAGCATTTTTTAAAAATATTTTTTTTTTTCATTTTTTTCACCTTATTCATGAAAATATGTAAAAAATTATAAAATAAAAAATATTGGAAAAAAGATTTTGTTATTTTGTTTTTTGGATAGGGTTTTTAATTTTTAGAAAGAATCAATATGATTGATATAAAAAGGTCATAAAATCAAAATCAATTAAAATTGATTTTTGAGCTTTTGATTATTTTATTGATCAAATTGATTTCTTCCTTTTTTAATTAACCCTAATTTTCTCTATAAATAGAGTCTATTTCTTACAATTTAGGGGGGACTCTCATAGACACATTGCACAGGGTTTTTTTATACATAGAGTTCTACAGAGTCTCAAATTATTTTAAAGGAGTCTCAACTTTATTTTTCACATTTTTAACTTTTTTACGTTTTTATAATTTAACCAAATGATGTTCATCTGATGGTTCTCTTTTAATCTCATTTGTGTTCTTAGTTTTTTTATTTATCAAGAGGGATACTAATAGTCACTCTTACATACAATTGGATTTTCTTTTAAAAATTATTAAACTTTTATAGTGAATACTTTCTAAATTACAGATGGACAACGAAATGCAAATTAAGTTCTCAAACTAATTAGTGTTATGATATAAATTATTTACTTAGTAAAAGTATTGTATTGCCGGTTGCGAATTGTTGATAAAGCAATAAAAAACTTTCCATGGCATAATTTTCTATAATACCTTCATGAGTTGTAAAAAGTTACATACCTATTCACTGTTTTTTGCATCATTAGATTAAAACCTTTTTTTAGTATCAAACTATTAATTGAAAATTCATCAAATTCAATCCTATTATTTTCTAACAAACAAAAAGATAAAAAACATAGGAATCACAGATTATAAAAATGTTGTTTTTGTTCAAGTCATTTCCACTACAACTCAAAGCCAACATATGTTATTACCTTGCAAAATTCAAACCAAACTTCACATAACTTACACAGAAACTCAAAACACAGCAACATAAAGCCAAGCCGACAGGAAGTGATAAAAAGGTGTTGCTACCAAAATTTCTAGTTTCCTATGCTTACCATCCATTTTGTTTGTTCAAATAATAAATTGTTTTAAGCTAAATACTCTAACTGCCATTGTTTTTATGAGATTGATTTTGACTAGCAGCTTATAAGCAAAAGAGGAACAACAACAAAGTCATAAACGAGGCTGAAACAGAAAATCAAAAGAAGCAGTGAAATCGAAGTAACCGCGAACAACACCACTGCAACTTCCGACACACCGTAATCTTTGATGCCGCAGCTGACGCTGTTGACGATCGCCCTACGCATCAGACATGTCGACACATCGCACAATCGCCTCCTCCACCCAGCCGAAATACGCCGCCATCCGACTTGCAACCCGGTGCGCTACCGCGATTCCGCCATGGTCCCATTGGTATGTTCTTTTCCATTCCTTAGTTCACGCTTGTTTGAATTCGATGTTTGATTTTAGGGAAAGACGAGAGAAGAGTCTTGATTTGGTGGATTCACATGAGTTTTGTGGGTTTCCTAAAAAAATGGTAGAAATTGGTCGAGAGAGAAACAAATACTCATAATATTTTATGGTTAAAAGTGTCATCTAATTAGGGTAATTAAGGTAACCTTAGGATTCATTTAGGATAATTTAAGGGTTATTTAGTTATTAGGTTTATTCTATGGTCATTCAGTATTAATTAAAATAATTTAATTCATATAATTATGGATTTTTAAGGTTTTATTTTGGATTTTTATATGGGATTTGGGGTTTTAATTATTGGTTTTATATTTAAAATAATTTTTTTATTTTTTTAAAATAGGGACAAAATTTTTATAAGTGGGATTTTTATTTCTGTTGTCTCTTGGGGATGATTTGGGGATTTGAATTTATTAAAATTTGGTTTATGATTTATCTTAAGGAGAATTTGCATTTTTAGGTTTTATTCAAATTGGATTTAAATATGATTTTGGGGATGAAAATATCGAATTAAATTTAATTTAATTTTGGGGATTAAAATTCTATTATTTGAATTTGAATAATTTTGGGTTTAATTTTGCTATTTTGGACATGAAGTTATTATGAAACTTATTTATTAAATTTTATAAATTTTTAGGGATTTAATTTTAGGGATTTAATTTTAAAATATAACGGATAGTTTTGGGTTAATTTTAGGGGTAATTTTTGGGATAACTAAGGAGTGTAATTTGGGATAAGTAAATACGGATTAAAGGCAAAAATGTGTTTTTTTTTTATAATTCTCTTTACATTCAATTTATTTTATAAATAAATTGGAAGGTGATGGCATATTAAATCAAAGGGATTTTAAGTTTGGTTTTTCTTTATAATTTTTATATTTGTATTTATTTTATTTTGTTAGATAAATATAAAAGGATTTGTAAGGAATTAAAACTTTGGATAAAGCTCTTGGTCCGAGAGCCTAAATAAAGGATGTGATAAGGGATTTGGATTTAGGAATAGAACTCTTGATATCCGAGAGTATAAACAAAAAGATTAAGGGATAAAGCTCTTGGTCCGAGAGCCTAAATAAGGGATGTGATACGGATTTTGGGATAAAACTCTTCCTCCGAGAGTATAAATAATGGATAAGGAATTTAAGGGATAGAACTCCTCATCTAGGAGTATAAACACTAGATTTAAGGGATAGAACTCTTTATCCAAGAGTATAAATAGTGGATGGGATTTAGGGATAGGTTTTGGGATTTAGGAATAGGATTAGGGGGTAGGAATAGGGGAGGTGAACTACGGTTACTCTGATCCTTCAAATTGAGGGTACGTAGGCATAGGGTTGCAAACCAACCCTAGCGAGTATAATTAATAAAAAACTTAGGTTTTCCTATAACTTAGACAAACAAATATACCCTAAATTCAAAGGTGGATCTCATTGAGTACAATGGAAGTGAGGGGTGCCTAACACCTTCCCTTCACTTAAATGACTCCCGAACTGTAGGAATCTCTACCTTAGGATAAGGATATTTAGGTTTATCATTATTTTCCTTTAAAAAATATGGTGGCGACTCGAATATTTTTGCCGGCCGCGACAGCTGGCGACTCTGCTGGGGACTCCTTCCTAGCGAGAGTCAATCCTAGCCTTAGGACTTAGGGATTTGTTTGTCTTGGATGTTATTTTGTTTTTTTTTATTTTTTTATTGTTATTTATTTATTTTTATTTAATATATTTATTTATTTAACATTTTGTTTTTTGTATTATCATGCAAAGGATTGGGACATAAAAAAAGGGAGTGAAGCTAAAACCCAAAGCTTGGAGGATAACCCTAGAACCTAAAGTGGAACAGAAATGTTTTTGCGGGGGACGCAACGTCTCCTAAAATGCATTGATGCCACACTCAGAGTAGATCCTTCCAAAGTCGTCCTCACGAAAGGGCTAGCCCCTCTCGTAGTGGAATGATTTGGATGTGGTCCGTGACTCTGAGAACCTTTAACCTACCCCACACCAATTCATGGAGACCCTATGTATTCAACCCTCAAGGGCTGTTACTAGGCTCCTACCCCAAATGAGACTTATCCCGAAAGATTACCGTAGGAAGGCTTGCTCCTTCTCATGGAAAAACAATGGTATAGTCTGAACATGTTGGGGTCGTTATGCTGTCCAAATTTTTATAACCTACATGTGAGAGGATTGGGTAGACAAGCTTTAGATCTAAACCTATTATAGGGAGCCTACCTAGTTAGGTTCATGCTTGCATTTTCACCCTACCCTAACCAAAAAACAAAGGGTCCATGTCATCATGCATTTAAAAACTTTTTGCATATATACATGTTGTGGGGAATTTCAAGATGCGTTGTAGGAATATATGGGAAAGATGGATTCAAACAAAAGGGTTACCCTACGCATTAGAGTGCTAAGTGTTGATTTACAAAGTCTCAAGGACCTTTGAGACTTAATGCCAAATCTGCTCAAAGGATGTTTACACCCAAGTATGGAATGATCCTCAATCTCTTAGGGATCCCTATGAAGGTAGAGGCCATAATTGCTTTTGCACAACTTTATGATCCTTCTCTATGTGACTTCCTCTTCAAGGATTTTCAACTAGCTCTTACGCTATACTTGGATTTACAAGGAGAAAAAACTTACAAAGGGGCATGGGGGCAAAAAAAAGGAAAAAACAGAAAAAAATGATAATCAAAAGAAAAAGAAAAATGGTCAAGCAAAAAAAACTCAGTTGTACCCCTTGAAGATCCATCACCTCACTACAAGGAGGATAGGGAAGTGCAAGGGCTCAAGAAAGGGTACTTTGAGGAGTTTAAAGCATTTAAAGAAGGCATTGGGTGCATCTATGTAGTTTACGCCTTCTTAAGTTCAGGATTTTCCATTTTTGGGACTGTTATGAGTTTGGAAGTCGTTTTGGATTTGGGATTGGCTAATGGATTTGGATTTTTATATTCTATGTGTATGGGTTTCATCCTTTGGATATATTCATCTCTAACTATAATGGATTTTGGAATTCCCCCCAAATAATTTTTTTTTTTTGCATACCTCATGCATTTGCATATCTTTTCCGCTTTCGCCCTTGTCCAATTACCAAGAGCTAAGAGGTTTCCCGATATTCATGAGCGAACTTAAGGGGTACCTCAAGAAGCTAGGGAGGAATTCAAGAGGGGCAAGTACCATTGAGGAAAGAAGATAACCCTTCACCATGTCTGCCAGAGGAGTGCTTAGAGCCTCAAATGCAATAACCTTGGATGATGCCCATACAACAAAGGAAGTTTGGAAGGGAACTAGATCATACACCAATATTTCAAGACTGGTGGATCAACAAGGAAGCTCACTTCTAGGATCAATAGGCCTTTATCATTTCCAGTTGTATTTTCCTTTTTGCTAAGTGTTGTTTGTAATTAAAAGATGTACCTTTTGGGATATAATTTTAATGAAATAAGCATGCATGTTTTTGGAATTCATCCATTCGTTACACTCTCTTCTATACCATCACTTGCAAAAAAAAAATCACATCTTTTCTTTTCACTTCTCACCTATTGACAAACTTAGGAGGAGAAGGATGTAAATAAACAAACGAATATTGTTGATGTATGCTTTAATGGTATGACCTGGCTGAAGATGTAAGGCATTGATTCATTCCCTAAACACTGGAGGAATAAGGAGTTAAACCGTAGTCAACCCCCTCGAGCCAGAAGTTGGTGTTCTTTCTATTTTAAAAACAAAAACCTTAATCTTAACCAGGGGCGGGGTAGATTTCAATTAATTCAACATTGCGTCCTAATGCAAGGGAATCAGTACACCTAATCACAAGGATAAAGGTTTAAAGCACACACCATTCAACATTGAGAAAGCAAAAGGGATAATAGCTCATAATATCTAATATGGCAGTCACACCCTTTCTAAGTCAAAAGCAAGATCACTCAAGAATTGTTCCAAAAAAGAGGAAAAAGAAAAGCCCGCTAAGTCAAGAAGAAAAGAAAAAAAACTAAAAAAATAGTTGACTTTGACTTAAGCAAAAATTAGGGTACCCCGATGGACCACTAAATTCAAAAGAATTAGTCCATGCAAAAACAAGGGATTAAAAGAAAAAAAAAGGAAAAATGGAACAATCTTATAAACATGAGTGAGTGACTGCACCTCAAAAGGATCTCATCGAGTGCTTAAACCAGTATAACTTCTAATCACCATGACTGAAAAGTTTCTCTTGCAGGATGAACGCATTTGTTGTGATAATTGGATTTAGGAATGGAGAACATCAAGGAGAATGGGGTGGGTTATATTTCAAATTTTGAGCCTTGTATCCTTTGTTTCTTAAACCGTGAACCAGACCACGTTACAACATGTAAAAGTCCTAATTGAAGCTAGGGGCACTATAAAAGCATACTCGGCAAAGTCGTTGTTAAACTGACTCTGAATCCGAAGTTTGTTGGAACATCGCTCATTTGTGCCAACCTTATGGACAAATATCATCTGCATACGCCGTAAAAAAAATTTTCTCGATTTCAAAACTTGCATGAGCATTGAGTTAGAATTACTTTTCAAAGGGAATAATTTTACGCGCAAATCAATACTTAGCATTAGGGAAATATCAGCAATGGTCTTATCGGGGGCATACTGACTTAAGACACTTCCGATTATGGGGAAAATTACCAAGGAATCCTTCTAATCAAGGGGCAAATCCTAATGATCATAGGAGCATATTATCTGAAGATCCTACTAACTAGGGGCAAAACATCCCAAGATTTGACACGCCTATGTCAAATTACCTCCATGACTCTAATAATAAGAGGTAGACTTGTCAAGAGGCTCATACAGGGGCAGGCCACCTCAAGAGAACAGTGAAAGTAATCACTCAAAGGGCCAATCTAATCAGGGGCATACCTTTCAAGGATTCAAACAATGGGACACACTTTTCAAGATTCAAATACTGGGGGCAGTTCCTATTAAAGTCATACTACAATATGAGGGGGTCCAAGTTCGTTCTCAAGACACTCTTCCAAGTAATATGGGGCATATTTTCAAGGTTTAAATACTGGGGCACATATGGAGATATTCAAATCATTGTCATGCATTAATCATGTCGCTACGCTCTAACATCTAATCATGCATATATAACATAGCATCACATGCATACTTGAACGTACATACATGCACTCATATACACAAGCATGCATACATGCATAGGATTCATAATTACTCTTTGGGGTTTAATCCCTAACTATGTCATTGTAACATTTCTTCGATAAAGGATTTTAAAGGATTATCAGTGAGTAGGTCTTCATCTCCCACATCTCCAACTTAATAACTTATCCAACCCACATAAGGTGTGTAATCAGATATACCAGGATTCTTATTAGGAGTTCTACCAAAGGAATTTTCACAAAGGTTTTCTATCAAAGGGTTTTACCAGAGATTTATAAAAAGGATTTCATCCAAGGGGTTTTTTCAAGGGTTCCATTAAAAATTTTCAAAGGGTTTTATCAAGGGTTTTACCGAAGAGGTTTTACCGAGGGATTTGTCAAAAGGGATTTCATCAAGGGATTCATCAGGGGTTCTACAAAAATTTCTATCAAGGGATTTTTATCCAAAAGGGATTCTACCGAATTTTTATCCAAAGGGTTCTATTAGGGGATTTTCGTCCAAGGGGTTTCATCAAGGAGTTGTATCAGGGGTTTTACCGGATTTTGTTTAAGGGGTTCCATCTAGGGATTTTCAATCAAAAGGGTTTTTTTTTTAATTAAAAAAAAGGGGTTCTACCAGAATTCTGTAAAAAAAAGGGGGGTTCGACTAGAATTTATCAAAAGGGTTCTATCAACAGGGGCTCCATTAAGGATTTATCAGACAGCTTTGTCGGGGTGTTATCACCAAGGGGTTCCATTAAAAGTTGTCATAGGGGTTTTATTGAAATTTTACCAAGGATTTTTATCAAGGAGTTCCATCAGGGATTTGTCAGACGGTTTCGTTGAAGTATTATCATCAGGGGTACCATCAGAAATTACATCAGGTTTTTTCCAAGGGTTTTATTAGGAGTTGCATAATGGGTTCAACCAGGTTTTATCAAAACGACCAGAGGATCGTTAGGATCCTGCCCGATTTCTGTGATTAAGGGAATCGTATCAACAAGATATTATTAGGGATACATCAAAGTCGGATACTAACAGAGAATTGAGGGTTGTTCAATCCTTGCTCAACTCCGAAATTTATTCACTTTGTGGTCAAAATTAGGGTTCCTCTTTATATTTAATCATCTCCTCCTCGCGAAGATGAAGACTCACCGTCATCATCATCCCAGTTTGAAGCTGATTAAATAGGGGCAGCTGTCGTACCCCAAATTTTGACCACTCTTAAAACTTAGATCATTAACGTATCCAACGTCTTTACAAGTCCTCTGGTCATTCTCAATGACCTAAACAGTCAAGGGGGCCCCTTTTGTTTTCTTACGGAGTTTGATCTTACATTAAGGGTTTGGTTGTTATTTTAGGATCTATAGTTTTTTAATTATTTAACATTTAATTTTCATTAGAAAGAAAATTAGGACTAATCTACTAGGAAAATATTAATATGCCTACTATTAATATTAAAAGGTATAACTTTTATTATTATTAGGAATTGGTGAGTTTTTAAATTATTATTAAATTATTTTTTTAAGAATTATTAGTATTATTATTAGTCTTAGTGGCATTTTATTTCGAATGATTAAATTGGTCTATTTGGTAAGTATTTAGCTGTAAGGAGTTGTGAGTGTGGGAGGTCATGAGTTCAAGCCCTACTTTTTCCACTTTTTATTTCATTTCTCTTCTATATGTTTCTAACTTTATTTCTATTTATTTTCTAAAATATAAAAAATCATATTTTTCAATTTTTATTATTTATTTTCGAATTTCTTTTTAAGCATTTTTAAAAAAAAAAAAAATTTTCATTTTTTTCACCTTATTCATGAAAATATGCAAAAAATTATAAAATAAAAAATATTTGGAAAAAAGATTTTGTTATTTTGTTTTTTGGATAGGGTTTTTAATTTTTAGAAAGAATCAATATGATTGATATAAAAAGGTCATAAAATCAAAATCAATTAAAATTGAATTTTGGGCTTTTGATTATTTTATTGATCAAATTGATTTCTTCCTTTTTTAATTAACCCTAATTTTCTCTATAAATAGAGTCTATTTCTTACAATTTATGGGGGACTCTCATAGACACATTGCACAGACTTTTTTTACACATAGAGTTCTACAGAGTCTCAAATTATTTTAAAGGAGTCTCAACTTTATTTTTCACATTTTTAACTTTTTTACGTTTTTATAATTTAACCAAATGATGTTCATCTGATGGTTCTCTTTTAATCTCATTTGTGTTCTTAGTTTTTTTATTTATCAAGATGGATACTAATAGTCACTCTTACATACAATTGGATTTTCTTTTAAAAATTATTAAACTTTTATAGTGAATACTTTCTAAATTACAGATGGACAACGAAATGCAAATTAAGTTCTCAAACTAATTAGTGTTATGATATAAATTATTTACTTAGTAAAAGTATTGTATTGCCGGTTGCGAATTGTTGATAAAGCAAGAAAAAACTTTCCATGGCATAATTTTCTATAATACCTTCATGAGTTGTAAAAAGTTACATACCTATTCACTGTTTTTTGCATCATTAGATTAAAACCTTTTTTTAGTATCAAACTATTAATTGAAAATTCATCAAATTCAATCCTATTATTTTCTAACAAACAAAAAGATAAAAAACATAGGAATCACAGATTATAAAAATGTTTTTTTTGTTCAAGTCATTTCCACTACAACTCAAAGCCAACATATGTTATTACCTTGCAAAATTCAAACCAAACTTCACATAACTTACACAGAAACTCAAAACACAGCAACATAAAGCCAAGCCGACAGGAAGTGATAAAAGGGTGTTGCTACCAAAATTTCTAGTTTCCTATGCTTACCACCCATTTTGTTTGTTCAAATAATAAATTATTTTAAGCTAAATACTCTAACTGCCATTGTTTTTATGAGATTGATTTTGACTAGCAGCTTATAAGCAAAAGAGGAACAACAACAAAGTCATAAACGAGGCTGAAACAGAAAATCAAAAGAAGCAGTGAAATCGAAGTAACCGCGAACAACACCACTGCAACTTCCGACACACCGTAATCTTTGATGCCGCAGCCGACGCCGTTGACGATCGCCCTACGCATCAGACATGTCGCCACATCGTGCAATCGCCTCCTCCACCCAGCCGAAATACACCGCCATCCGACTTGCAACCCGGTGCGCTACCGCGATTCCGCCATGGTCCCATTGGTATGTTCTTTTCCATTCCTTAGTTCACGCTTGTTTGAATTCGATGTTTGATTTTAGGGAAAGACAAGAGAAGAGTCTTGATTTGGTGGATTCACATGAGTTTTGTGGGTTTCCTAAAAAAAAATGGTAGAAATTGGTCGAGAGAGAAACAAATACTCATAATATTTTATGGTTAAAAGTGTCATCTAATTAGGGTAATTAAGGTAACCTTAGGATTCATTTAGGATAATTTAAGGGTTATTTAGTTATTAGGTTTATTCTATGGTCATTCAGTATTAATTAAAATAATTTAATTCATATAATTATGGATTTTTAGGGTTTTATTTTGGATTTTTATATGGGATTTGGGGTTTTAAATATTGGTTTTATATTTAAAATAATTTGTTTATTTTTTTAAAATAGGGACAAAATTTTTATAAGTGGGATTTTTATTTCTGTTGTCTCTTGGGGATGATTTGGGGATTTGAATTTGTTAAAATTTGGTTTATGATTTATCTTAAGGAGAATTTGCATTTTTAGGTTTTATTCAAATTGGATTTAAATATGATTTTGGGGATGAAAATATCAAATTAAATTTAATTTAATTTTGGGGATTAAAATTCTATTATTTGAATTTGAATAATTTTGGGTTTAATTTTGCTATTTTGAACATGAAGTTATTATGAAATTTATTTATTAAATTTTATAAATTTTTAGGGATTTAATTTTAAAATATAAGGGATAGTTTTGGGTTAATTTTAGGGGTAATTTTTGGGATAACTAAGGAGTGTAATTTGGGATAAGTAAATACGGATTAAAGGCAAAAATGTGTTTTTTTTTATAATTCTCTTTACATTTAATTTATTTTATAAATAAATTGGAAGGTGATGGCATATTAAATCAAAGGGATTTTAAGTTTGGTTTTTCTTTATAATTTTTATATTTGTATTTATTTTATTTTGTTAAATAAATATAAAAGGATTTGTAAGGAATTAAAACTTGGGATAAAGCTCTTGGTCCGATAGCCTAAATAAAGGATGTGATAAGGGATTTGGATTTAGGAATAGAACTCTTGATATCCGAGAGTATAAACAAAAGGATTAAGGGATAAAGCTCTTGGTCCGAGAGCCTAAATAAGGGATGGGATACGGATTTTGGGATAAAACTCTTCCTCCGATAGTATAAATAATGGATAAGGAATTTAAGGGATAGAACTCCTCATCTAGGAGTATAAACACTAGATTTAAGGGATAGAACTCTTTATCCAAGAGTATAAATAGTGGATGGGATTTAGGGATAGGTTTTGGGATTTAGGAATAGGATTAGGGGGTAGGAATAGGGGAGGTGAACTACGGTTACTCTGATCCTTCAAATTGAGGGTACGTAGGCGTAGGGTTGCAAACCAACCCTAGCGAGTATAATTAATAAAAAACTTAGGTTTTCCTATAACTTAGACAAACAAATATACCCTAAATTCAAAGGTGGATCCCATTGTGTACAATGGAAGTGAGGGGTGCCTAACACCTTCCCTTCACTTAAATGACTCCCGAACCGTAGGAATCTCTACCTTAGGATAAAGATATTTAGGTTTATCATTATTTTCCTTTAAAAAATATGGTGGCGACTCGAATATTTTTGCCGGCCGCGACATTGACCGTTGTGGAAATTTCCCAAATGTACCCCTTATAGGAACTAAGGGAGGAATCAACTATTATCTAATTCTCGTTCGTTGTCAATTTGGATACCCGATGAGGCATGTCCCGCGAAATGCTCATCTGGAAGGTCTTTTCTTCAAGGAAGGAGAAAATGACAGGGCACTAAAGACGAAAAAAGTGCACGCTTGGAAACACGTTTATAGGAAAGGACGAGAGTCTCTAGGAAAATCGGATTGTGTCTCAATGGAGCCTTATCTCCACCGGGTACAAACTAGAGCTCTCATGCTGAGGATGCCTTACCCTCGTCAGGAAATTCTTTCATTAAGGGACTCTGCCCTTTATTTCATGTCTAAAACGAAAAAAATTCAGGTGACTCTCAGCAAAGTTCAGCAGGAGACGAGGTCTTGGAGGAACAAGTACCGTATTCTCAATGTGGAGTGCAAGAAAATACAGCAACTGTTAAGGGAAAAAGATGCCCTGATTGAGATTCTAGAGCAACATGTTGTAGAAAATCAGGATGACCAAAGGAATTTGCTCGCTCCTTTCACTTGGCAAAGGAATGACAACCCGACAATGGTCCAAGAGCCCCGGTCAAAGAAAAGGAAAACACTCGAACCAGCACCTGAGCTCTCTTCAGAGAGGACTCAGGATCCATTAGTTTAGATTTCCTTTTTCAGCACTTTGTAATCTACTGTATTTCCATTTCCGTAATCCTTTGAATTCAATAAAACGGGGTTTCCCCACTGTTTGATATTTGCAATATAATTGTCGAAGTTTACTTTGAATAATAAAAATAATTAATAATCATTGCATTCATCATTCTCATAAACGCATTCTTCTTACCTACGAATCTCACGTTTGCGCCTCGATTTTAGTGTCAAACTGTCTCATTCGTACAATACTCGGGCCAATCGTCTGAAAAAGATGGATGATCTCGAGGAAGAGAACAGAGAGTTGAGGGAAGAGATCGACACTCTGAAAGAGGATCTGAGAAAGCTTCATAACGACATGCAAGCTCTAGCAGAAGCTCAGATGCAACAACAAAGGACTATGATCTCAGAGATCACATCAAAGCCCAAAGTGGAGAAGTATGATCCTAGGTACAAGATTCCGAAAGATCGTCCCTGGGGCATGCCACTTAACTATATCCCTGAAGGATATGTTCCACCGATCACTGAGGATCAGGGAACTGCAGCAGGAACCGCTGGGCCTGAAGGTTACAAACTTCGGGAAAGCGAAGATGCCAGGGGCATGGCAGCAACTCCTGAAGGTTACAAACTTCGGGAGGCACCGAGGGTCTCAGCCATAATGACTATACCACCACCCATGGTACACACTGTCCTCGAAGGACAGATTCCACAGATACCTTCTGGTGGAAACGACAGCATGTTCGACAGAATGAATGAGTTCCAGGAACAGTTCCTGGAAATGCAGAAAGAACTGCAAGCCCTTCGCGGTCAGGATTTATTTGGAAAGGACGCCGCGGACCTCTGCTTGGTCCCCAATGTGAAAGTTCCACACAAGTTCCAAGTGCCCGACTTTGAAAAGTACAAGGGTAACTCTTACCCTTAGAGTCATTTAGTGATGTACGCTCGGCGGATGTCAGCTCAGACAGAGAACCAGGAGCTACTAATTCACTACTTTCAGGATAGTTTAACCGGTGCCGCACTCAGATGGTACATGGGTTTAAACCGCACTACGATCAGCACATTCAGAGATCTTGGCACTGCTTTCGTTCAACAATATAAAAACAATTTGGACATGGCACCGGACAGAGATCAACTCAGATCGATGTCACAAAAGGACAAGGAAACCTTTAAAGAATACGTTCAGAGATGGCGTGAAATTGCCGCTCATATTTGTCCACCTCTTGATGAAAAAGAGATTACAAAGATCTTCTTAAAAACCTTAAGCTCATTTTACTACGACAGAATGGTCGCCAGTGCGCCCAGTGACTTCACCATGATGGTGGGCACGGGAGTTCGTCTTGAGGAAGTGGTCCGAGAAGGACGTTTAGTTAAAGACGCTAGATCATCAAGTAGAACAAAACGATACGGTAGTGCTCTCCTTAAGAAAAAAGAGCAGGATATTGGGAATATCTCTCTCGGAAAGCAAAGGCGACGATATCAACCAGTAGCGGCGGTAACTCCTGCTATCAATCCCACGCCTGTTCCTACGTATCAACCTCAGGTTGCCCAGAGCCAACCGATTCAACAGCAATATTAGCAAAGGACACAACAGCCTCTTCAGCAGGCTCGTCCTCAGTACAACAACAACCGTACAACGCAACCATCGGGGTTCGACCCTATACCCATGTTGTACGCAGAGCTATTTCCGTTACTACTGGTCAAGGGGCACGTCCAGACTAAGTCTCCTCTTACAGTACCGGAAAATCTGCATTTTTGGTTCAAAGTGGATCAGACTTGTCCTTACCATCAAGGAGGACCAGGGCATAACATAGAAAACTGTCTTAGTTTCAAATCCGATGTGCAAAAGCTTATCAGGAGCGGGGTCTTATCTTTCAAAGATACGAATCCTAATGTTCTCACAAACCCGCTGCCTCAACATGAGAAAGCTACAGTCAATTTGATAGAGGGAGAATCTAACAACATCTATCAAATTCATGATGTACTCTTGTTAAGGGCCAATCTAGTTAAGATGCATTATAAACATAGCGGATATGGCCATGTGCTACCTCATAACTATCACCAGTGTGATATCTGCTCTAAAAACAATCAGGGATGTTCTGTGGTGCAATCAGCTCTATAGGAACAATTGGATCTCGGATGGATCCAAGAGCTTCGAGTTCGTGGAGTCAGTATGACCTATACGAATTCCAACGTCATTCAGAACCACGACATCCGTGCAATGAATGTCAACTTGGTGGCGATGCACTCAAGGTAAAGCCGGTATCATAATCTGCCGCGTCACGATTATAATTCCTGCCTGACTTACTCGGTAAACAAACAGGGATGCTCTTTTGTACAAGAGGCCCTCCAGCGTCAGATGGATCTTGGATGGATCCAGGACTACGAGGATAGGAATCCCTACCAGATCAACATGATTCAAACCTTTGATATTTGTCTGATGAATACCAGCTTGGTGGAGTTACATTCCAGGCAGGTCCAACTTGGTTTTCTCACTTCACATAATTATCAGAACTGTAAAGGATGTTGTGAGAGTAACCAAGGGTGCGCTCTCATTCAAAGAACTTTACAACACTTGTTAAACCAGTGGTGGCTTCCAATCTATATGGATGAAGACACGCAACAAATCAGTGTGGTTGATGGGAACCCTACTCGGCATCGAAGTCAGGATGTCCGATCTACGGAAACAGATCTAGTGAGGTTACACTGCATTCAAAGCGGGCGTGGCCATGTGCCACCACATAACTATGAACGTTGTGGAGTCTGTTCGGAAAATAACCAAGGAGGTTACCTCGTGCGAGCAGCCCTTCATAGTCAGTTAGATCGCAGGGAGATTCACCCATACTTAGCTTTGGGGTCCGTTGACTGGACGCCGGACTACGTCGCAGATCAAATCAGAGACGTGGTTGTAATCTCTGACCTTGAGAGGAACAAGGATTTTTGTACCATCATCCCTCTACTGGACGAATCAAAGGTTCTTAGCAAAAAACTGATTGAAGTTACTTTCGACAGTCAAAAAAATCAGAATGCTCCTATAGTTATCTATCTACCAGGACCGCTACCGTATGAATCAGCTAAGGCGATCCCTTACAAATACGGTGCAACGATAATTGAGAATGGAAAGGAAATTCCATTACCCTCCGTCATGAATATTGCAGACATCAGCCGAGTAACACGGAGTGGTCGAATCTTTAACCGAGGGGTTGGAGAACCTAACAAAGAAAATGAACTTCCGACAGAAGCTCCCGATCCACCAGTCGGTCAATCCGGTAATCCCGAACTTTCGAAAAACAATGATGAGATGTTGAAGCTCATCCAAAGGAGTGAATACAACATTGTTGATCAACTGTTACAAACTCTTTCAAAGATCTCAGTGTTATCGCTTTTACTCAGTTCTGAAGCCCACAGAGAGGCTCTACAGAAAGTCTTAGAGCAGGCCTTTATGGAACAGGATGTGTCAATACGACAATTCGATAGCATCATCTCTAACATCATTTCCTGCAACAACTTAGGATTCAGTGATGAGGATTTTCCAGAGGGGGGCAAAAGCCACAACATGGCGCTCAATATCACAGTTAACTGCCAGAACGATGCTTTGGCCAGCGTACTAGTAGACACAGGATCGGCCATCAACTTTATGCCGAAGTCCACCTTAATGCGACTATCATTCAAAGGATCCCCGATGAGGGGCAGTGAGGTCATCGTCAAGGTCTTTGACGGGTCTCGAAAAACAGTTATCGGCGAAGTCGCCCTTCCCATTACTATCGGTCCTCACACTTTCCTAATCAATTTCCAAGTCATGGACGTCCGAGCAGCGTACAGTTGTTTATTAGGAAGGCCTTGGATACACCAGGCTGGGGCAGTCACTTCGACGCTTCACCAGAAACTGAAGTTCGTCAAGAACGATCAACTCGTCACGGTTTATGGAGAACAAGCCTTGCTCGTGAGCAACTTGTCATTATCTACTTGTGTAGAACCAGAGGCGGTTGTAGGAACTCAGTTCCAAGCACTTCCGGTAAACACGAAGAATCAGTCAGAGAAGGGAACCTCGATTTCCTCATACAGAGATGCTCTCGAAGTGATCGAGAATAACAATACAAAAGGATGGGGACAACTTGTCATTCCTACTGATAACAAAACGAATAAGGGTCTTGGGTTTTCTACAACCTGCACCCAGACAGGTGCTAATGATGAAAGTCTTCATCCCATTCAAAACTTCTTCCATAGTGGAGGTTTCCTTCACCCAATATCTCAAGCAGTCCATACTATCAACGAGGGAGATTCCTCCAATGCGGATGAGGAATGGAAGTCATATCTTAATGAGGACGGTTATATGTCTCAGGAAGAGGCGCCTACGCCATTTTTCTATCCCACACAGAGTCCGAGATTTATACCCAGGTCAGACGTCGAAATGATATATGGAGATTGTGATCCGGAAAGATGTCGTGCTCCACCAAAATCATTAGAGGAAGACACTCTGATGAGGGACAACTTTGACCAAGACTATTATGGCCCAATAGATGGTATGCCTATCTGGTAGCCGTACCCAAGAAACTCGAGGCAAGAAAATCAGCCGAACAATGAAAATCAGGTGAGCATCATTGAACAGAATACCTGCGTCCCCACCATGTCATGGGATCAACACTTAAGTCATTCAGAACCTATCCAACACGACGATGAATTGGAAAAACTTGCCGGACTAGAATTCATCAACTACGCTTTTCCTGAGGTCAACGTCATCGAAAGGGATGACTCCTCCAGTTCCAAAGAAGTGTGGGACACCTTGGGACAACCAAGTGGAAAATTTGACTTCATGGTCAAGTACACCGCTCTTGAAAGCTCTCGTATCAGGCTCGAAGACATCCAGCCAACTGGATGGGGAGATATACCTGAGAGCACAAATACTATGCAAAATACAACGGAAGAATCCTCCTACGACAACTCTTCCTGGGAGACAGATTCCAATGATCCTGCTCCGCCAGAAATCAGCGTCATTTCTGAAGACAAATCAAGGAAAGTACCATACTTTGTGATTCACCGAGGAGTTCTCCGCCAATGGGTTGCTGTCGATGTTCCAAAGATTATTCATAAGTCAAAGTAATTGCCGTCTTTTAACCTTTCACCCTGCCCAGGTGAAACGGATGTTTTGATAGGGCTCACTTTCTGTAAATTTCCCTCTTCGCTTCGCCCAAAGTGACAGAGTTTTATTTTATAGGGCTGTAGTTTCAAGAATCGACTTGTTCATTAATAAACTAACGTCGTTCTGTAATTTCTGCATTAATTGCTGTTTTCTCTTTTCGCTTGTCTCAGAAAATGGTAATCCTAAAAAACATCTCAAATAATATAAACAAGCAATTTTTCAAAGAAAATACAATGCACACTCTTGCATTTTCTCTATATCTTCTAAACACGAATCATCACGTCATGCAAATTGCTTGTTTTAGACCCCGTTGAAACATATGATCCGATGCCTTCTCCCAACTTTGAGTTCCCGGTATTTGGGGCTGAAGAAGAAGTTGACAACGAAATTCCAGAAGAGATCTCCCGATTACTCCAACAAGAGGAAAGGTCCATTGAACCTCACAAAGAGCTGTTGGAAACGGTCAACTTAGGTTCAGATGAAGAGAGAAAAGAAGTCAGGATTGGGGCACTGCTCAGTCCAACTACCAAAGAGAGTTTGACAAAGCTTCTCAGAGAATTTCCCGATGTGTTTGCTTGGTCCTATCGGGACATGCCAGGGTTGGATACCAGCATCGTGGAACATCATTTACCATTAAAATCAGAATGTCCGTCAGTAAAGCAGAGGTTGAGACAGACTCACCCGGACATGGCCGTCAAAATCAAAGAGGAGGTACAAAAACAGATTGACGCAGGTTTCCTCGCCACATCAGAATACCCTCAATGGTTACCCAACATAGTACCTGTTTCAAAAAAGGACTGAAAAGTCAGAATGTGTGTCGATTACAGAGATCTAAACAAGGCTAGTCCAAAGGATGACTTTCCCTTACCACACATTGACATGCTGGTAGATAGTACAGCAAAGTTCAAAGTTTTCTCCTTCATGGATGGATTCTCGGGCTATAATCAGATAAAAATGGCGCCCAAAGACATGGAGAAAACTTCGTTCATTACCCCATGGGGTACCTTTTGTTACAAGGTAATGTCGTTCGGTTTGAAGAACGCCGGGGCAACCTATCAAAGGGTCATGACTACTCTGTTTCATGACATGATACACAAGGAAATTGAGGTATATGTCGATGACATGATTGCCAAATCTAAAACAGAAGAGGAGCATGTGACCCACCTGTCAAAACTATTTGAGCGGTTGAGAAAGTATAAACTCCACTTAAATCCCAATAAGTGCACCTTCGGTGTCCGTTCAGGGAAACTCTTAGGGTTCATCGTCAGCCAGAAAGGAATTGAGGTTGATCCTGATAAGGTTAAGGCTATTCAAGAAATGCCTTCTCCGAAAACTGAAAAACAAGTCAGAGGATTCCTGGGACGTTTGAACTACATCTCCAGATTCATATTCCTCATGACCGCGACGTGTGCACCAATCTTCAAATTACTTAAAAAGAATCAGGGCTGCGTTTGGACAGAAGATTGCCAAATCGCCTTCGACAGTATTAAGGAATACCTGTTGAATCCGCTGATTCGATCACCTTCAGTGGAAGGAAGACCACTAATCATCTACCTCGCAGTCCTAGAGGACTCAATGGGATGTGTACTTGGCCAACAAGATGAAACCAAAAGGAAAGAGTCTGTCATCTACTATTTGAGCAAGAAATTCACCGACTGCGAGACCCGGTACACTACGCTCGAGAAAACTTGTTGCGCTTTGGCTTGGGCAGCCAAACGTCTTCGCCAGTACATGATTCGTCACACTACTTGGTTAATCTCAGAAATGGATCCAATCAAGTATGTCTTTAAAAAACCTGCTCTCACGGGAAGAATCGCCCGTTGGCAGATGTTGTTATCAGAATATGACATAGAATACCACGCTCAGAAAGCCGTTAAAGGAAGTGTTTTAGCTGATCATTTGGCTCATCAACCGATTGACAATCAAGAATCAGTCGGGTTTGACTTCCCAGACGAAGATGTCATGTATCTAAAAATGAAAGATTGCGATGAACCGCTACCCAATGAAGGGCCAGAACCAGGTTCCCAGTGGGGTCTAATCTTTGATGGAGCTGTCAATCATTACGGAAATGGAATTGGGGCAATCATCATAACACCTCAGGGTACCCACATTCCTTTCACCGCCCGACTTACATTTAAATGCACAAACAACGAGGCCGAATACGAAGCTTGTATTATGGGTCTCGAAGAAGCAAATGATTTGAGGATCAAGAACTTGGATGTATATGGCGACTCAGCCCTGGTTGTCAATCAAATCAAAGGAGATTGGAACACATACCAATCAGGACTGATTCCTTACAAAGATTACGCAAGAAGGTTGTTACCCTTCTTCGACAGAATCGAGTTTCATCACATCCCTCGTGAAGAGAATCATATGGGTGATGCCTTAGCCACTCTCTCTTCCATGATTAGTGTAGGCCAATGGAACGACTTACCTAAGATCGACATAATGCGCCTTGAACGGCCCGCTTACATCTTCACGATTGAAGCAGACATAGACGACAAACCTTGGTATCACGATATCAAATGCTTCCTTCAGAAACAAGAGTACCCACCTGGGGCACTAAGAAAAGACAGAAAAACCCTTAGAAGACTGGCTTGCAACTTCTTCCTGAGCGGTGATACACTCTATAAGAGAAATTTTGACATGGTCTTGCTCTGATGCGTAGACAAACCAGAAGCAGACATGCTGATAAAAGAAATTCATGAAGGATCCTTTGGCACTCATGCCAACGGACACACAATGGCGAGAAAAATTCTAAGAGCAGGGTACTATTGGTTGACCATGGAATCCGACTGCTACAAGTACATGAGGAGATGTCACAAGTGTCAGATATACTCCGACAAAATCCATGTGCCGCCAACACATCTCAAAGTTCTTTCTTCCCCATGGCCTTTTTCCATATGGGGAATCGACATGATCAGCATGATTGATCCCAAGGCTTCGAACGGACATCGGTTCATTCTGGTCGCCATTGACTACTTCACCAAATGGGTCGAAGCAACGTCATACGTCAATGTAACCCGACAAGTGGTGGTCCGATTTATCAAAAACAATATCATCTGCCGTTATGGTGTTCCGAGCCAGATCATTACCGATAATGGATCTAACTTGAACAACAAGATGATGAAAGAGTTGTGCGCTAAGTTCAAGATTAAACACCATAACTCATCTCCCTACCGACCCAAGATGAACGGAGCAGTAGAAGCGGCTAACAAGAACATCAAGAAGATCGTTCAGAAGATGGTTGTAACCTACAAAGACTGGCACGAGATGCTACCCTTTGCTCTTCACGGCTATCGCACATCTGTCCGCACTTCAACAGGGGAAACCCCTTTCTTTCTAGTATATGGCATGGAGGCAGTGCTCCCCATAGAAGTAGAGATCCCATCGATCCGGGTATTAATGGAAGCTAAGCTAACAGAAGCTGAATGGTGTCAAAGTCGACACGGCGAACTGAATCTGATCGAGGAAAAGCGAACCACGGCACTATGCCACGGTCAGTTGTATCAACAAAGAATGAAGAGGGTGTTTGACAAAAAGGTCCGACCTCGTGTCTTCAGAAAAGGAGACCTTGTGCTCAAGAAGATACAATCTTTTCTCACTGATTCCCGGGGCAAATGGACCCCGAACTATGACGGCCCCTATGTGGTCAAAAAAGCTTTCTCAGGCAGCGCCTTGAGACTTGCAACCATGGACGGAGAAGAATTTTCCTACCCCACAAATGTTGATGTAGTCAAGAAATACTTCGCCTAAACTAAAAAAAACGTCTCGGTGGATTGAAAACCCGAAAGGGCGGTCCAGGCAAAAGTTAGAGACATAATCAAAAAATCAACCCGGTGGGTTGGAAATCTCAAAGTACAATCCAGGAAAAAATTAGGGATAATGGCAAGTAACTATGTTCAACAGGGGCAAGTCCCTCATCAGCGGTAATTTCTTCCATTAGAAGAAAAACTCCAGTCACGGTCATCTTCAATAGAAGCTCAGGATTCCCAAAATTCAAAGTTGGTAGAAGGATAGTGGTCGTTATGTTTCGGTGTAGCCCTTTTCCCTTTAATTACCATTTTCTAAACTTTGTAAATACTCTATGGAATCACGCGCTTGGCTGATTTCCCTCCTATCAATAAAATTTGAGCCCTTGTGCTTTTGTTTATAATTCTTATTTGTTTTAGCTTTACAGAATGACATTTTAACATGATCAACGATTCTTGAAATAAAACAAAAATGAATTTACTTGTTAAAACTTTTCTGCTTTTAAAATAAAGATGGCAATTTCTTTTGACTGTTGAACATCGAAAGAACATCAATCGCTTCTCCAGAAGTAAGCGAGCTCCAAAGTGCAGAATCAAAGTATTCCTTCTAAACCAGTGCACCTGAATGAAGGATCAGCTGTGTTAGAGATCATGTTTCATCTGACACCCTCGTCCGAGTTCTCATCTCCTAAGCCCGATCAACGGTTGTTCCCCCGCAGAGACTATCTCTCCTAGGCAAGGCAGAATTGCTATCTTGAACCAACGATACTTTTTATCTCCCGTTGTGGCCGAGTATCCAGTTATGTTCATCTACTAGTCTGTATGTCGTGTCAGTCTTGTCAGCATATACATACATGCATCATGCATTATTGGTTTGCATTCGTATTCATATTGCATCACTATCACTATAGTCGGTCTTATCCCCTAGTGATGAAGGTCCTCTCACTCGAGTTGTCAGTTCTTTCCTCATCAGGAAATGTTGCGTTTGAATAATCTCTCTCCTCCAGTTTATTTCTGGATTAGAGTTGGCCCTTGACCACTTTGATAACTTGAACCTCTGAAGAACCAGAGAACCCTCGACAAATGTCACTCTTCGCCATTGAAGATGATATTTTCGCTTTCCCGGATTAAGGAAAATCCCCAGAGAAAGCCTCTTAACCGGAGATTCGGCAACACAACAGTTTTTCTCCGAGAAATCCGCTGATGAAAAATTCATCAGCACCTCAAAATTGGGGTACATTGTATGGCATATCTCCGAGAAGATCTCGAAGAAAAGTATGATGTAATATCCCCAAGCTGGAAGTTTATATCAGAAACTGAGACCAGTTCCTTGGTATGAAACCAGGATCGAGGGGAAGTTTATTTCAGAAACTGAGACCAGTTCCTTGGCTGAAGACTAGGATCGAGGGGAAGTTTTTACCTTTTCTAAATATCATTGCTTAGCAAAAGAAGAAGGATGAGTGAACTACCATTCATAACCACCATCAAAATTTCAGGTATTTCGATATTTAATCCTCTTGCACCCCGAATGCCCGAATACCTTCGCCATTCACACCTTCGGGTCCAAGAAGATTAAATAGGGGCATCTGTCATACCCCAAATTTTGACCACTGAGATTTCCCATCATTGTGAAAATCATCATCATAATATGGATGGACCATCATGCCTCATTAGTCTCCCCAAAGATGGGTGAGCCTTCACTACAATCAGAATTAGGGTTTTAAGCCCTCTCTGAGCTTTAGACAAAGGATCAATCAAGGAATGACATGATCTTAAACTTTTCTAAACCTCTCAAACATCCACAATGGATCAAGAGGACTCCCACAGCAAGAATCAAGCACAATGTTGCAGCATTCTAGGTGGATTAAGCCTTAAGATCGCCAGTGTCACCAAATTAGGGTTTGGCCGACCAGGGCCTCCAGATGGGAATTTTCCTCTGGGCATGAGACAATGCTTCAAAGCATAACCTAAGATACTCCATGGAACCTCATGGAACTAATCATCAAGTCAATTTAGCCTCAGGGGATGCATTCACCAAAAATCAGGAATTAGGGTTTCTTGACCTAATTCACCCCTAAGTTGACTTTTGGGACAAATCATGAGCCAAGACCTCAAGAGAGGATTTGAGGATCTCTAATAAACTACATTGATCCATTTGCAACAATGGATTGATCCAAGAAACTTGATCACCAAGTTTCAGTTTCATCTAAACCACAATTAGGGTTTTGAAGAAAAAGTCAATTGCACATTTGACTTTTGACCAGGACATGCTACCAAACCCTAGGACAAGATTCAATACACCCTATAACACCAATCAATCCATCAAGTTTAATTTAGGTCAAGGACTTGATTTCATAGAGGATCGCACTGTTTGGAATTCATCTGACAAAAAGTCAACTGTGCACAAAAGTCAACTTTGACTTTTTGAGATTTTTCACAATTATGGTTCCTTAACCCTAAAATGATGTTAATGTGTGATTGGAATCATCATTCATCAAGAAAAATCAAGAAAAGTGGGATAACTTGTAAAAGGGGTAACCATAAAAAACTTAGAAATTTTCTAAGTTATGGAACAAAGTGGCTAGGGTACCAACTTTGGAGGATCATAACTCCTAAACCACAAGGCCATTTTTCCCCATTCAAATCTGGATTTGTAGCTCTTATGGCCCTCTACAAAAGCTTCAACTACAACTCATTCCAATTCCTCATGGATTTTAAGTTATGGAATGATCAAAATCACAAAAAGTGAAAATGTCACGTTTTTCCAACACTTAGTGAAATTTTCACTAAGTCAGAATCTGTCTTACTTTTTTCCAAATGTATGGGCATTTTTCACTTGGATCCAAAAGGTATCAAAACCAACTATGATCAAACAGTTGTTGTATCATATGAGGGCTTTCCAAATTGACAAAGAACTTCACCAAACTTAACTTGAGCCATGAGATATGACAATGGCAATATGCCTTGCTGAAAACTATCAAAGCAAGGCAGATTTGTGCATTTTGCTCGATTTGCCAAATTTGTGCAAATGACAAACACACTTATCCATCTGAACACCTCAGGGGGAAACCAAGGAGGAAGCAACTCTGATCCCAAGCCTCCCAAGTCCTTGGAACTAAAAATATCATGCCAAACCTAGAAATCCCTAAAGAGGGGACAAGACTCCAATTTTGTTTTGGAGCATTCAATGGATGCACCAAAGTGGCATGGACTGAGCCATTTCCAATTGAATTCAGTCAAGACTTATCCAAGACCAAGGGAACCAGCAGCCTGTGCCCTAACCTCTAGTCAATGGCTAGAGGAGACTTGGATTCTCATTGATCAACATTGGCCAAACCTATGCAGCAGTTGCCATTCACTATTCCTTGCAAAACAAAATTGCTCTACTATAAATAGAGCCCATTTGTGATCAATTTGAGTACACCAAAGCCATCAAACAGATGCTTTCCTCAAAATCTCCTTCTTCACTCCAAATTTTCCTTCCAAAGCAAGTCACTATCGGGTTTTGAGTTTGAGAGCTATTCCAACCAAACCAATCATACACACACCTCATAAACATCATATAGAAGTGATCCAAACACTTAAACAACATCTGGAACACTAGATTCTCAAAATCACTAGCCAATTGCTCAAGTTCTTGACAGATTTGCAGTTGGGGTACCATCTCAAGTTCCAGATCATTTCCATTCATTCCAAGCACCCAGACACACTCCATAGCACCTAGGGAAGCTGTCCATATCCTTGGAACCAAGCTTCAGCACCTCTAGCACAAAACACGATCACCAGCTGCAAGAGGTAAGCATAAGTTCTTCTAACTCTATGATCCATGCATTTTTTGCTGCACAATAATTTGGCCATATGTTCATAATCATGCATAGAGTGTTTACCCTCAATCAATTGCTTTGTTTCAATTGTGTATGGAATTTCTAAGCCTTCATGCAAGTTTTAGGGTTCTTGAGGTTTCTCTTTGATTTCTTATTCCATGCTTAAAATAAATGAAATTAAAGACCATAGACATGATCGTGAGGTGAAAACGAGTAGATTGATATGTAGATTGCATGTTATCATCAAGTATTCAGTGAGATTGGATAGAAAACGCAAATCTGCAGAAATAGAGGGTGGCGCGTGTTCATGCCATGTTCTTGGCGCCCTTTTTGAAAATTCAAATATTTGAATTTTGTGATTTTATTTAATTGATTCAAAAATTAATTTCTCTCTGAATTTTAATGATTTTGAGTTGATTCTTTTTTAATAATTCACAAAAATGTTAAAATATATTATTTTCCCAAAAAATCCCAAAAATATTATTTATTTTATATACTTGATATTTTTGTAAAGAATTAATATTTTAATTGTTCTTGACATTTAAAATATTTTCTCCCTCTTGATTTTTCAAATTTTAGTAATTGCCAATCATTTTGTGGATCAAAACCTGAGTTTTGAAACATTAATCCAAGATCACAATTTGTTTTCCACATGTTTAACTATTTTGATCATTTTAATTGAATTTTTATTCAATTAAAATACATTTTGAAAACAAATTAGGGTTTTGATTAATTCAACCCTCATCAAACTTTTTCAAACTCTTTGGGCCTCTATTAGAGTGTAAGACCCATCCCCTTTGTAAATACACCACTTTTTGGGCCTCAATCATTGTATAAGTCCCACTGTATTTTCAAAAGCAACGGCGTAATCGTCGCCTTTTAGCAAAATCATCTGGGCCTCTCCTTGAGCTGTAAGCCCCACCACTTATACAAAAATAAATCTTTGGGCCTCTAATAGAGTGTAAGACCCAACCCCCTTTTTAACCAAAACTTTTTGGGCCTCAATGCATTGTATAAGACCCAGTACGTTAAAGAAATCTCGGCACGATCGCCAGTTCAAAAACAAATCATCCGGGCTTACCCTCATGTTATAAGCCCCATTCCTTTTCTTTAAACACCTTTGGGCCTCTTGAGAGAGTGTAAGACCCATCCCTTTGTACAGAAAACCTTTTTGGGCCTCAGTCACTTGTATAAGTACCTGTACAAAACAACAGTGCAATCACTGATAAAACCTTGGGCCTCTCCTTGAACTGTAAGCCCCAACAATATTTTCAAAGCACTTTCTCCTTTGATTTTGAATATAATATTGTTATCAAAGCTTTCTTTGTTGAACAAACTTACCAAATAGCATGGAATCTCTACAACCGAGTAAGTGTTTACTCGCTTTCTTTATCCGCTTTCATATATATAACTGTATTGTGGGGCTGCTCACTGTAATTCTTCTTTCACAAACTTTTATATACTTGTCAAATATCAACTGTGTAATACTAGTATAATTATTTAGAGTTTTCCCCGGCAACTACGTCTAGCACTAGGTAAAGCCTTGTTAGTCACTCTTAAATACAAACAAAACTAGATCCCCATATGATTACCAGACACAGTCTTCCCTCCTCTTGGGGTTAAAAAATATGGAGACGTGAAAGGCAGCATTCTCGGTGAACCCTTTCTCAGACTGTCACCCTTAGAAATCGTCAAAGAGACTCTACTCTCCAGAGATGATCTTTTCTCTGTGAATGGCATCTCTTGAGTTTCTTCCAAATTCTCGGACTTTCCTGGCTTGATCTATTCTCGGTGAATGGCATGTCTTGAACTTCTCGGGGTTTGGGGACCCACAGGCTTCTTAAAAGCATCCCCTCCTTCTCTTGGGGGTTGTACAAGGACCCTTCGGCTTCTTAAAAGCTCTCATGCCTTCTCTTGGGCTTAGTACAAGGACCCAGAGACATCTACAGGTATAGGAACAGAACCTAGTCATCAATTTGCTAGAGCTGTCTTTCTGAGTCAAGAGTCAGACCTGTTAATGGGTTGACCTTCATCCCTTAACATACCAGCCTTCTCTTGGGCATTATACAAAGATCATTCATTACCGGAGAATTGATTTCTCAAAACACCCGTAGACTTGGACAGTCTCAATACCCTTTGGATTTCCAATTTCCTTAAACAACAGGAAATAACCCTGATCCGCTGATCAATCCCAAAGCACGACATTACCCATATAAGAACTGATTTTCTCTTTACCCAACATACTGGACCTGTCACTCAACTGAAACAGTCACCAGCACACTAGCCTCCTCTTGGGCTTTGTACAATGATTCTCCCAAGCAGAGTTAACCTTTTCAGACTCTCTTGTTGAGTCAAACACTTTCAGCCTCCATCTCGGGCTTCGTACGAGATACAGAAAAACTCTCTTGTTGAGTATAAAAGACTCTCTTGTTGAGTCAAACCCTTTTATCCTCCATCTCGGGCTTCGTACGAGATATATAAAACACTCTCTTGTTGAGTATAAAATACTCTCTTGTTGAGTCACACCTTTTAGCCTCCATTTCGAGCTTCGTACGAGATACAAATCACTCTCTTGTTGAGTATAAAAGACTCTCTTGTTGAGTCACACCTTTTAGCCTCCATCTCGGGCTTCGTACGAGATACAAAAACACGCTCTATTTGAGTATAAAAGACTCTCTTGTTGAGTCAAAACCTTTCAGCCCTCATCTCGGGCTTCGTACGAGATACAAAATCACTCTCTTGTTGAGTATAAAAGACTCTTTTGTTGAGTCAAACATTTTCAGCCTCCATCTCGGGCTTCGTACGAGGTACAAAGACTCTCTTGTTGAGTCAAACACCTTTAGCCTCCGTCTTGGGCTTCGTACAAGACACATACAAAAGCACTCTCTTGTTGAGTCAACCCTTTTAGTCTCTCTCTCGGGCTTCGTACGAGACACATAAAAACACCCTCTTGTTGGGTCAATAGCCTCCTCTTAGGCTTTGTATAAGAAAACCCCGGTTGAGTCAATCAACCTTTTAGCATCAAAATATGTGCCTTGCTCACAGGATACAAACATCAACAACTCCTTTTCCTTCATCTAATTGCTGTAAGCGGCAAGCCTCTGGATTATTTACATCCACGCCATTGTCCCTCTTTTAGCATGAGAAATTCCTAAGGAAAGATGGCATTGCTCTACACTGAGTTAAAGTCTTCTCCTTCAGGTTAAAAATCCCCTATAAAGGAAATTATGGCATTACTGGATTCACCTATCCCAGTTAAAGTAATTCTCCTTTATAATCAGTCACCCCAACAGTTGTGACAAACAGACCCCCTTTAGAGATGACAAATTCTCTCTAAAGTCAAAACCCTTTAGCTTCACATCTTGGGCTTCGAACAAGATACAAATAGACCTTTTGGCTTCACATCTTGGGCTTTGAACAAGATACAAACCACCTTTAGCTTCACATCTTGGGCTTTGAACAAGACACCAAAACAACCTTTTTCCTCCCATAGAATAGGAGGAACTACGATCGCTCTGATTTCCCTGTTTCGTTAAACGGGAATACGTAGGCATAAAATTGAAAAATCTTAGCGAGCACACTAATCAAAAACCCAAAATCCAGTATCTCCACCTAATCAACCCAGAAGCATCAAATCTAAACACAGTATCAAAAACCTCACTAATAGTCTAAAACATCGTGTTCTCAAGCGAAATAACCAAAGATTGGGCCCCACATCCACATAGCATTTGTAACCTAACAGACCGTTGTTCAAATTCAGTATGCAAGCAGGGTTAATTGGAGACATCTATTTCCCTTCCTTCATCAGCTTCAGTCGGATAAAAAATGAATCGACCTGTAGTACCCCAGAGCGACAGTGCTTAAGAACCACGTCCAAAATCGTTCGCTACAGTTTGCAACCGCGGGGCAATTTCACTCACCTGACAAACAATGCTAATAACAATTCAATCCATACATTGTCTAATAATCACAAATGAAATTATGGAAGCAAGAAGATCACAAAGGACTTGAAAGGTTGTAGCTTAGTTAGGTTCACAACAAATGGGCATTTATAAGGTCATTAAATCAAAGTTGCCAATGCAAAAGAGACATTCACTATACAAGTTATTTACACATTACAACTTCATCCACCACTTTATTTCATCTATTGCAAACCTTCTCACGAATCACAGGTAAGTTACTTTTGAAAATGGTTGTGCTGAATATAAACAAATGCCTTGATCATTTCTAATGCTTCCACAAAATCACAATAATCAAAAGATTAAGCATGAATAAAACGTATTAAACAAAGTTTATCAGTCATCCTAAGCATATAGTAAACAATGGAGGTTTCTCACAATTTGTGGCTTTTGGGACCTAAGTGAAACAAACATTCAAACAAGTTGAAACATCAAACAAGAATACACATTTGCACAAAGCACAAAATTCTTAAATTATTTTAACATTCTATAAAGTGGTACAATTTACCTTACTTGCATTCACATGTTTAACATGTAACACCCCAATTTTAGTAATTATTTATTTATATTAATTAATTGAGTGATTTTATGAAATTATTTGATATATGTGATTTATTTGATTTAAATAAATTATTTGATTTATGAAATTTATGTAGATTGTTTAATTTATATGAATTATTGGAATTACATGAATTAATTGGTTTATTTACTTTATGTGAATTAATTGATTTAAATGAAATATGTGATTTACTGAATTATTTGAAATAATGGATTTGTTTGGATTTATTTGAAATAATTAATTTATTTAGTTACTTGATTTATTTGGATCATTTAAATTAAGTGATTTATTTAATTTTTTCTATTTGGTAGAATAATATAGATTTACTATAGTTATTAGTTGGGCTTACGTGGTGTGTGATTAGTAAGTGATATGGGTTGAGTTAGACTCACTTTGTTTAAGACATTTTAGGGTTTAAGAGAAACAAAAGATAGTAAGAATAATGGAAACAAGAGAAGAAAAAGAAGAGAAGTGTAGAGGAATGGAGAAGAGTGGAGAAGAAGAGGAATGGAGAAGAGTGGAGAAGAAGAGGAATACAAGTCCAAGCTCAAGGAATTCATCCAAAACTTAAGGTAAGGGTGAGTTTTCACTCAATTATTGGAACTATTGGTAATGATTAATGGGTAGAAATAGGTTTAGAGTAAAATCCCTAAAATTTTATTTGAGATTGAAATTATTAGGTTTTGATAATTAAGTTCTGAAAATATTAATTTTGTGTGTTTAGAATTAATTTTTGGTAATAGTATAGAGACTCAGTTAATATTTAGATTACTCATTTGAATTTGAAATATATATAATTTTGGAACAGTAGCGAAAAAGGGATTGAATATGAATGTTTCTACTGTTCATTACAGTAGCGGAAACTCCATAAGTAAGGATATGAAATGTGTTTCTCTTGTTTTATTACTATACTGTATCCGCATGGAATTTAACACATGAAAGTGTAGAAATAGTTTAGATCATTAAGATGTATTTTCAAAGTGTGAACAATTGCAAACCTCGTTTCTCTAGACCCACTTAAGCAATGAAAAAAAATTTATTGTCATTGTGTAATATGAATTTTGAGTAATAAACATATATATATAGCTGTTAAATATTGTGGGGAGTGGGGAATTAATAGGCACGTTAATGGTGTTAGTTATACTATTCATACCAATCAAATAGCATTATAACATTCCACTAAGTATCATGTGTGGCTTATATACTCTCTTTTTTTATCATTTCAATAAATAATTAAATTGATTTAATAGAATAAAATATTATCATATTGATTAAGTATACGATGAAATACTATTTTAATCTAAACAAATAGTAATTAATTAATAAGATTAATAAAAATAGTATTTAGTGAAAAATGTTATTGGAGAGGTGGGCGAATTATGAAAACTACCTAGAGTAATTAATTAATTAACTAATATTATTTAATTTAATTAATATAAAATTTTTGTTTTTATTAATTATAGAAAGTAATATTTATATACTTAGGAATGGTAGCACAAATAACTGTTTTATGCTTAGCAACATTTTTCAATATAATTCTAATAAGTATTAAGATGTTGCATAGAAGAACTAAGTGTTCCTGTAGCGATAATGCATAGGGGTATTAAAGAAATGCCTTTTTCTTTTATTTTGAACTGTGGCACATTAATATGATTCATTTCCTACTTTTATGAGCTGTAGAGCATGAAACTGATACATTCAATTCACATTTAATTCACCTGCTATGTTGTCGCATACAAGATGAAAATTATAACATAGCCCCTTTATATATATGTGAATCCTGTAGCGCATGGTTTAGTTAATTGACAATGAAATATTAGGCAAGATAAATATAGTGACTACTTTATAAATGGAAATGTAGTATTTATATAATGGATGTTGTAGCAAACAAGTTAGTAGAAATGATGTTATATATATATATATATATGGTTCATATCCTATGAGAATGTCATTTTTATGTAAGAACATGAGAATGAATCTGAATCATTAGCTTTTAAAATAAATGGTTAAGATTATGTGTGGTTTTTGTTTTTCTCTCTTCTCCATTATTAAAATAAATGATGGAGGAGAGAAAAGAAAACTGTCACATAATCTCTACCATTTATTTTAAAATCTAATTGTTAAGATTCATTCTCATGTTCTCACATAAAAATGACATTTTCATATGATATGTTCCATATATATATATATATATATATATATATATATATATATATATATATATATATATATATATATATATATATATAATATTTATTTAATTATTATTATTTTATTAATATTATTTTATGAATATTGAATGTTTATTAATTATTGGAAATTTTATTAAATAATGTAACTTTATTAAATATTGATTATTTAATTAAATATTGATTATTTATTTAAAATATTGATTGTTTATTTAAAATATTAATTATATAATTAAATATTAATTATTTAAGTTAGATATTGGTTATTTATTTAAATATTAATTATTCATTCAAATATTGATTATTTATTAAAATGTTGATAATTTATTAGGTAATGATAGTTGTTAAAATATTGATTATTTATCGAATATTGAATAATTATTGAATATTGAATTGAGTAGTGAATATATATTGAATATCGAATTTTGAATTAGTAGAGATTGATTAATTATTCTATGTTCAATTGATGATGTGTGCTTTGTGAATTGAGATGGAATTGTGTTGATACTTGTGTAGTATTTGCTAACTGTGGTGATGATGTTTAAAGTATGAGTACCTTAATTATGAAAATGTGTTTGTGTGTGCAATTGTGTGATAATTCAAGTGTGATGAATTATTGATGATATGCTTGGATATTAAGATTAGGGAATGGTCTTAATTGCATATGATTGTTGATTGCATACGCATCATTTGTGTCAAGAGGCAATGCTTGCTAGTTCCGTCGGAGCTAGTGACTTGTCCCAAACCTAGAGTGGGGTTTGAAAGCTTAGGGGATGGGCTTTTGTTTGTTATTGGTCTAGGGGACGGACCCGGTTTAAGTGTAAAAATCGAAAAATAATAACAAGTGTTGGACCACATGGCATGAGTTGCATTGACTCTTGCATCGAGTCACATTGCGTATTTGTTTGATTATATGAGATTATGTGTATTTATGTGAATTGTTGAATTAGTGAAATTGTGGATTATTAATACACTTGTGAATGGTATGGTTACTTAAGCAATACTTTGTTGATGAAACTTTGAAGTGTGAGAATAATTATGATTATGCTTGTATGCCCTAAATTATATATTATCTTATAATTTCAATAATTATGTGGATTCTCACCCTTCTGTTGGAATGGTGTTTTATACGACATCGCTCAGGTACCAAGGAGTAGAGTTGCTTCTAGCGCGAGGTAGCCGTTGGAGTAGCTTGTCTTAGTTTTCTTATTTATGTTGGGTCGAGTCATGCTCTGGTCATGTAACACTGGGGATATTTCGGTTTATGTTTTCAGAGATACTTTATGTACTCTACTACATTTTGTTATTGTTATTTTGAATTATATGAAGTATTGGCTTTTATGCTTAAGTATTGATTATGAATGAGATGAGCATGAGACTTTCATTATGTCTATTATGATTTGAAATAAATCCAATGTTACATGCTAATGTGAAAGTGTATGAAAAACATGAATTTATTTTAAGTTTATTTGAGCATGAAAGGTGTTTGTGTGAGGTTTTAAAAATATATGTGACACCCTTTTGTGAGATGCATGATAAATTACTCTGATTATTTGTATATATTCTGTGGAGTTTAGAAGGGTGTTACATTAGTGGTATCAGAGTCTGGTTGGTCCATCCGGCTAGGTTGTCTAATGTTGTTTATTCCCTAGTATGCGACATGTGTGTGAAAACATTGTCGGTACACGTTTGTTTTTCTAACCTTTTGTCTGCATGAGTGGGATTGAAACAAGTGGGGGAGAAGCTTGTGCTTCTCCAAGATGCTTCAAGTGTGTAGTGGTGGCTCAGCATGTCGTTGAACGCTATTATAGTTTGGTAAAGATGGTTTATGCCCCATCATGTTTGCCGGCTGTTGTTTGCCTTGAAAAATAGCAAACAATAGCTGGTCTCCTAATTTGTGAAAATTAGTTTACTTGCACGATCGACCATACAAATCCTAGGACAATGTGCTTTAAGAGTTTTCACAATTTGTGTGAAAATCAAACCTTTTGTTCATTAAGTTCATCATCGTTTTCATAAACTGATGTAATTCGAATGAAAATGATAAAGTTTTGTTCTTAAAAGGAATAACGAAAACGTAATAAAAGTGCAAGAATGAAATTGCAGAAAATTAGAATAAATTGCATGTAAATAACTTAGAACTTCATTGAAATGTAAAAAAGAAACAGGTGTTTTTCCAAACGTACATTTCTCAACGATAACTTTTTTCTCTCACACGGTTACTTTGAGTATTTTGAGTAACTTGTACAAATTTTGAATACACACACCGAAATCTAACACTATGACTCCCTATTTATATACAGTCGAAATAACCGCCAACAACGGCCATTTCTCCTAATGGCGACAAATGGCATCCTGCATGCCTTCACCTCTTAGATGTATTCCACGCGTCTTGCTTTCAAAACAAAATTCCCTCCTTTATTTAAATTTCAAAATATCTGTCAAAGCAAGGCCTTCGCCTAATCATGTCGAAATGGCTCTAATACTTAGAAAAATCTCCAGCTCTTTCATTCCAACTTAACCCTTATTTTCGACTAACCTTCTTCACAAGAAATAAATTGCTGTCGAAATGCTCTGGCAAATCTTAAACTTTTGCCTCCTGAACAAAATCCATGCGCCGAAATTAGGAGCCTACAAATTGCCCCCTAGAAAATGCATTTTCGACAAAGGAGAAAATGCATTTTTTGACAACATAATTCGACGCCTTAAATCATTTCGACGAAACAACTGTTCATATGACTTGACATTGGTGACGTTATAGTCATCATTACACTTTTCTATAACGTCTCCTCAGCCCACGTTTTAAGGTCGTTTTTAATCATCATGATCCTAGTCAATAGGAGATCGTGGGTCGAAAATAACTGCCACCGTCCAATCAATCCATTCCTGGCTAACACGTGTCCCACGATTCTTTTCATTAAAAGTTGAATAGTAACCAGTTCAGTCTCCCTTTTACCACTTATAAATAATTGGAAATTTTCCTCAATTCACTTTTCCCACTTCTCTTTCTCTTACACAAGAAGCTCACTTCACGCAACTTCATCTTCTTTATTTTTTTCTCTGAACTTTCTACGATCAACCATGTCTTCTTCCACAGCTCCTCAAGGAACCAACACCAAGAACAGAGATTCCCAAAAATCCAAAGGCTTGCCACCTGTTCAAAGGATTCTTGGTCCAAGTGTTGTGGGGAACCAGTAATATGTACCAGAACCTCCCAACGAAGTAGAGAAAAGATGTATTTACCAGTCATATGTATTAATCCTCATTCTTATTTCTGGTAAATATCATGCAATCTTAGGACCTTTGCCTGATTTAAAGTTAAATCCCTTAAAAGTAAAGGAATTTTTCCCAGCTTATCATCGTTATAAGCCAATAGCTAATGGATTTAGACCTAGGACTGAGAAAGAAATAGCCATAGATGAAAAATCCAAAGTAGATGGTTAAGGGTCACCCTCTGGGGAAACCATAAGTCTAGAGTATATTAACAACTTTAGGATTTTTAGGTCTTGCCCCCTGTCGAAAGACCCATCTGACTAATTATCTTGGCTAACAAAAATAGGGGCAGTCAAATCTGAGGCTTGGAAAGTCATGGGCATTTTCGACCTTATCCAGTTGTCGAAAGTAGGACCTGGATATTGCCCATCTATGCTTTTGGCTTCCCTTTACTTTTGGGATAATACCTACAACAATTTTCACCTTCCTTGTGGAATGATCACCCCCACCCTTTTCGACGTAGCTGTCATCACTGGCCTTAGCCCACTTGGGTGGATTATGATCCCAACCTCTTGTTTGACGATTCCATAGGTTTCGACACCAATAAGGCTACCTTTACCTCATACATCACGAATTATCATGATAAGGAAACTAAGGAAGTCTCAAACCAAGAGCACGTGGCCTTCTTAGCCCTCTGGCTATCGAGATGCATCTTCTGCTCAAGGTCTCTCTAAGTGGCGAAAAAATATATCACCATGGCGAACCAACTCCATGCTGGACACTAACTGTGCCTCAGCGAAATCATCCTAGCCAATCTGTATGAATCCCTTGGCGAAGGAGTTACTTTACTGAAAAATATTAAGGACAAGAGAAATCTTCTATTGTCGGGACCATTCTGGCTCCTACAACTGTGGCTCAATGCCACATTCGAAGCTTCTCTGTCCAACAAAAACCCTGTGGACGAAGCTGCTCTGAAGGATAGAAGGGTCGAAGGAAGTAGGCTGGCACTGATAACGCCCAATGATGAAGGTCTGAGCCTCCAACAAACCTTTATTGGCTATGTCATGATGTTTGCCTAACATCATAACTTTACTTCTAATCTTTTGCAAACAGAAAAATTGGACCATAATGGTTTACCAGGAAGTTCCCCTTAGAGTCGAAAGCACAAGAGGCGGAATTTCTCAATGTCTGGGAATCTTTTCTAACCCCTAGGCTCTTAGCCTCCAGGATCAACCCCTCAAAGCTGAAAATCTCACTTGTCAACTACCAACCCAATCTGGTCTCTTGACAGTTTGGGTTAATTCAAATAAAACCCAAACCCCTCTTTTTAAAGAAAGGTTCTCTGATACACTACAACATGACCCATACCGAAGCTGAGTGTACCAAACTGCTGGCGAAATACTCAAATTTGGTCGAAATTCAACCAGTATCTTTTAAACCCAAATTCCTCTGTACTCAAGAGTTTGATGAATGGTGGAGGGATTACTATAATTCACAATTCTTCGACGTGCCATCTTTTACTATTCAACTGACTAGAGCTTTCACCCTTATGCAGGACAAATCAAAGAAAGGTACCTCAAGATATATCAAAGAAATCCAAGCATTCCAGAAGTACTTTGAAACTGCCTATAGACCCAACGAACTTAGTCGAACCATAAGCGAAGCAGCCGTTACTTTGAAAGAAAAATTTATAAGGAAACTGGATGAGTTAAAACTACCTTCATACGTTCGACTAGATCAACGTTATAAGTTAGCTTTTAATCTCTATCCACCAAAGTTCCCTCCTCTACCGTCTGCTGAATTTGGTGTGGCTTTTAGCCCTCCATTTCCAGACTTGTTCATCTGTGGGAATTCCATGAAAAATCTTTGCCAAGACTACCAAAAACGTGCTAAGCGAGTGGTTCCGACTAAGTACACTTTGGACAATTTCAAATGCCACCTTCATATTGGCATAGAACACGTTTGCGTGGAAACTCCTATATATGAAGGTGTGGAATGGGAAGAAATTTGACACCACTTCCTTTATTTACATATGTTTTTCCTTAACTCGTATTTAACTTTTTTCCTTCTTCTTAGCCATAAAAATTCCTGTTAAGAAGTCGGCTACCGTCGAAGGGTCAATTGCAGAGGATGAAGAAGACCAAAAAGACACTACCAAGAAACCTGTGACGAGGGTATGGTTTCGCCTTTTCCTCGATCATTACCTTTATATTTCCTTTATTTATTATTATTATTTTCTGAAATGTACTAACGAAATCTTTTTTTTAACAGGCAAGTCGAAAACCTTTTTCGATGCCAAAGAAAAGGAAAGAGAAAGAACCTGATGTTCAAGTTATTGAGTCTGATGATGGTGACGAATCACCTGACCAAGCTAAACCTTCGAAAAAGAAGAAGAAACCGTCGAAAACTCAACAACCCAAACCTTCTGCTTCTAGAATATTGGAGAAGACTCCTCACAAAAATCCTGTCGAGCAAGCCACTCCAGCCCCAGCAGAAAGTGAAAATTCTAGTCTCAAAACTGAAATTCCAAAGGTATGTTCTTTTCATATCTCGTCAGTTAAAGCCATTTTCACTTATAGTAAAATTTTGACTTGTTAACTTTTCAGGTTCTTGTTGATACTCATGGACATCCTCTTGTCCAAGTTCTTCCCAAAATAAGCAACGATCCAACTTACAAACCAACAAGCCTTTCTAAGCCTTCCCCCAAAGGATTCGACTAAAGAGTTTGCTACTGAGGTGAATCAACCCATCAATACTTCTGAGAAACCTTCCCAAAGCACCAACATAAACCCATCTCCTGATGTAATTGAAGAGAAACCTGATCCTGAGGAAGATATTTTGGTTGACGTTGGTGGGGACACTGTGATGCCCAATGCAGACGTTAGCATGGAAGAAGATCCTGAAGACAAATCCCCTATCAACCAAACAGATGATAATGAAGAGAAGGATAGGGATGTCGAAACTGATGACAAAAGGGAAGAAGAAGAAGATGGCGAAAAGCAAACAACTCCAGAGACTGCTGCTGGTGAAGAAGGAAGAAAGGACAGGGAAAACCTTAATGATCATCCCAAAGCTGCTTCTACAAATACTACTTCGACCAGTCTCTCTAACGAAGAACTTGAAAACCTGAAGGTGCAAAGACCATTGGAATATCTGAAGGCTATGCTCAGTACGCACTACAACTTCTATGACACCACCACCAGCGGTTCGACCACCTCAGGGACTCTTTCTGGCGCAAAATCCATGGATGAAGTGTTGACCCAGGTTCGAGAGAAAATTCTCAACATAGATTTGTTCCAACTCCTAGAGAAGGATCTCTGCTCAATTCGACTTGAAAAAGATCTTAAAACAAATCAATGTTCTGGAAGCTCCTCCTAAAGTGATTGACGTCGTTGTGGATCTGACCACACTGATTGACCTTGTGGTAGCAGACTTTAACCGACTTCGAGATTACTCGAAAAAACTTGAAAATAAGTCGGGAACTCAACTTGCTGAATGGGATGCCGCCTCAAGTTCTACCAGCAAGGTGACTGAATTGGAGAAGACTTCTGAACAGAACAAGAAAGAGGCAGCAAGCTGTGGCGAAAACATTCGCGAATGGGAGAAACAAATCACCTTCCTTCAAGACAAAATATCTCAGGCCAAAAAGCGCAAAGAAGAACTACAACAAATCAACCAAGAGGAGATAGCTAAAGAGCTTGAAGTTGGGGTGCATCATGTCGAAATAGCTCAAAAGCTTGGCAAAGAAATCGAAGAGCTTTCGACTAGCAAGGCCCTCTGCAAACGTCGCCTTCAAATTCAGCGGTCCAAATTTGAAAAACTGAAGAAGTCTTTTCCTGTTTAAAACTTGTAACTTTATTTGGCCCTTTGAGGCCTAATTTTGTAATGACTTTTAAGCCATATGTTTAGCGAAATGAATTTTAATTTCACCAAGTTGGTTGTTTCTTTTGCATGATTATTCGACTTCTACCTTAACTTCTTGCAATATGGGTTTATATTTTTTCAAATATTTCCCGTTTATTTTTAGAACTCGCTTATCTTTGTCTAATTCTTCAACTTCATATGCGCCGTTTGAAAACACTTTAGTAATTTGAAAGGGCCCTTCCCATTTAGGGGACCATTTTCCCATAAGTCTGTCTTTTCGATCTATGGGAAGAATAACTTTCCAAACAAGGTCACCAATCGAAAATACCTTGCCTTTTACTCTTTTATTGTAGGATTTTCCACCCTTTCCTTTTTCCTTTTTAATAACTCTAGCGCATTTAACCTTTCTTCGTCCAAATCCACCAACTCATTTATCATCATATTCCAATATGAGTCTGATGGAATTTCATGATGCCTTTGGAATCTTGTTGACTGTAAATTTATTTCGACCGACAGGACTGCATCATGACCGTATGTCAGTAAAAAAGGCGTAGCATTTGTAGCTTCCTTAGGAGAGGTTCGACAGCCCCACAAAATCTGGTCCAAAGTTTTGTACCAATTCTTTGGCTTCCTTCCCACATGCTTCTTTATCAAACCAATTATAACTTTATTTGCTGCTTCGACTTGTCCATTGGCTTGAGCATAGTAAGGCGTTGACGTGAGAAGTTTGAACCCCGTTTCTTTCACAAAAGCTTGCATATTTTTACCAGTAAAAACAGATCCTTGATCTGTTGTTATTGTCTCTGGGATCCCAAACCTATAGATGATGTGTTTTTGAATGAATTCGATCACGGCTTCTTGATCCACATTTACTAAAGGTATGGCTTCGATCCATTTTGTGAAGTAATCAACACCCACCAAAATAAACTTCTGCCTTTTTGATGATACTGGTCGAATTTCTCTAATCAAATCTAAAGTCCAACCCCTAAAAGGCCAAGGCTTTACTATAGAATGCAACTCACTTGCAGGAATATGTTGCATCCCTGTGTGCACCTGACATTCTTGACATCCTTTCGCGAATTCGACGCAATCTTTTAACATGGTTAGCCAATACATTCCTTGTCGGAATAACAACCATTTCATCTTGTGGCCTACTTGATGCGTACCGCATGCCCCACTGTGTACATTTGACAGGGCTATGTGAAATTCTTGTATCAGATATGAGATGTCGAAAGAGATGTCACGACACTAATATCTGAACAATGATCAATTTATGAACAAGATAAAATGTAGTAAACAATTGTAAAGAGACACAAGCAATTGTTAACCCAGTTCGGTGCAATCACACCTACGTCTGGGGGCTACCAAGCCAGGAAGGAGATCCACTAAACAGAATTAGTTTGAAGATTCTTAGTAAACCATCTCTAGTTTACAATCTTCTCACCTAATCTCTAGCCGTGTAATTTCTATCTAAGACACTCTCAGATAAGAGACACCTCTCATTCCCCCTCAGTCACATGTAGTGATAACTACAGAAAAGTACAAAGTTTAGAAGGACACACTTCAATGACAACACTTGATCTTTCTTAAAAGCTTCAATCAAGAATAAAGCACTCGTGCTTAAAAGCTTAGAGTGAACAACTTACAACTCAAAGACTCAGTCCAATTCAAGCATCTAAATGATGAATGAATGACTCACAAGAAAACAACCAACAAAAGACTTAAACCCTAATACTTAAATACGCAGCTTTCAATATCTTCTCTCTACTTTGCAAATAGGGTTAGCACGTATTTAAATAGAAACAATCTTCTTAGGCTTGGGCATTAGCAAATCTCAGATTTAATTCACAATTAAAACTGATTATGCTCTAAATATTTTTGCACGAAAATAACAACAAACTATTCTTCAAAAAAATAACATAATGTGCTTGCTTCAAATAATGTCACGCCATGATTTTCGCACGCAATCACTGAACATAAACACATAAAAAATTGCAAATAAAGCGTAGCAAATAAACCATAACATTCTGAACAGGATGTTCTATAGACAGATGTTAGGACATCCGGCTCGACATCATGATCAGAGCCCTACAACAATAAGAAAGACCACCTGCAGAACGTTAGAATCACATGTCAAGATATCAAGCATAACATATTGATGTAACGCCTTGTTTTAGCAAAATTGCTGCCAATATAGAACTAACACTATGTATGCTTCAAATTTACTTAGGCACTTAAGTAATATCCCTTCAGGAGTTTTCTTAAATAATTCATTACCCAGCATAACATAACCCAAAGCTCGATACCTGATTTTCCGTTCGACTAGTCCTGTTGGATTTTGTAGATAGTCTATTATGGGCTTTCTCCAGTCTCCAATCGTCGAACTATCTATGTTGAAAATTTCAAAATTTTCTTCGTCAGCGTATCCTAGCTTATCGTCTCCAAATATGATGGGGATAATTTGGCTGACACGACTCTTCCTCTAACCTCAATGGCTTTTTGCAACTTTTCCTTTGATATTTTGTAGCCAGAAGCAATTTGTGCTAAGTCATTTCCCTCCTGGTTTTCTATTCGAGGGATATGTCGAATCGTTACCATATCGAATCTTTTCAAGAGTCGATTGGCTATTACAAAGTACATAATTAAATTTTCTTTGACACATTTGTACTCCTTTGTTATTTGCTTTATGACTAACTCTGAGTCGCCCATTATTTCGACTCGAGTTGCCCCCAACTCCAATAAAATTTCAAGTCTGGTTATTAAAGCCTCATATTCGGCTTCGTTGTTTGAACATAGGCCTTCGACTTTATACTTGAATTTTGTTGGAATTCTATTAGGAGAAATAATTATAACTCCTATACCAGTTCCATTTTTGTGACTAGAGCCGTCGAAGTATAACTTCCATGGTTCTAGTTCAATGTAGTCCAAAGACTTTTCATTTATAGTGTGGTCGACTATGAAGTCAACCACCACTTGTCCTTTGACAGCTTTTAGAGGTAAGTATGTCAAAGAATACTCAGTTAATGCTAATGCCCACTTTCCAATTCGACTGTGCAAAATTGGTTTAGATAATATGTATTTTATAACATCGAAATGAGAAGAAACGAAAATATCCACTGGTTTTATATAGTGCTTCAATTTCATACATGAAAAGTATAAACATAAACACAACTTTTCGACTACACTATATCTAGTTTTCGCATCGTTCAAGACCCTACTGAGGTAATAAATGGCTCTTCCGACACCATTCTCATCCTCTTGAGCCAACATGCTCCCTAATGTCTTGCCCAACGCAGATATGTACAGCCTCATACTCCTACTTCTACAAGGTGACATCAAAATTGGAGGATGTGTCAGGTACTCCTTGATCTTGTCGAAGGCATCCTACTGCGCTTGCCCCCATTCAAAGTCTTCTTTCTTCAGTCGAAGTAGAGGGGAGAAGGCTTGCATTTTCCCACTAAGGTTGGAGATGAACCTTCTAAGAAAGTTGATTTTGCTAAGTAGAGACTGCAATTCCTTCTTTGTAGATGGCGCTTTTGCTTCCATTATTGCCTTGGCCTTATTTTGATTGATTTCGATCCCTTTCTTGTGGACCACAAAGCCTAGGAAGTCTCCCACCTGCACACAAAACACACATTTGAGAGGGTTCATCTTTAAGCCAAACTTCCCCATCCTTTCAAAGGACTGTCAAAGATGGTCTATGTGACTTTTTCCTGAAACAGACTTAACAACAATATCGTCAATATAAATCTGCATGAAAGTCTCAATGAAATCGTGAAAAATTGAATTCATTGCTCACTGATATGTTGCCCCATCATTCTTTAAGCCAAAAGGCATCACCACCCATTCGTAGGTGCCTAAGGCTCCAGGGCATCGAAATGCTGTTTTAGGAACATCTTCTTCAACAATAAAAATTTGATTATAACCAAAGTATCCATCAAGCATACTAAGGTACTTGTGGCCTGGGGCAGAATCGACAAGCATTTCCGCCACTGGCATAGGATATTCATCCTTTGGGGTAGCAAAATTCAAGTCTCTAAAATCTATGCATACCCTTAGTTTGCCATTTGTCTTTATTACCAGAACTATATTGGCAATCCATTCGACATACCTGGTCGGGCGGATGAACTTGCATCTGAAGAGCCTGTTCGACTTCTTCTTTAATCTTTGGGAGGATCTTTGGTGCGAATCACCTTGGAGTTTGGTTAACAGGTTTTCTCCCAGACTTTATTGGTAGCTTTAGTTCGACCAGATCCCTATCTAAACCGGTATTTCGTCGTAGTCCCATGCGAAACAATCCTTGAATTCCTTCAGCAACTGGACTATTTCGACCTTGAGTTGGGGATTAACTTTTGCACTGATGTAAGTTGGTCTTTTTTCTGCCCTCGACCCCAAGTCAATTTCTTCGAGTGGATCCTGTGCCATCATCTTATTGTCTGCTGCTAATGGATCCTTCTCAAACCCTAAAGGCTCATCGTCATAAATCACGCCGAGCCTCTGATTTTGCAATTCTCCTAGATCTTTGTCAGGTGGATCTGGGCCAAAGTTCTTTCCAGGACCTTGTTGATCTGCTTCGATCTCGTTGTCTTCGACAACCATGTACTTTACTTCGGCCTCTAAGGCCGCTTTGAGTTTATTCTCGGCTATATAAGCCGCAATCTTTTCAAGAACTAGTGACTCACTCATTGTCACTAAATTCGCTGCCTCAGCCAGTTGGCTGGATGTGTGAGGTTCCAAAAATATAATTTTCTTCGCCAACTACCTCTCTATCCCACTGAAACCCGTGGGTGGGATGAAGATATAGTGAGCAGAAAGCTTTGTCAGTTGGCGTCATATCGAAGGTTGCAGGACTACAAGGAGCAATAAGTGCCAGATTTCTGTCAAAGCTTCGCCTGTCAACCTGGTTTACTTCAGCCAAAAAGTAACTCTGGCCATCCTCTATATTTTCAACAATCCCGTCTGCACGCCAAATTATTATTCTTTGATGCATTGACGAAGGGACGACACCTATGTCGTGTATCCATTCCCTGCCTAAGAGCAGGTTGTAATTTGCCTTTGATGCAATTACCTTAAACATTTTCGGCCTTGTGATGGTTCCGACTGTTAGATCTACTTGTATCACACCCATGGTGGTTCCCACTTTACCCTCGTAATTCGACAACACCATGTTATGAGGTTGGGTGTTGGAATCATCCTTTCCAATCTTCTTGAGCATGTAATGCGACATCAAATTGAATACCGCTCCTCTATCAACCAAAATCTTATTTACCCCTATGTTGCCCACCTTTCCTTTAATGAACAGGGGTTTCAAGTGACTTCTCATCGAACCATCTGGCCTTTCAAAAAATGCATTTTGTTCTTCCACGCATCCATTGTTCATAATATAATAACAAACATGCCTGTGTCTGTCCGTTTCGACTTCCATAGCCTCTTCCTCATCTTCGACTTCCATTATCTGGTCATACTCCCTAGGGAGTACTGAGACAACATTACACATCACGTCAAAATATGCCTCTGACTCTGAGTTAAAATCGTCCACCATTTCATCATCCCTAGTTACATCCTCCTTCGACGAAACTTGTTCTGGAGCAGTGAGTGGCTTTTCGTCCTTCGATTCCTCTTTCTGATTCGAAGTTTAAATATTACTGCTGGTTTCTGGCTTGGCCTTTCCCGAATCCTCCTTCTCCGCTTTCTTTCGACGTTGATACCTCCTCCATTGTGACTTCGTCATAGGGTTCTTGCCCTTGTAGTTTTCAGATGGGTAAGTCATCTTCTTAGACTTTTGGAATTCTTTCCTATATGATATGGAAGATCCCCGTTGTACTTCGAAATCCTTCCACTTCCCTTGTCCTTGGGCTTGTCGGATTGGATTAACCCATTTGTCATCTGGAGCCTTATTTGTAGGCTTGAATGTGTTAGTGTACCTTTCCCCTAACCTCTGCCTGTTTTGGTCTCCTCTTCTGGGGTCGAATATTTCTCCTCCTGCTGGTTGGGAAGGCTTCCAATTTCTCCTTCTTTTTACTCTCTCCACTCCCTCTAAGTTCTGTGCTGCCTTTTTGTCGAAGACGACACTACAACGAGGACAGAGCATTACTTCAGACTTCTTTCTTTGGCATCTGTGGATGAAATCTGCCAAGTTTTCCTCCTCTTTGGGGTATGCTAGTTTGTGGTATTCCTCACGTAGACGCTCTTCATCGACTTGCATCGAAACATTTTGAGACACCTCCACCATGTTCACATTGGCAGCTGTCTCTATGGCAATGCTCATTTTGTTCAACTTCAAACTGAGGCCTTCATTGACCTCGTGGTCCCTCTTGATATGGTTGAAACCCTCAGTGGCTTCCTTTGTTGATACCTTCAGAGGCAAACCCTTAGTAACCTGTTGGCTGACGAATCCGACAGCCTTCTCCTTTGGATCCTCCATGGTTCTCCGGAGGAGGCCAATAGCAGCCTGTTTGTAGCAACCCTCAGTAGTCCCTTTGTTAACCTGGGCGAAACCATCAGTGGTCTCGTTATTGATTTGGACGAAACCATCAGTAGTTTCATTGTTGACTTGTGTTAGTTCTTTAATTTTAAGGGTTGGCATTAATTTTGTAAAACAAATTATAGCAGCAATATGTTAGATAGGATAGTTTATCTTGCTAAAGAAGAACGGGTTGAGCAAGAAGTCCTAGTGTGCAATGGAACATGTTGAGCTAAAGTAGTTACAACATCTAGAACAACATGTCGTATCAAGATGTCCCATGCAGGTTCATTCGATATCGCGCCAGAACTGAAGATAACTTAGAATTCTGTTATGCCTTAACAGATGCAGAAGATTCAGGAAATAATATGCAATGTCTATGTGGCGCTGAATTAAAAGGTCTGAAGAATCAAGTATGAAATTGAGAAGAATTTTGGAAAATATACACTTTCAAAATATGGAGATATTTTAGGAAGTTATAGATTGAAGTCGTAATTTGTAGCAGAAGTTTCTGCTGACTTGTAGCAGCTCATTTGTTGTGCTTTTGTAGCCCCAAATCCAGTTGGGAATATGTTATATATAGATGTTTTGTAACCTAGTTTTGTAATGCAACCAAAGATGTAAAAGTTCTAGTATTAGGGTTGGTTCCTGTACCACTCGACCTGTGAGTTGGACAGTTTGTTAGTGTGATCCTCGAAGCTGTTAAGTAAAAGGAGTATTGTTCTTGGAGGAAGCTTTTAAGTAACTCTAAGTTGTGCCTTGGAAGGGAGCCTTCCTTGTTGAATTATTGTATAGGTAAAGAGTCGTTGATGCAGTGGCAGATTGTCGACTGCTAGACATCATTGCGATGATTGGGAGTGAGAAGTGTTTCTCATATCTAGAGAGGATCTAGGTAGAGAGGTCATTGGGTAGTGATTGAGTGATAAGCTGTAAACGGAGAGTTTAGCTTTGAATTGATACTACTGATAGTGGACTTCATCCCTGGCTTGGTAGCCCCCAGAGTAGGTGTGTTAAACCGAATTGGGTTAACAATTCTGTGTGTCTTGCTTTTATCCTTTCAGTACCATGATTATTGCTATATACCTTGCCCTTTGTGATCATGTCAGACCAGATGTCGAACGGCATGTTCTAAGACATCTGAATTCTGCACATGTACCAGAATTTCAATTGGTATCAGAGCAGGTCATTATGTTCTGTATCTAGATGAGATCCAAGGGAAGATACTTTCTGGTTCATGGTCAAGGTAGAAGCTGTCTACTGAAAAGTTGTTTGAACTTGGAGAAGTTCATATAGGTGTGAGAATGGTCCCTAGAAGTGGTGGATGGACTGTTCGTGACAGGCAGATGCATGTGTTGAAGGCTTGGAGGTTTGGTTGATAAGCCGTTGTGTTGTGGCTATGTTAGGTTTGATTTATTTTCAAACCTGTGGTATTATGGTGTCACCTGGATTATGATGACTGGGCTGATATGTGACACCTGAAGGTTTTGAGGAGTGTGTGTTTTGATCCGCTGCAGTTGCAATTGACAAGGTTGTTCTTCTCAAAATGTATATACTATGGCGATGGGATATATGCAAGACTGCTTCAACTTACTTTGTCAACGATACTTGAAGAGTATTATTCAAGTCCACTCATAAAGGCATTGATAAGTGAAGTTGTAAGGAAGAGAAGTAATTTACTTTTGCCCCTATTCTTAAAAGGGCTAATCTCCAGTCTTTGATCTCTTGATGTGTCCATTGGAATGATGTCCTATCTTGTGTTAGAACATCACGTCAGAATTGTTCTGAATTCTGTTGTCTGAAGGAATGGCATAGCAGATGCTCTGGGTGCTAAACTAATGTGATTTGATCACATGAGTTTTGGAACCTACTCCTGATCTGGAAGAGGAGGCATCTGGGTGGTATGTCTAAGAAGGTTCTGGCCCTGGAACTTATCTTAGATGTGTGAGTTGGTCAAGGTGGGATCAACATGTTATTTACTCCTGAGGTCAGTTTATTTCTGGTCCTTGCTGCAGGAGTGGAGAACCTGAGATTTCTAGAAGTATTCTCGCTAGCAGACTTCTTGGACATGAAGGTCAAAGATCAAAGAGGCATGATTTTCTCTGGAAGTACCATCTGAATGATCGTGTGAAGCTAGACTAGTATTGACTGTGTGTGATTCAATCATAGCCTGTGCTGCTGTTAAAGGTGATTGTTTACAAATTGGAGAGTTGGATGACAGAATACTACTCTCATGTTTCTGTGATGTGATGGGTTGTGATGGTTGTTTCTGGTCCTGAGGCTTAAAGGGGGAAGTTTGGAGATTCTGAAATGTGGTCATGATGTCTTAACATCTGTTGATAGAACATTCTGTTTAGAATGTTATGGTGTTTGTCTCCTGAGATCACAAGCCTCTACCTGATTTATGTACTGATGTAAGGGTCAAGCAGTAGGTGAATGTGTTCAGCAAGTGTGTTGAACAGAGAGTGCGCTCTTGAAGACATGAAGATGAGTCTCATGTTCTCCATTCATTTAAAGTGTTCCTCATGCATAGGAGTACTGGTGGTCTTAGATAGAGAAAAGTTGATCAGATTGGGATCATGTGAATATTGGTACAAGTGATGATTGTGTTCAACTTGTGAGTTGAACAAAGAGTGAGCTCTTGAAGACATGAATATGCGTCTCATGTTTTCCCTTCTTCAAGGTACGAAGAAGCACATGTTATTCTTGATAGGGGGAGAGTGTTTTATTTTTATGCAGCTGGACGTGTAATGTAAAGGGGGAGATAGATAATTCTGTAGCTTTTAGTGTTGACACTTATTTTGAAGCAAATTGGGAATTTGCATACATGAGGATTAAGTGTGTTGTGATGTGTCTTGTGCAGTTGTGATCCTTATTGCATTTGTGTAGTATAAATGGAACAGAATTAAAACAGAATTTTATTGCACTGGTGAAAGCATACAAGATTAGAAAAAGCAACAAACAAAGAGTCTAAAGATTATCCCAACCCCCTGAATCAAGAAAAGTTTTCCAATCTTCATCCCATTCATCATCAGAAGCTTGAAGTTGCACTTGGTTCTTCTTGATTGTCTTCATCCTTGTCTCTGATGTCTTCCTTGTTCTCTTTGCTCCTGAAGGTGTACCAGTTGTGGACAATGTTTGGTCCCTCAACCTCTGTGGATCTGGTTTCCTGACTTCTTGCATGTGACTCCTTTTTACATCCTTACTAGACTGACTCATGGCTTTATCTGTGATACGATGTTAGAAGCTAGGAAGCTTGGTTTTTATACTGCATAAAGAGACCTTGCTTGTATCACCCGACCAGTCAAAGTAGTCTTTGGTGTGGGAATCTGTCTTTCTTGGGAACCTGTGTTTCTTGGCACATTGGATACCAGAACTTCGTGTTTGGTGCCTTGGTAGAGGTTGTTTTTTTTAAAAGGATGAGCCTAGGTCTGGTCTAGTTGTCTGATGTGATTCCCTTTAGTTTGTTTTCGGTATAGCTGCTGGTGCTGGTTGTGATCAAGTGGTGTGTTCTTCTATCTCTTGCTGATGTCCTATATAATGTTGCAACATTGTGGTTGTGTACCATGCTTGTGGAGTTGGAAGAAGCAGCATTATCGTCCGAAGTGGCAGTTCTGACATAATATGGATTAGAATGGGCAGATTCTGATCTTGATGGTAAGTAGTTTTGGTAATACATGACTACTCTCATGTTGAAGACTCAATTAAGGTGTTATTGCCAGTGGTGCAATCTAATCAGAATGGTTGAAGATAAGGAGGTTTCTTTCTCAATACAAGTAAAAGGTGGTGGCAGTCCTTATCTTGTGTTGCAAGACATTTGTTATGAAATATGTGAGAAATTTCAAATCAAGTGGGCTTTTGTTTTTCTGGAATTGGCAGACCATGTTTCCAAAATCAACATGGTGAGGTCTTGCTCAACATATACCAAATAGTGGAAATATCGTTGTGATAGCATAAAGAGCATTGAATGTTAAGGCTGTTGTCTATAGCCTATTGCTGCAAGTGTGCTGATTTTTGTGTAGCCTGTGGGTTGTTCAAGTTTGTGCAGTGTGATGTCAAACATCTTGATGGGACATATCATAGCTGTGTGAAGTTAGTACTTATGCAGGAGAGGTCTGAAAAGCAGAATTGATGTATCTAGGTGACCTTATTTTTTTCTCTGCTATTTTAAGAAGTCATCTCAGTATCCATTAGATAAGAAGATGTGTTTGTATAAGTCTCTGTGGAGTCTTGGGTGGATAATTTTATGAGCAAGCAGATAAACTGTTTTGGTAAGATGTCAGAACATGGTACAGGACATGTTTCTCTTAAGCCAAACAAGGAATTATTCTGGTCGGTAGTGCAAGGATAAGGTGAAACACGTGTCTCTGCCTATGCATGGAGCGTTATTGGCTCAATTTATGGTAAGATTCAGTTGAGAAACATTTAAGGCAGTCAAGGCAGTTTTTGGAAGGTAGGCATTGAATATTGAATGGAGTTTTTGGTACCTAAAATAGCGTTTCTTTGACCAAGAACCTTGAAATATTCAAAGCTCGTTAACTCCAAAGTAACTGATCAACTATTTATAGGGGTTGTTCTCTTCTCCTTCAGCCAAGTGAGGGTTCTTGTTTTTCAAGTATTATGGCGTTTGTTCTTATTTGGGTAAGCATCACTTGGGTCTGGTTCTGTGAGGGCCTTCTTTGCCAATTTTTGGCTAAAAAGGGGGAGAAAGGGTGTGTGAAATGGGTTGTGCAGATGCCTTGTCTGGAGTCTGGAGTTCCAATGTGCAGAGATGTCGAAGAGGGTGTCATTTTCTTGAGTTGGTGTTGAGTTCCAATTGTGACTTGTGTCCTGAGTTATGAACACAGTTGTGACTTGTGTTCTGAGTTACCTGGGTTGATAGATTGACACTTCTTAAGTTTTATCTTATGCCCTAGGTCGACTGGGGGCATCTGATCAAGTAAGGTGTGCAGAAATCTCTTATGCCACCATTGGTCCTTTGTGTCAAGACAGACGTTTCTTTTATGGAGGAGTCTTCTACAATTATCCAGGTCTGAGCTGGAAGGAAAAAGAAATGTGTGGTATCAAGGGGGAGTCAGATATCTTCTTCCTCATGTACACCAGATATCTTCTTCCTCGTGTGCACCAAATGACTTCAGGACTTTCTACTCCTAAGGTCCTAATGTGCTGCCTGAAGTTATTGTGCTGTGGTGCCCGAAGGTGATGCTTGAAGATTTGTCAAACATGATGTCCTAACATCATTCAAGTATTCCCATGAAGATGATTCTCCTTGTTTGCTGTTCTCAGTAGCTACTGATGGCTACTGTTAGGTTTAGTAGTTGCTGATGACTACTGTCAGTAGTTTAGTATTGTGATTGCTGCTGTAATCTGAGTTGTAATGTTTATGTATTTGTTTTAGCCAAAATTTGCCAAAGGGGGAGAATGTTAGTTCTTTAATTTTAAGGGTTGGCATTAATTTTGTAAAACAAATAATAGCAGATATATGTTAGATATGATAGTTTATCTTGCTAAAAAAGAACGGGTTGAGCAAGAAGTCCTAGTGTGCAATGGAACATGTTGAGCTGAAGTAGTTACAACATCTGGAACAACATGTCGTATCAAGATGTCCCATGCAGGTTCATTCGACATCGCGCCAGAACTGAAGAGAACTTAGAATTCTGTTATGCCTTAACAGATGCAGAAGATTCAGGAAATAATATGCAATGTCTATGTGGCGCTGAATTAAAAGGTCTGAAGATTCAAGTCTGAAATTGAGAAGAATTTTGGAAAATATACACTTTCTAAATATGGATATATTTTAGGAAGTTATAGATTGAAGTCCTAATTTGTAGCAGAAGTTTTTGCTGACTTGTAGCAGCTTATTTGATGTGCTTTTGTAGGCCCAAATCCAGTCGGGAATAGGTTATATATAGATGTTTTGTAACCTAGTTTTGTAACGCAACCAAAGATGTAAAAGTTCTAGTATTAGGGTTGGTTCCTGTACCACTCGACCTGTGAGTTGGACAGTTTGTTAGTGTGATCCTCGAAGCTGTTAAGTAAGAGGAGTATTGTTCTTGGAGGAAGCTTTTAAGTAACTCTAAGTTGTGCCTTGGAAGGGAGTCTTCCTTGTTGAATCGTTGTATAGGTAAAGAGTCGTTGATGCAGTGGCGGATTGTCGATTGCTAGACATCATTGCGATGATTGGGAGTGAGAAGTGTTTCTCATATCTAGAGAGAATCTAGGTAAAGGGGTCATTGGGTAGTGATTGAGTGATAAGCTGTAAACGGAGAGTTTAGCTTTGAATTGATACTACTGATAGTGGACTTCATCCCTGGCTTGGTAGCCCCCAGAGTAGGTGTGTTAAACCGAACTAGGTTAACAATTCTTTGTGCCTTGCTTTTATCCTTTCAGTACCATAATTATTGCTATATACCTTTCCCTTTGTGATCATGTCAGACCAGATGTCGAACGGCATGTTCTAGGACATCTGAATTCTGCACATGTACCAGAATTTCAACTTGGATGAAACCATCAGTAGTTTCGTTGTTGACTCTGGCAAAACCTTCAGTAGCTTCGTTATTGATTCTGGCGAAACCTTCAGTAGTTTCGTTATTGACGCCATCAGTGGCCTCAGTAATGTAGTTCTCTATGATCTTTCTGTTATGGTCTTCAGTAACCTTAACCATCACAACCTGGTTCACGAAGTCATTAGTAACTTTGACCATGTCACATTTGTCGGCGGGATCCCCAACGACCTCCACCATATTCATGTTGTTCTCGAAGCCATCAGCAGCCTCGATCATATCCACGTTGTCGTCGAAGCCTTCAGCAACCTCGACCATGTTCACCACAGATGGCTCAGCGTAGTAGGATTCTAACACTTGTAAAGGGTTTGAATCCACCTTCATCTGGGGCTTCGACTTGTCGCCGAATTTGAGCATTCCATCTCTGATTGCATTTTGCACTAGATCCCTGAAAAGGAAACATTTAGACGTTTTATGACCCAAAAAATTATGATATTTACAAAAACTGTCTTTTTCTGCTGTTCTAAAGGAGGCACTTTAGTACCAGGTGGCACTATTATTTGGACATCCTTGACTAACAAATTAAATATTTCGCCACACTTTGTGACGTCGAACGTATAAGTTCTTTGGGGAACTTGTCGTTCTTTTCCGATTCGATTGGGTTTTTCCCATTCGACGGAGCCAAGACTTTGCAAGCATATGGCGGACCCTGTTTTAATTCTGCCAGATCGACCTCACGTTCGTCGAAATTCAATGATTCATCTTCGTCGTTGTCTTCGTAAACTTTGACATAGGATACTCTTTCTTTTTTATTCTTGTTAGCCCTAGCTTTTTCGGCTTTTAGTCTTTCGACCTGCCTAACCCTATCAGCCAATTGGGCCATGTCTCTTAAGTACTAGATATCTAATTTCTTTCTAATTGAGTAGTCGAGGCCTCCTGCAGCCATTTCGACTAACTCGTGTTCAGGCACCTGTGTAAAACACCTTGCCTTGAGCAACCTAAACCTATTTAGATAGTCATCAATTAGATCTGAGAACTTTCTCTTGACACTAGCCAATTCCTTCAAACTTATCTTTGCTTGTCCCATGTAGAATTGTTCATGAAATAATCTCTCCAATTAGGTCCAGGTATGTATCGAATTTGCAGGCAGAGTAGTAAACCAAGTAAAAGCGTTTTTTGTTAGTGAACTTGGGAAATATTTTATCTTCAAATTTTCATTATTTCCTATTTCGCCTGCTTCTATCAAATATCGTGCCACGTGTTCGACCGTCGATTCACTAGTATCTCCTGAAAATTTTGTAAACTTGGGAACCTTCCACCTTGGGGGTAAATCTTGCTGCAAGATATATTCAGATAAAGGGGAAGTATAGCTGGGCCTCTAGAGGCCCACATTTATGCCATTTCGTACCATAATCCTTTCGACCATGGCTGCCAAATTATTCTCTGCAGGCATTTCGTTATGTCGCATTTGTTGTATAATATTATCAGCATTTTGGTTGCTATTAACTAATACTACCCTTGGTTCTTGTGGGATATGAATTTTGACTCCTGGCTGTTCGACTGCCCCTCCTTGGTTCAACACATTCGCCTAAGGGATATTTGGTTGTCTTTGATTTATAGTAGGTTCCTCTTCGACGGCTACTCCTGGATTCTGAATTACACATTCCCTTTGGGGAGGTTGTGGGACACCAAAGAAATCGGCAATGCGCGTCATCTGTGCTGCCAATTATTGATTTGTTTGTGTAGTGTTTTGGATCAAAGGGTTAAATATAACCCCCATCTGTTTGGCTAGCATCTGAACCATATCATGGTTGCTCTCATCCATTTGTTGCCTAATTATTTGTGCAGAATTATTAGTAATGTTTGGCATATATGTTTGATATCCCGTTCCTAAAGGCTGACTAATCCTACCCATATGGTTTACACCAGAACCGAATCCTTGTAAAGGCGAAGTTACGTTAACCGTTGGCTCTGTAAATGCTGATGACATATTATGTAAACTTGCCATCACTGATGTTGCCATTCCATACGGTTGTTCTCGATTTAGTGGAGGCATGGAAAAACCAGATATAAAAGGCCTGTACATACTCCCTGAAGGGGGAGGGGTCATTTGAGGAATTTGGGGTCCCATAGTAGAAAAACTAGGCGCACTCTGAGGGATTGAATGTGTTGGTGTCGAACCCGTTGTTGATGGTATAGCCTCTGATACTGGTATTGAGGCCGTATTACCCCCAGTCGAAGGAATAGGGGGCGGTACTCCATCATTTGTGGAATTCTGATATTTATGGTATAGCCTCTGATACTGGTATTTATGGCTATCTTACCACTCCTTAGTCTCATGCAACGAAGCGAAGAAGGATTTTGTAAGAATAATGTAAAAATAAAGGTTTTAGATTGTCAATAGCACAAGGTCCCACTAGGCGTGCCAATTTGTTTGCCTTGAAAAATAGCAAACAACCGTTGGTCTCCTAATTTGTGAAAATTAGTTTACTTGCAGGATCGACCATACAAATCCTAGGACAACGTGCTTTAAGAGTTTTGACAATTTGTGTGAAAATCAAACCTTTTGTTCATTAAGTTCATCATCGTTTTCATAAACTGATGTAATTCGAATGAAAATGATAAAGTTTTGTTCTTAAAAGGAATAACGAAAACGTAATAAAAGTGCAAGAATGAAATTGAAGAAAAGTAGAATAAATTGGATGTAAATAACTTAGAACTTCATTGAAATGTAAAAAAGAAACTGGTGTTTTTCTAAACGTACATTTCTCAACGGTAACTCTTTTCTCTCACACGGTTACTTTGAGTATTTTGAGTAACTTGTACAAATTTTGAATACATACACCGAAATCTAACACTATGACTCCCTATTTATATACAATCGAAATAACCTCCAACAACGACCATTTCTTCTAATGGCGACAAATGCCATCATGCATGCCTTCACCTCTTAGATGTATTCCACGCGTCTTGCTTTCAAAACAAAATTCCCTCCTTTATTTAAATTTTAAAATATCTGTCGAAGTAAGACATTTGCCTAATCATGTCGAAATGGCTCTAATACTTAGAAAAATCTCCAGCTCTTCCATTCCAACTTAACCCTTATTTTTGACTGACCTTCTTCACAAGAAATAAATTGCTGTCGAAATGCTCTGGCAAATCTTAAACTTTTACCTCCTGAACAAAATCCAGACGCCGAAATTAGGAGCCTCCAGCTGTCTATTGACAAATTGAGGAACTGATCACCCTTAATCTCTTGTTGATAGTAGACTGGATCATGTTGGATGGAATAGACGTGTCTTGCGAGCTTAGATGGTGTGTGCAATGAATTATTTGGACTTAAGCCAAATGCTTACAGATTGTTGTGATAAGACAATTATTTTCTTGAACCTGAGAATGAAGAAGACTTGTTTATGTCTGCTAAGCAAGTGAATGAGTCGGTGCAAGATGGTGTTAAGGTGTTAATGTTGATGGCAACTTTGAGCACTGGTGAAAGTGGAGCAATTGATGCTTTACTAATTGTTCTTGAGTTTTCGGAAGTTTTTCCTGATGGGTTTAGTGATTTACCGCGGGAACGTGAAGTGGAGTTTTTGATCGACTTAGTTCCTGGAACTAGTCCGGTATCGATGGCTCCATCTCGTATGTCCGCATCAGAATTGAAAGAGCTGAAGAGTCAACTTGAAGATTTGCTTGAGAAGAGGTTTATTTGTGCGAGTGTGTCACCGTGGGGTGCGCCAGTTTTGTTAGTTAAAAAGAAGGAAGGTTCTATGAGACTTTGCGTGGATTTCAGACAATTGAACAAGGTGACTATCAAGAATACGTATCCACTTCTGAGTATTGATGATTTGATGGATCAATTGGTTGGTGTAAGTGTGTTCAGTAAGATAGATTTTTAGATCTGGGTATCATCAGATTCGTGTGAAGGCTGAAGATATTTAGAAGAATGCTTTTAGAATAAGGTATAGACATTATGAGTATTATGTGATGCCATTTGGTGTGACTAATGCACCAGGTGTATTTATGAAGTACATGAACAGGATTTTCCATCCCTATTTGGACAAGTTTGTGGTTGAGTTCATTGATGATATTTTGATCTATTTGAAAAGTGAAGAAGATCATGTTAAGCATCTGAATATTGTGTTATCTATGTTGAAAAAGAAGCAGTTGTATGCTAAGCTTTCTAAGTACGAGTTTTGGTTGAAGGAAGTGAGTTTCCTTGGCCATGTGATTTCGAGTAGAGGCATTGCAATTGATCCGTTGAAGGTTGAAGCTGTGTCGTAATGGGAAGCTCCAAAGTCAGTTTTTGAGATTAGAAGTTTTCTTGGTTTGACAGGTTATTATCGGAAATTCATTGAAGGATTTTCCAAGTTATCTTTTCCGTTGACACAGTTGACTAGGAAGGGTCAAGCTTTTGTTTGGGATGCAAAGTGTGAAGAAAGTTTCCAAGAGCTTAAGAGAAGATTGATGACAGCTCCTGTTTTGATTTTGTCGAATCCGGCTGAACCATTTGTTGTGTATTATAATGCTTCATTGATGGGTTTGAGAGGTGTGTTGATGCAACATCATCAAGTTGTAGCTTATGCTTCAAGGCAACTTAAAGTGCATGAGAGGAATTATCTGACGCATGACTTAGAGTTGGTCGTTGTTGTGTTTGTGTTGAAGCTTTGAAGGCATTATTTGTTTAGTACGAGATTTGAGGTGTATAGTGATCATAAGAGTTTGAAGTATCTCTTTGATCAGAAGGAATTGAATGCGAGGCAAAGGAGATAGTTGGAACTTTTGAAAGATTGTGATTTTGGTTTGAACTACCATCCGGGTAAAGCAAACGTGGTAGCTGATGCATTGAGTAGGAAATCTTTGCATATGTCGATGATGATGGTAAAAGAGTTAGAAATGATTGAACAATTCTGTGATTTGAGTTTGGTTTGTGAAGAGACTTCTTACGGAGTTAAGCTTGGTATGTTGAAGCTTACTAGTGGCATTCTTGATGAGATTCGAGAAGGTCAAAAATCTGATTTGAGTTTGGTTGATCGGTTGACTTTGATTAATCAAGGTTAAAGTGGTGATTTTCTGATTAATGAGAAGGTATCATGAGATGTCGTGATAGAGTTTGTGTTCCGGATATTGTTGAGCTGAAGAAGAGTATTCTTGAGGAAAGGCATCGTAGTGGATTGAGTATTCACCTCGGTGCTACTAAGATGTAAGTATTTTGGTGGAAGTGTGACTTAGGAGCTTGAGAGTCAGATGAGGGAGTCTTATCCCGAGTTGTTCGTTTGAGGTAATTTTCAAGGGTGAAAATCTTTTAAGTGGGGGAGGGTTGTAACACCCCAATTTTAGTAATTATTTATTTATATTAATTAATTAAGTGATTTTGTGAAATTATTTGATTTATGTGATTTATTTTATTTAAATAAATTATTTGATTTATGAAATTTATATACATTGTTTAATTTAATTGAATTATTGGAATTACATGAATTAATTGGTTTACTTACTTTATGTGAATTAATTGATTTAATTGATTTAATTGAAATATGTGATTCATTGAATGATTTGAAATAATGGATTTGTTTGTATTTATTTGAAATAATTGATTTATTTAGTTACTTGATTTATTTGGATTATTTAAATTAAGTGATTTAGTTAATTTATTCTATTTGGTAGAATAATATAGATTTACTAGAGTTATTAGTTGAGCTTATGTGGTGTGTGATTAGTAAGTGATATGTGTTGAGTTAGACCCACTTTGTTTAAGACATTTTAGGGTTTAAGAGAAACAAAAGATAGTAAGAATAGTGGAAACAGGAGAAGAAAAAGAAGAGAAGTGTAGAGGAAAGGAGAAGAGTGGAGAAGAAGAGGAACACAAGTCCAAGCTCAAGGAATTCATCCAAAACATAAGGTAAGGGTGGGTTTTCACTCAATTATTGGAACTATTGGTAATGATTAATGGGTAGAAATAGGTTTAGAGTAAAATCCCTAAAATTTTATTTGAGATTGAAATTATTAGGTTTTGATAATTAAGTTCTGAAAATATTAATTTTGTGTATTTAGAATTGATTTTTGGTAATAGTATAGAGACCCACTTAATATTTAGATTACTCATTTGAATTTGAAATATATATAATTTTGGAACAGTAGCGAAAAAGGGATTGAATATGAATGTTTCTACTGTTCATTACAGTAGCGGAAACTCAATAAGTAAGGATATGAAATGTGTTTCTCTTGTTTTATTACTATATACTGTATCCGCATGGAATTTAACACATGAAAGTGTAGAAATAGTTTAGATCATTAAAAGTATTTTCAAAGTGTGAACAATTGCAAACCTCGTTTCTCTAGACCCACTTAAGCAATGAAAAAAAATTTATTGTCATTGTGTAATATGAATTTTGAGTAATAAACATATATATAGTTGTTAAATATTGTGGGGAGTGGGGAATTAATAGGCACGTTAATGGTGTTAGTTATACTATTCATACCAATCAAATAGCATTATAACATTCCACTAAGTATCATGTGTGGCTTATATACTCTCTTTTTTTATCATTTCAATAAATAATTAAATTGATTTAATCGAATAAAATATTATCATATTGATTAAGTATATGATGAAATACTATTTTAATTTAAACAAATAGTAATTAATTAATAAAATTAATAAAAATAGTATTTAGTGAAAAATGTTATTGGAGAGGTGGGCGAGTTATGAAAATTACCTAGAGTAATTAATTAATTAACTAATATTATTTAATTTAATTAATATAAAATTTTTGTTTTTATTAATTATAGAAAGTAATATTTATATACTTAGGAATGGTAGCACAAATAACTGTTTTATGCTTAGCAACATTTTTCAATATAATTCTAATAAGTATTAATATGTTGCATAGAAGAACTAAGTGTTCCTGTAGCGATAATGCATAGGGGTATTAAAGAAATGCCTTTTTCTTCTATTTTGAACTGTGGCACATTAATATGATTCATTTCCTACTTTTATGAGTTGTAGAGCATGAAACTGATACATTCAATTCACATTTAATTCACCTGCTATGTTGTAGCATACAAGATGAAAATTATAACATGGCCCCTTTATATATATGTGATTCCTGTAGCGCATGGTTTAGTTAATTGACAATGCAATATTAGGCAATATAAATATAGTGACTACTTTATAAATGGAAATGTAGTATTTATATAATGGATGATGTAGCAAACAAGTTAGTAGAAATGAAGTTATATATATATATATATATATATATATATATATATATATATATATATATATAGTTCATATCCTATGATAATGTCATTTTTATATAAGAACATGAGAATGAATCTGAATCATTAGCTTTTAAAATAAATGGTTAAGATTATGTGTAGTTTTTGTTTTTCTCTCTCCTCCATTATTAAAATAAATGATGGAGGAGAGAGAAAAGAAACTGTCACATAATTGTTCAGATTCATTCTCATGTTCTCACATAAAAATGACATTTTCATATGATATGTTCCCTATATATATATATATATATATATATATATATATATATATATATATATACACACATAATTATTATTATTTTATTAATATTATTTTATGAATATTGAATGTTTATTAATTATTGGAAATTTTATTAAATATTGAAACTTTATTAAATATTGATTATTTAATTAAATATTGATTATTTATTTAAAATATTGATTGTTTATTTAAAATATTAATTATATAATTAGATATTGATTATTTAATTAGATATTAATTATTTAAGTTAGATATTTGTTATTTATTTAAATATTAATTATTCATTCAACTATTGATTATTTATTAAAATGTTGATTATTTATTAGGTAATGATAGTTGTTAAAATATTGATTATTTATCGAATATTGAATAATTATTGAATATTGAATTGAGTAGTGAATATATATTGAATATCGAATTTTGAATTAGTAGAGATTGATTAATTATTCTATGTTCAATTGATGATGTGTGCTTTGTGAATTAAGATGGAATTGTGTTGATACTTGTGTAGTGTTTGCTAACTGTGGTGATGATGTTTAAAGTATGAGTACCTTAATTATGAAAATGTGTTTGTGTGTGCAATTGTGTGATAATTTAAGTGTGATGAATTATTGATGATATGCTTGGATATTAAGATTAGGGAATTGTCTTAATTGCATATGATTGTTGATTGCATACGCATCATTTGTGTCAAGAGGCAATGCTTGTTAGTTCCGTGGGAGCTAGTGACTTGTCCCAAACCTAGAGTGGGGTTTGAAAGCTTATGGGATGGGCTTTTGTTTGTTATTGGTCTAGGGGACGGACCCGGTTTAAGTGTAAAAATCGAAAAATAATAACAAGTGTTGGTACCACATGGCATGAGTTGTATTGACTCTTGCATCGAGTCACATTGCGTATTTGTTTGATTATATGAGATTATGTGTATTTATGTGAATTGTTGAATCTGTGAAATTGTGGATTGTGAATACACTTGTGAATGGTATGGTTACTTAAGCAATACTTTGTTGATGAAACTTTGAAGTGTGAGAATAATTATGATTATGCTTGTATGCCCTAAATTATATATTATCTTATAATTTCAATAATTATGTGGATTCTCACCCTTCTGTTGGAATGGTGCTTTATACGACATCGCTCAAGTACCAAGGAGTAGAGTTGCTTCTAGCGCGAGGTAGCCGTTGGAGTAGCTTGTCTTAGTTTTCTTATTTATGTTGGGTCGAGTCATGCTCTGGTCATGTAACACTGGGGATATTTCGGTTTATGTTTTCAGAGATACTTTATGTACTCTACTACATTTTGTTATTGTTATTTTGAATTATATGAAGTATTGGCTTTTATGCTTAAGTATTGATTATGAATGAGATGAGCATGAGACTTTCATTATGTCTATTATGATTTGAAGTAAATCCAATGTTACATGCTAATGTGAAAGTGTATGAAAAACATGAATTTATTTTAAGTGTATTTGAGCATGAAAGGTGTTTGTGTGAGGTTTTAAAAATATATGTGACACCCTTTTGTGAGATGCATGATAAATTACTCTGATTATTTGTATATATTCTGTGGGGTTTAGAAGGGTGTTACATTAGTGGTATCAGAGTCTGGTTGGTCCATCCGGCTAGGTTGTCTAATATTGTTTGTTCCCTAGTATGCGACATGTGTGTGAAAACATTGTCGGTACACGTTTGTTTTTCTAACCTTTTGTCTGCATGAGTGGGATTGAAACAAGTGGGGGAGAAGCATGTGCTTCTCCAAGATGCTTCAAGTGTGTAGTGGTGGCTCAGCATGTCGTTGAACGCTATTATAGTTTGGTAAAGATGGCTTATGCCCCATCATGATTGCCGGCTGTTGTTTGCCTTGAAAAATAGCAAACAATCGCTGGTCTCCTAATTTGTGAAAATTAGTTTACTTGCACGATCGACCATACAAATCCTAGGACAATGTGCTTTAAAAGTTTTGACAATTTGTGTGAAAATCAAACCTTTTGTTCATTAAGTTTATCATCGTTTTCATAAACTAATGTAATTCGAATGAAAATGATAAAGTTTTGTTCTTAAAAGGAATAACGAAAACGTAATAAAAGTGCAAGAATGAAATTGCAGAAAATTAGAATAAATTGCATGTAAATAACTTAGAACTTCATTGAAATGTAAAAAAGAAACTGGTGTTTTTCCAAACGTACATTTCTCAACGATAACTCTTTTCTCTCACACGGTTACTTTGAGTATTTTGAGTAACTTGTACAAATTTTGAATACACACACTGAAATCTAACACTATGACTCCCTATTTATATACAGTCGAAATAACCGCCAACAACGGCCATTTCTCCTAATGGCGATAAATGGCATCCTGCATGCCTTCACCTCTTAGATGTATTCCACGCGTCTTGCTTTCAAAACAAAATTCCCTCCTTTATTTAAATTTCAAAATATCTGTCAAAGCAAGGCCTTCGCCTAATCATGTCGAAATGGCTCTAATACTTAGAAAAATCTCCAGCTCTTTCATTCCAACTTAACCCTTATTTTCGACTAACCTTCTTCACAAGAAATAAATTGCTGTCGAAATGCTCTGGCAAATCTTAAACTTTTGCCTCCTGAACAAAATCCATGCGCCGAAATTAGGAGCCTACAAATTGCCCCCCAGAAAATGCATTTTCGACAAAGGAGAAAAAGCATTTTTTGACAACATAATTCGACGCCTTAAATCATTTCGACGAAATAACTGTTCATATGACTTGACATTGGTGACGTCATAGTCATCATTACACTTTTCTGAAACGTCTCCTCAGCCCACGTTTTAAGGTCATTTTTAATCATCATGATCCTAGTCCCTAGGAGACCGTGGGTCAAAAATAATTGTCACCGTCCAATCAATCCATTCCTGGCTAACACGTGTCCCACGATTCTTTTCATTAAATGTTGAATAGTAACCACTTCAGTCTCCCTTTTACCACTTATAAATCATTGGAAATTTTCCTCAATTCACTTTTCCCACTTCTCTTTCTCTTACACAAGAAACTCACTTCACGCAACTTCATCTTCTTCATTTTTTTCTCTGAACTTTCTATGATCAACCATGTCTTCTTCTACAGCTCCTCAAGGAACCAACACCAAGAACAGAGATTCCCAAAAATCCAAAGGCTTGCCACCTGTTCACAGGATTCTTGGTCCAAGTGTTGTGGGGAACCAGCAATATGTACCAGAACCTCCCAACGAAGAAGAGAAAAGATGTATTTACCAGTCACATGTATTAATCCCCATTCTTATTTTTGGTAAATCCCATGCAATCTTAGGACCTTTGCCTGATTTAAAGTTAAATCCCTTAAAAGTAAAGGAATTTTTCCCAGCTTATCACCGTTATAAGCCAATAGCTAATGGATTTAGACCTAGGACTGAGAAAGAAATAGCCATAGATGAAAAATCCAAAGTAGATGGTTAAGGGTCACCCTCTGGGGAAACCATAAGTCTAGAGTATATTAACAACTTTAGGATTTTTAGGTCTTGCCCCCTGTCGAAAGACCCATCTGACTAATTATATTGGCTCACAAAAATAGAGGCAATCAAATCTGAGGCTTGGAAAGCCATGGGCATTTTCGACCTTATCCAGTTGTCGAAAGTAGGAACTAGATATTGCCCATCTATGCTTTTGGCTCTCCTTTACTTTTGGGATAATACCTACAACAATTTTCACCTTCCTTGTGGAATGATCACCCCCACCCTTTTCGACGTAGCTATCATCACTGGCCTTAGCCCACTTGGGTGGATTATGATCCCAACCTCTTGTTTGACGATTCCATAGGTTTCGACACCAATAAGGCTACCTTTACCTCATACATCACGAATTATCATGATAAGGAAACTAAGGAAGTCTCAAACCAAGAGCACGTGGCCTTCTTATCCCTCTGGCTATCAAGATGCATCTAAAGCCAGATTATAAACATACCATAGACAATCTGCTACTTCCAATCCTTCAAGCCATAAAACTGGAAGAGTTCATTCCATACAACTAATGCAGACACCAATTGACCACAGGCTGATTTACACTGCTACAGCACACAGACTCTTTGATGCATTTTCCCTACAATATTGTCCTCAGACAGTTTAGCTCAAACAAGGATCATCTCCTCCTCTTCTGCTATCAAGATTACTACCTTTTCTTCAACCAGCTCCAGCTGAAATGCTATGACATTATGAATAGCATCTCAAAAATTGTTCAACTTCACAACTTCAGTGATCCTTCAAAACAGCTACAATCTAATAGGTCTTTGACTTAGCTTTTCCCATAAACTGCTGATGTGTAGCGCGATGTCTAGACATTGACATATTAAGCACAACTTCATTCTTGATGAAACTTCCTCCTCATTAGGTCACCACAACTAAGCTTAAAAGATGACTTATCAAGATCTTCACTCCCGCATAAAAGATTTGACAGTGATACTCTTTTGCTTTGGCTCCACCCTCTTCTTTCATTGATAAAGAAGGAATCAATGTTCTGGACTGAATGGTCTTCAATGCCTGATTTGAAATATATTCTTCTAAAAAAAACAGAAACTTCCATGTCATACACTCTTTAATAAGATCCATTCACCTTTTGATCACTTCTCTCCCAAAACAAGGATATGAGATAATCCTCAAGTATCTAGCCAAGCGGTTGAAGCTGTCTTGCATAAACTACAACATCATAGAATATCCTGCTGAGGAGTCCAAACTCTAATGTCTTTCCAAGAGAATACCTTCCTAGAATCTCAACACCAGAGATACAAGAACCAACCAGGGTTACAACAGATACCATGCAGCGGAACACATAACAACTCCTCAACAACCTTCAGGCACAACTCAATAATCCTCGCACACCAGCACCATAAACCAAGTGCCAACAAATCAAACTCACAACAGCAGTTCTCCTGATAACAACAGACAGGTCCAATACATACTCTATCATGAATCGTCCATCCTTCACTTCAAGGGATCTACAAACAACTATATGAACTTACCAAGTCCATAACTCAGCAAAACTATCTTCCTTACTCATGAACCAGAAAGTATCTTCCCTAGATCTCATCCAGAAACAGACAGAATGCCTGCTCTGATACAAATTGAAATTCTGGTACAGACATGTGATGTTAAGTGCGATGTCACAACATCAATATCTGCTTTATGAACAAGACACTAAAAGCCTGTGATGTTATGTGTGATGTTATAACAACACACTCTGCAATGTAAAACAACAGAAAAGCACACAAGGATTGTTCACCCAGTTCGGTCTAACAACCTACATCTGGGGGCATACCAAGCCAGGAAGGAAGTCCACTATTAGTAGTATCAAATTACAGAATCAACAGACCAGTTGACAATCTACCTAATTTAATCACTACCCAATGACCCTTCTACTTAAGTCCTCCCTAGGTAAGAGACTCCATCTCACTCCCAATCATCACAATGATGTCTAGCAGTCAACATCTCCGCATCTGCATCAACAGCTTGATTTCCAACAACTCTCCAAACACATGGAAGTCACACTTCCATGACACACCTTGGAGTTGCTTCAAAGCTTCCTCCAAGAACAATACATCTCTTACCTACAGGCTTCGAGATAAACACGATGACCATCCCACAAACCGGGTGGTTCATCAACCAACACATCCCTTATAATCTACATGATGGCTAGTTTTCTAAAACTAGGTTACAATGCTTCTATTTATAACCTATTTCCCAACTGGATTTGGTCCTTCAAATCACAACAAATCTTCTGTACCAAATCTGCAAAAGATTCTGCTACTAAAAAGATCTTCAATCAAATCTTCAATTAAATCTTCAATCAAATATTCATATTTTAAATACTCAATCTTTACTCGATTTTATCTTTAATCTTCCACACCTTTAAATCAGCTCCACATAATATTTCCAGGATATTATGTATCTTTTAAATCTTCACTTTTTAATTCAGCTTCAAGAACTTCTCCACACAAATAGGAACAATTCTCCATGTCTATTTGCACAAAAATAGTAACAAACTATTCTCCACAAGATATGCAGAATTAATTGTATCAGAATAAATCTACTCCAATAAATTCGCCTGCAATCTCTGATTCTCTTCAGTAGAATATCTCATTAACACGCGCAGCCCTAAAAACATCACAAACTGATGTTCTGGTATAGTGATGTCAAGACATCACTTATAACATCAGCATACAAAACTACCAACCCTGCAACAGCTAATGATAAGAACCAATGTTATGACATCAGACATATGACATCAACATTGTTCAACTTTGTTTTACCAAAATTTCAGCCAACACAAGAACTAGCAATCTCCCCCTTTGGCTAATTTTGGCTAAAACAAACTCTGCTACCATCAGAGAACCCAGCTGTGGATAAACTCACTAACCACCTAGCAGCAGCAACTCTTTAACAAGCTGCACAAACTCACTTTCAAATCAGCATAGGGCAAACTCCCCCTCAAACCAAGAACCAGCTCACAGCTGTTCATACACTCTCCCCCTACACTGCTGCACCATATCAGAAAAGGCTTCACAAGCACACCTTGGCAACTCTCTCCCCCTTTTTAGCCACAATTGGACAAACTCTGAACATCGCAGCAAGCACAAACAAATTCCAAAATCAAACTCTGAATCATCCAACCAATATGCTCAGAACAAAATCCAGACTCAGCAGCTACTACTGTACATACTCTCCCCCTTTATGGCCAAAAATTTACAAACATTGGTGTAAATGTATACTTCTGATTCAATCCAATGACACACAAATCTATAGAACCAGGTCTAAACTGTCAAGTACACCACGAACTTCACCAGTAACAAAATGTCACGACATCTTGTCTGACATTACAATCTGGATAAATAACTTCTTCAACAAAAGATCAACTCTCCATATCGAAGATAACCAGTGCTCCTTTGCAAGAAGAACACCTTAAATGAATGGAAAACATAAGACTCATCTTCATGTCTTCAAGAGCGCACCCTCTGTTCAACACATCTGTTGAACGCATTCACTTAATGCTTAATCCTCAAACAATCTAAATACCAGAACTCACATGATTCCCTCTTGGTTTGTTATCTTCTCAAGCTCCAAAACTCACATCTTGCCAAGCTGATTAACTTCTCTCAGTAATATCCACAGGAATGATCACAATGAACTCCTTGATCATAACATTTGGAAAAACCAGACACAGTCTTCATCCATCATACACACACAATGCCTTCCACTGAACTCACACACCAAGACAAGTGTGACATCTCCCATCAATAAGGACCCTCACAAAGCTCTTCCAAAATCTGCAGAGAAAAATAAATTCTCCCATACACAACCAAAGTTGTCCTTCAGACTTCTCCTCAGAAGCATGTGCGCATATGATTCAAACACTTAGCTTCACATGGCTAGAACCATTCATGTCCACAAACAGCCTAATGTCATAACATGTTATCTGACATTATATCCTCATAAGAGGCAACCCATCTCCACAAGCTTGATCATCATGCAAGCTTCACAATTTGTGCACCTTTGCAGCAAGATCCATAGACACGGACTCCCCCTGTCATGGTAAACTAGTGCTCTAGATGGAGATAAATTTTTAAGCACACTTGCTGAGCACATTCATTTTGGTACCACTGTCCCTTATTAGCAGTCACTCACACATGAAGTCATAATTAGGCTATTCATAAGGATCACCAACCTCCTTCAAAGGCAGTCATTTTCTATCATACTCTTCACCTTCAGACTTCCAATCAATCAATTAATACCTGATCTACTTCAGTCTTCTCCATCCAAGGTAGACCTTCTACTTCATCATTCTCCCGTATGACTATGTAGACGCTCCTCAATCAAATAATGTCCCACCACTATGATGCTCTACCAACTGAACTTACTATCAGCATAGTAATCCAAACTGAACAAAGTGTCACCAACTTGAACAAAGAGAGCTTCAGAAAGCCAGAGAGGACTAAACTCTCATCCACCAAAAGAAGGTATACTTCCATCCTCAACCTAGAACTTCTGCCAAAAGCTCCAAGAGAATTAGAACCTCCTTACATTTTCAACTAAATACTCTTCTGCATAAGAGCAATCAGTTTCAAGCATCCTGCTTGAATGCACACAATGAAACCAACCAAATTCCACCTTTTGATTGATCTCAATCTTCTTCAGAACTCCCACAAGATATCCTGATCCACCTATAAAACCAGATCTTCAAGTCATATGAACTACTTGCTCCAAATCAAGACATCTTGGATTCACCAAGCCTCTTAGTCATGTAACATCTTCTCAAACCACAGCTCCCACAAACTGTATGAGATAGATCTTTTTGAAGCATCTATAACTTCCATTACTGTAGATCACCTCTATCTTAAGCTGATGTGCCACATCACCAGCTGAGACTTCTGATGTTAAGTTAGATGTCAAAACATTATGATATCCAACTGTTGAATTCAGCTCTTCCTTCTGCCACTTAGAAGAACCTCCTCCCTTTGCAGAAACAGATTTCCATGCTCTCATAGACTTGATTCAACAATCAAGTTTGAGTAGACAACCTCCATCCTGCTCAGAAACTCCAAAGACTTCAAACCTACCACATCTGAATCTTCAGAAAATAAGTAGTCCAAGACTACCCCATAGCTATACCAAAGAATGTCACTTCCCTTAGTAGAGCCTTCAGTAGAAAGCCAGAGATAACATCCACATATCCTCGACTTTCACACAACAAAACCCATGCTCCAAAGCACCTAGATCAGAAATAAACTGATCCAACCATCAATACTATGATGTCTTCATGGTCTTCCATCTCCATCTTCAACAACATAATTCAGGTCGTCACACACCAACACGCCACATAGAGAAAAGTAAATTCTCAACACTTCTGTAGTCCTGCACTTTTACTTCAGACATATACATAGTCTCCCGTCAATGTATATTGTCATTAGTTGAATGCACAACATCTTAGATAATTGCTCAGCCCCCGTCAGAGTATTCACTATCGGTTAGATGCACAACCTTATCAAAAGCAGACAAATACTCAACTACTGTCAAGCTATTTATCATATGTGATAAGGTAACCTTCTCACACAAGGTACGACATTTGATCTGATATGACATTCTTTTCCTGCACACTTAAGGCACTAGCTGATCCCTCTTTTGTTAATCCATACCACTGATCACTTCAGATTAGGTAAGTGGCTTGACCTGATACTTCACCATGAGCACAACTAACTTTCTTTGGCTGAGAAAGCAAAGAACTGAAATGATGTTTCAACATCAGTTTCGACATCAGTCTGTATCACATTAACTAACTGCTATGGCTCTGGAGACAACACCCATATTAATCCACACAAATCTCTTGTAGGGAACACACGAGACCATATCACCATCTGATCAACTTCCAAGATCAGACCAACAACCTTGCAGTAACTTGCATAACACACTCTTCCAGAAGCTTCTTCTTATACGCACAAGGTTCAGACCTCTTGTTTAACTGAAGAGTGGTAACTTCCATCCTTCTGCATCTAAAGCCAGAGTATAAACATACCATAGACAATCTGCTACTTCCAATCCTTCAAGCCACAAAATTGGAAGAGTTCATTACATACAACTAATGCAGACACCAATTAACCACAGGCTGATTTACACTGCTACTGCACACAGACTCTTTGATGCATTTTCCCTACAATATTGTCCTCAGACAGTTTAGCTCAAACAAAGATCATCTCCTCCTCTTCTGCTATCAAGATTACTACCTTTTCTTCAACCAGCTCCAGCTGAAATGCTATGACATTATGAACAGCATCTCAAAAATTGTTCAACTTCACAACTTCAGTGATCCTTCAAAACAGCTACAATCTAATAGGTCTTTGACTTAGCTTTTCCCATAAACTGCTGATGTGTAGCGCGATGTCTAGACATTGACATATTAAGCACAACTTCATTCTTGATGAAACTTCCTCCTCATTAGGTCACCACAACTAAGCTTAAGAGATGACTTATCAAGATCTTCACTCCCGCATGAAAGATTTGACAGTGAAACTCTTTTGCTTTGGCTCCACCCTCTTCTTTCATTGATAAAGAAGGAATCAATGTTCTGGACTGAATGGTCTTCAATGCCTGATTTGAAATATATTCTTCTAAAAAAACAGAAACTTCCATGTCATACACTCTTTAATAAGATCCATTCACCTTTTGATCACTTCTCTCCCAAAACAAGGATATGAGATAATCCTCAAGTATATAGCCAAGCGGTTGAAGCTGTCTTGCATAAACTACAACATCATAGAATATCCTGCTGAGGAGTCCAAACTCTAATGTCTTTCCAAGAGAATACCTTCCTAGAATCTCAACACCAGAGATACAAGAACCAACCAGGGTTACAACAGATACCATGCAGCGGAACACATAACAACTCCTCAACAACCTTCAGGAACAACTCAATAATCCTCGCACACCAGCACCATAAACCAAGTGCCAACAAATCAAACTCACAACAGCAGTTCTCCTGATAACAACAGACAGGTCCAATACATACTCTATCATGAATCGTCCATCCTTCACTTCAAGGGATCATACAAACAACTATATGAACTGACCAAGTCCATAACTCAGCAAAACTATCTTCCTTACTCATGAACCAGAAAGTATCTTCCCTAGATCTCATCCAGAAACAGACAGGATGCCTGCTCTGATACCAATTGAAATTCTGGTACATACATGTGATGTTAAGTGCGATGTCACAACATCAATATCTGCTTTATGAACAAGACACTAAAAGCATGTGATGTTATGTGTGATGTTATAACAACACACTCTGCAATGTAAAACAACAAAAAAGCACACAAGGATTGTTCACCCAGTTCGGTCTAACAACCTACATCTGGGGGCATACCAAGCCAGGAAGGAAGTCCACTATTATTAGTATCAAATTACAGAATCAACAGACCAGTTGACAATCTACCTAATTTAATCACTACCCAATGACCCTTCTACTTAAGTCCTCCCTAGGTAAGAGACTCCATCTCACTCCCAATCATCACAATGATGTCTAGCAGTCAACATCTCCGTCAGTGCATCAACAGCTTAATTTCCAACAACACTCCAAACACATAGAAGTCACACTTCCATGACACACCTTAGAGTTGCTTCAAAGCTTCCTCCAAGAACAATACATCTCTTACCTACAGGCTTCGAGATAAACACGATGACCATCCCACAAACCGGGTGGTTCATCAACCAACACAGCCCTTATAATCTACATGATGGCTGGTTTTCTAAAACTAGGTTACAATGCTTCTATTTATAACCTATTTCCCAACTGGATTTGGGCCTTTAAATCACAACAAATCTTCTGTACCAAATCTGCAAAAGATTCTGCTACTAAAAAGGTCTTCAATCAAATCTTTAATTAAATCTTCAATCAAATCTTCATATTTTAAATACTCAATCTTTACTCGATTTTATCTTTAATCTTCCACACCTTTAAATCAGCTCCACATAATATTTCCAGGATATTATGTATCTTTTAAATCTTCACTTTTTAATTCAGCTGCAAGATCTTCTCCACACAAATAGGAACAATTCTCCATGTCTATTTGCACAAAAATAGTAACAAACTATTCTCCACAAGATATGCAGAATTAATTGTATCAGAATAAATCTACTCAAATAAATTCGCCTGCAATCTCTGATTCTCTTCAGTAGAATATCTCATTAACACACGCAGCCCTAAAAACATCACAAACTGGTGTTCTGATGTTCTGGTATAGTGATGTCAAGACATCACTTATAACATCAGCATACAAAACCTCCAACCCTGCAACAGCTAATGATAAGAACCAATGTTATGACATCAGACATATGACATCAACATTGTTCAACTTTGTTTTACCAAAATTCCAGCCAACACAAGAACTAACAATCTCCCCCTTTGGCTAATTTTGGCTAAAACAAACTCTGCTACCATCAGAGAACCCAGCAGTGGATAAACTCACTAACCACCTAGCAGCAGCAACTCTTTAACAAGCTGCACAAACTCACTTTCACATCAGTATAGGGCAAACTCCCCCTCAAACCAAGAACCAGCTCACAGCTGTTCATACACTCTCCCCATAAACTGCTGCACCATATCAAAAAAGGCTTCACAACCACACCTTGGCAACACACCTTGGCAACTCTCTCCCCATTTTTAGCCATAATTGGACAAACTCTGAACATCGCAGCAAGCACAAACAAATTCCAAAATCAAACTCTGAATCATCCAACCAATATGCTCAGAACAAAATCCAGACTCAGTAGCTACTACTGTACATACTCTGCCCCTTTATGGCCAAAAATTTACAAACATTGGTGTAAATGTATACTTCTGATTCAATCCATTGACACACAAATCTATAGAACTAGGTCTAAACTGTCAAGTACACCACGAACTTCACCAGTAACAAAATGTCACGACATCTTGTCTGACATTACAATCTGGATAAACAACTTCTTCAACAAAAGATCAACTCTCCATATCGAAGATAACCAGTGCTCCTTTGCAAGAAGAACACCTTAAATGAATGGAAAACATAAGACTCATCTTCATATCTTCAAGAGCGCACCCTCTGTTCAACACATCTGTTGAACGCATTCACTTAATGCTTAATCCTCAAACAATCTAAATACCAGAACTCACATGATTCCCTCTTGGTTTGTTATCTTCTCAAGCTCCAAACCTCACATCTTGCCAAGCTGATTAACTTCTCTCTGTAATATCCACAGGAATGATCACAATGAACTCCTTGATCATAACATTTGGAAAAACCAGACACAGTCTTCATCCATCATACACACACAATGCCTTCCACTGAACTCACACACCAAGACAAGTGTGACATCTCCCATCAATAAGGACCCTCACAAAGCTCTTCCAAAATCTGCAGAGAAAAATAAATTCTCCCATACACAACCAAAGTTGTCCTTCAGACTTCTCCTCAGAAGCATGTGCGCATATGATTCAAACACTTAGCTTCACATGGCTAGAACCATTCATGTCCACAAACAGCCTAATGTCATAACATGTTATCTAACATTATATCCTCATAAGAGGCAACCCATCTCCACAAGCTTGATCATCATGCAAGCTTCACAATTTGTGCACCTTTACAGCAAGATCCATAGACACGGACTCCCCCTGTCATGGTAAACTAGTGCTCTAGATGGAGATAAATTTTTAAGCACACTTGCTGAGCACATTCATTTTGGTACCACTGTCCCTTATTAGCAGTCACTCACGCATGAAGTCATAATTAGGCTATTCATAAGGATCACCAACCTCCTTCAAAGGCAGTCATTTTCTATCATACTCTTCACCTTCAGACTTCCAATCAATCAATTAATACCTGATCTACTTCAGTCTTCTCCATCCAAGGTAGACCTTCTACTTCATCATTCTCCCGTATGACTATGTAGACGCTCCTCAATCAAATAATGTCCCACCACTATGATGCTCCACCAACTGAACTTACTATCAGCATAGTAATCTAAACTGAACAAAGTGTCACCAGCTTGAACAAAGAGAGCTTCAGAAAGCCAGAGAGGACTAAACTCTCATCCACCAAAAGAAGGTATACTTCCATCCTCAACCTAGAACTTCTGCCAAAAGCTCCAAGAGAATTAGAACCTCCTTACATTTTCAACTAAATACTCTTCTGCACAAGAGCAATCAGTTTCAAGCATCCTGCTTGAATGCACACAATGAAACCAACCAAATTCCACCTTTTGATTGATCTCAATCTTCTTCAGAACTCCCACAAGATATCCTGATCCACCTATAAAACCAGATCTTCAAGTCATATGAACTACTTGCTCCAAATCAAGACATCTTGGATTCACCAAGCCTCTTAGTCATGTAACATCTTCTCAAACCACAGCTCCCGCAAACTGTATGAGATAGATCTTTTTGAAGCATCCATAACTTCCATTACTGTAGATCACCTCTATCTTAAGCTAATGTGCCACATCACCAGCTGAGACTTCTGATGTTAAGCTAGATGTCAAAACATTATGATATCCAACTGTTGAATTTAGCTCTTCCTTCTGCCACTTAGAAGAACCTCTTCCCTTTGCAGAAACAGATTTCCATGCTCTCATAGACTTGATTCAACAATCAAGTTTGAGTAGACAACCTCCATCCTGCTCAGAAACTCCAAAGACTTCAAACCTACCACATCTGAATCTTCAGAAAATAAGTAGTCCAAGACTACCCCATAGCTATACCAAAGAATGCCACTTCCCTTAGTAGAGCCTTCAGTAGAAAGCCAGAGATAACATCCACATATCCTCGACTTTCACACAACAAAACCCATGCTCCAAAGCACCTAGATCAGAAATAAACTGATCCAACCATCAATACTATGATGTCTTCATGGTCTTCCATCTCCATCTTCAACAACATAATTCAGGTCGTCACACACCAACACGCCACATAGAGAAAAGTAAATTCTCAACACTTCTGCAGTCCTGCACTTTTACTTCAGACATATACATAGTCTCCCGTCAACGTATATTGTCATTAGTTGAATGCACAACATCTTAGATAACTGCTCAGCCCCTGTCAGAGTATTCACTATCGGTTAGATGCACAACCTTATCCAAAGCAGACAAATACTCAACTACTGTCAAGCTATTTATCATATGTGATAAGGTAACCTTCTCACACAAGGTACGACATTTGATCTGATATGACATTCTTTTCCTGCACACATGAGGCACTAGCTGATCCCTCTTTTGTTAATCCACACCACTGATCACTTCAGATTAGGTAAGTGGCTTGACCTGATACTTCACCATGAGCACAACTAACTTTCTTTGGCTGAGAAAGCAAAGAACTGAAATGATGTTTCAACATCAGTTCCGACATCAGTCTGTATCACATTAACTAACTGCTATGGCTCTGGAGACAACACCCATATTAATCCACACAAATCTCTTGTAGGGAACACACGAGACCATATCACCATCTGATCAACTTCCAAGATCAGACCAACAACCCTGCAGTAACTTGCATAACACACTCTTCCAGAAGCTTCTTCTTATACGCACAAGGTTCAGACCTCTTGTTTAACTGAAGAGTGGTAACTGCCATCCTTCTGCATCTAAAGCCAGAGTATAAACATACCATAGACAATCTGCTACTTCCAATCCTTCAAGCCACAAAACTGGAAGAGTTCATTCCATACAACCAATGCAGACACCAATTGACCACAGGCTGATTTACACTGCTACTGCACACAGACTCTTTGATGCATTTTCCCTACAATATTGTCCTCAGACAGTTTAGCTCAAACAAGGATCATCTCGTCCTCTTCTGCTATCAAGATTACTACCTTTTCTTCAACCAGCTCCAGCTGAAATGCTATGACATTATGAACATCATCTCAAAAATTGTTCAACTTCACAACTTCAGTGATCCTTCAAAACAGCTACAATCTAATAGGTCTTTGACTTACCTTTTCCTATAAACTGCTGATGTGTAGCGCGATGTCTAGACATTGACATATTAAGCACAACTTCATTCTTGATGAAACTTCCTCCTCATTAGGTCACCACAACTAAGCTTAAGAGATGACTTATCAAGATCTTCACTCCCGCATGAAAGATTTGACAGTGATACTCTTTTGCTTTGGCTCCACCCTCTTCTTTCATTGATAAAGAAGGAATCAATGTTCTGGACTGAATGGTCTTCAATGCCTGATTTGAAATATATTCTTCTAAAAAAAACCGAAAATTCCATTTTATACACTCTTTAATAAGATCCATTCACCTTTTGATCACTTCTCTCCCAAAACAAGGATATGAGATAATCCTCAAGTATCATGCCAAGCGGTTGAAGCTGTCTTGCATAAACTACAACATCCTAGAATATCCTGCTGAGGAGTCCAAACTCTAATGTCTTTCCAAGATAATACCTTCCTAGAATCTCAACACCAGAGATACAAGAACCAACCAGGGTTACAACAGATACCATGCAGCGGAACACATAACAACTCCTCAACAACCTTCAGGCACAACTCAATAATCCTCGCACACCAGCACCATAAACCAAGTGCCAACAAATCAAACTCACAACAGCAGTTCTCCTGATAACAACAGACAGGTCTAATACATACTCTATCATGAATCGTCCATCCTTCACTTCAAGGGATCATACAAACAACTATATGAACTGAGCAAGTCCATAACTCAGCAAAACTATCTTCCTTACTCATGAACCAGAAAGTATCTTCCCTAGATCTCATCCAAAAATAGACAGGATGCCTGCTCTGATACCAATTAAAATTCTGGTACAGACATGTGATGTTAAGTGCGATGTCACAACATCAATATCTGCTTTATGAACAAGACACTAAAAGCATGTGATGTTATGTGTGATGTTACAACAACACACTCAGCAATGTAAAACAACAGAAAAACACACAAGGATTGTTCACCCAGTTTGGTCTAACAACCTACATCTGGGGGCATACCAAGCCAGGAAGGAAGTCCACTATTAGTAGTATCAAATTACAGAATCAACAGACCAGTTGACAATCTACCTAATTTAATCACTACCCAATGACCCTTCTACCTAAGTCCTCCCTAGGTAAGAGACTGTATCTCACTCCCAATCATCACAATGATGTCTAGCAGTCAACATCTCCGCCACTGCATCAACAGCTTGATTTCCAACAACACTCCAAACACATAGAAGTCACACTTCCATGACACACCTTGGAGTTGCTTCAAAGCTTCCTCCAAGAACAATACATCTCTTACCTACAGGCTTCGAGATAAACACGATGACCATCCCACAAACCGGGTGGTTCATCAACCAACACAGCCCTTATAATCTACATGATGGCTGGTTTTCTAAAACTAGGTTACAATGCTTCTATTTATAACCTATTTCCCAACTGGATTTGGGCCTTCAAATCACAACAAATCTTCTGTACCAAATCTGCAAAAGATTCTGCTACTAAAAAGATCTTCAATCAAATCTTCAATTAAATCTTCAATCAAATCTTCATATTTTAAATACTCAATCTTTACTCGATTTTATCTTTAATCTTCCACACCTTTAAATCAGCTCCACATAATATTTCCAGGATATTATGTATCTTTTAAATCTTCACTTTTTAATTCAGCTGCAAGATCTTCTCCACACAAATAGGAACAATTCTCCATGTCTATTTGCACAAAAATAGTAACAAACTATTCTCCACAAGATATGCATAATTAATTGTATCAGAATAAATCTACTCTAATAAATTCGCCTGCAATCTCTGATTCTCTTCAGTAGAATATCTCATTAACACGCGCAGCCCTAAAAACATCACAAACTGATGTTCTGATGTTCTGGTATAGTGATGTCAAGACATCACTTATAACATCAGCATACAAAACTTCCAACCCTGCAACAGCTAATGATAAGAACCAATGTTATGACATCAGACATATGACATCAACATTGTTCAACTTTGTTTTACCAAAATTCCAGCCAACACAAGAACTAACAATCATGATAAGGAAACTAAGGAAGTCTCAGACCAAGAGCATGTGGCCTTCTTAGCCCTCTGGATATCGAGATGCGTCTTCTGCTCCAGGTCTCTCCAAGTGGGAAAAAAATATATCACCATGGCGAACCAACTCCATGTTAGACACCAATTGTGCCTCAGCGAAATCATCCTAGCCAATCTGTATGAATCCCTTGGCGAAGGAGTTACTTTACTGAAAAATATTAAGGACAAGGGAAATCTTCTATTGTTGGGACCATTCTGGCTCCTACAACTGTGGCTCAATGCCACATTCAAAGCTTCTCTATCCAACAAAAACCCTGTGGACGAAGCTGCTCTGAAGGATAGAAGGGTCGAAGGAAGTAAGCTGGCACTGATAACGCCCAATGACGAAGGTCTGAGCCTCCAACAAACCTTTATTGGCTATGTCACGATGTTTGCCAAACATCATAACTTTACTTCTAATCTTTTGCAAACAGAAAAATTGGACCAGAATGGTTTACCAGGAAGTTCCCCTTAGAGTCGAAAGCACAAGAGGCGGAATTTCTCAATGTCTGGGAATCTTTTCTAACCCGTAGGCTCTTAGCCTCCAGGATCAACCCCTCAAAGCTGAAAATCTCACTTGTCAACTACCAACCCAATCTGGTCTCTTGACAGTTTGGGTTAATTCAAATAAAACCCAAACCCCTCTTTTCAAGAAAGGTTCTCTGATACACTACAACATGACCCATACCAAAGTTGAGTGTACCAAACTGCTGGCGAAATACTCAAATTTGGTTGAAATTCAACCAGAGCCTTTTAAACCCAGATTCCTCTGTACTCAAGAGTTTGATGAATGGTGGAGGGATTACTATAATTCACAATTCTTCGACGTGCCCTCTTTTACTATTCAACTGACTAGAGCTTTCACCCTTGTGCAGGACAAATCAAAGAAAGGTACCTCAAGACATATCAAACAAATCCAAGCATTCCAGAAGTACTTTGAAACTGCCTATAGACCCAACGAACTTAGTCAAACCATAAGTGAAGCAACCGTTACTTTGAAAGAAAAATTTACAAGGAAACTGGATGAGTTAAAACTACCTTCATACGTTCGACCAGATCAACGTTATAAGTTAGCTTTTAATCTCTATCCACCAAAGTTCCCTCCTCTACCGTCTGCTGAATTTGGTGTGGCTTTTAGCCCTTCATTTCCAGACTTGTTCATTTATGGGAATTCCATGAAAAATCTTCGCCAAGACTACCAAAAACGTGCTAAGCGAGTGGTTCCGACTAAGTACACTTTGGACAATTTCAAAGGCCACCTTCATTTTGGCATAGAACACGTTTGTGTGGAAACTCCTATATATGAAGGTGTGGAATGGGAAGAAATTCGACACCACTTCCTTTATTTACATATGTTTTTCCTTAACTCGTATTTATCTTTTTTCCTTCTTCTTAGCCATAAAAATTCATGTTAAGAAGTCGGCTATCCTCGAAGGGTCAACTGCAGAGGATGAAGAAGACCAAAAAGACACTACCAAGAAACCCGTGACGAGGGTATGGTTTCGCCTTTTCCTCGATCATTACCTTTATATTTCCTTTATTTATTATTATTATTTTCTGAAATGTACTAACGAAATCTTTTTTTTTAACAGGCAAGTCGAAAACCTTTTTCGATGCCAAAGAAAAGGAAAGAGAAAGAACCTGACGTTCAAGTTATTGAGTCTGATGATGGTGAAGAATCACCTGACCAAGCTAAACCTTCGAAAAAGAAGAAGAAACCGTCGAAAACTCAACAACGCAAACCTTCTGCTTCTAGAATATTGGAGAAGACTCCTCACAAAAATCCTGTCGATCAAGCCACTCTAGCCCCAGCAGAAAGTGAAAATTCTAGTCTCAAAACTGAAATTCCAAAGATATGTTCTTTTCGTATCTCGACAGTTAAAGCCATTTTCACTTATAGTAAAATTTTGACTTGTTAACTTTTCAGGTTCTTGTCGATACTCATGGACATCCTCTTGTCCAAGTTCTTCCCAAAACAAGCAGCGATCCAACTTACAAACCAACAAGCCTTTCTAAGCCTTCCCCAAAGGATTCGACTAAAGAGTCTACTACTGAGGTGAATCAACCCATCAATACTTCTGAGAAACCTTCCCAAATCACCAACATAAACTCGTCTCCTGATGTAATTGAAGAGAAAGCTGGTCCTGAGGAAGATATTTTGGTTGACGTTGGTGGGGACACTATGATGCCCAATGCAGACGTTAGCATGGAAGAAGATCCTGAAGACAAATCCCCTATCAACCAAACAGATGATAATGAAGAGAAGGATGGGGATGTCGAAACTGATGACGAAAGGGAAGAAGAAGAAGATGGCGAAAAGCAAACAACTCCAGAGACTACTGTTGGTGAAGAAGGAAGAAAGGACGGGGAAAACCTTAATGATCATCCCAAAGTTGCTTCTACAAACACTACTTCGAACAGTCTCTCTAACAAAGAACTTGAAAACCTGAAGGTGCAAAAACCATTGTAATATCTGAAGGCTATGCTCAGTATGCACTACAACTTCTATGACACCACCACCAGCGGTTCGACCACCTCAGGGACTCTTTCTGGCGCAAAATCCATAGACGAAGTGCTGACCCATGTTCGAGAGAAAATCCTCAACATAGATTTGTTCCAACTCCTAGAGAAGGATCTCTGCTCAATTCGACTTGAAAAAGATCTTAAAACAAATCAATGTTCTGGAAGCTCCTCCTGAAGTGACTGGCGTCGTTGTGGATCTGACCACACTGATTGACCTTGTGGTAGCAGACTTTAACCGACTTCGAGATTACTCAAAAAAACTTGAAAATAAGTCGGGAACTCAACTTGCTGAATGAGATGCCGCCTCAAGTTCTACCATCAAGGTGACTGAATTGGAGAAGACTTCTGAACAGAACAAGAAAGAGGCAATAAGCTGTGGCGAAAATATTCGCGAATGGGAGAAACAAATCACCTTCCTTCAAGACAAAATATCTCAGGCCAAAAAGCGCAAAGAAGAACTACAACAAATCAACCAAGAGGAGATAGCTAAAGAGCTTGAAGTTGGGGTGCATCATGTCGAAATAGCTCAAAAGCTTGGCAAAGAAATCAAATAGCTTTCGACTAGCAAGGCCCTCTGCGAACGTCGCCTTCAAATTCAGCGATCCAAATTTGAAAAACTGAAGAAGTCATTTCCTGTTTAAAACTTGTAATTTTATTTGGCCCTTTGAGGCCTAATTTTGTAATGACTTTTAAGCCATATGTTTAGCGAAATGAATTTTAATTTCACCAAGTTGGTTGTTTCTTTTGCATGATTATTCGACTTCTATCTTAACTTCTTGCAATATGGGTTTATATTTTTTCAAATATTTCCCGTTTATTTTTAGAACTCGCTTATCTTTGTCTAATTCTTCAACTTCATATGCGCCGTTTGAAAACACTTTAGTAATTTGAAAGGGCTCTTCCCATTTAGGGGACTATTTTCCCATAAGTCTATCTTTTCGATCTATGGGAAGAATAACTTTCCAAACAAGGTCACCAATCGAAAATACCTTGCCTTTTACTCTTTTATTGTAGGATTTTCCACCCTTTCCTTTTTCCTTTTTAATAACTCTAGCGCATTTAACCTTTCTTCGTCCAAATCAACCAACTCATCTATCATCATATTCCAATATGAGTCTGATGGAATTTCATGATGCCTTTGGACTCTTGTTGACTGTAAATATATTTCGACCGACATGACTGCATCATGGCCGTATGTCAGTAAAAAAGGCGTAGCATTTGTATCTTCCTTAGGAGAGGTTCGACAGGCCCACAAAATCTGGTCCAAAGTTTTATACCAATTCTTTGGCTTCCTTCCCACATGCTTCTTTATCAAACCAATTATAACCTTATTTGCTGCTTTGACTTGTCCATTGGCTTGAGCATAGTAAGGCGTTGACGTGAGAAGTTTGAACCCCGTTTCTTTCACAAAAGCTTGCATATTTTTACCAGTAAAAACAGATCCTTGATCTGTTGTTATTGTCTCTGGGATCCCAAACCTATAGATGATGTGTTTTTGAATGAATTCGATCATGGCTTCTTGATCCACATTTACTAAAGGTATGGCTTCAATCCATTTTGTGAAGTAATCAACACCCACCAAAATAAACTTCTGCCTTTTTGATGATGCTGGTTGAATTTCTCCAATCAAATGTAAAGCCCAACCCCTAAAAGGCCAAGGCTTTACTATAGAATGCAACTCACTTGCAGGAATATGTTGTATCCCTGCGTGCACCTGGCATTCTTGACATCTTTTCGCGAATTCGACGCAATCTTTTAACATGGTTAGCCAATACATTCCTTGTCGGAATAACAACCATTTCATCTTGTGGCCTACTTGATGCGTACCGCATGCCCCACTGTGTACATTCGACAGGGCTATGTGAAATTCTGGTATATGAGATGTCGAAATAGATGTCACGACACTAATATCTGAACAATGATCAATTTATGAACAAGATAAAATGTAGTAAACAATTGTAAAGAGACACAAGCAATTGTTAAACCAGTTCGGTGCAATCACACCTACGTCTGGGGGCTACCAAGCCAGGAAGGAAATCCACTAAACAGAATTAGTTTGAAGATTCTTAGTAAACCCTCTCTAGTTTATAATCTTCTCACCTAATCTCTACCCGTGTAATTTCTATCTAAGACACTCTCAGATAAGAGACACCTCTCACTCCCCCTCAGTCACATGTAGTGATAACTACAGAAAAGTACAAAGTTTAGAAGGACACACTTCAATGACAACACTTGATCTTGCTTAAAAGCTTCAATCAAGAACAAAGCACTCGTGCTTAAAAGCTTAGAGTGAACAACTTACAACTCAAAGACTCAGTCCAATTCAAGCATCTAAATGATGAATGAATGACTCACAAGAAAACAACCAACAAAAGACTTAAACCCTAATACTTGAATACGCAGCTTTCAATATTTTCTCTCTACTTTGCAAATAGGGTTAGCACGTCTTTAAATAGAAACAATCTTCTTGGGCTTGGGCATTAGAAAATCTCAGATTTAATTCATAATTAAAACTGATTATGCTCTAAATATTTTTGCACGAAAATAGCAACAAACTATTCTTCAAAAAAATAGCAGAATGCGCTTGCTTCAAATAATGTCACGCCATGATTTTCGCACGCAATCACTGAACATAAACACACAAAAGATTGCAAATAAAGCGTAGCAAATAAACCATAACATTCTGAACAGGATGTTCTGTAGACAGATGTTAGGACATCCGGCTCGACATCATGATCAGAGCCCTGCAACAATAAGAAAGACCACTTGCAGAACGTTAGAATCACATGTCAAGACATCAAGCATAACATATTGATGTAACACCTTGTTTTAGCAAAATTGCTGCCAATACAGAACTAACACTATGTATGCTTCAAATTTAATTAGGCACTTAAGTAATATCCCTTCAAGAGTTTTCTTAAATAATTCATTACCCAGCATAACATAACTCAAAGCTCGATACCTGATTTTCCGTTCGATTGGTCCTGTTGGATTTTGTAGATAGTCTATTATGGGCTTTCTCCAGTCTCCAATCGTCGAACTATCTATGTTGAAAATTTCAAAATTTTCTTCGTCAGCGTATCCTAGCTTTATCGTCTCCAAATCTGATGGGGATAATTTGGCTGACACGACTCTTCCTCTAACCTCAATGGCTTTTTGTAACTTTTCCTTTGATATTTTGTAGCCAGAAGCAATTTGTGCTAAGTCATTTCCCTCCTGGTTTTCTATTTGAGGGATATGTCGAATCGTTACCATATCGAATCTTTTCAAGAGTCGATTGGCTATTACAAAGTACATAATTAAATTTTCTTTGACACATTTGTACTCCTTTGTTATTTTCTTTATGACTAACTCTGAGTCGCCAATTATTTCGACTCGAGTTGCCCCCAATTCCAATAAAATTTCAAGTCTGGTTATTAAAGCCTCATATTCGGCCTCGTTGTTTGAACATAGGCCTTCGACTTTATACTTGAATTTTGTTGGAATTCTATTAGGAGAAATAATTATAACTCCTATACCAGTTCCATTTTTGTGACTAGAGTCGTCGAAGTATAACTTCCATGGTTCTAGTTTAATGTAGTCCAAAGACTATTCATTTATAGCGTGGTCAACTATGAAGTCAGCCACCACTTGTCCTTTGGCAGCTTTTAGAGGTAAGTATGTCAAATAATACTCAGTTAATGCTAATGCCCACTTTCCAATTCAACTATGCAAAATTGGTTTAGATAATATGTATTTTATAACATCGAAATGAGAAGAAACGAAAATATCCACTGGTTTTATATAGTGCTTCAATTTCATACATGAAAAGTATAAACATAAACACAACTTTTCGACTACAATATATCTAGTTTCCGCATCGTTCAAGACCCTACCGAGGTAATAAATGGCTCTTTCGACACCATTCTCATCCTCTTGAGCCAACATGCTCCCTAATGTCTTGCCCGACGCAGATATGTACAACCTCATACTCTTACTTCTACAAGGTGACATCAAAATTGGAGGATGCGTCAAGTACTCCTTGATCTTGTCGAAGGCATCCTACTGCGCTTGCCCCCATTCAAAGTCTTCTTTCTTCAGTCGAAGTAGAGGGGAGAAGGCTTGCATTTTCCCACTAAGGATGGAGATGAACCTTCTAAGAAAGTTGATTTTGCCAAGTAGAGACTGCAATTCCTTCTTTGTAGATGGTGCTTTCGCTTCCATTATTGCCTTGGCCTTGTTTTGATTAATTTCGATCCCTTTCTTGTGGACCACAAAGCCTAGGAAGTCTCCCGCCTACACACAAAACACACATTTGAGAGGGTTCATCTTTAAGCCAAACTTCCTCATCCTTTCAAAGGACTGTCAAAGATGGTCTAAGTGACTTTTTCCTGAAACAGACTTAACAACAATATCGTCAATATAAATCTGCATGAAAGTCTCAATGAAATCGTGAAAAATTGAATTCATTGCTCACTGGTATGTTGCCCCAGCATTCTTTAAGCCAAAAGGCATCACCACCCATTCGTAGGTGCCTAAGGCACAAGGGCATCGAAATGCTGTTTTAGGAACATCTTCCTCAACAATAAAAATTTGATTATAACCAAAGTATCCATCAAGCATACTAAGGTACTTGTGGCCTGCGGCAGAATCGACAAGTATTTCTGCCACTGGCATAGGATATTCATCCTTTGGGGTAGCAGAATTCAAGTCTCAAAAATCTATGCATACCCTTAGTTTGCCATTTTTCTTTATTACCAGAACTATATTGGCAATCCATTCGACATACCTGGTCGGGCGGATGAACTTGCATCTAAAGAGCCTTTCGACTTCTTCTTTAATCTTTGGGAGGATCTCTGGTGCGAATCGCCTTGGAGTTTGCTTAACAGGTTTTCTCCCAGGCTTTATTGGTAGCTTTAGTTCGACCAAATCCCTATCCAAACCGGCATTTCGTCATAGTCCCATGCGAAACAATCCTTGAATTCCTTCAGCAACTGGACTATTTCGACCTTGAGTTGGGGATTAACTTTTGCACTGATGTAAGTTGGTCTTTTTTCTGCCCTCGACCCCAAGTCAATTTCTTCGAGTGGATCATGTGTCATCATCTTGTTATCTGCTGCTAATGGATCCTTCTCAAACCCTAAAGGCTCATCGTCATAAATCACGCCGAGCCTCTGATTTTGCAATTCTCTCAGATCTTTGTCAGTTGGATCTGGGCCAAAGTTCTTTCCAGGACCTTGTTGATCTGCTTCGATCTCGTTGTCTTCGACAACCATGTACTTTACTTCGGCCTCTAAGGCCGCTTTGAGTTTATTCTCAGCTATATAAGCCGCAATCTTTTCAAGAACTAGTGACTCACGCATTGTCACTAAATTCGCTGCCCCAGCCAGTTGGCTGGATGTGTGAGGTTCCAAAAATATAATTTTCTTCGCCAACTACCTCTTTATCCCACTAAAACCCGTGGGTGGGATGAAGGTATAGTGAGCAGAAAGCATTGTCAGTTGGCGTCATATCAAAGGTTGCAGGACTACAAGGAGCAATAAGAGCCAGATTTCTGTCGAAGCTTCGCCTGTCAACCTGGTTTACTTCATCCAGAAAGTAACTCTGGCCATCCTCTATATTTTCGACAATCCCGTCTGCACGCCAAATTATTATTCTTTCATGCATTGACGAAGGGCGACACCTATGCCGTGTATCCATTCCCTGCCTAGGAGCAGGTTGTAATTTACCTTTGATGCAATTACCATAAACATTGTCGGCCTTGTGATGGTTCTAACTGTTAGATCTACTTGTATCACACCCATGGTGGTTCCCACTTTACCCTCGTAATTTGACAACACCATGTTATGAGGTTGGGTGTTGGAATCATCCTTTCCAATCTTCTTGAGCATGTAATGCGACATCAAATTGACTGCCGCTCCTCTATCAACCAAAATCTTATTTACCCCTATGTTGCCCACCTTTCCTTTAATGAACAGGGGTTTCAAGTGACTTCTCATTGAACCATCTGGCCTTTCAAAAAATGCATTTTGTTCTTCCACGCATCCATTGTTCATAATATAATAACAAACATGCCTGTGTCTGTCCGTTTCGACTTCCATAGCCTCTTCCTCATCTTCGACTTCCATTATCTGGTCATACTCCCTGGGGAGTACTGAGACAACATTATACATCACGTCGAAAGATGCCTCTGACTCTGAGTTAAAATCGTCCATCATTTCATCATCCCTAGTTACATCCTCCTTCGATGAAACTTGTTCTGGAGCAGTGAGTGGCTTTTCGTCCTTCGATTCCTCTTTCTGATTCGAAGTTTGAATATTACTGATGGTTTCTGGCTTGGCCTTTCCCGAAACCTCCTTCTCCGCTTTCTTTCGACGTTGATACCTCCTCCATTGTGACTTCGTCCTAGGGTTCTTGCCCTTGTAGTTTTCAGATGGGTAAGTCATCTTCTTAGACTTTTGGAATTCTTTCCTATATGATATGGAAGATCCCCGTTGTACTTCGAAATCCTTCCACTTCCCTTGTCCTTGGGCTTGTCGGATTGGATTAACCCATTTGTCATCTGGAGCCTTATTTGTAGGCTTGAATGTGTTAGTGTACCTTTCCCCTAACCTCTACCTGTTTTGGTCTCCTCTTCTGGGGTCAAATCTTTCTCCTCCTGCTGGTTGGGAAGGCTTCCAATTTCCCCTTCTTTTTACTCTATCCACTCCCTCTAAGTTCTGTGCTGCCTTTTTGTCGAAGACGACACTACAATGAGGACAGAGCATTACTTCAGACTTCTTTCTTTGGCATCTGTGGATGAAATCTGCCAAGTTTTCCTCCTCTTTGGGGTATGCTAGTTTGTGGTATTCCTCACGTCGACGCTCTTCATCGACTTGCATCGAAACATTTTGAGACACCTCCACCATGTTCACATTGGCAGTTGTCTCTATGGCAATGCTCATTTTGTTCAACTTCAAACTGAGGCCTTCATTGACCTCTTGGTCCCTCTTGATACGGTTGAAACCCTCAGTGGCTTCCTTTGTTGATACCTTCAGAGGCAAACCCTTAGTAACCTGTTGGCTGACGAATCCGACAGCCTTCTCCTTTGGATCCTCCATGGTTCTCCGGAGGAGGCCAACAGCAGCCTATTTGTAGGAACCCTCAGTAGTCCCTTTGTTAACCTGGGCGAAACCATCAGTGGTCTCGTTATTGATTTGGACGAAACCATCAGTAGTTTCATTATTGACTTGGACGAAACGATCAGTAGTTTCGTTATTGACTCTGGCGAAACCTTTAGTAGCTTCGTTATTGATTCTGACGAAACCTTCAGTAGTTTCGTTGTTGACGCCATCAGTGGCCTCAGTAATGTAGTTCTCTATGATCTTTCTGTCAAGGTCTTCAGTAACCTTAACCATCACAACCTGGTTCACGAAGTCATTAGTAACTTCGACCATGTCACATTTGTCGGCGGGATCCCCAACGACCTCCACCATATTCACGTTGTTGTCGAAGCCATCAATAGCCTCGATCATATCCACGTTGTCGTCGAAGCCTTCATCAACCTCGACCATGTTCACCACGGATGGCTCAGCGTATCGGGCTTCTAACACTTACAAAGGGTTTGAATCCACCTTCATCTGGGGCTTCGACTTGTCGCCGAATTTGAGCATTCCATCTCTGATTGCATTTTGCACTAGATCCCTGAAAAGGAAACATTGAGACGTTTTATGACCCAAAAAATTATGGTATTTGCAAAAACTGTCTTTTTCTGCTGTTCTAAAGGAGGCACTTTAGTACCAGATGGCACTATTATTTGGCCATCCTTGACTAACAAATTAAATATTTCGCCACACTTTGTGACGTCAAACGTATAAGTTCTTTTGGGGAACTTGTCGTTCTTTTCTGATTCGATTGGGTTTTTCCCATTCGACGGAGCCAAGACTTTGCAAGCATATGGCGGACCCTATTTTAATTCCGCCAGATCGACCTCATGTTCGTCGAAATTCAATGATTTATCTTCGTCGTTGTCTTCGCAAACTTCGACATAGGATACTCTTTCTTTTTTATTCTTGTTAGCCCTAGCTTTTTCGGCTTTTAGTCTTTCGACCTGCCTAACCCTATCAGCCAATTGGGCCATGTCTCTTAAGTACTGGGTATCTAATTTCTTTCTAATTGAGTAGTCGAGGCCTCCTGCAGCCATTTCGATTAACTCGTGTTCAGGCACCTGTGTAAAACACTTTGCCTTGAGCAACCTAAACCTATTTAGATAGTCATCAATTGGCTCTGAGAACTTTCTCTTGACGCTAGCCAATTCCTTCAAACTTATCTTTGTTTGTCCCATGTAGAATTCTTCATGGAATAATCTCTCCAATTGGGTCCAGGTATGTATCGAATTTGCAGGCAGAATAGTAAACCAAGTAAAAGCGTTTTTTGTTAGCGAACTTGAGAAATATTTTATCTTCAAATTTTCATTATTTGCTATTTCGCCTGCTTCTATCAAATATCGTGGCACGTGTTTGACCGTCGATTCACTAGTATCTCCTGAAAATTTTGTAAACTTGGGAACCTTCCATCTTGGGGGTAAATCTTGCTGCAAGATATATTCAGATAAAGGGGAAGTATGCTGGGCCTCTGGAGGCCCACATTCATGCCATTTCGTACCATAATCCTTTCGACCATGGCTGCCAAATTATTCTCTGCAGGCATTTCGTTATGTCATATTTGTTGTATAATATTATCAGCATTTTGGTTTCTATTAACTAATACTACCCTTGGTTCTTGTGGGATAGGAATTTCGACTCCTGGCTGTTCGACTGCCCCTCCTTGGTTCAACACATTCGCCTGAGGGATATTTGGTTGTCTTTGATTTATAATAGGTTCCTCTTCGACGGCTACTCCTGGGTTCTGAATTACACATTCCCTTTGGGGATGTTGTGGGACACCAAAGAAATCGGCAATGCGCGTCATCTGCGCTGCCAATTGTTGATTTGTTTGTGTAGTGTTTTGGATCAAAGGGTTAAATATAACCCACGCCTGTTGGGCTAGCATCTGAACCATATCATGGTTGCTCTCATCCATTTGTTGCCTAATTACTTGTGCAGAATTATTAGTAATGTTTGGCATATATGTTTGATATCCTGTTCCTAAAGGATGACTAATCCTACCCATATGGTTTACACCAGAACCAGATCCTTGTAAAGGCGAAGTTACGTTAACCGTTGGCTCTGTAAATGTTGATGACACATTATGTAAACTTGTCATCACTGATGTTGGCATTCCATACGGTTGTTCTCGATTTAGTGGAGGCATGGAAAAACCAGATATAAAAGGCCTGTACATACTCCCTGAAGGGGGAAGGGTCATTTGAGGAATTTGGGGTCCCATAGTAGAAAAACTAGGCGCACTCCGAGGGATTGAATGTGCTGGTGTCGAACCCGTTGTTGATGGTATAGCCTCTGATACTGGTATTGAGGCCGTATTGCCCCTAGTCGAAGGAATAGGGGGCGGTACTCCATCATTTGTGGAATTCTGATTGTTTGGCGGATTTGGATTCACCATTCTCTTTACTCGTCTTCTTCTAGGTCTTTGTTCGTTATTTATGGCTATCTTACAACTCCTTAGTTTCATGCAACGAAGCGAAGAAGGATTTTGTAAGAATAATGTAAAAATAAAGGTTTTAGATTGTCAATAGCACAAGGTCCCACTGGGTGTGCCAATTTGTTTGCCTTGAAAAATAGCAAACAACCGCTGGTCTCCTAATTTGTGAAAATTAGTTTACTTGCAGGATCGACCATACAAATCCTAGGACAACGTGCTTTAAGAGTTTTGACAATTTGTGTGAAAATCAAACCTTTTGTTCATTAAGTTCATCATCGTTTTCATAAACTGATGTAATTCGACTGAAAATGATAAAGTTTTGTTCTTAAAAGGAATAACGAAAACGTAATAAAAGTGCAAGAATGAAATTGCAGAAAAGTAGAATAAATTGCATGTAAATAACTTAGAACTTCATTGAAATGTAAAAAAGAAACTGGTGTTTTTCTAAACGCACATTTCTCAACGATAACTCTTTTCTCTCACACGGTTACTTTGAGTATTTTGAGTAACTTGTACAAATTTTGAACACACACACCGAAATCTAACACTATGACTCCCTATTTATATACAATCGAAATAACCGCCAACAACGGCCATTTCTCCTAATGGCGACAAATGCCATCATGCATGCCTTCACCTCTTAGATGTATTCCACGCATCTTGCTTTCAAAACAAAATTCCCTCCTTTATTTAAATTTCAAAATATCTGTCGAAGCAAGGCATTTGCCTAATCATGTCGAAATGGCTCTAATACTTAGAAAAATCTCTAGCTCTTCCATTCCAACTTAACCCTTATTTTTTACTGACCTTCTTCACAAGAAATAAATTGCTGTCGAAATGCTCTGGCAAATCTTAAACTTTTACCTCCTGAACAAAATCCAGACGCCGAAATTAGGAGCCTCTAGTTGTCTATTGACAAATTTAGGAACTAATCACCCTTAATCTCTTGTTGATAGTAGACTGGATCATGTTGGATGGAATAGACGTGTCTTGCGAGCTTAGATGGTGTGTGCAATGAATTATTTGGAGTTAAGCCAAATGCTTATAGATTGTTGTGATAAGACAATTATTTTCTTGAACCTGAGAATGAAGAAGACTTGTTTATGTCTGCTAAGCAAGTGAATGAGTCGGTGCAAGATGGTGCCAAGGTGTTAATGTTGATGGCAACTTTGAGCACTAGTGAAAGTGGAGCAATTGATGCTTTACTAATTGTTCGTGAGTTTTCGGAAGTTTTTCCTGATGAGTTTAGTGATTTACCGCCGGAACGTGAAGTGGAGTTTTTGATCGACTTAGTTCCTGGAACTAGTCCGGTATCGATGGCTCCATATCGTATGTCCGCATCAGAATTGAAAGAGCTGAAGAGTCAACTTGAAGATTTGCTTGAGAAGAGGTTTATTCGTCCGAGTGTGTCACCGTGGGGTGCACCAGTTTTGTTAGTTAAGAAGAAGGAAGGTTCTATGAGACTTTGTGTGGATTACAGACAATTGAACAAGGTGACTATCAAGAATACGTATCCACTTCTGAGTATTGATGATTTGATGGATCAATTGGTTGGTGTAAGTGTGTTCAGTAAGATAGATTTTTAGATCTGGGTATCATCAGATTCGTGTGAAGGCTGAAGATATTTAGAAGACTGCTTTTAGAATAAGGTATGAACATTATGAGTATTATGTGATGCCATTTGGTGTGACTAATGCACCAGGTGTATTTATGAAGTACATGAACAGGATTTTCCATCCCTATTTGGACAAGTTTGTGGTTGAGTTCATTGATGATATTTTGATCTATTCGAAGAGTGAAGAAGATCATGTTGAGCATCTGAATATTGTGTTATCTATGTTGAAAGAGAAGCAATTGTATGCTAAGCTTTCTAAGTGCGAGTTTTGGTTGAAGGAAGTGAGTTTCCTTGGCCATGTGATTTCGAGTAGAGGCATTGCAGTTGATCCGTTGAAGGTTGAAGCTGTGTCGTAATGGGAAGCTCCGAAATCATTTTTTGAGATTAGAAGTTTTCTTGGTTTGACAGGTTATTATCGGAAATTCATTGAAGGATTTTCCAAGTTATCTTTTCCGTTGACGCAGTTGACTAGGAAGGGTCAAGCTTTTGTTTGGGATGCAAAGTGTGAAGAAAGTTTCCAAGAGCTTAAGAGAAGATTGATGACAGCTCCTATTTTGATTTTGTCGAATCCGGCTGAACCATTTGTTGTGTATTATGATGCTTCATTGATGGGTTTGAGAGGTGTGTTGATGCAACATCATCAAGTTGTAGCTTATGCTTCAAGGCAACTTAAAGTGCATGAGAGGAATTATCCGACGCATGACTTAGAGTTGGCCGTTGTTGTGTTTGTGTTAAAGCTTTGGAGGCATTATTTGTTTAGTACGATATTTGAGGTGTATAGTGATCATAAGAGTTTGAAGTATCTCTTTGATCAGAAGGAATTGAATGCGAGGCAAAGGAGATGGTTGGACCTTTTGAAAGATTATGATTTTGCTTTGAACTACCATCCGGGTAAAGCAAACGTGGTAGCTGATGCATTGAGTAGGAAATCTTTGCATATGTCGATGATGATGGTAAAAGAGTTAGAAATGATTGAACAATTCTGTGATTTGAATTTGGTTTGTGAAGAGACTTCTTACGGAGTTAAGCTTGGTATGTTGAAGCTTACTAGTGGCATTCTTAATGAGATTCGAGAAGGTCAAAAATCTGATTTGAGTTTGGTTGATCGGTTGACTTTGATCAATCAAGGTTAAGGTGGTGATTTTCTGATTGATGAGAACGGTATCATGAGATGTCGTGATAGAGTTTGTGTTCCGGATATTGTTGAGCTGAAGAAGAGTATTCTTGAGGAAAGGCATCATAGTGGATTGAGTATTCACCCGGTGCTACTAAGATGTATCAAGATCTGAGGAAAGTATTTTGGTGGAAGTGTGACTTAGGAGCTTGAGAGTCAGATGAGGGAGTCTTATCCCGAGTTGTTCGTTTGAGGTAATTTTCGAGGGTGAAAATCTTTTAAGTGGGGGAGGGTTGTAACACCCCAATTTTAGTAATTATTTATTTATATTAATTAATTGAGTGATTTTGTGAAATTATTTGATTTATGTGATTTATTTATTTAAATAAATTATTTGATTTATGAAATTTATATAGATTGTTTGATTTAATTGAATTATTGGAATTACATGAATTAATTGGTTTACTTACTTTATGTGAATTAATTGATTTAATTGATTTAATTGAAATATGTGATTTATTGAATGATTTGAAATAATGGATTTGTTTGTATTTATTTGAAATAATTGATTTATTTAGTTACTTGATTTATTTGGATTATTTAAATTAAGTGATTTAGTTAATTTATTCTATTTGGTAGAATAATATAGATTTACTAGAGTTATTAGTTGAGCTTATGTGGTGTGTGATTAGTAAGTGATATGTGTTGAGTTAGGTCCACTTTGTTTAAGACATTTTAGGGTTTAAGAGAAACAAAAGATAGTAAGACTAGTGGAAACCGGAGAAGAAAAAGAAGAAAAGTGTAGAGGAAAGGAGAAGAGTGGAGAAGAAGAGGAACACAAGTCCAAACTTAAGGAATTCATCCAAAAACTAATGTAAAGGTGAGTTTTCACTCAATTATTGAGACTATTGGTAATGATTAGTAGGTAGAAATAGGTTTAGAGTAAAATCCCCAAAATTTTATTTGAGATTGAAATTATTAGGTTTTGATAATTAAGTTCTGAAAATATTAATTTTGTGTGTTTAGAATTGATTTTTGGTAATAGTATAGAGACCCACTTAATATTTAAAGTACCATTTGAATTTGAAATATATATAATTTTGAAACAGTAGCGAAAAGGGGATTGAATATGAATGTTTCTACTATTCATTACTGTAGCGGAAACTCAATAAGCAAGTATATGAAATGTGCTTCTCTTATTTTATTACTATACTGTATCTGCATGGAATTTAACAATGAAAGTGTAGAGATAGTTTAGATCATTGAGATGTATTTTCAAAGTGTGAACAATTGCAAACTTCATTTCTCTAGACCCACTTAAGCAATGAAAACAAATTTATTGTCATTGTGTAATATGAATTTTGAGTAATAAACATATATATAGTTGTTAAATATTGTGGGGAGTGGGGAATTAATAGGAACGTTAATGGTGTTAGTTACACTATTCATACCAATCAAATAACATTATAACTTTCCACTAAGTATCATGTGTGGCTTATATACTCTTTTTTTTTTTATCATTTCAATAAATAATTAAATTGATTTAATAGAATAAAATATTATCATATTGATTAAGTATATGATGAAATACTATTTTAATTTAAACAAATAGTAATTAATTAATAAGATTAATAAAAATAATATTTAGTGAAAGATGTTATTGGAGAGGTGGGCGAGTTATGAAAACTACGTAGAGTAATTAATTAATTAACTAATATTATTTAATTTAATTAATATAAAAATTTTGTTTTTATTAATTATAGAAAGTAATATTTATATACTTAGGAATGGTAGCACAAATAACTGCTTTATGCTTAGCAATATTTTTCAATATAATTCTAATAAGTATTAAGATGTTGCATAGAAGAACTAAGTGTTTCTGTAGCGATAATGCATAGGAGTATTAAAGAAATGTCTTTTTCTTTTATTCTGAACTGTGGCACATTAATATTATTCCTTTTCTACTTTTATGAGCGGTAGAGCATAAAACGGATACATTCAATTCACATTTAATTCACCTGCTATGCTGTAGCATACAAGATGAAAATTATAACATGGCCCCTTTATATATGTGAATCCTGTAGCGCATGGTTTAGTAAATTGCCAATGAAATATTAGGCAATATAAATATAGTGACTACTTTATAAATGGAAATGTAGTATTTATATAATGGATGATGTAGCAAACACGTTAGTAGAAATGAAGTAATATATATATATATATATATATATATATATATATATATATATATATATATATATATATATATATATATATATATAATCTTTATTTAATTATTGTTATTTTATTAAAATCATTTTATGAATATTGAATGTTTATTCATTATTGGAAATTTTATTAAATATTGAAACTTTATTAAATATTGATTATTTAATTAAATATTGATTATTTATTTAAAATATTGATTATTTAATTAGATATTGATTATCTAAGTTAGATATTGGTTATTTATTTAAATATTAATTATTCATTCAAATATTGATTATTTATTAAAATGTTGATTATTTATTAGATAATGATAGTTGTTAAAATATTGATTATTTATCGCATATTGAATAATTATTGAATATTGAATTGAATAGTGAATATTTATTGAATATCGAATTTTGAATTAGTAGAGATTGATTAATTATTCTATGTTCAATTGATGATGTGTGCTTTGTGAATTAAGATGGAATTGTGTTGATACTTGTGTATTATTTGCTAATTGTGGTGATGTTGTTTAAAGTATGAGTACCTTAATTATGAAAATGTGTTTATGTGTACAATTGTGTGATAATTCAAGTGTGATGAATTATTGATGATATGCTTGGATATTAAGATTAGGGAATGATCTTAATTGCATATGATTGTTGATTGCATACGCATCATTTGTGTCAAGAGGCAATACTTGCTAGTTCCGTGGAAGTTAGTGACTTGTCCTAAACCTAGAGTGGGGTTTGAAAGCTTAAGGGACGGACTTTTGTTTGCTATTGGTCTAGGGGACGGACCCGGTTTAAGTGTAAAAACCAAAATATAATAACAAGTAATGGTACCACATGACATGAGTTGCATTGAGTCTTGCATCGAGTTACATTGCGTATATGTTTGATCATATAAGATTATGTGTATTTATGTGCATTGTTGAATTAGTGAAATTGTGGATTGTGAATACACTTGTGAATGGTATGGTTACTTGAGCAATACTTTGTTGATGAAACTTTGAAGTGTGAGAATAATTATGATTATGCTTGTATGCCTTAAATTATATATTATCTTATAATTTCAATAATTATGTAGATTCTCACCCTTCTGTTGGAATGATGTTTTATACGACATCGCTCAGGTACCGAGGAGTAGAGTTGCTTCTAGCGCGAGGTAGCCGTTGGAGTAGCTTGTCTTAGTTTCCTTATTTATGTTGGGTCGAGTCATGCTCTGGTAATGTAACACTGGGGATATTTCGGTTTATATTTTGAGAGATACTTTATTTACTCTATTACATTCTATTATTGTTATTTTGAATTATATGAAGTATTGGTTTTTATGCCTAAGTATTGATTATGAATGAGATGAGCATGAGACTGTCATTATGTCTATTATGTTTTGAAGTAAATCCGCTGCTACATGCTAATGTGAAAGTGTATGAAAAACATGAATTTATTTTAAGTGTATTTGAGCATGAAAGGTGTTTGTGTGAGGTTTTAAAAATATATGTGACTAGGCATGGCAACAAAACCCATACCCGCGGGTACCCACCCGAACCCGCCCCGAAGTTGACGGGGGAAAACTCGCTTTGACTGGGTTTGGGTTTTCCCCGACTAAAAAATATGGGGACGGGTCGGGTAATGGGGACACGAGTACCCACTCCGAACCCGCCACAGTTATTTTATTATGTACATTATTATTTAATTATGTTAATTTGGAATATTACATATGTGGTCAATGTTTTGATATTTTGATTTGTATTAATTATTTAAAAAATTTGAAATGTATGTAAGAATTTTTTTGAGATTTTTTTATTTTATTATTTGTAATATAATTTGATTTTGGGAAAAATAAAAATTTCTATTAAAAAATTTGATTTTAATAAATGAATGGTGGCGGGGCAGGGATACCCAAACCCAACCCGAACCCGTTTGGGACGGGTTTGGGTTTTAATTCTCCATCCCCGTTTGGATTTGGGGCGAGGAACGGGGATTGTTTAGGGATACGTGTTTGGGTTTGGGGAGATAAAAACTGTCCCCGACCCGCCCTGTTGCCAATGCCTATACGTGACACCCTTTTGTGAGATGTATGATAAATTACTCTGATTATTTATATATATTCCGCGGGGTTTAGAAGGGTGTTATATAACATCCTACCATCATCATCCAAACTTGGGAGAATCTTCATTGGATACTTTTATACAAATAACAACCAATCTAGAAGAAGTTATCATCATTCCTCCCTTATTAACACCTAAGAAAACGTGAAAGGAAACAAGTATGTATACAATATAAACAATTGTACAAAGCTAAAAAATATAGAAACTATTTCAATGCGATTCAATATCTAAACACCAATTCTCGGCAACGGTGCCATTTTGTTCGAACTGCAGTAAAGCGGCAAGAAGCAACAATTTAGTTTTGGAAGGATTCCCTCCGGGATTTATATCGTCTCCACGGGGATCAGTGCGAGGGAAAGAATGTCGTTCAACGGTCTCTACATTTTTAAGTTTATGGTTACAAATTGGTTGAAAGATTCAAGGTACAATAGATAAAAGTTGAAAATATAAAGATGGAAAATATAAAGTAAAGACTTAAAATATAAACAGAGCCTTGTTGGGATTGGATCTCATCAATTGATAACACGTGCATTCTTCTAATCAATTAAACTCAAATGAATCATTCGCCTAATATCCTTACGTATCACCCACAACCGAGGTTATGTCTAATACAAAGTAGAGAAAACAACCGTATTGTCTCATTGGTGATGTCTCACGCAACTCAATAACACAGTGCATTAAGAACTAATACTCAAGAAAATGTTAAGCCTAAATTTATGTCTAGAGTCTAGAACCTGACAGGTAATCATCCTAGATCCAGATCTGAAGAGTATATTTCTATAACGGTTCAAATCAAAGATAAACAGGTAAACAAAGATGACACCCATATCAGCTTCATGATTGATTCATATAAAATGCCATGATCAGAATACGTACACACACCTAACCCTTTTTACATGCATTCAACTAATTTTCTAATTGTATGTGAACATAGTTTCTCATCTCTATTATCACGCATCCTCACAATACCGTTCGCGTAAAAATTGTTATCGTGGTCTTTACCGTATTGATCCTACTCATGCTACTCATGCTACTAATCAACACAATAAAATAAAAGTGATACTAGTGAATATCAACTTACAAGACTATGTCAAAAGTTTGCTCATTGATAGATGAATATCTTAGATCTAAGATTTGAAAAGGTTTTGTCAAGACCCGCAAATAAGAAATCAAAGACAACATCAATATTGAATCAAAACTAGTTCACAATACATAGATTAGATGAAATACATAAGGTATCAAAAGATTACATCCAAACCCAACAAGAAATTGAAGCTCTTACTCGAAGATCAAGCTCCTAGTTGCTTTGATTTGTGCTTCTCCCTTTTAGGGTTTTTGTTTCTCTCTCTAGAATATGCTTGGAATAAAGAGAGATAAAGTTCTATTATGAAAAATACAAGTTATGTTCTAAAAAGTGAAAAAAGTACTTAAATAGTATTTACAAAACATGTCCTGTTCGCCTAGCGAACACCCTATTCGCCCAGCGAAGACTACTTTTGGGCACTTCTAGTGCCTCAGGAATAGTTAAATCGCCCTTGGAAAATATCTGAGTTCGCTGTGCAAACACTTCTTCGCACAACGAACCTCTTCGCTACAGATTCGCCCAGCGAACTTATGGCTCTTTTCCTACTGTCATCCAAGGTTTCCTCTTCGCTTGGTCCTCGCTATGAGTTCGCACAGCGAATAATCGCATTGACTTCAACTATGGAGACGACAATCCATACCAACCACCAGAGTTAATGAAATTATCCCAATCTTCATCATCATCCTCATTAGAGTCATACATTTTAGCATGATTTTTCTTGAAGGACCTCATCGTTGTCACATATGTCTTTCTTGTCCTAGATGCTCCAGTAGATGAGCCAGCAGATGTCCCAATTTTGGACTCAACCTTCTTTGAACCTGTACTTTTATCGTTATTGGCATCTAGCACACAAGCCTTTGCAGCATGAGTATTTTTTTTTGAATTTTGGCTCATGTTGAAACACGGCTGGGTACACGGCTGAAACTGTAAGATTTAAAAAAAAAACAACCTTGCTTATATCGCCTGATCAGTCAAAGATAAGATTGTGGAAAATAGTGAAATTATCCTGGGTAACAAAGGCATTCTCCTTTTTCGCTTTCCAAGCTTTGACTGCAGCATTTGAAATGACATTTTCCATGTAATTGAAAAATCGTTTTTCTTGAGAAACGCATGCACCAAAAAGAAAAAAAATGTGTTTCAGGTCTCCTAAACTGTAGTTACTATAACTCTTCATTGATACAAATTCCCAAAACACCCCTGACAGGATGATGACCAGTCACAACAATGTTGTCCAGCTATGTAGAGAGAATCCTTGAAACTTCTGATTGTGTCCAGCTTGTCAAAGTACAATGTCATGACATCCTTTTTGACATTGTAAACTTTTAGCATCCAACTCAAATTTGAGCAACAACTCCCTCTAGATTACATAACTTAAGGATTCAGCAAAGTGCAACTGAGCAGCTAAATACAATGTCAAGACATGCAGTCCTACATCATAGAAAAAACAGAGAAACACAACACAAGCTACATGAGAACATGTAAGCTTTGTACAAAATGCAACCTTTCACCTACAGAACAAACAGGTACCACCCTTTAAGATCACAACCTACTACAAAAATAAATAAATTCTCCTAAATAACAAACATCATTGTTCTCAGGACATACCCATGCAATCGTGAACTGTCATATCAGAGGCACAAGCACAAAAAAAAACCTCAAACACATTTAAGAGAAACCAAAGCTCTCCAAAGCAATTCAGGCATGCAAGATGTCATTCACATTTGGTTTGACATCATGCACAGAAACCACATCAGAAGAAATACATTTCCTCTTAAGCATCAACAGCTAGAATGATGTCAGAACATGGCATCCCAACACCACCAAAGATCACATAGAAATGCAGAGGTTATTTCCATGCTTCACATCGTAGCATTACAATAGAACACCCAGAGAAACCACGGTTCTTCACAACATCAGGTATGCCATCCTGCACTACACATTAGAGCCTTCATTTCAGTACTGTCAAAGCCATCAACACCACCAGAATTGGCTAAAGCTCAACTCCAAACTCCACCAGAACTAGATATTTCAGTTCTGAATCTGCTGGTGAACACAATCTCCATATGATGAGCTCCCATGAATAATCTGCTTCATTTTCTAGAGAGTTAATCTGTTTCAATGATGTTTCAACATTTGCTTGGACATTAGTCCCTTGAACCATTAACCTTGGTTCTGGACAACATTCATAGGATTTGTTATCATCATAGCAGCTCAGGCACATCCAATTGCATGAATTACTTGAGAACCAACATTTAAGCATAACAGTAAAGGAATAAACTGCAAAGTCAGATCAAAGACACTCGAGGAAAACTCCATAGAGAGAAATAAACTCTCACACACAACAAGAACCAAAATAGCTTCTACACAGAAGCAAGATGTCAAGATAACCTGTTTGACAACACAATACTAGCATAAACACTTATGCAAACAAGAAGAGGTTCCCTCCAACAAACACCATCTGAGTTGCCCATATTACTAGGGTGCTGATTAAGCATATCACACTTATCAGACTCTTCCATCTTAGTCTGCTCCTTCATCCATTAAGACTCTTCCTTGCACTACCCTCATAGGAACTATGAGAGGAAAGTCTTTAACACCTGCAAAAGTCTGATGATGCATCATTTGGTGACATTTCTACCTCATCTTCCTTGGTCATTAAGCAAGAGCTAGCAGTTCATACAGAAGCATCTGGCTTTGGACTGCATAAATCTCATTATTGACTATGCATTCTCCTCTTTAATAAGACCTTAATCAACAGAGACAACATCAGGACTGGAAATTCCAGTTTTCAAACCCCTTGAATTTCACCTTTTGGCCCCATCGTTACAAGAACAAGGTTGGAGAGAGAGACTTGGAGTCCATCATAACTCTCCTTTCCTCTAGTCATGAGTCTGGAACACCCACAGCCAGACAACCAATCTTGCTTAGTTGCAATTCCAACAAGATACGAGAGTTAAGGCAATTTGCATCTTCCTAGAGCTCTAACAACTGCTTAGTTAACTATAGGCTGAGTTGAACCTTTGAGACAACCCTTCAAGTTGAAACAGAAGTGCTTGATATGACCAGCTTAATCCTAAAAGAGATACATCTCCAGAACAAGTTACTACCCTTAGCATGAATATTCTGAAGTTCAGCACGATGTCGAGGCATTTCAAAAACATCATTGACTCAACTTCCCTCTTGATTAAAAAGTTGAAATTTGAATTTTACTTTGCTTTATAAAGCCTTAAGAACCCCTATTTCTTTTAGGCTTCAGTCAACTCCTCAAACTAAAAAACATGGGAACAGTTGTTCACAACACCATAGACTTGATCATGAAATCAAGGTAGAACAATCACCTCTTTATATTCCTTTTATACTCTTGATGCACAAACCTTGAAGGGGAAACCATCTCAACATGAATTGATTCACTAATACAGGGGACTGCATCAGAAGCCCACCTTCTAAATAAGCCAGTAACAAGGTAAACCAATTCACCTTCAAGTTCAAGACACTGAGTGCCTCTACCTTTACACTAGGTCCAACTTATCCTTGAGTACCAAAATATCGAAGATGTCAGGATGAAAGTTCTTGACATTTGACCTTGTCCATGTATCCACTTTCCTCAAAACCGGATTGACTCTTTATCATATACCGGGTCACAAACTCCTACAGGGTAGGAAACAAAAAAAAATGCTCTTGTTCTTCAACTCAGAGTTGTCATTCTCAAAGACAGATCAATAATATAGTGACCTAAGAGGTCCACCTGAGCTGATGGTGTCTTTATCTTCTTCTTCAACAGCAGTCACGTTCATGACAAGACTCTTGGGAAGAGACCCCTGAAACCTGTTGACCAGATGTGACTTCATGAAAGATCTTGAGAGGATCCCAAGCATCTTTGGTCGCCATACATGTGTTTATCAAACTGAACACATGCTACTCAACTCCATTGGATATGGAATTCAAATCTTTTAGAGCAACAATAGTCACTTATACTCCTCTTAAAAAAGAACAAACCAAGCATATTCTTTGGTGACAGATTTTCAATAGCTGATGTCCTTTCAATACATATTTAGTACTAGAAAGAAATATCTCCCTAAAGCTCACCCAGAAAACTGACTAGGGTGTCAGCTCTGATGCCAATTGAAATTCTGGCACATTAACACATGTTAATATTGATGTCCTCACATCAGAACATAATGTTAAGACAGATGTTAGAACATCTTTTGTCTGATAGAACATCTTTTATCTGATAGAACAAATAAATCAGACTGAAAATAAATTTCTGAAATATAAATAACACAGTCAGTTGGTAACCCAGTTCGGTGCAACATCACTTACATCTGGGGGCATCAAAGCCAGGAAGGAAATTCACCATGATAGCATTAGTTCAAAGCTAAACTCCCCAATTTACAACTTCTCGCATAATCACTATCTTGTGTAACTTCTACCTAGAAACCCTCTAGATATGAGACCCCACTCTCACTTCCTAATCAGTCACAATCCCAGTGACAATTCCTTGAGAAACCAAAAAGAAGAAGAACATTATTCCAACTACAATACTCGGTTTTGCTTAAAAGTTTCAACCAAGAACAATACACTCTTACTTAAAAGCTTTAGAGTGGACAATTAACAATACACAATCAGTTTACCTTAATGTATAAAAAGATACAAAGGGTGACATACAAAGTCACACTAAAGAGAATCTCAAAACCTAAGATTCTAAAACCTCCCCTTATTTTACAAAAGTGAAAGTCATATCTTCATTAGGTTTAGGTTGCTCTTTAAATACTCCTCAGCAGTCCATGAGCTTTGAAATCTTCACCCAAATATTGCTTGATCCACACGCTGAGGGCTACATCAATTATGCAAAAAAGTCTCCTTAAATCTTGGAGCAAATCATCAAGTTTCCTAAATTGTCTCAACATCCAATTTTAGAAACTTATGCACAGTTGGAGATCAAACAAATGTTCCAGATTAAATATTCTTGACCAGCGAAAATAAGTGAGATATATCCAAACAAAATCTCACACAATCAAATCAAATTTGTCAAGAATAAAACTGCAGTCTGTACTGATGTTCTAGTATAACATGTCACAACATCTGTCTTCAATGTTGACAGACCAACAAGTTGTAACATTTCGCACAACATCTTGCTGTGAACCATGTTTTAGCAAAATTGCTGTCAATCCTAAAACCATGGATCTAACAAAATCATAGAGTATGTAAGAATCAAGAATCAATTCCCACAGATGGCGCCAGTGTTTCATTTTGGAACAAAAATGTGTAGAGTTGTGGAAGTTGTGACATAGGAGAATTTTCGATGCGACGGAGTGGTGTATGATCCTGCAAGGTTAGCACTCCGCTGCTCAAGTCAATATGTGAATGATGAAAAAGTATTCAAATTGTATTTGAAACTTGTTACCTGAAATGACCCCATCCTATATATAGGGACGACAAATAATTGTCTTTGCTACTTTTCTATAGTAGAATGCGGAGGACCGTTGGATGTGTTGGAGGTATGAATCTCATGCTTCTAAATCACTAAAATGCCAGTGGCCAGGAGAATATTCAAAAAACTTGGTAGATACTTGATTTGAATCTGGGACGCCACGTCTCATGGTGGCCGGAATGAGGGGGATATGACTGACTTAGTGCAGTCCAGAGAATGCTCTTCTTAAAGTGGTTGGATCTCTAAAAATGGAACCAAATCAAGATGAATATGACCAACGCGAAACAATATTATATTTAAATTTATTTTGAATTTCACTATCCAATCAAAATTTGTGGATATTAAAATATTTACAGTCTCTTAACAAAAAATTTACTTTCTTTTTAGAGTTTAATAAAAAATTGAATAAGATAAAACCTTCTATCTCTAATACTTAATATAAGAAAAATTTACTTTTTTAATTCATCAAAGAATTAATATATCTAAATATTATATAGCTCAAAAATATTGATTTCCAATAAATTTAAAAAATAAGTTTTTTCTTATATTAAAGACGGAGTAATATTATTTTACTATTTTAAAAACGAGTACTGTGTAAATAAAAGTATTTTAGAAATACATGCTAGATTTGGTTGGCGGAATACAAATCTATTTTCTCTTATTTTTATAAAATTATAAATTAACTTATAATTTGAAAAACTGGCATCACCATAGTCGAGAAAGTCATTTTCAGAGTGGCAGTTGAGGTCACCGGAATCCATGAGTGCGCCACCGCTTTCTCCCTTCTCTGGAATCACTCGCCTCCGCAAGGGCCTTACGGTGGTGCTGCTTGCTGCTCACCTTCTCATCCACTTTTTCCCTTCAGCTCTTATCTGCCTCGCCCTTATTCCTGCCAGGTACATTTCCTTTTCTTCTATATCTTTTCAACTATGCTTTTCAATTAGGTTTTCCATTTTTCAGATTCCAAATTTTCTGCCAATGGATCCCATAGGTAATAATCATAGTAACTTTAAATTTTCTTCCATAAACCTTTCAATTAGAGTTTATGATATGGTTGAAATAGGTCGAAATCATTATAGAATGAGAGTAATGCTATGAAGCATGTACACAAACACCGAATATGAAACTGAAACTAAGATAGACAACAGTAATAGTTTGGAATTTGAAGAATGAAGTGTCGGTGATATACAACTATTATGAATAGTGTTTGTCTAAATCAGATTCAGAGTTTAAGCTAAAGATATGACTTCTGTAGCACCAACACTCCATGCGTGTATGGTGTCTGACACGTGTCGACGTGTGACACAACTCGACGCCCATTAATTTGATTAATTATTTTTCTCAAATTATTATCGTTGCAGACGTGAATGTGTCAGATAGGATACAACTGACATGAGTTTTTTTAACTACAAATAATGAAACTAAAAGGAAACTGATGGAAAGCAGAAGCCGCACCTACACTAGCAAAAGCCAAGCTTAATACATTTTCATATCCGAGAAAATAGAGGAACTAATAATAATAAGTCGTCAAAAAAATATACACAAACCACTCACCTTGTGAATGCAATATGAGCATCGGTTTTATCACCTTGTCGCCCAATAGAGATCAAGCTCAAAGTTCTCACCCTGCAATAGAGACCCAAAAGGAGTAGAGAAGTGAGTCAGGGGTGTTATAGATTGATGATATACTGGAATTCAAGATACAAACCCTGTAACATGGATCAATGAAGAACTGTGGTGAGTCACAGGTGTCGTGAGAAATTGAGAATGTACTCGACCGATAAAGATCAGATGTTAACAAATGAATGGGATTGATGGAGAATATAGATTGACAGATTGATGACAAATTGACAGCCACGTAGGAGAGGATGATGATTGTCAGTTAAGGTCAAAACTATCCAAATAGGTCATGGGTTGCTTACCACAGTCAGTGGTCTAGCTCATCAAGATCAGTGATTCTACTGTTTTTACAATCTTCATTTGTAATGATTAAATGACTATCCTACTAGTTTGTGATCTTCTTTGTAAACGGGATCAAAATCCACCATGAATACATGTAAGATGTGATTTTTACATATGTGGTATAGAGTAGATAAGGCATATGTTAGATTCGAATCGCTGTATAAGGGATACATCTATGTTAATTGGGGAGAAACAAATGGGTTGTGGTAATTAGGAGGTTATGAGTTCAACTCCTTCCTTACACTAGGAAAAAATAAATAACAACGAATATTCACTTTTTTTTTTAATTAATTTATTTATTTTTTAACATAGTGGTAGTATAATGTTAGTGTTAGTCTAATCTCAGGTGTGTGCTTCTGTATACTATACTTTGAGTTAATTAAATGTAACTCAGATTCTGTTAGATAGTTGCAACCGAATCTTACCACCCTATGCATTGTTTGCATAATTTAACACTAATGTGGTTATCTGCACCGTGTGCATTGTTAATCAGAAAATCATACAATCACATTTTAGGGAGGCCTCTCACCCTTTCTCTGCCTCAATTTTTCCTTTCAATTTCTATTGCTCTCTATTAACCAGGAGGAGTATGCAGTATCATATATTCGGCAATGATAGTAACATGGTGAATTTTGCTTGTGATTTCTTGTTTCTCTGTAACCTTCCCTTGCTTTTTATGGAGGACCTTATTGTTTTTCTGGGTTTGATGAGTACACATAGCAATTCAGCGAGGGTACTGAATGTGTAAAATACAGATAGCTTAATTTATGTATCTAGGCTTCAAGTATTTTAAGCCCTTGTGGTCAGACCTATTCAAATTGTTCCAACATTTAATATAATAAAAAGTGATATTAGGACACAATCTTATCTACTCGTGGTAGGTAGCTCTTGGAGGTATTTTTTGTTCTCCAATTATGTTTTGGAAGGGGCTTGGCAATACCAAAGGTTAATTAAATAATTTCGAGTTAACTTAGATATTTTCTTTTGCGCTCGACCTTGCAACAACATTTTCTTTCTTGCTTCTCTAAAAGCTAATGTTGTCATCAATGAATATACAATATACTAAAGTTGATCTTTTGTTTCATGTTTCTGTACACTATTCATTGTAATCAGTGTTTTAAAAACCGGACCGGTCATCAAACCGGTGAGGGTACTGGGTCACTGGTTTATCGGTCGAACCACTGGGTCATTGGTCGAACCGCATGACCAAACCGGATTAAACCGGATTAAACCGGATAACTCGGTTGAATAAACCTGTCATTATAATAGGTATAAAACCGGTAAAACCGGTCGAACCGGATGATTCAGTCTCTAAAAAATATAACTAGCACTTAAATTTTTTGAAAATATCATATCATAAATTCACAGGTTCATAATTTAAATTCAAATTTTAAACAGAGACTAATTGTAAATTTTAAACAGAGTCTAAATTAAACAGAGTTTAATTTAAATTCATAGTTTTAATGTTAATAAAAAATCAGTTTTAATGTTAATAATTAAAACAATACAAATATTAACATTATTCTAAATAATAAATTTTCCAAGTCTATATATATATATAATGGAAATCAGTTAAGTCTAAAATTATATTATATTTAGTTTTTAATTTGTGTTCTTAAATTTCTATACAAATATTTGTATGATGGTTTTTCAATCAATATAAATACAAAATAGTAAAAATAGTTTTGTGGATATTACGAAACTTAATTTGTGTATCACTTAAATCAAATGAGTGATCACTATTATTCTTGGAGAAAAGTTCCTATGTATTTGAGTAAAAAAAATTAAAAATAAAAAAATTAAAAAAAAAAATTTTTTTTTTTTAAAAATAAGCAGTTGAACCGCCGGTTTTCCCGGTTCGCACCGGTTCCCGCCGGTTCGATGACATGGCCGATCGAGTAAGTGAACCCGGCCGGTTACCTGGCCGGTTCCCGGTCCGACCGGCCGGTCCGGTCCGGTTTTTAAAACTATGATTGTAATTGTACCCGTCCTGTATCCATTATCAAAAAAAATCCTCTGCATTTAACATGCTTTGTAGTTTGAACAATTTTGTAGGTGGTGGTCAGCAGATTCAGTCTTCTGTTTATTGGGAAGCTGCTTGAACCAATATGGGGTTCCAGGGAATTCATCAAGTTCATATTTGTTGTTAATTTTCTAACTTCAGTGTGTGCATTCATCACTTCTATTGCATTGTACTACACTTACAAAGCAGGAGGATTACCTGTAAGTACAGAAAGTCCATTACTATCTGAGACAATATTTTCCATTCGCTGCTTGTTTTTTTTTCTGTCGTATTTTTCTTTCGGTGTGTTAGATTTCCCCTTTCATACACCCTGCATTGCAGTCTGCTTGATTGGTTATGCTCTTTTGGCTTTTACATGTGAAAAACTTTGAAACAATTTCTAAGCACTTAAATACTTCACCAAACTTTGCATACTACATGTGAAACTAGGACAGTCCATAATACCCAAGTTCCTATCATTGAACTGCCCCCTCATAGCCGTGACCCTCCTATAAGAGATATCAAGGGAGAAGAACCTAGCCACTAATTAACAAGGCAGTTGAAATTTCGATCTAGATCTTAAAATCTTACAATTTTGCGAATTCACTCACCTTCAATGATCTAGATCTTAAGTAGAATCGAGTGTTGTAGCCAAATTGTAAAAACATCGTAAAACCATTGATTTTGTGCAATCTTGGCCAATACTGGCCATGGTCGACCGTTTTCCCACCACCACCATTACAAACCTAGAAGGATGACAAGTTGCAAAGGCGCAACAATTACGGTTCGGTGTCCGTCATTTTCCCACAAATACACTTGTCTACCAAAATATCATGTAAAAACACTTCAAATGTATAATGTTATATTCCGTTTCAATAGCTTCGTACGCTTTTTGTTATGATTTTATGTTTTACGATCTTGCTACCCCCTCTCGTTCTTATGCAAGATCTCGATCTTGACAACCTTGCTAAATACTCCACTGATTATTTGATACTAATTGATTTGGGACTTGGGCACAGCAGTCCCTATCACATTGTTGGTTCATAATTTTGGATAAAACATTCATATTAGTAATTTTTGTGTGTTTATACCTAAGAAATTTTTCTAAACCTAAGAAAATTTTGTTTGTTTATACCTTTATGGTTTCAGTCCTTATTATTTATTTAAATTTTCAATTAGGTTCTTAAAAGTTTTACTTTTGAGAACTTTCTAATAGATCCCTAATCATTAACTCTTGTGAATTTTTACTAAATTATATGAACATATCTAAAAGCTTGGGTGAAGTATATGAGGTAATTCAGCTATGTTATCTTTCAATAAATTATTTAAGTTTATCAAAGTTCTTATATAGATCTCTATGTTATTGATAAAACAAAACAGTTAAATGAATTATTAATTGTGAAGATTTATCTAAATTATGTTAAAAATATAAGGTTTTCATTAAAAATGTTAAATTAGATGGACTTGATTAATTTTTTTTTAAATTTATAATTATATTTTGGATCAATTAAGTTCAGTCAATATTATTTTTCTTCCAGAAGTTCAGTTAATATGAAAGTTGAAATTTTTCATATAAGATTAATTTTTGTCTAGGCGAAGGAAGATTCTAATGTGTGGTTTAACTTGGACTATGATAATCCTCAGGAAACAATAGCTTTCTCTTTCTTTTGTTGGAAAAACATAATTGACTTGCCAATAAAATTAATTACCCAAATACACAGAACCCAAAGAACTGTTGCAATTGTATTCCCCATATGAAGACTTCTATGTCATGCAGCTTTCTGGATGAAAGATGAGACTTTTGTAATATCCCAAAATTTGGCATCAAACTTGCTACACAAGTTTTCAAGTCATACAAAATCAATTTAACTTTTGGTGCATCTTTTCATAATTTGCTTCATCTATTTTAATTTCAAAGCTTAAATGCATGGTGTTAAGTTTAGATAAGGTTATCCATGTAACAACTTTAAGATTGAGGAAGAGTCTTGGCATTTGAAATATCATGCAAGTGTGTCATTTTCATTTTAGGAGTTTATGGTACCTCCAAAACCAGACTATATGGTGATAAATCAATAATAATATTCCTTTAAACAAGACAAAATTAAAAGAATTGTCTTATTTTAAAAATTGAATTTCTTTTCGAACAATCAAACTCTTGATTAGTAGCTTATAAAAAAAACTCTTAATTAGTACAGAAACTATGAAGCTATAAAATACTTTGACACAGACACGTCGACGCTGCCTGTAAAATATATATATATATATATATATATATATATATATATATCGAAATTTCATGACCTTATTGATATGACCAGGAAATTTTTTTTATATACTTCAATTTTTCTTTGCATTGAAAAACTCTAAAGTTGATAATATTATATATATATATATATATATATATATATATATATATATATATATATATATATATATATATATATATATATATATATAATGAAAATAAAAAAGGTATGATATGAATACTTGGAATAGAAAGAAATAGGGAATTCATTATAGGACTTATGATTCTTTGAAATTTTTTCAAATAAAATATAGGATGCCATGCCGCTACTCGGACTCGAACCGAGATTTCATATTCATATTCATTCATCAATTTCAATGTGTGTTACATCACCTCAAACTAAGCATTAATCATTTGCACAGGAAACAAAATTCACAAAATATAGTCTTACATTTTCACACCCTTATGATTATATCCACAAACTCAACAAATTTACATTTCATTCTTAGAAGGAATTCCTCTATCTTTATCTGCAAGAATGTACCTAATTGGTATACATTGAACTGGTTATCAATATCTACAATTCTAATTGCTCCCCAAGTGTCGCTTCTCGAAAGAAAAATCTTTTGAGCCCGAGGTGATTTCATGTCTAATTCTAACCGGCAATTCGGTTGACGGAAATGAATCGACATCCGCTATTTGGATCTCATGTTGCCCTGTTTGATCGTTTCTTAGGGAAGTTGTTCCTTCTCCTTCAATATCCCATTGTTCATTTTTATAATCAGACTTTTTCGGAGAAGTTTGTAGACTGTCACTGTTTCCAGCAGTGTGTCTATGGAGCAGGTGAACAGGAGACATGTTGTGTGTCGGGGTTGATGGCCGGCTTGAATACGGTGTCGTGTTGTTTGAATGCTTGCTCTGTTTTACCTGCTTTTTGGCTGTGTGGTGCCAGTTCTTAAGCGCTGTTGCCACTCTTTCGTTGAAAATGGTTGGTTTCATGGTTGATCCCATCTGTCATATCAGTCAAAACAGTATGAAATGAAATCAGTTCCTATCTATGCACTATGTGGTAAAAGAAAAGGAGTTTATTAACTCCATTTCATAGTGTTAAATAGTTGTTTAAATTACACTTTCGTCTCTTGAGTTATTTTTAAATTTTACTTTGGCTAGTTATGTGCTGAGATGGTTTGGATAGTGTTACCTGTGTGACTAGAGCATAAAGAGGCAAAGTCACATAGCTACATAGAATTTGTATTACAACCCTGCAAATTAAAATTGTCACTTCATAGTTAGTTTAATATATAATTGTTAATATCATTAGGTCCTCTTTTTGTTTCAGAAATGAACTTACCCTATGGTGATTCTAATGACAGAATCTGCAGTTGTTTTGTGGAAGCATGAGGTTATGGAAAACTCATACTGAAACAGAAAAATTCTGGAAGACTTAGAATTTTAAATTTGACTCTTAAAACTAACAAAGCACTGATGTCTATTAAACAGAAATATTTCATAGCATGTAATCTAACATCAAGGCCGTCTTTGAAGGTGTGCAAGGCAGGGTAACGCACATGACTCAAAATTTAACCGTGACTAAATAGGACTTTATAAAATGTTTGTCACGGTTAAAACGTGGTTAAATAGAACTTCTATTTGTTTTGTCATGGTTAAACTGCGATTAATCTACACATGGCCTTTAAAAACTTGAGACGGCTGTGATCAACATGATAGCACAAAGATAGATAAACTTACTGTACTCCAAGCAAAAAATGCAAGTTGAAAGGCATTCTGCAACATAGAAGCAACATAATTAGTCATAATGAATCACAATTTATCATACTGAATCAAGATTCATTGTAGTAAATCGAGATTTACTACAATGAATCGGGATTCAAGATGAGATTCAGGTACAAACACACACACACACAAAAGATTTGTATAGACGATTCACATGTATTGTTAGATACTGATATAGCTGTGAAATTACCAGAAAGAGAACAAGATGAATTGTGAAGAGAAGAAGGCTAGGTCGATTGAACCAGAAAAGGTAATCTCCAGGCTCAACCACAGGTGCACCCTTGATTACTTCTCCTCTGTCTTGAATCCTTAATCCCATTTTTGTTATGATCATTTGTAACTTAGCACCAACTAATAAGATTACCTGAAAATTTTAAATTAGAAAACTTATTATTTGTTATTTATTTTCAACCCTTACTTAAGAAAGTAAATGTAGATTATGCTTACAATTAGTGGAAGAAATGGAAGCCAATAATAAGAATGCCACCCTGTCCATAGAACAAATTAAAAAAATTATAATCTACATAATAAACTAAAAATTAGAACTTATATTATTTAGCTTATTAAAATAGCTTATTACCATGAGTATTTGTAAGAAGGAAAAGCACTGTGAAGAGCCAGATAGTTGGACTGCAAGTTACAAAATTAAAAGACTATTAAGCTTAAGTTGATAAACAACTTATTGAAAGAAAAAAAGATAGTATATATTTGATCATAAATCATACCTTATTCCTACTACAACTTTAAAATCCTCTTCAATTGATTTACTTATATACTTTTGGAAATCAAATTGTGCTTCATGTACTGGGGCAAGATGAGCCTGAAATTAAAAATAAGGTCTTATATTTTAATAAATGTTCAATTAACAAAAATGTGTCAAATCCAATATATAATTTACATATAAGAAAAAAATAAACTTACCATTATAAATCCATGCCTAAGAGCCATATAGTCAACTCTACTGATAGATCCAAAGAATTGTCTGAAGAAACTAACCTGATTAAACCATAATATATGTCACTAATACTGTAGTTAATTTTTTGTGTTTATCTTAATCATTTAATTAATGAGTATGATTAATATTGTGTTACAAAAGTTCCCTTACAATCCATAACAAAATTGGTGACCGAGTCCACATGCTCAAGTGCCTTCTTCCAAATGTTGTGTCCCTTGCAAACCTAAATCTCTCAGGATCTGCACAAAAAAATATAACCAGAAAATAAAAACATTAGAATATTAAAATCACACAAATTTATCTTTTTTGTTTTTTCCCCATGTATAGTTTTTTCAACCTAGTTTTTATTATTAATTAATTAATACAAGTCAAAAGTTTATCAGCATTTGAAATTGTACTAGAAAATAAAGAAATTTGCCTTTGATTTGACTATAGATAGTGATTTAGTTGTACTTTTCATAGTACAAACTTTTCATCACCATATTAAAAGTCATTATAATATATGTATTATAACCAATGCATCTAGACTATTATCATCATACATATAATAAATAATTGAATGTTTAATTGTTAAATCATATATAATACTACTATGTTACATTAATTGCTAAATAATCTCAATAAATATTAATATACTCCCTCCGTTTTTTTATTATAAGTCGTTTTTGACTTTTCACATATATTAAGAAATATAATAATTGTAGTATGGAAAAGAGAAATTGTGAATGTTTTTACAAAATTGTTTTTTATTAATGGTATTGAAAAGATAAATTTTCATAATTGAAAAGAGAGAGAATAATAAATATTTAAGGGTATAAAAGAAAAAATGACATTAATGATTCATTGATATTATAAAGTGATTTATATTGTGGTACAAATTTGTTTTCTAAAGCGACTTATAATAAAAATCGGAGGTAGTAATAAAATTTGATTGAATATATATATATATATATATATATATATATATATATATATATATATATATATATATATATATATATATATATATATATATATTAAATTTAAATTATATAATATAGAAACGCAAGTCAATTTTAATTTTTTATGTATTGTTTATAATATAAGTTTTTGTCTAGTTGCTTTCAAAGTAATATGTCATCATTGACTTTTTTTTGCATGTGGGTGATACACAATTATTTTAATTAATTAACATAATTAAAATAATAATTGGAGCTAAGAAATTTTGAAATGTTACCATTATAAAATTGATATTCAACTGTTCTTGTCTCATCTTCCCAAGTCTTCCATTTCCTCATCTGAAGAAAATAGTTATTTTAGATAGAAAAAAAAAAAAAAAGAAGAGTCTTGTACGTAATAAAAACTTTATGATAAAAAAAATATCTTTTATGAGTTAGAAAAATAAATGCATGGAAATATATACCTTGATTCTTCCCAAAGTTAATGTTATTATACATTGAAGGATATGAAATAGTGCCAGCACAAAAATGAATATATGGAGTTGGTGAATTCCATATGCAGAAACTAAAGCAACTTGACCCTACAAAATGGAATGAAAATGAAAGAAATGTGATTATAAGATAAAGAATGATCACAATACGCATCGTAACAACTGCAATGCTTACAATGCAACAACCTTAATGCATTGTCTCGATTTAAAACCCGAGTTGCTGCGTTGCAGTTTCAACAACATTAAAAACTGTTATGTCACGACGCAGTCTTACCTTATCAAAACATTTATCATATCCTTTTGTAGCAAGAATTCTCCGAGGTATAGGATCGAAATACTCCAAGAGTTTTCTATCATTGGTTTCATGGTCAAATGATTCATCAGATTTAGTCCCAGTCTTTGCCTTCTGAGTGGTGGAACAAGGATGCCAAGTTGATCCAATTTTTTGTGATACACATATTTTAGCAATATTATCTTGGAATACAGTTAGAAGCAAGGATATGAATCCTAGTAGCATAAGCTCTGAAACATAACAAAACATAACAAATAATTATTATATACTCTAAAGTCCAAACATTAAAATGGAAAATTTAACAAGGATTACACAAATACCTCCTTTGATTTTTTCCAAAGCTTCATAAAGAGCATTTTTGTTTCTCTTCTTCAACCACTACAATTAGAACAAAACCGTTAGAACATGTGATCAATATCTGACACCGATACAACACCAACAACATGACACCAACATATGCATTTAAGATTGATGTTGAGTCGTCAGTGCCATGTTTGTGTCTATCGTTTTTGTATAGAACGAACCATGCTTAGCTTACCTTTTCAATAACATGAATAATATGTTCAATTAAGATCGAAACAGCAAGCAACACAAGACACACAACAGCAACCGCCCAAGTTGGTGTTTCTTCCAAAGTTCGTTCTTTAACTCCCTCTTCAGCCATTTTTTTTTTCTTCTTTTTTGACTTGTTGCAAATTGAAAAGATTCTGTAGAGATCTATAGAAAAAGATTATGTAGTTTTTTTTTTTGTGGAAAATTATATTAAGGAAATTGAAGAGTGTGATTCTTGATTATCATGCTTTGGTTATATATATACATGCGTGTGAAAGATCATGGAAGACTTGGCATGGATTAGAGAGGAAGTTACCAACTTGACATATTCATTAAGATGAATGGTTGGTCAAACAATAACACTGCCACATGAGAATCTATGCTGCTTGCGTGGACAGCTACAAAACAAGATTAGAGAGAAACCCATTTTTTCAAACTACAATGATGAGACTGGTTCTTCCCCTTTCTATACTTCAAATAGTTTTTTTCAAACTTATTTATTTTGGAAGTGTGAAATTCAAATAAGACAAAAAACCCCTAAGAATTTTCAAGCATCTTCATTTTCAAACTTGAACTTTAACGTAAGACCTAGAGAAAGAAACATGTATCACCTTATTCAGACGGTTTCAATTATGTTTATATTGTAAGACATATTCTCATTATCTTTGAAGTGTGAATCATCAATAGTTCACTTAGTTGGTTGTTGCAGACTAAGAAATTTTGATAGATTGCCAACGGACAATCCTATATATATTAGCATAACCGATTATTAAGGAGTGTAAGGTGGGCTACTACATACATATGGTCTAAAATTTTTTGTCTACACATTTGCCACAATTTATCATATTACTTACATAAAAAATATGCTATGGTATGCAATGCAACTTATCATATTAATTACATTAAATTGTTCTCGTGAAAAATTGGATTCAAAGCAATATGCAATACAACTTGGTTATTTCAAATAAATGTCATTGGTCTTGCTTCTTCAAATTGAAGTTCTTTGAGTAGTTGCTTCAACCAAACAAGCTCACATGTTACTGATGCCATAGCCACATATTTTGTCTCAACGACTTGATTTTCTAACTATATTTTGTTTCTTACTTTTCCAAGATATCATATTTCCTCCAACAAATACACAATACTTAGAGGTGGACCGTCTATTATTGAGTGAGCTTGCCCAATCAGCATCACAATATCAAACATCTGAGTATGTCCTTTATCATCATAAATGAGACCTTTTCCTGGAGCACATTTGAGCTACTTCAATACCCAAAAAATAGCAAAGTTTACCAATGTCTTTCGTCTGAAATTGATTTGACAAATGTTGTTTCAACTAGATTATGCCTTGTTGATCATTACTAGTTATGACAAAATCATATACATACACAATAAGATAAATACATCCTTGGGCTGAATGACGATAACAAACAGAATGGTTGGCCACTATGAACTATACCAAACAGTTTTACTATTGTGTTAAATATGCCAAAACAAGCTCTTAAGGATTGCTTTAAGACCATAAAAAACATATGTAGCTAACAAATCATAGTAGACGACTCTCCCTGAGCAACAAACCCAAGTGGTTACTCCATATATACTTCCTCTTCAATATTACCATGTAAAAATGCATTTTTGATGTTAAGTTGATAAAGAGGCCAATGTCGAATGAGTGCAATGGCGAGAAGAAGTCTAATCGATGTCATCTTGGCTACAAGCGAAAAAACATCACTATAATACAACCCATAAATTCAAGTGTATCCTTTGTCTATCAAACAAGATTTAAATCGATCAATCTTATCATTTGGACTGACCTTCACAAAGGGTAGATGAACCAACTCTCAGGTACTATTGCTTTGGAAAACACACATCTCGTCAATCATTGCTTGCCTCCACTCAAGGTGAGATAATGCTTCACAAGGAGTGTTATAAATATAAACAGAAGACACATAAGATAAGTAAGTATAACATAAAGGGGAAAGACGATGATAACATAAATCAATATAATGTGAAAAGGAATTTCATGTTTGATGTATACCTTTTCGAAGTACAATCAGAAGATCAAACTCGGGATGTAGAATCAAATTCGAATGACGGAGACAATGTTGGAGGAGAGTATGCAATGACTTGAGGGATATATATATATATAACAAACGTTAGGTGACGACAATGATATGTTTGTAGTGGTCGAGAAATGACAGGGTTAACTGTAGGGATATCTAGTGCGTCAAGTTTCCTATATTGATTGAGAATAATGGTAGACAAGACATTGATAACTTCTAAAAGAGGTGTAAGACTAATTTCTTTAAGGGGTTCCGAAGTTACGTGGTTGTACTCAAAATATGAAACAAACTCAAAGAAGGTAACATCGACTAATATGAGGTACCGCTGTAGAGTAGGAGAATAACAACAATAACGTTTTTGTGATCGATGATAATTAATAAAGACACATTTGAGTGATTGAATTTATCGTTTATCAAGTCCTAGAGAGAGATTATGAACAAAACATGTAGACTCTTATACACATGGAGAAAATGGGTGAAAGGGGGAATGGAGAAAAAGAATTGAGTGATGGATATTGTTGTTAAAGACAGGTGCGAGCATGTAGTTTATAAGGTAACTTGTTGTTAGCAAAACATCGCATTCCACCAGAATCGGAGTGGAACATTATCATGGCGAAGTAGGGTCCAAGTGGTTTCTACGATATGCATATTTTTGCATTCGGATACTCCATTTTTCTTGAGGTGTATGAGAGCAAAATGTTTGGTGGAGTATACCATTGTTGGACATAAAAGTTTGAAATTACTGGGATAAGTATTCATAAGCATTATCACTTCTCAAGGTACGAATAAACACACCAAATTGAATTTTTATTTCTTAATAAAATTGTTCAAAAATAGAAAATAATTCAGATCTATTCTTCATTAAAAATAATCACGTGCAACGTGAAAAATCATCAATAAAGGTGACAAAATACTTAGACTCAAGAGTAGAGAAAGTACATAAGGGTCCCCAAACATCAGAGTGAACTAAAGCAAAAAGGGATGAAGCTCATTTATTAACTCGATTAGGAATTGACTATGAGTGTGTTTTCCTAACTGACACGACTCACAATATAAATTAGATACCTTCGATAAATTTGACATCAACATCTGTAGTTTGGGAAGACTTGGATGACCTAGTTGAGCATGAATAATATATTTGTCAAAACGAGCTACCTGGTTCTAAACGGGCTGGCCCATATAGGCCTGAGAATTTTTAGGGTCGGGCAAAAAAATCCTAGGATGAATATGGGTTCTGCTTTTAGTACCCAGACACGACCTTGTATGGGTTGCGGGCTACCCGACTTTAAACAAGCTCATTCTCTAAAAAGATATGTTATACGTAAAAAAAAAATCAAATTATCCAAAATAAAACACAAATTATCCAACAATTTCATAACACACAATTTTAAATTGTCTATAACAAGTTACATATTATCCAACATAACATAACATCCCTTGAAATTGTTTAAAATAGGTTTTAAGTTATCAAATTTAACACAAAATCAAACTACATTTGCAACAATGTCACTTGAGTTTTATTCAATGACATTCACATGTTCAAATGTGTTGGATGCTTGTCCACTTCTATCATCTTGATTAGTAGTATTATTGTCATCATCAAATTCTACAAAACAAAAACAAAAAATAGTCGTTAAAAAATATACTTTATTTATAACATGAGTGAATAACATGCAAAGAACAAAAAATTTATTGACAAATTATTTATACATTATTGTGGCAATTCTATTAGCACACTTGCATATATTCATTTTCAAGGTAATATGAGTGAAGACTAGCATTTCTGTAATTGTTTAAAGGAAAAAAATAGAAAAAGATGGAGAACTAACAATTCTGTTATCATTTTGTTAAGACTAGCAATCATGTTATCATTTTCATGGTAACATGAGTGAAGACTAGCACGGAAAACAACACTACTACGAAAAACCCATTTAACGACGCCAGGTTTACCACAGATTCGTGTCCCAATGTTGTAATACGTTAAAAAATATATAACGCCATATTTAACGACGGTTGTACAAAAGAACCGTTGTAATACAAGTTGTGTAATAAACTTCGATTCTCAGCTACTACATTTTTTTTCCATATTTTTACATTTTAAACACAGTTGTATTAAAACACCGTTGTAATACATGTAACAAGCTTCGATTCCCAGCAACTATATTTTTTGTCATATTTTTGTATTTTAAACATATATTTTATTTCTTTTGTTAGTGTTAACAGGGATTTAACCTCAAAACTCAAAATTCATCATTGTTTTTCTTTTAAACATATATTTTATTTCTTTTGTTAGTGTTTTTAAGTGCAAGAGAATAATATATATAACTTTAAAAATAAAACTGTAAGAGATGAGGATATATAAAATAACATTTTATTAAGATTGCATTAAGAAGAGTACATTGATAATCATATTACATATATTTATCAATGTCAGAGCCCATTGCTGCAAATACATCTTCATAATCCAGACATCTCTCCTCATTCCCCTCATCGGAATCATAATAAACAGTTCTCCTTTTCTTCTTTATCTTTTTCTTCTTCAGCTTCTTCTTCTTCTTCTTCTTCTTATCCTTCCTCACCCTTAAGGCATCCCTGGCCGCTGGTTGGACCTCCTCAATTGGCACTTGACGTTCCTCATTGGTGATTCTAGCATTCTTATTTGTAGAACTCATTGTTACGAAGAATATATTATGAAGAAATGTAAATTGTCTATTTATAGATGAGGTTGAAGATGAAAAGTCTGATAGTTTAATGCTTGCAATGATGATAACTTGTAAATGATTGATATTCTAGAACGATATTTTTTGAAAAACGGAGAAAATTTTAAATCATTATGGCCAGAGTGTTCTTTACTCCGGGAAGAGCAAGGGTTATAATATTACAATGGTTAGTAATAATAACCGTAGCGATACCCCTTATACTTGGTACAAGGTTCGACTCCAGGCAACAACATTTTTCTATTTTACGTAATTATAGAAAAATGTTGTTGCCTGGAGTCGAACCTTGTACCAATTAGAAGGGGTATCGCTACGATTAATATAACTAACCGTTGTGATATTATTAAAATAATATATATACTTATCATTACGGTTATTTTAGAAAACCGTTGTGAAATATTTACCTATATAAGGGAATTAACTTTCTATTTTTGACAGTAGCGCCGTTTCCTTCACAGCGAAACCCTATCACCCATTTTTGGCAGCAAACTTCATCTTTTTATAAAATCCACGAAAAGAAATACAAGAAGTATGGAGCTTTTGATTTAAGCTTCTTCCTCCTTGTATTTCTTCTTGCAGAATCTAAAACTAGATGAACATAGTGATGATGCTGGCGGTAGAAAGCGCAATGTACATATTGTTTATGGAAAATAAGGTAGTTTTTTACTTTAATCTTTTTGTTAGATAGTTCCTATTATCTCGTTTGCTTCATGTTGTTTTTGTTGATTGTTCTCATTTTGTGCAGATTCGACTTCAATGCTTCACAGGCAAGGTGAACTTCATTGTAATAGTACAATCCCACTTCTTAGGGTTTTGTTTCAACTTTTGGTTGTTTTGTTTTGAATACTAACTAATTTTCTTCATTGCTTCCCACTTCTTAGGATTTGTTTCACATGGTGATGATGATGGTGGTACATATATATATGAATGCATTCTGATAAGGTACATATATATGAATTCATTCTTATATTGTATATGAAATTTAGTTTATTATATACTATGTATATTGTTTGTTTCACTATCCTTTTATTGAAAATGCAATTAGTTAAATTGATATAGAACATTAGTTTACTATATATATATATATATATATATATATATATATATATATATATATATATATATACATACTATGTATATTGTATATAGTTAAATTGAATACTAACTAATTTTCTTCATTGCTTCCCACTTCTTAGGGTTTGTTTCACATGGTGATGATGATGGTGGTACATACATATGAATTCATTCTGATAAGGTACATATATATGAATTCATTCTGATATTGTATATGAAATTTAATTTATTATATACTATGTATATTGTTTGTTTCACTATCCTTTATTGAAAATGCAATCAGTTAAATTGATATAGAAACTTATAATCTGAAAATTAGGATGTATTTGAAAACCAAACTTTATCATGTCAATGTTTTTCGAATTGCATCCATTTCATTCAGCACATTTAATGTTCCTTAACATAAAATTTATGGTCCAATGGTCCGTTTGCTTCAATTCATCGATATCTTTTCTTATAGTTTACCTCATCGTCATCACTAATCATCGTGGTTGTTAAGATCATGATTGTTATGATGATAAAATTGCGATGATTTTTGGCGATGATGAGGTAAACTATAATAAAAGATATCGATGGATTGAAGGAAACCGACCATTGAACCATAAATTTTATGTTAAGGAACATAAAATGTGCCGAATGAAATGGATACAATTCGAAAAACAGTGGTGTGTTTAAGTTGGTTTTCAAGAACAGTTTAATTTTCAGATTAAATAGTTCTTTACCAATTTTAATGGTTGTATTTCTTTAATTAGGTGTATGGTAAAACAAGCAATATACATTTGTATTTAATAAACTAAGGGTACATTCCACAACGGTTGAGACACATAACCGTTGTGATAGTTAATATATATGACAACGGTTGAAATACCTAACCGTTGCAATATAACGCGCGCTTCCATATTACAACAACGATTTCCAGACCGTTGTAGAAACAACGAACTTACAACAACAATCTACATAACAACGCCTTCGCCCGCGTCATTATATGTCATTCCCAACCGTTGCTAAATGGGTTTTTCGTAGTAGTGCAAACACAGCCGTTAACAAGTTTAAATATAACTAATAACATGATAATACAATAAAGTAAATAGCACTTGTGAAAAATTAACAAGTTTATCTTCAAACCCATATAGCAAACTATGTGCGAATATGAGAGCTTAAATTGATTCCTCTTTCATTGAACTTCTATACTTGTTTAAAACTCGAGAGCCAATGCTAAAAGAAGATTCAATGGCCATAGTGGTTATTGGAATACTCAATATATCACAAGCCATTCTTGCAAGATTGAGACATCTATGCCTTTTTTCCTTCCAATAAGCCAAAATATCAAAACCAACCGATGGAGGCAACCTTTGATCGTCTAAATAAGAATTAAGATTAGATTTTCCAGTATTGTTACTTACTTGACTTTCATGCTTGTAACACCCTACTATACCCATTCGTATAATAATTGAAAATACAAGAAATAATTGCAGAAATTAATCAGAGTTACACACGTAGGATGCCACATCTACAAAACCTCATCATGAAGTATCAAATCACTTCATATCTTATTCATTAATAAAAACAAATAATTTAATTAAACAGCGGAGTTAAATCAAATGGTTTAGCATTAAAGCTCCAATTATATCAAATCTCCACAAAATACGTGGTTCAACAACATTAATCAAAACAAATCATGATACGTAACAAATAACAAATACATGAAGAAATCATAAAATCCTCATCCTTCCCGTGTTACGTATCAGAACGACTCCTAAGACTTGATCAAATAACAACACATGCTCCAAGCACTACTCAGGTACCTGATCATCTGTACTCTCCAAGGATCACAAACACAACAACTAGAAAAGGGGTGAGAATTACATTCAATAATACACGGTGAAAATCACATGCTAAGAGTAGTTATCACACAATCACATCAATCATACAATCACAACGCACATACAAGTGCCACATCAATATTCGGCACATACATCCCACATTCAATCATATATATGTAATATGACTCAACTGACACGACACAATGCATGCGGTACCATCGCAATCACATACGGTTCACCCTAGAACCCGATTCCCATTGGAATCCGGATAAGTCGTATACGTTCCTCTAAACTACAACTTATCTCCACTCGACTCCCACATGGAGTCCGAACGAGACTAGGCACCCATCATGGATTCCCACCTAACTCATCTCCACATAACATGACATGAATGCATGACACAAAATTATGCACAATATAATAATCATTCATGCATAACCCACGATCCTCAATGATCACCCGTGAGCCACAAACTTACTGTAATTTCCTCCGGAATGATCACCACAGCCCAAGATCGTCCACATACGACAATCTTGGCGCACAATCATCAAACACGTCTCATACAGACAATCACGTAAACATCCCATGTTTTATCCCATTTAATATCGTTACTGGTTCCCCCTATGTTCAATTTTACCATCTTAGTCTTATGGATCAAGAGAAATTGCATTACACGCGAAATTGGAACATAAATCGCAAAAACGGGACTTCCCTCGCCACAGGCCTGCGTATCATACGTGTAGGGCTCAAATGCCCAGGCCTCATACGCGTATTGCCTTGGGCCTTACGCGTATGACTAGAGGGGATTTTCCCTCCAAAACTTCCCCAAAACTTCCCATACGCGTAATGCTCCTGCCATACGCGTATGATCACTCATCCTTACGCGTATCGGCAGAGGGTCGTGTTGGCATGGGGACATGGCGCGTACCATACGCTTAATGCCCTCTGGGAGTGTCCCCCATACGCGTAATGCCCCCTGGCATACGGGTATGGGCAGTTTGCTGCAGAAAAATGGGTTTTTCGCATCAGTGCGATTTTCCCCCATTGGAGCACCTTCAAGCTCCTATTTCAGACCCAAAACTTCATTTGCATCAGCATAATCCTAAAGTCCTGATTCTACTTCATTAATTCATCATTTTATCCAAACTTTCTACCATTTGAAACCCATTTTCGTTAACCCCAAAACCCCATATTTTCATATTTGTTTCAATGGCAAAATACAACAACAACAGTACATAATTCACACGAATTTCATATCCAATATCAGCATACAAACATGAATTCACAACAACAATCATTCAGATACGAAATTCAAACAAAGAGAAGGAAGAATAAGCATAAAATCCTAAGAGGGGAAGGAACCCTCACTACCCTTTCATGTTCAGACCACCATTAAAGAAACCCATTCTCCACTTTACCTGAATTTTGAGATTTTCCTCTCTTCAACAATGGTGGAAAGATCCCTTGCTCCTCTCTTGTCCTAGCCCCCCCTCTTTCTCTTTTCACGTACTAACATCTCTGATTTTCTTTTCCCCAATTTTCTCTAATTATGTTTTAATTTCCTTGATTTTCTTAATAATAATAATAATCCAAATAATAATCCTAATAGTGTTTTATTTCCTTTTAATTATAATAATAATAATAATATTACCTGTTCTGGACTGGGCCGGGGTCTGCTCCTCAATCGAGCAGGCCCAACCCACACGTCCTGGGGTGGCCCAACAAAGGCCTCTTATCACAACCAACGTCGGGCACAGGCCCACCTCAACTATGTCGGGCACACGCGGCATAGAGCGTCAAGCAAATGCGCTAAGTCTCTCCGAGCTCGCCCCTCCTCGACACGTAAGGAGCCATCTCCTTCTGCACATAAGTCCCTCCCCGCGAGGACGCTTCTCTCTCCGACACGCAAGACTCCTCCCCGCGAGGACACGTTTCTCATGTAACCACCCACTCCCGATGGAATCGGTCTGCCCTAATTTCAGAGATATAGGAACGGTTACACCAGGGCGAAGACCACGTGCTGGTCTTCACTACGTCACGTAAGCCCTGGAAGTTACTTGGATTGGGCCTGGCAATCCAGCCCAATGCAAGTAACCGTTGACCCCGCGCTGGGGGCTCTCTATAAATACCCTCTCACTTGAGAGGGTCAGGTTACACACTTCTTTACACTCAAACCTTCTTCTCTTGTACTTGCTTTTTCTCTGACCGTTACCTTACTTGAGCGTCGGAGTACCTTGCAGGTACAAACCACCCCCCCCCCCCCCCCCCCCCCCCCCCCCCCCGCCGTCTTTCAACCTCATCGGAGCTGAAGTCCAGACGACGTTGTTGGCCACCAGATACTGTCTGATCCAGGTACGATCAGTGGCGCCGTCTGTGGGAACCCTTTGCTTCCCCATTTTTCCTTCGATAAACCAAAGCAATCCTCTCATTCATCGCCAGTATGGCCAATCTGTCCGCTCACAAACCTCTGGACACCGTCCTTGCACAACTCGAGAACGGAAACCACCACGTGGACGCTGCTATCCTCATTGGCGATGAAGGCGACGTACGAGACGGGCAGACCGCCTCCCCGGACTCCCAAGACGTGGCTGACAACGCCGCCCGCCAAGACGATCAGCAAGCCATTTTTCAGCCAGTTGCTCCTCCGCCCAATGCAGATTCGAGCACCATAGCCCTGTTTGCCTTGATCAATCAGACCAAACCAGCTGATCGCACACCAGAATACCATAATTGAAGCACTGGAAGCAAGGGCGGGCACAACGATCTTCCCCGCGAAGACATCGTCGTCCACCGTCACCCTCGCCGTTCTCCTTCCCCGCGAAGGACCCCTTTCGACGAATCTCGAACCCCCTCGCTGGTGCATGGAGGCCGCCGGCCACGCCTTGAGCGCCCCCAGCCAACGATCTCCCAGAAACGCCCTCGTTCCCCGCCTCGGAAGGAACCCAGGGCCTCCACCACTACCAAGAAGTCCAAACAAACCGAGGAGAGGCCGAGGCACCGTTCGAGGAATTCCCCTCCACGACATCAGCGATCCCCTTCGAGGTCCCCGACAGGAAGTGACGACGATGACCAGAGGACCCCTCTGTCGTGGGAGATCATGAACGCCATAATTCTTGCGGGCATGGAGAAACCTCCGCAGCTGGGGAACTATGACGGCCTGTCCGACCCCGACGACCACGTCGAAAGTTTCAAAGCCATGCTCGACTTTAGAAACGTCAGGGGAGCCATCAAGTGCAGGCTTTTCCCCACCACCTTGAGGAAGGGCGCCATGACTTAGTACAAGGGTCTGGCACCCGGGTCGATCACATCCTGGAAGCAACTAAGACAATGCTTCACCAAACACTTTACCGCATCTCGTCGACATCCGAAGACGGAGGCTGCCCTAGAGAGCATCTTCCAGGGGAAGAACGAATCTCTCCGGAACTACATTGAGAAATTCAACAGAGAAGCTGTCGAGGTCCATACGACCGACGACATGAAGAAGTATTTAATCATCCATGGGCTACGTTTTGGATCTGACTTCGCCAAGTCCGTGGGCCTCCCCAGACCCCACCGTCAGGAGGATCTCCTCCAACGGGCTCAGTCGTACATCGAGCTCGAGGAGTCGGAGGCAACACAGATCGCCCTTGAGTCAAGACGTAAGGAAGGCCCCCGAGGCCACAAAGAGGAAGACTCTCCTCCCCGACGAGGAGGAGAAAGAAAGAGAGATAATCGCCCCCCGCGATACTCGTGAACCGCGCGGACCAGCTGGCCGGTTCACGGAATATACCCCGCTCAACGCTCCCCGCGCACGAATCCTCTCCGAGTGCCAGAACTCAGAATTTGTGAAAGGAGGAGTCCGCTTTCCGAAGCCCACTACCCCCAAATCAAACGTTGACAAGTCAAAATACTATAGGTTCCACCGGAGTCACGGGCATGTCACAGAAGACTGCCTCCATCTCAAAGATACGATTGAAATTCTGATCAAGGAAGGGCACTTGAAGAAATACGCCCAGAAGAACGACACTCCCTCGTCCCAGCTCCCGGGAAGCCCAGAACGTCGAAGAGACGATGCCTTCTCCCGATAAGAGTCGCCTTCAGGTCGCCCTCAGTGGTCACTCGACCCGAAGATTTCTTTGTCCCCCCAATCATTGAAGGCCAAGAAGCAATTCACAACATGTGGGCGACCTTCCCCCACGAGGACCCCGTCACTACCCGTAGCACCTGGGAAAGCTTCCCCAAAGCGATGGTCATCTCCGGGGGTGGTCCCGAGAAGTTGTCCATCGGATCGATCAAGCGGAAATTTGATGAGCTGGAATCCGCAACGTCGGCGAAGACAACCACTCTCGAGAAAGTGCGGGGGAACTCCAACCCTATCACCTTCTACCTCGAGGAACTCCCCGGGGAGCGCCAAACGCCACTGTTCCCCTCCTGGTCAGGGCACAAATGGCGAACTTTGATGTTCGAAGGATCCTCGTCGACCAGGGAAGTTCGGTCGACATCATGTATGCCCATCTGTTCGGAACCCTTCAGCTCGACGAAAGACATCAGATTTACAGGGGTTCAACGGAACCACCACCAGACCATGGGGTTACGTGGAGCTGATGGTTACATTCGGGGCCGAAGACACCGCCCGACAGGTGAAGATCCGTTTCCTGGTGGTCAAATGCCCATCCCTTTACAACTGCATCCTCGGGAGGACCACCCTGGCTGAACTTACGGCGGTACCATCAACGCTCCACCTCAAAATGATGTACTACACGACCAGGGGACGAGTGGTGACGATGCACGGGGACATCGACGCGGCCAGAAGATGCTTCGACGCTGCCATCAAAGGCATGAGTTCCATCGGCGCCAAACCCAAGACCGTGGCCAAGCCACCCCAGGACGCTGAACATGTACCTCTCCTGCGCGTCAACGCGGTCGAACTCGACAGCAGGTTCCCGGGCGAACCCGATGAAGACGGGGCAGAAGACCTCGACCTCCAAGCGGAAAACAACGGGCGGCCTCTCTACCCGCCCCATCCCAGACGGAGACTTTGAGCTCGTGGTCCTCGGGGACGATCCAGACCGTAACGTGAAGATTGGCACCGGGATCCCTGACCTGGCGAAGGAGTAGCTGAAGGCATGTCTAAGGGAGAACACTGATCTCTTCGCGTGGAGCGCATCCGAGATGCTTGGCCTCGACCCCGAGGTGGCTTGCCATCAGCTCGCAGTAGATCCGGCCGCTAGGGCCATAGCTCAACGTAGGCGTAAGCAGTCTCCCAAAAAAGCGGAGGCTGCTGAAAAAGCTGTAAAAGACCTCCTAGAGGCAAATTTTATTTTGGAGGCCAGGTACATGACCTGGCTGTCCAATGTTGTACTTGTTAAAAAGAATAATGGAAAATGGAGGATGTGTGTTGATTATACTGATCTTAACCGGGCATACCCGAAAGACTGCTATCCTTTGCCTAACATCGACCAGTTGGTCGACAATTCTACAGGTTACAAACTATTATCCTTCATGGACGCATACTTGGGATACAACCAAATTCCCATGGACAAGGTCGACAAACAACACACGGCTTTCATGACAGCGTCGGGCAACTACTATTACAACGTAATTCCCTTCGGTCTGAAGAACGCCGGTGCGACCTACCAACGGATGATGAATAAGGTTTTTCAGGCGGAAATCGGCGACATGCTCGAGGTCAACATGGATGACATGATCGTCAAATCAGCGGAAGAGGTCGACCACGCCGCGCACCTCAAGGTGTTCGACACGGCGAGGAGATGCCGCATGAGGTTCAATCCCGACAAATGCACCTTCGGCGTTCGGGCAGGTAAGTTCCTCGGATTTTACCTCACAGAGCGAGGAATCGAGGCCAACCCCGACAAGTGTAGGGCTTTTTCCGAGATCCCTACTCTGGACTCAAAGAAGTCGATACAATCATTAAACAGGATGCTCACCGCTCTCTCCCACTTCGTCGCCACGTCTGCACAGTACGCACTCCCATTTTTCAAACTTCTTCGACAAAAAGCGGAGTTTGAGTGGGGCGAAGAATGCGAGCAGGCGCTCCTCCACCTAAAACAAGTCCTATCGCAGCCCCCGGTCCTCTCACGGCCCGAGGGCGGGGAGACACTTTTCTTGTACCTCGCAATCACGAGTGAAGCAGTCAGCGCCGTCCTCATTCGGGAAACCCTGGACGGGCAGAAGCCAATTTACTTCACGAGCAAAGCCCTCCAAGGCCCCGAGCTCAGGTATCAGCAGATAGAGAAAGTCGCTCTGGCCCTCGTCATTGCGGCCAGGAGGCTACGCCACTACTTCCTTGCCCACACTGTCGTCGTAAGGACCAAACAACCTATAAGGAAGCTCCTTGGACGACCAAACATGGCGGGGAGGATGCTCAGGTGGTCGCTCGAACTCGCCGAGTTTGACATCCAATACGAAGGGAGAAAAGCCCTGTAAGGCTCAGGTATTGGCTGACTTTGTAGCGGAGATGACCGTCCCGGAACCTTCGACCAACGGATCCCAGAAATGGATGATCTATGTCGACGGAGCATCCAGCCCGAAGGGAAGCGGGGCGGGCATCATCCTCGAAAACGAGGAAGGCATCCTGATCGAGGTATCCCTCGAACTATCCTTCCCGACGTCGAACAACCAAGCGGAGTACGAGGCTTTCCTCGCCAGACTTCGGCTAGCCGAGGACCTCGGCGCCAAGGAGGTCAAACTCTTCACGGACTCCCAGCTCGTGGCCTCGCAAGTCCGAGGAGAGTACCAGGCCAAGAATGACAACCTCATAAAATACTTGGCATTGGTGAAAGAAAAGATGAAAAAGTTCACCCCCGCGGAAGTAACTCATATCCTCCGCGAGCACAATGTCCGAGCAGATGTCTTGTCCAAATTGGCAAGCACAAAGAAGAAAGGCGGGAACAAATCTGTCATACAAGAAGTACTTACCCGGCCGAGCATCGACAAGCCCGCTCCAGTGGCGGACGTAAACACCATTGGTGACAGCAATTGCTGGATGACCCCCGTGTACGAGTACCTCACAACGGGCAAACTGCCCGAAAATCCCAAAGAAGCCGGAATGGTCAAGCGGCGGGCATGCTTATACACGATAGTCAAGGACAAGCTATACCGGTGAGGGTTCTCTATCCCCCTCCTCAGGTGCGTCGAGGAGACCAAGGTCCCCGACATCCTCTAGGAAATCCATGAGGGAATCAATGCACAGCACCTCGACGGGCGATCGTTAGCCCGTAAGGCGCTTCGAGCAGGGTATTACTGGCCCACCATGCAACAAGACGCCAAGGAACACGTTAAGAAATGCGACAGATGCCAACGACACGGGGACATGCACCTTGCTTCTCCCAACGAGCTCAAAACACTGTCCTCCCCGTGGCCGTTTGCGTGGTGGGGGATGGATATCCTCGAACCTTTTGTCCAGGGGTCATATCAAAACAAATACCTCATCGTCGGGGTGGACAACTTCACGAAGTGGATTAAGGCCGAAGCATTGGCCAAAATCACGGCCTTCAACATACTGCGCTTTTACAAAAGGAACACCCTCACCCGATTCGGCGTGCCTCAAGCTATTGTCACTGACAACGGAACACAGTTCACCGACAAGAACTTCCAAGACTTCGTCTCCAAGCTAGGCACGAAGCAACACTTCACGTCGGTCGAGCACCCTCAAACAAATGGACAGGCTGAGGCGGCGAACAGAGTAATCCTACGAGGACTTAAACGTCGACTAGGCGACGCCAAACAACGGTGGGTCGAGGAGCTATACATCGTCCTCTGGGCCTACCGAACGACCCCACACTCCACGACCGGGGAGACCTCTTTCCGTCTGACCTACGGAATGGAAGCGGTGATACTCGTGGAAATCAGGGAACCCTCGAGGAGGACAGAAGCCCCCCTCGACGGGGACGTGAACGATGAAGCCCTGAGAGAAGAACTCAACTTCGTCGAGGAGACACGTTCGGGTGCTTCTCTCCGAGAAGCTTCACTTAAACAGAAAATAACACTACGTTATAACGACAAAGTTATCAAACGTGATTTTCAGGTGGGCACCCTCGTCCTACGAAGGAACCAGAAAGACTCACGAGAAGGCAAACTCGCCGCGAACTAGGAGGGCCCGTACCGCGTCCGCACGAAAACGGGGACAAGAGCCTACTTCCTCGAAAATCTGCACGGGGAAGAACTTGCTCGACCATGGAACACTGAGAAGCTCAAACAATACTACAGTTAGCCACTGCCTGCGGCGCACTAGCATCGCGATTACGGGGACGCACTAAGGTACGAGCGCGACACCCCTATACAGAACACGATGATCGAAGGCCGCGTTGTGTGTGCGCGAGGACTTTTGATCCGACGGGAATACCTCGATCGAGCTCCGCCGTCGTTGTACCAATCAGGCAGAACACCCAGCTCGTGATGGGAAGTTCATGCCACGAAGCTAAGACCTCGACCGAGCTCTTAGCCTCGTTGAAGGTCGGAATACGTCTCCGACCACCCGACCAGCTCTCCGCGCGGTCAGGGACTATCAAGGTCGAGCAAATCCCAAAGTCTTTATTACTTAGACAAAAACAAAGTATAACAAATGCTATAACATCACACACAGTGTAAACCATACAAACAACACACAAGCAAAAATGCATTAAAGCGGGCAGAATCCCATTGTACAAATATTACAAATAAGTGTCAAAATCCCCTGGCGCGCAGGCCGAGCATACGTATTGAAAAACAAATAAAACGGCTCGCAGGCCGAACAAAACAAAGAAGAAAAGCCTACTCCGCGACAGTACCTTCGGGCTCCTCGCATTCATGAACCTCGTCCACCCGCATCGGCTGCACGATTTGACCGTCGACCACCTCAGAGTCGGGGTCAATCCCTTCGGTTGTGAGGTCGGGGTTCAGAACTCGAAGCTGCTACACGGCGTTTTTGAATCCTATGTCGGCCGCTTTGAGGTTGTCCTCCTCGGACTGCCGGAGCTTCGCTATGAGCGCTGCCCGCGAGGTCAACAACCTATCTTCCTTGGTTTCCTCATCAGCAGGGCGGACAACCTCCTCCAACTCGGCATTCCTCGCCAAGAGACGATCCCTCTCCTCTTCAATCCCGAAGAGACGTCTCCGCTCTTCCTCAGCATTCTTCAACTTTTCTTCCAACTGCCCTTGAAGCTCGACTTGGGCCTGGTTCTGACTTTTACAGTCGGCCAGCTCCTTGCCCACCTTTTCCATTTCAGCTGAGATAGACTAGAAACTCTCGCGCAACCTGTTCAGTTCGCCTTCCAGGCTCGCCTTGTCGTTCAGAACCAGGGCAGCCGCACAAACCTGCATCACAGCGGACACATCCTCCACCAGCGCCTTTCTCCGAGAGACCTTGTCGACGCCTAGGATGGCTTGAGCTTCGGGGGCACCCACGCAAAGGGAGTTATTCCCCATGAAAAAGTTCGGCCTCGAATGATAAGGCGGGAGCACGAATCTTACAGCAGGGGGACCCTCATTCTCAGTAAGGTCGATGGCCACTGTGTCCGCAACCCGCCGCCTCTTCGGGGAGACCTGGGGGCTGGGAGAATCACTATCCTGGTGAGAGCCAGAAGAACCCCCGGCTGTCGGAGTGGGAATAGATTCCTGCCCTCGGATCTGCTCGAGACAGTTTTTGCCTCCCTTCTTCGCAGCGCGGTTAGCCTTTAACTTTTTGAGGCGCTCCTCAGCAGACGACATCTTACCTGCACAGAAAACAAAGAGGTCAGTAATTCGAAAAGAAAAACGAAGGGAATAAAAGGTCGGGGAAGCCACCCCACCTAATAGCTCGAGAGCCTCCTCGTCAGAAAACGTCTCGAGGAGAGCCCTAGTGTTGTTCAATCGACGTTTCGTTAAGACCTCCCCATCGTCGCCCAGAAGGAAGTCCCCGTTCGGCATCACGAACTTGGCTCTGTTAAACCCGTTAACGAAAGCGACTATTCTCTCGTAAGCCAGTCGATCCCCCTCGTCTAAACGGTCAGGACTGACTTTGTAGCTGTTTGTCCCCTTTTTGAAGTGTTCTTCCGTCCAGAACAAGGGGAATCTTGGCTCGAGGACCTCCTCCGTCTGCCCACCCCGCTTCACGGGAAACTCGGCAATACAACGAATTCACGGCTTCAAGAGTGACCGACCTCACGATATAATACCGGTGTTTAAAGTCACGAACGGAATCCAAATAAGTGTGAAACAGGCTGCTCACTTGCTTGAAAGCCACCCAGCCGTGTCTGCCATCAGAGGCCTGTCGCTGGAGGTGGAAGATGCAAAAGAAGAGAGGCACGGCTGCCCCGATTCAGAGATATTTGCAGACGAGCTCGAAAGCTCAGATGAAAGCGAGGGAGTTGAGCTGGAGCTGCGAAGGCGCTAGGCGCAACCAAACGAATACCGCATGTTGAAAATCTGTAAAGGGCAGACGCCACCCCCGCCTTGTTGAACATGAACTCGTAAAGAGGGAACCTCATCCCTCGGTACGTCGAGCATATACGATGGTGGGCTTGAGGTCGGAACACCTTCCACGACTTTGAGGAACCCACCACTTGGTGCTCGACTGTACAAAAAATAGTGTCCTCATCCTCGTCAACAAAATGGGAACCAATGTTCAACGGCTCATCGCTGACCCACTCCTCGAGGGGACGTTCCTCGACCCTTGCGATTAGCGCCATTGGAGAGTCGGGTTGGTCGTCGACGTCCAAAGATCCCTCAGCCACGGGCAATACGTCCATTTACCTGAAAAGCAGAAGGAAATGGTGAATTCGATGACTCATATCAAATCCACCCCTTCCACCGCTGATCAAGTGAAGGGGCGAGGAGGGAACGTCGGGGAACGCAAACCTGCGACCATCCTCGGGTCCGCCGGGAGCGAAATTGGGCGAGACCCCGGGGTATTCGACCCATATCCCCGAGATAAGCGTCGGCTCCCCGGGGATTCCGTCCTTGAACCCCAGAATATTCAACAAAGAGCTGAGAAACATTCATCTCACGACCCCGGGATATTCTTCGTGTCCTCAGAAATTTCATCGCCTCTCCTCGCGAGATTCAACAACTAAACTATGAAATTCCGCCGTTTTCGCCGGATATTTCGTGATTTCCATGGGAACTTCATCAGTTCACCATAAGATTCACCCTACAAATGCAAATGAAAGGAGAAAAAGAAAGAAAGAAACTTACTTGAAATACGCTTTTTAGGGTTCCGGCACGGCGGTCGTCGGTGGAGAACGACAGAGAACGGTGGAAGGCAGCGGCGAAAAAACGGAGAAGAACAGAGGGAGAGTCTGAGAAGAAAAGAGCAAACGGTGCAAATGAAATGAGGTGGGGCCTATTTATAGGACCCTCACGGAATTCGAAGGGTTTTAGACTACTAGAGTACACTACTCTAGCCTAGTCACCCCTAGGAAATGATGGCGTCTGACACGTGGCATACATGCGACTGTTCGCTCCCCAACACGCGTCTCTCCACTTGCTTCGATACCCAAGTTCGAACTTCTCGCATCCCCGCTGGGTCGACCATCCGCGAACGCCCACGCTCGAGTCTGCTCGTCGATTTCTACCCAACGAACATTTGGCTCCCCGACGATACGGCCAGTGGATCTCAAACAAGTTCCCCTCCTCGCGGTCACGCGATCGATACTTCCCCGACATGCTTGTTGGCCCTTAAGTCATTACTCCGACACTTCGGAGCAACGACTTGGGGGGCTTCTATTCTGGACTGGGCCGGGGTCTGCTGCTCAATCGAGCAGGCCTAACCCACACGTCCTGGGGTGGCCCAACAAAGGCCTCTTATCACAACCAACATCGGGCACAGGCCCACCTCAACTATGTCGGGCACACGCCGCATAGAGCGTCGGGCAGATGCGCTAAGTCTCTCCGAGCTCGCCCCTCCTCGACACGCAAGGAGCCATCTCCTTCTGCACATAAGTCCTCCCCGCGAGGATGCATCTCTCCCTGACACGCAAGACTCCTCCCCACAAGGACACGTTTCTCATGTAACCACCCACTCCCGATGGAATCGGTCTGCCCTAATTCCGGAGATATAGGAGCGGTTACACCAGGGCGAAGACCACGTGCTGGTCTTCACTACGCCACATAAGCCCTGGCAGTTACTTGGATTGGGCCTGGCAATCCAGCCCAATGCAAGTAACCGTTGGCCCCGCACTGGGGGCTCTCTATAAATACCCTCTCACTTGAGAGGGTCAGGTTACACACTTCTTTACACTCAAACCTTCTTCTCTTGTACTTGCTTTTTCTCTGACCGTTACCTTACTTGAGCGTCAGAGTACCTTGCAGGTACACCTCCCTCCCCCCCTCCGTCTTTCAACCTCACCGGAGCTGAAGTCCAGACGACGTTGTTGGCCACCAGATACTGTCTGATCCAGGTACGATCATTACCCTTTATGATTAGGAATAAATATTCCATGTCATAATAATAATAATAATAATATTTATATTATTAATAATAATGAAATACTCTCACTTATATTATTATTACCTTAATATTATTCTAAGGTTTATCCCACTTAATTCATTACACTAAGTTCTCACACTCACCCTTACACTCATACCCTTCACCAAAGCAATGTCAAGAATAATCACACAATAAATCATAAAATGACTAAATAATTAAATGAGGTGTTACAAATCTCCTCCACTTAAAATATTTTCATCCTCGAAGATGTACCTGATGAGAACAATTCCGAATACGACTCTCGCATCTTGCCCTCTAATTTCCAGGTCACACTTCCTCCAGTAACTCCTCCCCAAGCTACTCTCACTAATGAAATGTCTTTGCCTCTTAACTGTTTCATCTTGCGATCCTCGATCCTTATTGGCATCGCCTCTACGGTAAGATTCTCTGGAACCTGCACTTCATCCCTTTGAAGCACATGGGATGGATTAACAATGTACTTCCGAAGTTGCGACACATGAAACACATCATGCAAATTCGAAAGTTCGGGTGACAATGCCACTTTATATGCAACAACTCCCACGCTCTGCAAAATTTGATACAGTCCGATGAACTTAGGATCCAGCTTCTTCGATTTCAGCGCACGACCAACATCGGTCACAGGATTTACCCTTAGAAAAACATGGTCGCCTTCGCTGAATTCCAATTCTTTTCTCCTTTTATCATGATAACTTTTCTGCCTACTTTGGGATGCCTTCATTTTCTCCCTAATCATCTGGATTATTTTAGTAGTCTGTTGCACAATCTCGGGTCCAAGCACCGTGCTCTCTCCCGACTCATACCAGCATAGAGGTGTCCTGCACCTCCAACCATACAACGTTTCAAAAGGCGTTATTCCAATACTAGAATGGTAACTGTTATTTTAAGTAAATTCAATCAACGGTAAATGGGTATCCCAAGCACCTCCATACTCGAGTATACAAGCCCTCAACAAGTCTTCTAGTGACTAAATAGTCCTCTCAGATTGCCCATCTGTCTACGGATGATAAGCAAAACTCAACTTCAAACTAGAACCCAAAGCTTCCTGCAAGCTCTTCCAAAATCCGGAAGTAAACCTCGGGTCTCTGTCAGAAACTATGCTCGACGGAACCCCGTGCAAATTCACTATTATTCTGATATAATTCCCTGCTAACTTTGACAAAGGAAAACTAATGTTAATCGGTATAAAATGTACCGATTTCGTCAGTCTATCCATAATTACCGAAATAACATCAAAGCCTCTCGTTATATTCGGTAACCCAGTCACAAAATCCATCGCGATACTATCCCATTTCCACTCTGGTATTTCCATTGGTTGCATCAAATCGGAAGGCTTATGATGTTCCACTTTTGACTTCTGACAGGTCAAACAAGCATACACAAACCGCGCTACATCTTTCTTCATACCTGGCCACAAAAACAATTTCTTAAGATCCTGATACATTTTCATAGATCCTGGATGAATACTCAAGCTACTAATGTGGCTCTCCTCTAAGATCATTTTTCTCAATTCAGGATTATCCGACACACAAATTCTGCCTTGAAATCTCAACACACCAAAATCATCTACTTTAAAGTCACCTTCTGCATCCGACTCTCCTGCGGTCATTAAATCCACCAACTTCAAATCAAGTTTTTGAATTTCTCTAATCTCATTAAGGAACTCATTATTAACCTTCAACATACCCAACATCACAGTCTCAGGAGTCAGTTCACAAACCATGCTCAAGTCTCTAAACTGTTCAATTAAATCCAACTCTTTAATCATTAATGTCGACATATGAATCGTCTTCCGACTCAAGGCATCCGCCACGACGTTAGCTTCACCAGGATGGTAACTCAAACTAAAATCATAGTCCTTCAAGAACTCCAACCATCTTCGCTGTCTCAGATTCAGCTCTTTCTGGTCAAATAAATATTTCAGACTTTTATGATCACTGAAGACTTCAAACCTCGACCCGTACAAGTAATATCTCCAAATCTTCAACACAAAAACCACTGCAACTATCTCAAGATCATGAGTGGGATAATTCCTTTCATGCACCCTCAATTATCGTGAGGCATAAGCCACGACCTTACCATCCTGCATCAACACTCTGCCTAATCCCATTTTAGACGCATCACAATATACTACGAAAAGTTCATCTGGCTTTGGTAGAATCAACACTGACGCTGTAGTCAACCTCATCTTCAATTCCCAAAAACTCTCTTCACAGAAGATATTCCACACAAAGGCCTGATGTAACACCCCAAAATAATTAGAATATTTATTTAATTGATTTATTATATATATTCGTATTTTTCGGTGAATTTTGGTGAAATATTTGATGCCTGACGATTTGTGTTGTGGGGTATTGATAATATTAAGAGGGTATTGAGAATAATTAGAAGTGTATGTTTTATTAGAATTATTTTGATAATAATAATAGTGGAATATGTGAATATCTTATTATTATCATTTTAAATAAATAATTGGAACACTAAGGGCAAGATGATAAAGTTGGGTGAAATAAGTGAGGATAAAGTTGGGAAATCATATAAAGGGTCCAAGGGATAAGAGTGACATAAAGAAAAAAGAGAGAGTGGAGAAGTCATTTTTGGTACGATCGCGAAAATTGGAAAGAGCTCTGAGGAAAGGTGAAGAGGAAGCTAGGGCTCTGAGCAATTTCGAAAGAACTCAAGAGGAGGAATCAGAATCGAATTATCTAAGGTATGGCGAGTATTACTTTTCATTGTAATGGATATAGAGTGTAGATGCAGGTAGTTAGTTTTGGGGTTTTTGAGAATGGTGAGATTATGATGAAATTGGGGGGTTTGAGTTGTATGAGATGATATGTATGAAACCTAGTATGATGTGTTGTTGTTATTATGTTAATTGCATTGTGATTTATGAGTAATTTTGGACTGTTTGGTACTAGAATCGTAAGGGTGGGATTCTGATCTTCTAAGGGTTAATATGTTGAATAGTGGGTTGTTCTATGATATGCTTTAGTTTATTGATCGATATACCAAGAATGTTGTTTGCATAACTGTGTGATAATCTGTTTTGGATTGTTAATGAGTTTCCTCCATTGTTGAGTTTGAAGGTCTGAGTCGAAAGTATGAATTCATGATTATAGGGTGTTAATCTATGAGTAAAACTATAAGTAATTGAGTTTTAGAATGTTATTTTAATGTAAAATCGAGTCTATGATGATGGGTTTTCGTAGCATAGGCTTTGGTGTGAAAGTGCTTTTAAAAAAAGTAATTTTTGAGGTTCGGAACAGTATGAATCGACCGCCAGAACCCCTGGGTCGACTCATAGCCACCCAAATGCAAAATTGTGGAAATTTTAAACGTATGCGCCGACTCATAGGTTTTGAGTCGACCTAAGTACTCTGTGCGTCGACCTCTGAGTCGACTCATAGGCAGAAAAACGCCATAAACGATTTCGGTCATAAATTTTTAACCGTTAATCCAAATGAAGAACCGTTCGAAGGGTTAGAAAGATTATGAGCTAAACTTTAACATGGTATAGTTAGATGAGTCATTTTTCTAATATTTGTATGTCTAATATGTTGAAGATTACAACTATTACTTGTTGTGCATGTAAAGAAATCTCGTTGTAAGTGGTGAAACTTGAATGTTGTTATAAAGAGGTTGTTGTGGTGTTATTAGTGTAAATTTAACATGTTTGATTATGTTATTGTGAGTGCATAATATATACATGTATGTCTATACTGTATGAAATACATTTTTAGGCTTGATGGCCGATTTTGCCGGTGTATAATAACCATGGTGGTGGGTTATTGCACATGATGATGATGTTGTTGTTGTATGCATAAATAGTTGCATTGCATACATTTGTGGACAGATGGTCAGTTGTTGGTGAGCCTAAAATCCCATTGTGTGGATTGGGGCCGGTAGCTGATTCGTAGGTGATGGATCGGTGAGTGGTTCTGATCCTAGGAGGTGGGGATCAGAATGGTGAACTTGAGTGTTCACGAAATTTGGTACCACATGCATGAGTCTATGTTGTTGCATTCCATGCTATGTGGCATTGCATTTATGTAAATTGTTTGATGATGTTGTGACTTAAGTGATGCTTTGATGATGAATTGTTTATTTGACGACTTTATGAATGAAGATGTATATATGTTACTATGATATGAAGGTATGAGTATAATATTTGGTGAATGAAGATGCAAGGATTTCATGATGATGTTGTTTTTGTATGATGAATGCTATCTTAATATATCTTATCTTTATATCTTGTATAATGATTTGTGATTACTCACCCTGACTGTTTGAATATTGCCTTCACGTGGGTAACGTGCAGGTGATCAAGATTAGCTCCGTTGGTGCGTGAAGAACTGACTTGAAGTATTTTGGTTATTTCTGTTGAGTAGAGGGTCTTGCTTTGATATGTAACATCGGGTCGGGACGTTTGAGTCGAACCGTTGTGTTCTTTTGTTGTTGACAATCATGAAGTTATGAGTTCTTGTTTTTAAAACTTTTTGAATTACAAATTATGCTGATGATTTTGAATCTTTCCGCTACGTAGTAATTGATTGAAATTATGATGAATAAAACCCGTGTTACGGAGTAAGACGTTATTGTGATTTTATGACGAAATGTGGCACCCTTGTGGTGATATACTCTGACATAATTGTTTATAATTATCGTGAATGTTCTTTGGGGTAGAAGGGTGTTACATTAGTGGTATCAAAGCAGGTTGGTCCGTCCGACCAGGTTATGTAATTATGTTTATTCCCTAGTATGCGACATGTGTGTGAAAACACTGTCGATGCTTGTTTTGTTTTCCATTTGCAGGTTTGGAATGAAACAAGTGGGGGAGAAACGCCTGCTTCTCTTGGATATTCCAACTGTTAAGAGCTTGGATATCGTGTTACTGCATGCGAGAGTGCATTGTTGGATAGTTCAACTATTTTAAGAATAGTGAGATCCTTGTGGGGGGACGGTCAGGTGTTCTCGTTGGTCGCTTCCTGGTGATGGGGAAGACGATGTTTTGGCTAGAGTTGGGCCAGTGATATTGGAGTATCCTGACATCTTTCCTAAAGATGGGCAAAGTGTGTCTTTAGTGGGAACCAGTTGATGTTTGTCCTAGAGCGGATTGGTGGGAATTAAACCATGTGTTTACCAATCGTTTGGATGGTGGTGTGGTGTGCTGCTGATTATGAGAGCTCAGGCAATGTTGAAGCTATGTTGTTCCTGACACTGAAGATGTTGTGGATTCGAGATTCCTGTTTGCCGGCTAAGTTGGGATGTCTTTAGGGAGAACGATCAGGTGTTGTTGATGTTGGATTCTCTGAGTGTAAAGAGCGATGTGAAAGATAGTGTTATGCCAATGGTGTGTGATCACTGGTGTCTTTCCCGAAAGATATTTGTGACTTGCCTTCAGACTGTGAAGTCGAGTTTGAGGAAGGTAGAGAGTGTTTCGATCCGCTACGCAGGTAGAAGTATTCTTGGAAGGTGAGGCTTGTGTGGAAAGGCTAGACCTTGTTGTTTCTTCTATGAAGGGAGAAATGGCTATCAAAACTCCTTCTCAGGGATAGGTGACTACTTCCCTGGTTTGTTTGAATTGTCCTTTGTCGATCTTTGATAGAGACTTTGGTGTTGATGTTATTTGTTTGCCGTTGGGAAATCTTGATGTTATTTTGGGAATGAACGGGTTAGAGTTCAATCATGTTCATATAAACTGTTATAAAGTTGGTGTAGTTTCTTGCTCCTGATAATGAGGAAGAAGCTGGTTTTCTTATTTGCTAGAGGGTTGAAAGAGCTTTTGGGAGAGGAAGCTCAGGTGCTTGTGTTGTTGCGTCCTTGTCTGTGGAAAGTCGATCAGTGATTGGTGAGTTGCAGGTGGTGCGCAAATTCCCAGAGGTTTTTCTAGATGATATTTCAGATGTGCCGCTAGAGAGAGAAATGGAGTTTGCTATTAATCTTGTCCCTGGTACCAGACCTGTTTCTATGGCACCATACAGGATGTCGACATCGGAGTTAACAGAGTTGAAGAAGCAATTAGAAGAGTTGCTAGAAAAGGAATTTGTGAGACCAAGTGTGTCGCCTTGGGGAGCTCCGGTGTTGTTGGTAAAGAAGAAGGATGGTTACGAGGTTGTGTACGTACTACAGACTGTTGAATAAAGTGACGATTAATGATAAGTATCCACTTCCAAGAATAGATTACTTAATGGATCATTTGTTGGGTGCTCGTGAATTTAGTAAAATGGACTTGAGGTCGGGTGATCATCAGGTTAGAGTGAAGGATGAGGATATTCAGTAGACGGCTTTGAGTACTCGGTATGGACATTATGAGTATTTGGTGATGTCGTTCGGAGTTTCTAATGCGCCTGGTGTATTTATGGAGTATATGAATCAAATTTTTCATAACTACTTAGATCGGTTTGTTGTAGTGTTCATTGATGACATTTTGATCTATTCTAAGTCAGAAGAGGAGCATGAGAAGCATTCGAGGATTATGTTGCAAGTTCTGAAGGAGAAGAAACTTTATGCTAAGCTATCAAAGTGTGAGTTTTGGTTGAAAGAAGTAAGTTTTCTTGGCCATGTGATTTCAAGTGGTGGAATTGCGGTTGATCCTTCTAAGATTGATGATGTGTTACAGTGGGAGACTCTGAAGTCTGCTACCGAGATACGAAGTTTTCTGGGGTTGGCAGGTTATTATCGCAAGTTCATATAAGGTTTTTCTAGATTGGCTTTACCGCTGACTCAATTGACTCGAAAGGGTCAAGCTTATGTGTGGGATGTTGCGCGTGAAGAGAGTTTTGTGGAATTGAAGAAGAAGTTGACGACCGCTCCGATATTGATTTTGCCTAATCTGAATGAATCTTTTGTGGTGTATTGTGATGCGTCAAAGATGGGTCTTGGTGGAGTATTGATGCAGAATGAACAAGTTGTTGTTTATGCTCCGAGACAATTGAGAGTTCATGAAAGGAATTATCCTACGCATGACATAGAGTTGGCAGTTGTGGTGTTGGTGTTGAAAATTTGGAGACATTATCTTTTTGGCTCTAAATTTGAGGTGTTTAGTGATCATAAGAGTTTGAAGTACTTGTTCGACCAGAAAGAGTTGAATATGAGGCAGATGATGTGGTTTGAGTTATTGAAGGATTATGATTTTGATTTGAGTTACCATTTGGGTAAAGTAAACTTAGTGGCTGATGCAATGAGCGGGAAGTCATTACATATGTCGATGCTTATGGTGAGAGAATTGGAATTAATCGAACAATTCTGAGATCTGAGTTTGGTATGTGAAGAGACTCCTGACAATGTGAAGTTAGGTATGTTGAAGCTGACTAGTGGTATTCTGGAAGATATCAGAGTGGATCAGCAATCTGACTTGAAGTTGGTTGATTAACCAAGGTAACGGAGGTGAATTCCGAATTGATGAGAATGGTGTGATGAAGTTCAAAGATAGAGTGTGTGTTCTAGATGTCCCAGAAATCAGGAAGAGTATTCTTGAAGAAGGGCATCGAAGTAGATTGAGTATTCATCCCGGTGCTACGAAGATGTACCAGGATTTGCAGAAATTGTTTTGGTGGTCAGGTATGAAGGAGGATATTGCTGAGTTTGTATATGCATGTTTGACTTGTCAGAAGTCGAAGATTGAGCATCAGAAGCCTTTGGGTATAATGCAACCGTTGAATATTCCAGAATGGAAATGGGATAATATTTCCATGGATTTTGTGTTGGGATTGCCGAAGACTGCGAAGGGGAATGATTCAATTTGAGTGATTGTGGACAAGTTAACTAAATAGGCTCATTTCTTATCGATGAAGATTAACCATTATATGCAGAAGTTAGCTGAGATGTACGTTGAGAAAATTGTGAAGTTGCATGGGATACCTTCGAGTATTGTGTCGGATAGAGACTGATAAGTGCTAAAATATACCGATTTTGAGTGTGAATAATTGGCACTTATTGGCTTGATTCGTTGGTTTTCCGTTAATAATCCTCCGTTTTTGTGTAGTTCACTTATTGTTGTATATATTGCGTTTTCATGTACATATCACTGAGTTTGATCGTTTTTCATCTATTTTTATAGATAATAATGCATGGTTGAAGTATGGACCCATTTGAGCCAAGAAGGATGCTTCAAAATGTAGTTTTGACCAACAAAATACCGTCACTCGCGCTTAGCCCATTTTTCAGCTCGGGTTCAGCGCGTTTTTGATGAAGAGGCAGTAGCTAGGGACCCTTGACCGCGCTTAGCATGCTTTAAGGTGGTTTAAGGATATTTTAAGTGAGATCGCGCTTAGCGCGGTTGTAATAAATATCATTTTTTTCTAATTTTTGTTTATCTCATTTTTTTTGGTATTCAAGCAAGTATATTTTTTCATTATCATATAGAACATTGAATAAGCTTTCCAGCGCTTCCGACCGTGCGTCAATCGGAGTTACGATTCGAAAGTTATGAAGAAAACAAAAATTGTGATTTTGCAGATGGCGCTAAGCGCCCTCATAGCGCGCTTAGCACGGTTCGCGTCATTTCAGCCCCTATTTAAGTCACTTTTTTAGCATTTTTTAGGTTATGTTGTTGGGAACTTTTATCCCCAACTTCATGAAAAACATTCTTTGTGTAGAGTAGCTTAGAAACAACATTGGAGGTTGCATAGCGATGATCTGGAGTTGGAATTGCGTCACTTTGCTGGACAGGGCGAGAGATTCCTTTTCATCTTCCTTCCTCTCTATGTATTTTTCATTTGTTGGGGTTTGTATGCAAGTTTACTTTGATAGTATGTATATTTATTAATCATGGCTTTGTATACGAGCTATTTTAGAAATCTTTATCAGTGTTATCCTTGTTTTATTCGCTTTACGTTTCGATTTGAGTTGCGGTAGACATATCCTCTTCGAATCTGGATCTAGGATGAACATCTGTTAGGTTATGAACTCTAGAGATAGATTTAGATCTAACATTCACCGTGGGTATCGATTCTTAATTCTCCGTGTTGTCGAGTTTCGTGAGACATCATCGATGAGGCGATGTGGTTGTTCTTCCAAATTTGTGTTAGACATAACCTTTGTTGTGAGCGATACGTGGGGGTATTGATGAGTGATTTAGGCTGTGTTCAACTGGTTGGTAGATTTGTGTATTATTTAGGTGAATGAATGTCATTCCAGACGAGTTCTCTACCATACTTTATTTACTTGATCATATGTTTTCTTTTTGCATTTTACTCTCATATCATTAAAACCAAGCTTAGAGACGTAGAGATTGTCGAACGACATTCTTTCCCTTGCACCGATCCTTGTGGAGACGATAAAATTGAGTACTAAATTAATTTTTGCTTGTCTCTATACCGCTTCAACAAAATGGTATATTTCTTCATCCTTATTCTGAAGAGGAGTGTCAGGTGTGATTCATTCTTGAACATTTGTATTGCTTTAGAACTTTTGACATGTAGACTTTGTTTCATAATCGTGGTGTCATTGTAGTTTAGTGGTAAGAATTACTTTGCATGTACTTTTGATATTTGTACCATACGTTTGTTTTCCGTTTGTAAAAACTTGTTGAGCATGATTTCGTGATAATTGCTATTGTTTCTTCGAGTTAATTGATTCTTGTTTGAGAACAAACAAGTTTAAGTCGGGGAGAGTTGATAAGTGATAAAATGTACCGATCCCTGTGGAGACGATAAAACTGGGTACTAAATTAATTTTTGCTTGCCGCTATACCGCTTCAACAGAGACCCGAGATTTACGTCGAGGTTCTGGAAAAGTTTACAAGATGCTTTGGGTACTAAGTTGAGGATGAGTTCTGCATATCATCCGCAAACAGATGGTCAGACAGAGAGGACTATCCAATCTTTGGAGGATTTACTGAGGGCTTGTGTGTTGGATCAAGGAGGATCTTGGGATAGCCATTTGTCGCTGATTGAGTTCACCTACAACAACAGTTTTCATGCTAGTATTGGGATGGCGCCATATGAAGCTTTGTATGGCAGATGGTGTAGAACTCCATTGTGTTGGTACGAGTCAGGCGAGAGTGTTGTACTCGGACCCGAGATTGTGTAGGAGACAACTGAGAAGATTAAGATGATCCAAGAAAGGATGGGAGTTTCGCAGAGTCGTCAAAAGAGTTATCATGATAAGAGAAGGAAAACACTTGAATTCCAAGAGGGAGATAACTTGTTTTTGAGAGATACGTCGGTGACTGGTGTGGGTCGAGCTTTGAAGTCTAGGAAGCTCACTCCAAGTTTTGTTGGTCCATATCAGATTATGCAGAGGATAGGAGAAGTAGCTTATCAGATTGATTTACCGCCGTCCCTTGTGAATTTACATGATGTGTTTCATGTATCTCAGTTGAGGAAGTATATTCCGGATCCGTCGCACGTGATCCAAATGGATGACGTACATGTGAGAGATAACCTGGTTGTTGAAGCATTACCTGTGCGGATTGATGGATGAGAAATGAAACAACTGCGGGGTAAAGACATAGCTTTGGTGAAGGTGTTACGGGGTGGACCAGCTGGTGAGAGCTGGACTTGGGAACGTGAAGACTAGATGAGGGAGTCGTATCCGACTCTGTTTCCTTCAGGTAATTTTCGAGACGAAAATTCTTTAAGTGGGGGAGAGTTGTAACACCCCAAAATAATTAGAATATTTATTTAATTGATTTATTATAAATATTCGTATTTTTCGGTGAATTTTGGTGAAATATTTGATGCCTGATGATTTGTGTTGTGGGGTATTGATGATATTAAGAGGGTATTGAGAATAATTAGAAGTGTATGTTATATTAGAATTATTTTGATAATAAGAATACTGGAATATGTGAATATCTTATTATTATTATTTTAAATAAATAATTGGAACACTAAGGGAAAGATGGTAAAGTTGGGTGAAATAAGTGAGGATAAAGTTGGGAAATCATATTAAGGGTCTAAGGGGTAAGAGTGACATAAAGGAAAAAGAGAGAGTGGAGAAGTCTTTTTGGTACGATCGCGAAAGTTGGAAAGAGCTATGAGGAAAGGAGAAGAGGAAGCTAGGGCTCAGAGCAATTTCGAAAGAACTCAAGAGGAGGAATCATAATCGAATTATCTAAGGTATGTGGAGTATTACTTTTTATTGTAATGGATATAGAGTGTAGATGTAGATAGTTAGTTTTGGGGTTTTTGAGAATGGTGAGATTATGATGAAATTGGGGTTTTGAGTTGTATGAGATGATATGTATGAAACCTAGTATGATGTGTTGTTGTTATTGTGTTAATTGCATTGTGATTTATGAGTAATTTTGGACTGTTTGGTATTGGAATCGTAAGAGTGGGATTCTGATCTTCTAAGGGTTAGTATGTTGAATAGTGGGTTGTTCTATGATATGCTTTTGTTGATTGATCGACATACCAAGAATGTTGTTTGCATAACTGTGTGATAATCTGTTTTGGATTGTTAATGAGTTTCCTCCATTGTTGAGTTTGAAGGTTTGAGTCGAAAGTATGAATTCATGATGATAGGGTGTTAATCTATTAGTAAAACTATGAGTAATTGAGTTTTAGAATGTTATTTTAATGTAAATTTGAGTCTATGATGACGGGTTTTCGTAGCATAGGCTCTGGTGTGAAAGTACTTTTAAAACAAGTAATTTTTCAGGTTCGGAACAGTATGAGTCGACCGTCAGAACCCCTGGGTCGACTCATAGCCACCTGAATGAAAAATTATGGAAATTTTAACAGTATGCGCGGACTCATAGGTTTTGAGTCGACCGAAGTACTTGTGCGTCGACCTCTGAGTCGACTCATAGGCAGAAAAACGCCAGAAACCGTTTCGGTCATAACTTTTTAACCGTTAATCCAAATGACGAACCGTTCAAAGCGTTGGAAAGCTAATGAGCTGAACTTTAACATGGTATAATTAAACGAGTCATTTTTCTAATATTTTTATGTCTAATATGTTGAATATTACGACTATTGCTTGTTGTGCATGTAAAGAAATCTCGTTGTAAGTGGTGAAACTTGAATGTTATTATAAAGAGGCTGTTGTGGTGTTATTAGTGTAAATTCAACATGTTTGATGATGTTATCCTGAGTGCATAATATATACATGTATGTCTATACTGTATGAAATACATTTTTATGCTTGATGGCCAATTTGGGTGGTGTACAATAACCATGGTGGTGGGTTATTGCACACGATGATGTTGTTGTTGTTGTTGTATGCATAAATAGTTGCATTGCATACATTTATGGACAGATGGTCTGTTGTTGGTGAGCCTAAAATCCCATTGTGTGGATTGGGGCCGGTAGCTGATTCGGAGATGATGGATCAGTGAATGGTTCTGATCCTAGGAGGTGGGGATCAGAACGGTGAACCTGAGTGTTCACGAAATTTGGTACCACATGCATGAGTCTATGTTGTTGCATTCCATGCTATGTGGCATTGCATATATGTGAATTGTTTGATGATGCTGTGACTTAAGTGATGCTTTGATGATGAATTGTTGATTTGACGACTTTATTAACGAAGATGTATATATGTTACTATGATATGAAAGTGTGAGTATAATACTTGGTGAATGATGATGCATGGATTTCATGATGATGTTGTTTTTGTATGATGAATGCTATCTTAATATATCTTATGTTTATATCTTGTATGATGATTTGTGATTACTCACCCTGCCTGTTTGAATGTTGCCTCCATGTGGGTAACGTGCAGGTGATCAAGATTACCTCCCTTGGTGCGTGAAGAACTGACTTGAAGTATTTTGGTTATTTCTGTTGTGTAGAGGTGTCATGCCCTAAATTTTGACTACCAAGATTTCCCATTATTGGTGACAATCATCACCACAATATGGATATACCATCATGCCTCATCAATCTCCTCAAAGATGGGTGAGCATTCACCATAATCAAGAATTAGGGTTTCGAGCCCTCTCAGAGCCCTTAGACAAAGTATCAATCAAGAAATGACATGATCTTCAACTCTTTTAACCTCTCAAACATATATAAAGGATCAAGAGGACTCCCACATCAAGAATCAAGCACAAAGTTGCCACATTCCAAGTGGACCAAGCCTCAAGATCGACAGTGTCACCAAATTAGGGTTTTGGTCGACCAAGGCCTCCAGATGAAAATTCTATTCTGGGCATGAGCCATTGCTTCAAAGCACAACCCAAGATACTCTAAGGGACCTCATGGATCCAATCATCAAGTTAATTTAGCCTCAGAGGATGCATTCATAAAAATCAGGAATTAGGGTTTCTTGACTTAATTCACCCCTAAGTTGACTTTTGAGGCAAGACATGAACCTAAACCTCAAGACATGATTTGAGGGCCTCAAACACACTACATTGATCCATTTACAACAATGGATTGATCCAAGAAGCTTGATTCACAAGTTTCAAATTCATCTAGACCACAATTAGGGTTTTGAAGAAAAAGTCAACTGTATCTTTGACTTTTGACCAAGACATGCTCCCAAACCTTGGGACATGATTCAATACACCCTATAACACCTATGAAACCCATTCATTAGCTTGATTTCATAAGGATCGCACAGTTTGGATTTCATCTGATAAAAAGTCAACTGTGCACAAAATCAAGTTTGACTTTTTGGAATTTTTCACAAATATGGTTCCCCTAAGTCAAAAAAACAATGTTAATGTATTGTATTGATCATCATTCATCAAGAAAAATCAAGAAAAGTGAGGTTTCTTGCAAAAGGGGCAACCTTGAGAAACCAAAAGTTTTCTAAGTTATGGAACAAAAGTGATTTTGTACCAACTTTGCAAGGTCATAACTCCTAAACTACAAGGGCTTTTTCTCCCATTCAAAGCTCAAATGAAAGTCCATCTGAGATACTTCAAATATGTCAACTACAAGAAATTCCAAATCTCCATGGATTTTGAGTTATGGATTGATCAAAATCACTAAAACATGAAAATTCCACTTTTTCCAACACTTAGTGAAATTTTCAATAAGTCTGAATCTGTCTTATTTTTTTCAAAATGTAGAGGTATTTTTCACTTTGATCCAAGTAGAACCAGGTCCATTGGTGAACAACAAAGTTGAAGTATGCCATGAGGGCTTTCCAACAAGTACCAGATCATCTCCTAATTCAATTTGAGTAGGGAGTTCCAACCCTTGGAACATGTCATCAAGGACTGATTTTGATCAAGGCAGATTATAGGTCATTTGCTCGATTTGACCAAATCAAATAATTCCAAGCCTTGTCATCCACTTGGACACCTCAAGGGATAAAATCAAAGAGGAATGATCTGATCCACAAGCCTCCCAAGTCCAAGGAACTACATGTAGCCATCGATGCTCTAAAAAGGCTAAAAAGCTCAAAGACTCCAATTTTGTTTCCAAGCATTCAATGGATGCATCAAGGTGGCATGGACTGAGACATTGCTAACTGAATGAGTCAAGATTCAGCTTTGAACCAAAGGACTATAGGCCTGTGCCATAACTTCAAGTCAATGGCTAGAGGAGACTAAAGATACCGTTATCTTACAATTGGCCAAGGGACTGTCCAAGTTGCCATTCACTATTGCTTACAAAACAAACTTGCTCTACTATAAATAGAGCTCATTTGTGATCAGTTTGAGTACCCCAAAGCACTACAACACTTGCTTTCCTCAAAATCTCTCTCATTAGGCCAAAATGCCTTCTTTTGCAAGTCACCACTTATTTTTTTGAGTTAGAGAGCAATTCCACCACAACTCATGATCCAAACACATCCAATGTATCATATCTAAGTTGTCCAAACACTCACCCTTGATCTGAAACACTAAAATCAGAAAGTCAACCTCCAAAACCTCAAAATTTGACTTTTTGTATTTTTCAAGCCATGTCTTGATTCAGTCACTTTCAAAACCAAACAAAGCCTCAAACACACTCTAAATATCATCCTCAAACTGTCCCAATTGGTTTCCCTCATCTGGAACATCATTTGAGAGAGTTACTATCTTGGTCACTTTTGCCCCTTTTGCAAGAAAGAGCCAATTCTTGTTCCTGAGGATTTCAGCTGTTTTTAATCATCCTAAAAGCTTCTAAGGGATCAATCAAGAGTGTCTAAAGCATTGGATTACTTCTGGAACAAGGATATTGACAATTAGCACAAGGAGCTTCAAGAGGTAAGTGCATCACAACTTGAACTCTCTAAATCATGCATTGCTTTGATGTCCATTGATCATGGACATCTCATACATATCATATATGTTGTGTTTGAACCAATTTTTCATGCTATTATTGCCTGTATAATGAGATAGCATAGAACATGCAAATCTAGGCCTATTTTGAAATCACTATCGGATTTTAAAATAGAAACATTTTCTGAAAATTCCAAAAGCACCATTGGATTCCTCTTGAAATTCTAGGCAGGATACACCTAAATTTGTTCAAATTCATAGAGAAATGAGGAAGTTAGAGCCTTCATGCAAGAGGCACAAAATCAGGCCTTGCCTTGGACCAGGGCCAGGGCATGGCGCCTTGGTCAGGCCTAAAACCAAGGCACCCATATATGTTGATGGGGTGGTTTTGATACACGGATGTATCACCACCCCAGTGGTAGCGTGCATGTGTGTTTGGTTGGGAGGTCGTGGGTTCAAGACCCACGCAGACCATTTTGCCATTTTCCCTATTTTTGCTATTTTTCACATATTTTATGGTTTTTGTTAATTAATTCCAAAATTAATTTCACTCTCAATTTCAATTATTTTTTATTGGTTCTTTTTTTGAAAATTCACAAAAATGTTAAAATATTTTATTCTACAAAAATTTTACAAAAATATTATTTATTTCATATATTTGGTATTTTTGTAAAGAATTATATTTTTATTTATTTTTAGGCATTTAAAAATATTTCTTTCTCTTGATTTTGCAAATTCAAATGATTTTCAAATCATTCTATGGATGAAACTTGATTTTTCAAACATTAATCCAAGATCACAACTTGTTTTTTCACACATGTTTGATAATTTTGATCATTTTAATTGAATTTTGTTCAATTAAAATACATTTTTAAATCAAATTAGGGTTTTTGGTTATTTTCACCCTCACAAATCTTTTTCAAAACACTTTGGGCCTCTAATAGAGTGTAAGACCCAACCCTCTTTTGTACATAAATAATTTTGGGCCTCAGTCATTGTATAAGTCCCGATACGATTCTCAAAATAATGGTGCGATCGTTATTTTTTATTTGGGCCTCTCCTGGAGTTATAAGCCCCATCTCTTGTACAAAAATAATTTGGGCCTCTAATAGAGTGTAAGATCCAACATCTTTTGTAAATAAAATAAATTTGGGTCTCAGTCGTTGTATAAGTCCCGATATGATTCTCAAAATAACGGTGCGATCGTTATTTTTCATCTGGGCATCTCCTTGAGTTATAAGCCCCATCTCTCGTACAAAAATAATTTGGGCCTCTAATAGAGTGTAAGACCCAAAATACTTTGTAAATAAAATAAATTTAGGCCTCATTCGTTGTATAAGTTCCGATACATTTTCAAAGTCTTGGCGCGATCGTCGTTTTTCAAAACATTTTCATTTGGGCCTACCCTTGTGTTGTAAGTCCCATTTCTTTTCTTTTTCAAACACTTTGGGCCTCTAATAGAGTGTAAGACTCAACCCCTTTGTACATAAAATCTTTTTTTGGCCTTAGTCATTCTATAAGTCCCAGTACGCGAAAAACCTCGGCGCGATCGTCGTTTTCAAAACATTTTCATCTAGGCCAACCCTTGTGTTGTAAGTCTCATTTCTTTTCTTTTTCAAACACTTTGGGCCTCTAAAAGAATGTAAGACCCAAACCCCTTTGTATAGAAAACCTTTTTTTTGGGCCTCAGTCATTGTATAAGTCCCGATACAATTTTCAGAACAACGGTACGATCACTGTTTTTCATCTGGGGTTCTCCTTGAGTATAAGCCCCAATCTTCTTTTCAAAACAACTTTCCCTTTTGATTTAGGTTCAAACTCATAGTTGTTATCAAAACTTTCTTTAATTTCTTGAACAACTAACCATACGGCTGTTACACTGGAAGTTTGCTCGCCTGTAAGTTTTAAACAACTTTCTTTTACATACTTGCACACACACACACGCACATATATATATATATATATATATATATATATATATATATATATATATATTTGTTTGTGCTGGAAGCTTGCTCACCTGTAAGTCCTCCTACCCTCTTTTGACATACATTATATATTTCATTTGTATATATATACCTATATATTATATGCTTAGAGTTTTCCCCGGCAATTAGGTCTAGGATTAGATAAAGCCAGTGGTTGCTCTTTCAACACAGTCAAAACTAGTTCCCCATAGGAATTTCCAGATACAGTCTTGCCTCCTCTTGGGCTTATACAATATGGAACAAAGAGAAAGGCATTATTCTCGGTGAAAATTTTCTCAAACTGTCACTATTAGAAATTTGTCAAAGAAATTCATTTCCCCCAGAGAGGATTAATTCTCGGTGAAACCTCTCTTGAATTTCTTCAAACCCTAGAACTGTTCACTAAAGAAAAGATTATTCCCGGTGAAACTTTTCTTGAATTTTTCTTAGGTTTGGACCCACAGGCTTCCTAAAAGCATCCCCAGCCTCCTCTTGGGCTTTGTACATGGACCCTCAGGCTTCTTAGAAGTTCTCATGCCTCCTCTTGGGCTTAGTACAAGGACCCAAAGACCTCTTATAGGTATAGGACAGAACTTAGTCATCCTTTGTTAGAGCAGTCTTTCCAAAAGGGTAAAAACATCAAACCAATTTAGGGTTGATTCTCATCTCTTAAAAACACCAGCCTCCTCTTGGGCATCATACAAAGATAAAACTTCCCATACCGGTAGACTTGGACAGTCTCACCTCATTTTGGATTTCAAAGAAACCCTCAAGTTTCCTGAAAGCACGGGATAAACCCTGATCATTTCATCAATCTCTAGCAGAGTTAAAACCTCCATAGGTTTTAAAACTCAATGGAGGTTTTAAAACTCAATCTTTAAACTTTACTTTTCCCCCAGCTAGGGACAATCACTATCAATAAACCTTTATCAGAACCTCAAGGCATCTGATATTTCAACTCTTCTGAAAACCCTCAGCAAGAGTTGATTCCCCAATTTGGACCTGTCTCTGGGTCTCAATAATCCTCAGCAGAAGTTAGCCTCCTCTTAGGCTTTATATAAGAAATTCCCCAAGTAGCCTCCTCTTAGGCTTTGTATAATGATCCCTAATCAACTTTTAGCCTCCTCTTAGGCTTTGTATAAGGATCTTTCTTCAGTCTCTTGTTGAGTCAACCACTTTTAGCCCCCTCTTAGGATTTGTATAAGGATCTTTCTTCACTCTCTTGTTGAGTCAATCACTTTTAGCCTCCTCTTAGGTGCTTTGTATAAAGATCTTTCCACACTCTCTTGTTGAGTCAATCATACAAAATAAAAACACTCTCTTGTTGAGTCAATCTTCTTTCTCAAAAGCACTCTCTTGTTGAGTCAACCTTTTTCAGCCTCAATCTTGGGCTTTGTACAAGACAGATAAAAACACTCTCTAGTTGAGTCAATCAGTCTCTTTTCAGCCTCAATCTTGGGCTTTGTACAAGACACCATATAAATATCTAAGCAGAGTCATTCTCTTTTCATCCTCTTCTTAGGCTTTGTATCATGATTTCCCTCAGTAGAGTCAGCCTCAATCTTGGGTTTTGTACAAGACAAATCATACTCTCCAGCTGAGTCAATCCCATTTCAGCCTCAATCTTGGGCTTTGTACAAGACACATACAAATATTCCCCAGTGGAGTCAAAACCCTCTTTTAACCTCAATCTTGGACTTTGTACAAGACAGACAAAATATTTCCCCTGAAAAGTTAACTTTCAGCCTCCTCTTAGACTTTGTATAATGATATCCCTCAAAGAGTCAGTCTCTTTTTTTTGCCTCAATCTTGGGCTTTGTACAAGACACATATATAATCTCTCTAATAGAGTCAATCAACCTTTTAGCTTCAACCTTGGGCTTTGATCAAGGCACACAAAAATCAACATTCCCTTCAGAGGAAATCAAAAACCTCTATGTAGGAAGACACTTCTCTGTATATCACACATCAAAACAGATAAATCAAAACAAACCTTAATCCTAAATAACTGCTATAAGTGGCACACTTGTTGATTCAAAAATCTAAGCTGTCGTCCATCTCTTATCCTGGTAAATCTTCGTCTTTCATCTAATTGCTGTAAGTGGCAAGCCTCTTGATTACTTACATCCACGCCACTGTCCCTCTCTTAGCATGAAAGATTCCTAAGGACAAATGGCATTGCTCAACACTGAGTTAAAATTTTCTCCTTCACGACAAATCCCTCATAAAGGAAATTATGGCATTGCTGGATTCTTATATCCCAGTTAAAGTAATCCTCCTTTATAATCAGTCACCCAACAGTTGTGATAAACAGATGAGATGTCTCTCTTTAGAGATGACAAATTCTCTCTCAGTCAAACCTTTTAGCTTCAATCTTGGGCTTTGAACAAGACACAAATACTCCTTTAGCTTCAATCTTGGGCTTTGAACAAGACACCAAAACATCATCTTTTCCTCTCATAGAATAGGAGGAACTACGATTGCTCCGATTTCCCTGTTTTCTTTAACGGGAATACGTAGGCATAAGATTGCGAAATCTTAGCGAGCACACCAATCAAAAACTTTAGGTCCAGTACCTTCACACACTTATCAAACACCTTAGGTCTAGTACCTTACCAAAGGCATCAACAAAAACTCTCTCTCTCAAACACTCCCAAAGGAGAAAATTTCTCAACCCACAACAGACAAACACCAGTAAGTAGAAAGCAATAAGAAAATTGCTAACGACCTGTGGATAACCACATATAGGATGGGTAATTGATAACTCTCCATTGTATAACCTGACCCCGAACTCCCCAATCTCTTTAAGCATTTGTTCAGTTAAACATTTGCATGCAAGGTTAGTTTTAGATAGCTTCCCTTTCCTTTCCAGCTTCATAGGATAAATAAGAAATCAGAAAGTAGCACCCAATCCCTACCATTACGGTGAGGAAAAACCAATGGCGTTAAGGTGGCCGCGTCACCGACAAAAATCACACGCTACAGAAAAATGACGACTCTGCTGGGGAAAATTAGACTAGGACTAGGATTAGAATTCCTAAGAGGTCTAGGTTGTTAGCAATCATACTATATTATATATATATATATATATTGCTTTTCCTACTTGATATTCGTGTTTATTTTTCTGTCAATGGGAAAGCGATTGATACACATGTGGAAAGTTTGAGAGAACCCTAAGATAAGTGATGGCATAGACGGTTGGACTTATAGGGAGTGAATCCCGAATAAGCGATCTTGGTAGACCATCAAATCAGGTGAGGGTCCGTGTGGATACTATGTTGAACGGCCGATCGTCGTGAAAATAGACGCTATCCCAGTGCGGCACCCGTGACCCTGAGGATTTAGTAAACATTAACTATATGACCACTTGGTAGTGCGGTGACTATCGAGAATAGTTGATAAGCGATACTACACTCAAATGAGATTACCCTAGGATGCTACAGCTCGCTCGGGTGAACCAGCTTGCTGTTGATATCCCTAGGGGGGTCAATGATTTTGGGAACCTTTAACCCGTTCTACAGGTACAAAAATTGACCTGAATACAACCTTTGGGGATGGGTAGAGCCATGACTCCATGCTCGTGACGTTGAACCCTTGAACCCATGTTTTTTCAATGTTTTTGTGTGCTGCATTCATTTAAAAAACTCTTAAACAAAGAAAAATCTTCTCTTTTCGTCCTCTCTTCTTTTTCAAAATAAACTAAAACAATAATTGCAAATATCAGAGAGAAAGATTGCGTTATGGATTTCGGTAAAAGAAAGATGCACAAGTACACCTTCAAGGCTCCAAAACTAGAGGATTTAAGAAGGTTGGCAAGGATGATCACCAACCATGATGCTTTCAGAGCTAAGCAAGGAGGGTTGTTGTCTCTGTTAAGGGTACACGTAGTTAAAGGAATCCTGTCTACACTGATTCAATTCTACGATCCGGTCTATCACTGCTTCACATTCATGGATTATCAACTAGCACCAACGCTAGAAGAGTACTCTCATCTGACTGATTTACCTATCACTGATCAAGCTCCCTTTTCTGGACTGGAAGAAATTCCCAAGGATCAAACCATTGCAAGAGCAATCTATTTGGACGAGTCAGAAGTTAGGACTCACATGACCACTAAGGAATGAATCCAGGGTTTACCAACTGAATTCCAGACGGAGAAAGCTCTATACTTTTCCAATATAGTGTAGCGAGCGATTTTGGATGTGGTTCTTAAGCAATGTCGCTCTGGGGTACTACAGGTCGATTCATTTTTTATCCTATTGAAGCTGACTAAGGAAGGGAAATATAAGTCTCCAATTAACCCTTCTTGCATACTGAGTTTGAACAATGGTCTGTTAAGTTACAGAGGTTACAAATGCTATGTGGATGTGGGGCCTCTCTCTGCTTATTTTGCTAAGAATGAAATGACGGGACTATGCTATTGGTAGGATGTTAGGACTGATGCTTTTCGATTGATGTATGAAGGTACGGGATTTTGGGTTTTTGATTAGTGTGCTCGCTTAGATTTTTCAATCTTATGCCTACGTATTCCCGTTTAATGAAACAGGGAAGTCAGAGTGATCGTAGTTCCTCCTATAATAGGAGGAAAAAGGTTGTTTTGGTGTCTTGTTCAAAGCCCAAGACGTGAAGCTAAAAGTGGTTTGTATCTTGTTCAAAGCCCAAGATGTGAAGCTGAAGGGTCTATTTGTATCTTGTTCGAAGCCCAAGATGTGAAGCTAAACGGTTTTGACTTTAGAGATAACTTGTCATCTCTAAAGGGGATATTTGGTCTGTTTGTCACAACTGTTGGGTGACTGACTATAAAGGAGAATTACTTTAACTGGGATATGTGAATCCAGCATAATTTCCTTTATAGGGAATTTTTAACCTGAAGGGGAAGACTTTAACTCAGTTTAGAGCAATGCTATCTTTCCTTAGGAATTTCTCATGCTAAAAGAGGGACAATGGTGTGGATGTAAATAATCCAGAGGCTTGCCGCTTACAGCAATTAGATGGGGAAAAGGAGTTATTGATGTTTGTATACTGTGAGCGAGGCACAAATTTTGATGCTAAAAGGTTGATTGACTCAACCGGGGTTTCCTTATACAAAGCCTAAGAGGAGGCTATTGACCCAACAAAAGGGTGTTTTTATGTGTCTCATACGAAGCCCAAGAGAGAGGCTAAAAGGGCTTGACTCAACAAGAGAGTCTTTGTACCTTATACGAAGCCCGAGATGGAGGATGAAAATGTTTGACCCAACAAGAGAGTCTTTTATACTCAACAAGAGAGTGTTTTTGTATCTCGTACGAAGCCCGAGATGGAGGCTAAAAGTGGGTGACTCAACAAGAGAGCCTTTTATACTCAACAAGAGAGTGGTTTTGTATCTCGTACGAAGCCCGAGATGGAGGCTAAAATTGGGTTGACTCAACAAGAGAGTCTTTTATACTCAACATGAGAGTGATTTGGTATTCGTACGAAGCCCGAGATGGAGGCTGAAATGTGATTGACTCAACAAGAGAGTCTTTTATACTCAACAAGAAACTGTGAAAAGGTTAGCTCCGCTGGGGAGAATCATTTGTACAAAGCCCAAGAGGAGGCTATTGTGCTGGTGACTGTTTCAGTTTAGTGACAGGCCCAGTATGTTGGTTAAAAGAGAAAATCAGTTCTTATATGGGTAATGTTGTACTTTGAGATTGATCAGAGGACCAGGGAGATTTCCTGTTCTTTAAGGAAATGGAAAATCCAAAGGGTATCGAGACTGTCCAAGTCTACTGGTGTTTTGAGAAGTCGATTCTCAGATAGTGAATGATCTTTGTATGATGCCCAAGAGAAGGCTGGTATGTTAAGGGATGAAGGTCAACCCATTAACAGGTCTGACACTTGACTCAGAAAGATAGCTCTAGCAAATTGATGACTAGGTTCTGTTCCTATACCTGTAGAGGTCTCTGGGTCCTTGTACTATGCCCAAGAGAAGGCATGAGAGCTTTTAAGAAGCCGAAGGGTCCTTGTACAACGCCCAAGAGGAGGCGGGGATGCTTTTAGGAAGCCTGTGGGTCCCCAAACCACGAGAAGTTCAAGACATGCCATTCACCGAGAATAGATCAAGCCAGGAAAGTCTGAGAATTTTGAAGAAACTCAAGAGATGCCATTCACGGAGAAAAGATCATCACTGGGGAGTAGAGTCTCTTTGACAATTTCTAAGGGTGACAGTCTAAGAAAGGGGTTCACCGAGAATGCTGCCTTTCACATCTCCATATTGTTTAACCCCAAGAGGAGGGAAGACTGTGTCTGGTAATCCTATGGGGATCTAGTTTTGTTTGTATTTAAGAGTGACCAACAGGGCTTTACCTAGTGCTAGACGTAGTTGCCGGGGAAAACTCTAAATAACTATACTAGTATTACACAGTTGATATTTGACAGGTATATAAAAGTTTGTGAAAGAAGACTTACAGTGAGCAACCCCACAATACAGTTATATATATATATATATATATATATATATATATATATATATATATATATATATATATGAAAGCGGGTAAACACTTACTCGGTTGTAGAGCTTCCATGCTGTTTGGTTAGTTTGTTCAACAAAGAAAGCTTTGATAACAATATTATATTCAAAATCAAAGGAGAAAGTGCTTTGAAAAGATTGTTTGGGCTTACAGCTCAAAGAGAGGCCCAAGGTTTTATCATTGATTGCACTATGGTTTTGAATTTGTACAGGGGGACTTATACAAGTGACTGAAGCCCAAAAATGTTTTCTGTACAAGGGGATGAGTCTTACACTCTCTCAAGAGGCCCAAAGGTTTATTTTTGTACAAGTGGTGGGGCTTATAGCTCAAGGAGAGGCCCAAAGATTTGTTTTAAAAGGCGACAATCGTGTCGAACTTTTTGGTGGTATCGGGACTTATACAATACACTGAGGCCTAAATTATTTTGGTTTCTAAGAGGGATTAGGTCTTACACTCTATTAGAGGCCCAATGATTTTGAATGGGTCTTATAGCTCGAGGAGAGGCCCAAGGGTTTGATTTTTTAACTGGCGATCGCGCCGAGGTTTTCTTTTAACGCAGAGGGACTTATACAATATCTGAGGCCCAGCATTGTTTTGGTTAAAAGGGGATTGGGTCTTACACTCTATTAGAGGCCTAAAAGGTTTTAAAGAAAAGACATGGGACTTATAACACGAGGGTAGGCCCAAGGGTTTTTGTTTGACAACGGCGATCGCGCTGAGATTTTTGAAAACGCAGTGGGTCTTATACAATGACTAAGGCCCAAAATATTTTAGTTTTCAAGGGGGATTGGGTCTTACACTCTATTAGAGGCCCAAAATATTTGAAAAAAGTTTGATGAGGGTTGAATTAATCAAAAACCCTAATTTGTTTCCAAAGTGTATTTTAATTGAATAAACATTCAATTAAAATGATCAAAATTGTTAAACATGTGGAAAACAAATTGTGATCTTGGATTAATGTTTCAAAAATCAGTTTTTGATCCACAAAATGATTGGAAATCACTAAAATTTGAAAAATCAAGAAAGAGAAAATATTTTAAATGTCAAAAACAATTAAAATATTAATTCTTTCCAAAAATATCAAGTATATGAAATAAATAATATTTTTGGGATTTTTTGGGAAAATAAAATATTTTAACATTTTTGTGAATTATTAAAAAAAGAATAAACTCAAAATCATTAAAACTCAGAGAGAAATTAATTTTTGAATCAATTAAATAAAATCACAAAATTCAAATATTCAAATATTTGAAAAAGGGCGCCAAGAACATGGCAAGAACACGCGCCCTTCCTCTGTTTCTGCAGATTTGCGTTTTCTATCCAATCTCACTGAATACTTGATGATATCATGCAATCTACATATCAATCTACTTGTTTCAACCTCACGATCATGTCTATGGTCTTTAATTTCATTTATTTTAAACATGGAATAAGAAGTCAAAGAGAAACCTCAAGAACCCTAAAATTTGCATGAAGGTTTAGAAATTCCATACACGATTCAAACAATGCAATTGATTGAGGGAAAACACTCCATGCATGATTATGAACATATGGCCAAATTATTGTGCAGCAAAAAATGCATGGATCATAGAGTTAGAAGAGCTCATGCTTACCTCTTGCAACTGGTGATCGTGTTTTGTGTTAGAGGTGTTAAAACTTGGTTCCAAGGTTATGGACAACTTCCCTAGGTGCTATGGAGTGTGTCTGGATGCTTGGAGTGGATTGATTTGAGCTGGAACTTGATTTGGCACCTCAACTGCAAATTTGTCAAAGGCTTGAGCAGTTGGCTGGTGATTTTGTGATTTTGATGTTCCAAATGTTATGTGAGTGTTTGGATCACTTCTATATGATGTTTATGAGGTGTGTGTGTGTGATTGGTTTGATTGGAATAGCTCTCAAACTCAAAACCCAATAGTGACTTGCTTTGGAAGGCAATTTTGGAGTGAAAGAAGAGATTTTGAGGAAAGCATTTGTTAGATGGCTTTGGTGTACTCAAACTGATCACAAATGAGCTCTATTTATAGTATAGCAAGTTTGTTTTGCAAGGAATAGTGAATGGCAACTGCTGCATAGGTTTGGCCAATGTTGAGCAATGAGAATCCAAGTCTCCTATAGCCATTGACTAGAGGTTAGGGCACAGGCTGCTGGTCCCCTTGGTCTTGGATAAGTCTTAACTGAATTCAGTTGGAAATGGCTCAGTCCATGCCACCTTGGTGCATCCATTGAATGCTCCAAAACAAAATTGGAGTCTTGTCCCTCTTTTAGGCATTTCTAGGTTTGGCATGCTATTTTTGGTTCCAAAGACTTGGGAGGCTTGGGATCAGAGTTGATTCTTCCTTGGTCCCTCCTTGAGGTGTTCAGACGGATAGAGTTGCTTGCCCTTTGCAAAATTTGAGCAAATCGAGTAAAACTCCAAAATCTGCCTTGCCATGACAGTTTGCAGCAAGGCATATTGGCATTGTCATATCTCATGGCTCAAGTGGACTTTGATGGAGTTCTTGGCCATTTTGGAAAGCCCTCATATGATACAACAACTGTTTGATCATAATTGATTTTGATACTTTTTGGATCCAAGTGAAAAATGCCCCTACATTTGGAAAAAAGTAAGGCATATTCTGACTTAGTGAAAATTTCACTAAGTGTTGGAAAAAAGTGACATTTTCACTTTTTGTGATTTTGATCATTCCATAACTCAAAATCCATGATGAATTGGAATGAGTTATGTTTGAAGCTTTTGTAGAGTGCCACGAGAGCTACAAATCCAGCTTTGGATGGGAAAAAATGGCCTTGTGGTTTAGGAGTTATGATCCTCCAAAGTTGGTACCCTAGCCACTTTGTTCCATAACTTAGAAAAATTTCTAAGTTTGTATGGTTACCCCTTTTTCAAGTTATCCCACTTTTCTTGATTTTTCTTGATGAATGATGATTCCAATCACACATTAACATCATTTTAGGGTTAAAAAACCATAATTGTGAAAAATCTCAAAAAGTCAAAGTTTGACTTTTGTGCACAGTTGACTTTTTATCAGATGAATTCCAAACTGTGCGATCCTCTATGAAATCAAGTCCTTGACCTAAATAAAAATTGATGGATTGGTTTCATAGGTGTTATAGGGGTGTATTGAATCATGTCCTAGGGTTTGGGAGTATGTCTTGGTCAAAAGTCAAAGGTACAGTTGACTTTTTCCGCGAAACCCTAACTGTGGTTCTGATGAACCTGAAACTTGGGAACCAAGCTTCTTGGATGAATCCATTGTTACAAATGGATCAATATGGTTTATTAGAGACCCTCAAATCCTATCTTGAGGTCTAGGCTCATGTTTTGTCCCAAATGTCAACTTAGGGGTGAATTAGGTCAAGAAACCCTAATTCCTGATTTTTTGTGAATGCATCCCCTGAAGCAAAAATTGACTTGATAATTGGGTCCATGATGTTCCATGGAGTATATTAGATTATGCTTTGAAGCATTGGCTCATGCCCAGAGGAAAATTTCCATCTGGAGGCCCTGGTCGACCAAACCCTAATTTGGTGACACTGGCGATCTCGAGGCTTAATCCACCCATAATGTTGCAGCCTTGTGCTTAATCCTTGAAGTGGGAGTCCTCTTGATCCCTTGTGAATGTTTGAGAGGCTAGACAAGTTGAATATCATGTTATTCCTTGATTGATCCTTTGTCTAAGAGCTCTGAGAGGGCTTGAAACCCTAAGTCTGATTGTAGTGAATGCTCACCCATCTTTGGGGAGACTAATGGTTCATCCATATTGTGATGATGATTTTCCCAGTGATGGGAAATCTTAGTGGTCAAAATTTGGGGTATGACAGATGCCCCAATTTAATCTTCTTGGACCCGAAGGTGTGAATGGCGAAGGTATTCGGGCATTCGGGGTGCAAGAGGATTAAATATCGGAATACCCAAAATTTTGATGGTGGTTAAGAATGGCAGTTCGCTCATCCATCTTCTTTTGCTAAGCGATGATGCTTAGAAAAGGTAAAAACTTCCCCTCGATCCTGGTCTTCAGCCAAGGAACTGGTCTAAGTTTTTGAAATAAACTTCCCCTCGATCCTGGTTTCCTATCAAGGACCTGGTCTCGATTTGTTTTATCAATAAACTTCCCCTCGATCCTGGTTTCCTACCAAGGAACTGGTCTTGGTTTCTTTTGTCAATAAACTTTCTTGACAAGGGACGCTATTCGTAGCGGTTTTCCTCAAACTTCTCGCCGAATTTTCCTGGGGAGATGCCATTTGACGGAAAAAGTTTTGATGTCAGACTTGCTGGGGAACCCATCTGTCTGAATGGTAGAGGGGTTCAAACTTCTCTGTTGGAGATGCCATTTGTCGACTCTACCGGGGAAAACGAGTCTCTTGAGAGACTGCTTCCTGCTTGGAGATATTACATTATACTTTTCTCAGAGATCTTCTTGGAGAAATGCCATATGATGTGATCCAATTTTGAGGTGTTGCTGACTTCATTAACATCGACTCTCCGGAGAGCAAAATCAATGTGTTGCAGAAAGTCCTTAGTTGTGAGGCTTTCTATGGGGATTTTCCTTAATCCGGGAAAGCGAAGATATCATCTTCAATGGCGAAGAGTGATATTTGTCGAAAGTTTCTCTGGTCTTCTCAGAGGTTCAAGTTATCAAAGTGGTCGAAGACCGTCTCTACTGGAGAGAAATTGCTTAGATGATCTACCTCCTGACGAGGAAAGAACTGACAACTCGATTGAGAGGACTTTTATCACTAGGGGATAAGACCGACTAGAGTGACAGTGATGCAATATGAATGTGAATGTAAATCAATAATGCATGATGCATGTATGTATATGCTGACAAAACTGACGCGGCATACAGACTAACAGATGAACATGACTGGATACTCGGCCGCTGCAGGGGACGAAGAAATACCATTTGTTCAAAATAGTAATTCTGCCTTACTTAGGAGAGATAGTCCCTGTGGGGAAAACCATTGGTCGAGCTTAAGAGATAAGAACTTGGCCGGGGATGTCAGACGGAATATTCGCATCTGACATAGCTGATCCTTCATTCAGGCGCACTGGCTTAAAAGAATTACTTTGATTCTGCACTTTGAAGCTCGATTACTTCTGGAGAAGCGATCGATGTTCTTTCGATGTTCAACAGTCAAAAGAATTGCCATCTTTATTTTAAAAGCAGAAAATTTTTACAAGTAAATTCATTTTTGTTTTATTTCAAGAATCGTTGATCATGTTAAAAACGTCGTTCTGTAAAGCTAAAACAAATAAGAATTGCAAACAAAAGCACAAGGGCTCAAATTTTATTGATAGGATGGAAATCAGCCAAACACGTGATTCCATAGAGTATTTACAAAGTTTGGAAATGGTAATTTAAGGGAAAAGGGCTACATTGAAACATAACGACCACTATCCTTCTACCAACTTTGAATTCGGGACATCCTGAGCTTCCGTCGTAGATGACCTTGACTGGAGTTTTCCTGACGGATGACATGATTGCTGTTGAGGGACTTGCCCCTGTTGAACATAGTTACTTGCCATTATCCCTAACTTTTGCCTGGATCGTACTTTGAGATTTCTAATCCACCGGGATGATTTTTTTGATCATGTCTCTAACTTTTACTTGGACCGCCCTTTCGGGTTTTCAATCCACCGAGACGTTTTTTTTTTAGTTTAGGCGAAGTATTTCTTGACTACATTAACATTTGTGGGGTAGGCAAATTCCTCTCCGTCCATGGTTGCAAGTCTCAAGGCACCGCCTGAGAAAGCTTTCTTGACCACATAGGGGCCGTCATAATTCGGGGTCCATTTGCCCCGAGAGTCAGTGAGAAATGATTGTATCTTTTTGAGCACAAGGTCTCCTTTCCTGAAGACGCGAGGTCGAACCTTTTTGTCGAATGCCTTCTTCATTATTTGCTGATATAACTGACCATGACATAGAGCCGTTATTCTCTTTTCTTCGACCAGGTTGAGTTCGTCGTGTCGATTTTGACACCATTCAGCCTCTGTTAGCTTAGCTTCCATCAATACCCGGATTGATGGGATCTCTACTTCTATGGGGAGCACTACTTCCATGCCATAAACTAGAGAGAAAGGGGTTGCCCCTGTTGAAGTGCGGACAGATGTACGATAACCGTGGAGAGCAAAGGATAGCATTTCATGCCAGTCTTTGTAGGTTACAACCATCTTTTGAACAATCTTCTTGATGTTCTTGTTAGCTGCTTCAACCGCTCCGTTCATCTTGGGTCGGTAGGGAGATGAGTTATGGTGTTCGATCTTGAACTCAGCACATAACTCCTTCATCATCTTATTGTTTAAGTTAGACCCATTATCAGTAACGATCTGGCTTGGAACACCATAAAGGCAGATGAGATTGTTTTTGATAAATTGGACCACCACTTGTCGGGTTACATTGGCGTAAGACGCTGCTTCAACCCACTTGGTGAAGTAGTCTATGGCTACCAGGATGAACCGATGTCCATTCGAATCAAACACTTTTTGCAAAGAATGTTGTTTAGTCCCTTCTTCCGCGCATATAAAATAGTGCTTCAACCTCCCCTTGTGAGCAAGCAAGCCAACGATTAGCAGTTAGAATGTGACCAAAACACTCGTTCGTATAAAAAATACAAACCAACCAACCATAGTCCTCCGAACTATGATTGCTCTAACTTCGTCATTGCACTATGAGGGTACGTATGCATAGGATTGCGAGATCCTAGCGAGCTACCTTTTTTTTTCTTTTTTACCTCAAACCTTTTCCCGTAGTCCCACGAACTACGGACACTCTGATTCTTTATTCAGTCGAGTGAAAGATACGTAGGCACAAGGGCCCTAACCATTTTCCCCCTTAGAAGCGAATCCTTTACTTTTCCCTTAGAAGAAAACAAACAAACCTAGCTAACTTTTCTCACGAATCAGAACAAGAGGTTCTTGTTGAGTACAACGGACGTAGGGGGTCCTAATACCTTCCCTTTACGTAATCGACTCCCGAACCTAGAATTCAGTTGCGATGACCATTTTTTTATCCCAAAGGTTTTATCGATATTTTCTTATTCCTTCCTTGGAATGAATAAAGTTCAGTGGAGACTCTGTTCGAACGTTTTTTCGGCGTCCATCACGAGGATCGTATTTTTCGAGGTACGACAGAAAGACACTAGTTTCCTACCTTGATCATATACTTCTGAACATTTATGTTCTAAAGAAACTTATTGGAATCTTCTTGCATCATCAGAATATAATTATTGAACATATGATAATCTTCACCAGATGTAGATATCATCATGATCATCAAACCAATACATATTTCCTTTGAGGTTTGAATGATAATCTTGTTCTTACTATGAGCCTTTTCATCCATAATCAGTTCATCAGAGAGTAATAATTTGCCTTTCCTTTCTCAAAAAAGTATGAACTGTGATGGCTTCTGATTGAGCATCTTCTGATTTATTCATTCTGGGAAGATAACTTCTGGCTTTGTATTCTTCCACTAAGATTTAGTTTCTGACTTTCAAGCTTACCATCAAATCTGACCTTGATTTGATTCACCGGTAGAAGTACTTCCATGCCTAGATGATGTAGTCTTCATAGCATTCTAGCCATAATGCATTCAGCATATATCCGAACCATATTTTGTTCTGAATATATCATGCATTAGCTTCTTAAGAAATCTTTGTCATGACAGAATCATGATACTAACAACTTCTTCTTAAGAGCTTGTTTTATCTTCTACATCTTTATCTGATAGTGAAGAGCTAGAATACCAGAATCTTATTTTCATCAGATAGCTTCTCAAGTTCATACTTTCACTTAGTTACATGATTCTAGAAAGTAGTGAACACAGAAAGATAGATGTATGTATCAGGAGCTTCTGAAAAGAACCTTTGGATAACATTCTAAGAAACTTAAGTTTGTTCAACTGAGATACTATTCTCAGGCTAACAACTTACTTGTCTTATGTCATTACATTCTCTTCATGAACACACATACGTCAAAAACTCAGAAAATTGATCTTGTATGTGTTGTTCTTCCAAACTTCTGACAGCTTGATAATCTTCCTTTCTAATCACTTTAGAAATCCGCGAAGTTTCTAAAGCAGGTTGTCAAAATCCTAATAGCCATATCAAATGCTTATCTGCAGTAAAATTAGTTTTTGTTGAATAAGAAACTGCTTTATCTTCTGGAGAGATCTTCTACATACTTGATCAGTTGCCATAAGCTTCTATTCAATTAGCAAGCTTCTGATCATCTTCTTCAAGAATCCTGATGAATGAATCATCATTCAGAATTTTAAATTCTGCAGTCATGATTTAAAATCTTGATAACAAGATTTCTAACATCTTCAGCATACTTCATATTGAAGTATTCATGCTTCAAAATCATGACTCAAACATTTTCTCTTCTTCACATGAAAGAGTTCCTAATGAGCAATACTGAGAAAGTCAACGGTAAACCAAGTTTGTTTGTTGAAAACATCCCATACTCAGAAAGAATAACTTTCAGCAAACAAGATTTCTTGCTTCCTGATGATTCTTGTTGATCATTTTTAGACTATCCTTCTTAAGCCTTGTCTAGGCATCACCTTGAGAAGATACGTAGTTCTCAACTAACGTATTCCAAGAATAGCATTCATCAGATTCTTCAAATTATCTGATGAGTCTATTATTCTTTTACCATCTGATTCTTCATCTTGCTTTCAATCTTCTTAGAAGCGTCATAAGAGAAGATTATATTGTCAATAGTAACCAACTCTAAGAATCAGTGACATAATTCAGAATGGACCTTTCTGGTTTGTCATTTCAGTACTCAATCTTTTCATCATTGTATGAGTCTGAAATTGAAGATGGTGGAGGAGATTAACCAGAGCGTTTCTCAAAGCTCGTCCAGATCTTTATCTGACACGGTTAAGTGTTTAATAAACATAAATAACAGAACCAGAGCTCTGATACTAATTAAAGGTTGAGAAACACAAGAAATGGGGGTTTGAATTGGGTTTCACATTTCGTCCCATTTTGCGGAATTAAAATTAATAATGTTAACAAGTAAATAAAAATAAATGAACACAATTATTTTTATCCTGGTTCACTATTAACGAAGTTACTCCAGTCCATCCCTCAAGGTGATTTCGCCTTATCACAAGGACTTAATCCAATAATCATCAACGATTAAAACCACAATAGATACTATCCATTGCCTTCTTGAGAATCCTGGCTTTCATTTGCCTCTCAAGGAATCAACCTCCAAGATGTTCAACGACGAATTAGCCCTCTCAAGCATTCTGGTCTTCACTCGACCTCTCAAGGAATCAACCTCCAAGCCGTTCAAAAATGACCTGGCCCTCTCAAGCATCCTGGTCTTCACTCGACCGCTCAAGGAATCAACCTCCAAGTCGTTCAACAATGACCTATTCCTCTCAAGCATTCCGGTCTTTACTCGACCGCTCAAGGAACATCGCCTTTTTCAAGGATTTTATTGTGCACTATATATGCTTTTTTACAAGCTAATTACATAAATGAAATACAACAACACCTAAGTGTTTCTAGCAAGATATGAGCAACAACTCCTTGCTTTCTAATACATAAACTATCTAAAGAATAAATCTTTAAGAGATTATAAATCACACTAGTTTTGTATTACTTAAAAGCTTTCTTATGAGCACTACGGCTTCTTATCATGAGCTTTAAGCTTCTTTCTTATGTACTCCTTCTTAAGTAGGTAATGCTTCTTCCAGCTTAACTTTCAAGATCAACTAAGTTACTATGCTTCACTTATTGATGTTTCACTTGATAAGTTACACATGGCTTTTACATGTTTCATCGTTGTACATTCTTCATCATTCTGCTTCAGCTTCTTCTTCATTGAGCATTCTTCATTTAAGCTTCAGCTTGCAGCATCTTGTACTCCTTTCTTGAGCATATAATGATTTTTCTAATTCAACCATCAAGTTCAACTAAGCTACTATGCTTCACTTATTGATGTCTCACTTGAGTAGTTTCATATGGTGTTAGCATAATCATCGTTTGGGCACACTTTGTAGTAGCAGCTTCATCTTTGCTTGCTACACGTTGATTGTTTGTTGTGTTGAATAATAATCCTTTAGTATGAACAGCAACCAACAAACTTTTTATCCGCCTCTCTTTTTCTTATGATCAGCGGCTGCTTCAAGCAACATTTCTTCAAGCTTCCAAGTCTTCAATTTATAGAGCAGAAGAGAATAGATCCATTGAGGGGTATTCTTGGAAACATATTCCAACAGCAATATCCCAACGTTCATATGAAGTAATGGTCAACATCACTGTACAAAAAGCTGCTCCTGCGCCACCTTTTTGAGGTAGAGGTTACAGAGTTTTAGTACTATTATATTCAGCTTAAAACCATTCTAATCTTCAGTCTTCTAGCATCTTCAGAGGCTTCAGATATTAACTTGATGAAGCATGTTATAGAAGAGTCATTCTTTGTGTAATCTTCAGAACCACAGTCTTTAGAATTCCAGATCTTCGTTCAGCAAAATTATCTTGAGAATTTTTCAGCACTTGGTTTCTTAGAAGCACTATCTTCAGAGTCTTCAGAACCTGTTCCTTCAAAACCTTGTCTTCAGAGTCCTCAGAACCTGTTCCTTTAGAACCTTGCCTTCAAAGTCTTTAGATTTCATTAGGCACCTTCTTGTCTTTAGATTCTTCGGCACTTCGTTCAATCAGAACCTTATCTTCAGAAACTCTTCAGAACTTGATCTTCATAAATTGTGTCTTCAGAATCTTCAGAGCTTTGTTCACCTGAACCACGTCTTTAGAATCTTCAGAACTTGTAACATTAGAAGCACATCACATTAGAAATCTTTATAGGCCTTTCTCATAAAGTCTCAATTAGAATGTTCAGAACAAACGTTCATTAGAACCGTTGTATTAGAAACATTCATGAATCTTGAATTTATCTTGTACACACATATGTTTTCTTCCAGAGTATTGTTAACAGAGTCTGATGACATCAAACGCCTTCTTATCAGAGTCAAAATCATATTGACAACAGCCACACACTAGACAAAAACCATATCATACAGAATTGTTCTCTTAGATAACATGTGCAGTTATCATCAAAACTCAAAGGCCAGATGTAGAACCAAATTTTGTTCTTACAACTACAACATGATGAGTCTCGGAGTCCCTCTCCGCGACAACCTGGACGTCGTCCGCGAATGCAAAGGCCACAACCCGTGGCCACCCATAAGTGTGACCGCTTTGCTCCCCGAAAAGATTGACACTCCCCAACTCCTAAGAAACAAAGCTGACGGGTACATGGAGAAACCGAAGAGTCGTCCAAGAAGTTCTCTCCACCGTAGCATAAGTCCTCGGTACGACCTATCCGCATCACAATCACCCATCAGGGGCAACAAAGGCGACCCCCACGGTCCTCTGTCCAAGGCCATCATGGAAACTCTCCTGCTCGTCGGGATGGAGAAGCCCCTGACCCTGGCTACCTACGATGGTACGACTGACCCGGACGACCACATTGAAAGCATCAATGCGATGCTCGACTACTGAAACGTCCAGAGAGCCATAAAGTGTAGGCTATTCCCCCACTACCCTAAGGAAGGGTACGATGGCATGGTATAAGAGCCTCAAGCCCGAATCTATCACCTCCTGGAAAGAGCTAAAGAGACAATTCTCCAGACATTTCACCGCTTCCCGATGACATCCAAAGACGGAGGCATCCCTGGAAGCCATCATTCAGGGGAAGGAAGAATCTCTCTGGGACTACATATATAGATTCAACTGAGAGGCTATCCAAGTATCTACCTCGAATAACATGAAGAGATATCTGATTGAGCGAGGACTGCGACCTCTCAGTGATTTTGCCAAGGCGGTTGGCATCGAAAGGCCTGACACGCTGGACACACTCCTCCACAAGGCCCAGGCCTACATCCAATATGAGGAGAAGGAGGTCGCCAACTGCGATTGCGACTCGCGGAACCAGGAGAGTGCAAAAAGCTCTAGCCAAGAAGACTCCGTTGCTCCCTGACGAGGCGGGGAGAAAAGAAGAGAGGATCGGCCCCGAGACTCCTGAGATCATAGGGGGCCAGCAGGCCGCTTCACCGAGTACACGCTACTCACAGCTCCCCGCGAGCGCATTCTGGTCGAGGGCATCAACTCATAGTTCCAAAGGGGCGGTGTCCACTTCCCGAAGCCGACACCCACCAAGCCCAAGGTCAACAAGTCCAAGTACTTCTGGTTCTACAGGAGCCATGGGCACGCACGGAAGATTGCATCCACATTAAGGATGCCATTGAAATCCTAATTAAGGAAGGGCACCTGAAGCAATATACCAGGCAGAACGAAGTTTCTCGACAGGAGGCCCGCGAGGCGAAGATGGTCGAGGAGGTAACACCGTCCTTCGACGACACTGGGCTGCAGGTCGCCCTATGCGTCTCCCGACCATAAGATTTCTACTTTCCCTATGAGGCCGATACACCCGTGTCCGCTCGTAGCCCATGGGAAAGCTTCCCCGCTGCCATGTTCATATTTGGAAGAGGATTCAACAAGCTCTCCGTGGTATCGGTGAAGCGAAAGTTTGACGAGCTGATAGAGGCGAGCTTAGTGCAGAACGCCACCTTCGATAAAGTCCATGGGAGATCAAACCCCATCACTTTCTACCTCGAAGAGCTACCGGGTGGCGCCCCTAATTCCAGCATTCCTCTCCTAATTAGGGCACATATGGAGAACTTTGACGTCTTCCGCATCCTCGTCGACTAGGGAAGCTTAGTTGACATAATGTAAGCCCACCTGTTCACCACCCTCCAGCCCGATGAGACGCATCTGACCCCGTACGTCGGCTCCGACTTGCAGGGCTTCAACGACACCACCACAAGGCCATGGGGCTACGTCGAGCTACTTGTCACCTTTGGGAACGAGGAGACTGTTCGATGGGTCAAGGTTCGCTTCTTGGTGATAAAGTGCCCCTCTCTATACCAGTACATTCTGGGAAGGCCAACCCTGGCCTAGCTAACAGCGGTGTCATCTACAGTCCACCTGAAGATGAAGTACTACACGGCCAGAAGTCGCGTCGTCACCCTCCACGGACACATTGAGGCCACCAGAAGATGTTTTAAGGCAGCCACCAAGGGGATGAACTCGATTAACATCAAGCCCAAGATCGCAGGCAAGCCAGCCAGGGCCGAGAAGCAGAAGCCACTGTCGCGTGTCAACACGGTCAACCTAGACAACTGGTTCCCCAGTAAGCAGGAGCAAAACGAAGTAGAAGATCACGCCCCTCTAGCAGATGGTGGCAACAGGCAGCCTCTTCATCCTGTGAGCCGCATTCCATATGGTGACTTAGAGCTCATCACGCTCGGCGACGACCCATACAAGAGCGTGAAGATCGACACAGGACTCCCCGACTTGGAGAGGAAGCAGGGAGAATGCTAACCTATTCACGTGGAGCACTGCGGAGATGCCCGGGCTCGACCCCGACGTGGTCTGCCACCATCTCACCATAGATCCGGCTGCTAGGGTCGTAGTACAACATAGGCGTAGGTAGTCTCCCAAGAAAGCGGAGGCTGCTGAAAAAGATGTAAAATACCTCTTAGAGGCAAATTTTATTTCGGAAGCCCAGTATACAACCTGGGTGTCCAACGTTGTATTGGTTAAAAAGTCTAATGGAAAATGGAGAATGTGTGTTGATTATACCGATCTTAATCGGGCATGTCCCAAAGATGCATATTCATTTCATAACATCGACAAACTGGTCGACAATTCTGCAGGTTTTAAATTATTGTCGTTCATGGATGCGTACTCAGGATACAACCAAATCCCTATGGCGAAGGACAACAAGCAATACACGGATTTCATGACCGAATCGGGCAATTATTACTACAACGTAATGCCCTTTAGTCTGAAAAATGTCAGTGCGACCTACTAGCAAATGATGAACAAAGTCTTCTGGGGCGAGATCAGAGACATGCTCGAGGTCTACATGGACGACATGATCATGAAATCACAAGAAGAAATTGACCACACCGCTCATCTCAGAAGGGTCTTCGATACGACGATGGGATGCAGAATGAGATTCAACCTGGAGAAGTGCACCTTCGGTGTCCGAGCAGGAAAATTCCTCGACTTCTATTTGACAGAGCGATGAATCAAAGTAAACCCCGACAAGTGCAGAGCATTCTCCGAGTTCCCGACGCCGAACTTGAAGAAATAAATCTAATCCCTAAATGGGATGCTCGCCTCATTGTCCCACTTCGTGGCCAAGTATGCCCAACACGCACTCCCTTTTTTCAAGCTCCTACGTAAAGAGGCCACGTTCGAGTGGACCGAGGAGTGCGAGCAAGCCCTCCTCCACCTCAAACAAGTCCTCTCGCACCCTCCGGTCCTATCACGACTAGAAAAAAGGAAGACTTTATATTTGTACCTCGTCGTCGCAACTGAGGCCGTCAGCGGGACTCTGATCCGCGAAACCCCCGAGGGAAAGAAACCAATATACTTCACTAGAAAAGCTCTCTAAGGCCACGAGCTCAAGTACCAGTAGATCGAGAAGGTCGCTCTGGCCCTCATCAATGCGGCCAGAAGGCTGCGACACTATTTCTTGGCCCACACGATCGTGGTTAGGACGAACCAGCCCGTGAAGCAGCTTCTCGACCGTCACGACATGGCGGATAGAATGCTCAAATGGTTGCTCGAGCTCTCTGAGTTTGATGTCTAGCACGAGAGAAGGAAGGCCCTGAAGGCTCAAGTGCTAGCCGACTTCGTCGCAGAAATGACCGTTCCGATCCCTGCAACCGACGGATCCCGAAAGTGGACAATCTATGTCAATGGGGCGTCTAGCTCGACAGGAAGTGGAACGGGCATCATTATAGAGAACGAAGAAGGCATCTTGATTGAGATTTCCCTCGACCTATCCTTCATGACGTCGAACAACCAGGCCGAGTATGAGGCCTTCCTCGCTGGACTACGCCTGGCCGAGCACCTCGGCGCGAACACAATATCTTGGCAGACATCCTGTCGAAGCTCGCAAGCACAAAGATGAAAGGTGGGAACAATTCCATCATTCAAGAGGTACATTATCGACCAAGCATCAAGAAACCCACCTCGATCGTCGATGTAAACGCCATCGACGATAACAACTGTTGGATGACCCCAGTATACGCGTACCTCAACACAAGGGAACTGCCCAACGATTCCAAGGAGGCTAGCATGGTCAGACGTCGAGCTTGCTCTTATGTCTTGATCGAGGAAAAATTGTACCTACGAGGATTCTCTATTCCCCTCCTCAAATGCGTCGAGGAGTCTAAGATCCTTAACATACTCCAAGAGATCCACGAAGGGATCAACACACAACACCTCGACGGACGATCCCTCGCTCTTAAGGCTCTACGGGCGGGATACTATTGACCCACCATGCAACAGGATGCTAAGAAGCACGTCAAGAAGTGCGACAAGTGCCAACGACACAGAGAAATGAACCTGCTCCCCCCAAATAAGCTCAAAACACTCTCATCCCCATGGCCTTTCACCTGATGGGGGATGGACATCCTCGGACCCTTCACCATAGGGTCGTACAAGAACAAATATTTGATAGCCGGCCTTGAGTACTTTATGAAGTGGATAGAGGCTGAATCCCTCTCCAAAATCACGACGCACAACATACCCCGTTTCTACAAAAGGAATGTACTTTCCCGGTTCGACATACCCCAAGTAATCGTCACCGACAACGGGACGCAATTCACCTACATGAACTTCTAGGACTTTGTTACCAAGCTGGGCACGAAGCAATATTTCACATCTGTCGAGCACCCGCAAACAAACGGGCAAGCCAAAGCTACGAATAGAGTGATCTTGCAAGGCCTGAAATGAAGACTAGGAGAAGTCAAGAAGAGATGAGTCGAGGAGCTATACAGCATGCTCTGGGCCTACAAAACGACCCCACACTCGACCACTGAGGAGACCCCATTTCGACTGACCTACAGAAACGAGGCAGTAATTCCGGTAGAAATATGGGAACCCTCTAGGAGGACCGAGTCTCCCCTCGACGAGGAGACAAACGATGAGGCCCTAAGGGAAGAGTTCGACCTGGTCGAAGAAATCCGGTTAGGGGCATCCCTCCATGAAGTCTCTCTCAAGCCAAAGATAACTTTGCGGTATGACAGCAAAGTCATCAAACGCGAATTCCAGGTAGGCATCCTAGTCCTACAAAGGAACTAGAAATATTCGCGCGAGGGAAAACTCTCTGCAAACTGGGAGGGCCCTATCGCGTCCGTGCGAGAACAGAAAACGGAGCCTACTACCTCAAAAACCTGCGCGGGGAGGAACTTGCTCGACCATGGAATGCTAAAAAGCTTAAACAGTACTACAGTTAATAACTACTCGTGATGTACTTGGTTCGACCACGACGAAGTGCGTCCCGACCACAGGAGCACGCTAGGGTACAAGCGCGACTCCTAAACTCGAAACAAAAGTGACAAGAGCACGCTCTTGTGTGTGCAAGCGAACTCTTGATCCAACGGGGACACCTCAACCGATCTCCACTGTTGTCGTACCAATTAGGCAGAACGCCCATCTCGCGATGGGAAGTTCACGCCCAGAAGCAAAGACCTCGATCGAGCTCTTAGCTTCGTCGACGGTTGGAACCCAACTCTGACCACTCAGACAGTTCTCTGCACTGTCGAGGACCAACTACGTCGAGAAAAGGCCATAATTACTTAATAAAAAAAGCAAGCACAATATTGCATATACACGAGGAAAGTAAGTACTCGACATACGATAGCACATACAAAATGCAAACATACTAAACAATAAAAAAAATAATGCATTAAGGCGGGAAAAGCCCATTGTTCTAACATGACAAAACCCATAGCACGCAGACCGGGTAAAATCAGATTATAAATTATGGCACGCAGGCCGGGTAAAACCATAATCGAAATATGGCGCGCAAGCCAAACAGCTAAAAAGAATTAAACCTCAGCTTCCTCCTCAAACCGGGGCTCTCCGCCGCTATGGTCAGCTCCACTGTCAGACACCTCGGGAGCAACTACTTGGTCTTCGACCACCCGATGGAAATGAATGATCCCGTTGATGACAAGTTGGAGCCCAGGGTTGACAATTTGAAGTTGCTCCACCGCCATGTTGAAGCCCAACTCAAGGGTGCCCAGGAAATCTTGCTCGAGCACCCTAATATGAGAAATTAGATCACCTCGAGTTTTCAATAACTTCTCTTCGGCACTTTTATCCTCGAAAGGGCGTACAGGTGCAGCGGCATCCAAGTCAGTAACCTTGGCCCGGAGTTGGTCCCTTTCCCCCTCAACCTTCCTCAACCATTCATGCATTGCGTTCATGTCTTTGAGAAGAAGCACCTGGGCCTCGTACTTTGATTGGTAGTCAATAAGGTCGGTCTCCTCCTTGTCCTTCTCCGCCTCAAGAAGCGTATTCTCGTCCCTCAACTTCTTCAGCTCGGAGGAGGGACTAATTTCATCGTCAAGGACCAGGGTCGTCTCAAAAACCCTAATCATGGCTGCCATGTCCTCGCACAGAGCTTTCCTCCTACTCGCCTTGTCCACCCCCATTATTACTTTGGACTCCGCTGCGAGTACGATCAGATATTTATCCTGGCTGAAGAGCTATCGATGGAGGTGGCAGGGAGGCAGCACAAATCTTTCCCTGACAACACCCTCCAGGAGGTCGACAGGACCGGACTCCTCGAGATGCAGTTTCTTGGCCAGAGGATCCTGAGGGACCGATGACTGACTCCCCCGAGGAAAAGAAGAACCCTCTGACAGCTGGTCAGCTTAAACCATCTGCTGGACTTGCGTAACACGGCCCTTGGTGGCCTTCTTGGCGCCTTTGGCCGTTGCAAGCTTCATCACATGTTCCTGGATGCTCTACAGCTGACCTACAACAAAGAAAAAAATAAAATAAGTCAATATAGCGAAGAAAAATAAGCAGACATGTGAGCGAAGAAAACACCCACTACCTAAGACCCTCAATGCTTCCTCGTCAGACCCGCACTCGAGGAGGGCCTTGGTGTTAATTAACTGAGACTCGCGCCGAACCTCCCCGGCTCATTAAGAATAAAATTCCCATCCTTGTTGACACACTTAGCAGGAGTGAAACTGGAGACGAACTCGACTATCTACCCATAAGCGAGCTGATCCTCGGTGTTCAGAGCGTCAGGCTTGATGATATAGTTGTTCGTACCCTTGTCGAAGAGGCTCTCCTGCTACTCAAGAGGGAACTTTTCCTCTAAATAATGTACTTATTTCCCGTCCTCCTCCTTGATCACGCGGTCGTACAAGGAATCAACGGCCGCATGCGACACGGGCTTTACAACGAATTATTCGTCCTTAAAGGTACAAACCGAATCCTGGTACGCCCTGAACAACTTCCTCGGCTACTTCAAAGATACCCAACTATGTCGGTCTTGGAATAATTATCGCTGTAGGTGAAAGGTGCAGAAGAATAAGGGGAGCGTGGCACCAACACAAAGATGTTGACACACGAGATCGAACGCTCACACGAACGCAATCGCGTTGCGATAAAGCTGCGAAGGCGCCAGATGTAAATATTGGAACACCCCCTTTTGGAAGTCACTAAAGGGCAGACGAAGCCCTGCGTCTCGAAACGCGAACTCATACATCGGGAACCACTTCCCTTTGAACGACAAGCATATCCGGTGCATCTCTCTAGGTTTGTAGACCATCCAATTAGGGGAGGCATCCTCAGCGAACTCGTACATCGAGAACCGCATCCCTTTGAAGCTGCGAAGGCATCTGAGTCGTCGAGGGCAACGCGCGATGTAGTGCTGATAGGTTCCTGCCCGACCCAATCGAAAGGCGAGCGGGTTTGCTTGGCCTTGGCTTACTCGACGGCCATGTCGGGTTTGACTTCCTCATCGATCATAATGACACCCTCGGGCTTTGCGTCCATTTTACTTGAAAAGCAAAGGAAAACGGTGAATTCGACATCTAAGATCAAATCCACCCTTCCACCGCAAATTAAGTGAAAGGGCAAAGAGAGAGGTGAGGAGTCGCTCGACAAACTTCCCCAATCAACACCCTTGTCGAGGAAAACTCGTACCCACGAGGAGACTCTCCTGGATACAAAGCAGTGAACCTCCCTCCTCGGGAGAAAGGCTCTTCAGCGTGTAAAATCCATCCAGTCGAGCATGGAAATCCTCCTTGACTAGAGACTTCCTCGCGATGTTTGCGCGTCCGCAAGGAGAAAGGCTCCCCACCGGCGAACCCGCCGAGGGCGTTGAAAGCCTCAGAGGACCTTGAGACCTTCATCCTAGGTCCCTGAGGCCTTCATCGGAAGCCTCATGAAGTTTCCTGGAATCCTCATGAACTCCCCGGCGTCTTCATCGGAAATTTCATGAGTTCGCCAGAAACTTCATGGGTTCGCTGGGAACTTCATAAGTTCGGCGGAAACCTCATAGACTCACTAGAAAATTCATAAGCCGCCGAAAAATACATAGAATCTGGAGAAGGAAAAAGAACTTACTCGGATAAAGGAGATTTTGGACTACAGAGGAAAGGTTAGTGGCGTCTGTAGCGGCGAATGTACTTTGGGAGAGTAGAGAAAACTTTAAGAGATTTGGGGAAAATTTCTAAGTTAGAATAGAGGGGAGCGTGCAAATGAAGCAGACTTCCCCCTAATTATAAACCCTAGCACGGGAAGCGAGGCATCACCTAGGCACTCAAGTACTCTTACTCCTAGCCGCTCTAGGCATTTATTGCTCTTGACATGTGGCCCTAGAAGACACCACGCGCATCCCTTCAAATCCCTCACCTGCTCGAGATCAGACGTGCCCATTCCCTTTCGCTTTTATCGTATCGTCGACCACAGTACCCGACCCCAACACTGCCGAGAACGTTTCTCTGGGAGAGGCAGAAAAAGAGCCATGTCTATGTCTGACGGATAGGTTTCCCCACAAGCACCTGCCCACGCGATGAACACTTGGTCGACCCTGCTGTCGGCCCTATGTCGAGCGCGACTAGTGGCTTCTACACCTAGCCACGCTTATTGTCCCGCGAGCTCAGCGCTTCAGGCACGTGCGATGCTCCTCCGGGAAAGTACTACACCTCTCCTCGACACTCGAACTGGCTATTAAGTCATTACTCATCTACTTTAGAGCAATGACTTAGGGGGCTCCTGTTCTGGATTGGGCCCAACCCATCTCCTGGTCAGGGAGGACCCGACGAAGGCCCAATTTTTCAAGTCACACAGGAAGCGCCCATGCGTCTCCCCCACGGCCTCCACGTGCCCCCTACATGGGGACACGTCATTAGAAAATTACCCGCATCTGAAAGAACAAGCCACCCATATTCCGAAGATCACGGGGTAGTTGACCCAGGACGAAGACCACGTGCTGGTCTTCCCTACGCCACGTAGACTCTGGCAGTTATTCGTATTGAGCCTAGCAATCTAACCCTATGTAAGTAACCGTTGGCCCAACGCTGGGGGCACATTATAAAACCCTCTTTAACTAGAGGGTCAGGTATTCAATTCCCACACCTTCTTTTCTGTACTTTCTTTCTCTCTTGTTGAAACTTACTTTGGCATCGGAGTACCTTGCAGGTACACCCCCTCCTCTTCTCCACCACCGGCGAACTAGGAGATCACGATGTGTTGCTGGCTGCTGATCCTTTTCTGATCCAGAAATATCAATTATAAAAAAAACACATATTACAATTTTGAATGAATTACAAATTTAAAATTAATTAACACCACATCGATGATAATACGTAGGAAATTCACTAGCTGCAAAAGTTATTTAAAATTATAATCTATTTGTCGCTCCCCTCAATATATTGGACAAGATCATCCACTAAAATGCTATATGAATTTAATTCATATAAACTATTAGCGTAAAAAGTGTTTGCAAAGTTAATAAATCATAATAAAAAATCATTAAATTTTTTTTTAACTTTAACAATAACTACTTCTAAAATCATACATGATTAGTTGTCATGTACCGACAATATAACTGGCAGAATTCAACACTTTGTTATTTTGCTTTTCTGTTTAACTACTTTCCAAGTCATGTTTTGTAAATGGATACTGTCATACCCCAAATTTTGACCAGTAAGATTTCCCATCATTGTGCAAATCATCATCACAATCTAGATGCACTTTCATGTCTCATCAATCTCCTCAGGAATTGTAAGACATTCTTTACAATGAAAGATTAGGGTTTTGAGCCCTCTCTGAGCACTTAGACAAAGGATCAATCAAGAAATGAAATGATCTTCAACTTGTCTAGCCTCTCAAACACCTTTGAGGGATCAAGAGGACTCCCACATCAAGAATCAAGCACAAGGTTGCAACATTCCAAGTGGATCAAGACTCAAGATCGCCAGTGTCACCAAATTAGGGTTTTGGTCAACTGAGGCCTCCAGATGGAAATCTTCTTCTGGGCATGAGCCAATGCTTCAAAGCACAACCCAAGATACTCCAAGGGACCTCATAGACCTAATCATCGAGTCAATTTAACCTCAGGGGATGCATTTACCCAAAATTCTGGAATTAGGGTTTCTTGACCTAATTCACCCCTAAGTTGACTTTTGGGACAAAACATGAGCCAAGTCCTCAAGACATGATTTGAGGGTCTCCAATACACTACATTGATCCATTTCCAACAATGGATTGATCCAAGAAGCTTGATCTATAAGTTTCAATTTCATCAGGACCACAATTAGGGTTTCGAGGGAAAAGTCAACTGTACCTTTGACTTTTAACCAGGACATGCTCCTAAACCTTGGGACATGATTCAATACACCCTATAACACCTATGGAACATATCCATTAGGTTTGATTTAGGTCAAAGACTTGATTTCACAAAGGATCGCACAGTTTGGATTTCATCCGATAAAAAGTCAACTGTACAAAAATCCAAAGTTTAACTTTTTGGATTTTTGGTCAACCAAGGTTCCTTAACCCTAAAACAATGTTAATATGTGATTTGAATCATCATTCATCAAGAAAAATCAAAGAAAGTGAGTTAACTTGTAAAAGGGGGTAACCATAAAAACTTAGAATTTTTCTAAGTTATGGAACAAAGTGGCTAGGGTACCAACTTCGAAGGACCATAACTTGAGATCCAAGCAACCATTTTGGATGGTCCAAAGCTGAATTTGTAGCTCTCATGGCATACTTTAAAAGTGTCAACTACATCTCATTCCAATTCTTCATGGATTTTTAGCTATGGAGTGATCAAAATGACTGAAAACATGAAAATGACATTTTTCCTACACTTAGTGAAATTTTCACTAAGTCAGAATCTGCCTTACTTTTTCCAAAATGTAGGGGTAGTTTTCACCTTAATCCAAGTCAAACCAGGTCTAGAGGTATTCATCAAAGTTAAAGTATGCCATGAGGGCTTTCCAACAAGTACCAGATCATCTCCAAATTCCATTTGAGCAAGGAGATACAACCCTTGGAACATGGCATCCTGAACTGGTTTTTACAAGGCAGAATTTGTGCATTTTGCTCGATTTGTCCAAATTTGATAAACCCAAGCCTTGTCATCAATTTGGTCACATTAGAGGATCAAATCCAAGGGGGGTGATCTGATCTCCAAGCCTCCAAAGTCCAAGAATCTACAAGTAGACATGCCAAACCTAAAAAAGCTAAAAAGTGCCAAGACTCCAATTTTGTTTCCAAGCATTCAATGGATACACCGAGGTGGCATGAACTGAGGCTATTCCAACTGAATTCAGTCAAGACTTATCTCTGAACCAAAGCTACAAAGCATGTGCTCTAATCACAAGTCAATGACTAGAGGAGACTTGAGATTCCTTTTACATAACATTGGCTAAAGGCCTGCTGTAGCCTTCATTCACTATTGATGCCAAAACAAACTCGACACACTATAAATAGGCCTCAATTGTGATCAGTTTGAGTACACCAAAGCACCCAAACTGATGCTTTCCTCAAAATCCCCCTCTTTAGGCCAAAATGCCTTCTTTTGCAAGGCATCTCTGAGTTTTTGAGTTAGAGAGCAATTCCATCACAACTCATGATCCAAACACATCCAATGTTTTATATCTAAGCTGTCCAAACTCTCATATGTCACCTGTAACACAAAAATCACAAAGTCCCCTCTCAAAACCTCAAAATTGGACTTTTTTGCATTTTTCAAGCCATGTCTTGATTGAGTCACTTTCAAAACCAGATAAGACCTCAAACACACTTAAAATATCATCCCTGAATTGTCCTAAATGGTTCCCCACATCTGGAACACCATTTGAGAGAGTTGCCATATTGGTCACTTTTGCCCCTTTTGCAAGAAAGAGCTCAAACTTGTTCCTGAGAATTCCAGCTGGTGGTGACCATTCTAAAAGCATCTAAGGGATCAATTGAGAGTGTCAAAAGCATCAAATTACTTCTGGCACAGGAAATTTGGCAGATAGCACAAAAAGCTCCCAAAGAGGTAAGCATCACAACTTGAACTCTTTGAAATATGCATTTCTTTGAAGTCCACTGATCATACACCTCTCATGCATGTTGTATATGTTGTGTTTGAACCAATTTGCCATGTAATTCTTGCCTGTAACATGAGGTAGCATAGAAAATGCAATTATAGGCCTATTTCAAAAACACCGTCGGGTTTTAAAATGGGGACCTCATCTAAAAAAACCAAGGGCACCATTGGATTCCTTGTGAAATTCTAGGCAGGATAGACCTAAATTTTGTCCCAATCCATGGAGAAATGAGAAAGTTACAACCTTTACGTTTTTGGCCCAAAAGCTGGCCTTGCCTTGCCTTGCCCAGGCCTAAAACAAGGCATCACTTATGTATTCATGGGGTGGTTTTGATACACGGATGTACCACCACCCCAGTGGTAGAAGGCGGGCGCTGTGACTTGGAGGTCTGGGGTTCGAATCTCCCTCGCCCCAGACCCTTTTTTAACACCTTTTCCTTTTTTTTAATATTTGTCATATTATTTTAAATGATTTGGAAAATTAATTTCTCTCTCAATTTTAATTATTTTTTATTGGTTCTTTTTGCAAAAAATCACAAAAATGTTAAAATATTTTATTTCACAAAAAAATCAGATTTATTTTATTTATTTAATATAGTTGGTATTTTTGTAAATAAATTCATTTTTTATTGTTTTTAAACCTTTTAAAAAATGAATATTCATCTTAAAAATCAAAATCAAATGAGTCATAAATCATCTTGTGACTAAAACCTCATTTTTAAAACCTTAACGAAAAATCACAAGTAGTTTATTTAGACTTATTTGGTATTTTTGTCATTTTATTCATTTTATTAAAAGGATTACTTTTAAAAGAAAATAAAATTAGGGTTTCTTTGATTTTTGATCCTTATCGAATATTTCAAAACCATTTTGGGCCTCTTGATAGAGTGTAAGTCCCACATATTTGTAAATAAAATAATTTGGGCCTCAGTCATTGTATAAGTCCCGATACATTTTCAGAAATTTCGACGCGATCGTCGTTTTCGAACTATTTTCACCTGGGCCTCTGCTTGAGCTATAAGTCCCACTTCTTTTCTTTAAAATCATCCTTGGGCCTCTAATAGAGTGTAAGACCCAACCCCTTTGTAAATAAACAATTTTGGGCCTCACGCATTGTATAAGTCCCTCTGTATATTTTCAAAAGTTCGGCGCGGTCGTCGCCTTTTAAAACAAAATCAACTGGGCCTCACCTTGAGTATAATCCCCAACAATATTTTTAGAAGCAACTTCCCCTTTGATTTATATTCAAATATACATGTTGTTATCAAAACTTTCTTTAATTTCTTTGAACAACTAACAATACAGCATGGAAGCTTGCTCACCTGTAAGTTTTAACAAGCTTTCATTTACTCGCTTTCATATAAATATAACTGTATTGTGGGAAGCTGCACATTGTAAGTCTTCTTTCATATCCTTTTAGATACTTGTCATATATAAACTGTATATATACTAGTATAGCTATTTAGAGTTTTCCCTGGCAACTAGGTCCAGAACTAGGTAAAGCCATGTTGGTCACTATTTAAATACAATCAAAACTAGATCCCCATAGGTTTTCCAGATACAGTCTTGCCTTCTCTTGGGCTTAAACAATATGGAACAAAGAGAAAGGTAGTATTCTTCGTGAACCTTTTCTCAGGTCGTCACCATTAGAAATTGTCAAAGAAATTCTACTCTCCAGAGTTGATCTATTCTCGGTGAATAGCATCTCTTGAGTTTCTTCAAACCTCCGAACTTTCACTAAATGATCTATTCTCGGTGAATAGCATTTCTTGGTTTGAGACCCACGGGCTTCCTAAAAGCGTCCCCGCCTCCTCTTGGGCTTTGAACAAGGACCCTCCGGCTTCTTAGAAGTTCTCATGCCTTCTCTTGGGCTTAATACAAGGACCCTGAAGACCTCTTAAAGGTATAAGACAGAACCTAGTCATCCCTTGTTAGAGCAGTCTTTCCGGTGTCAAATCTCAGACCAATTTAGGGTTGATTCTCATCTCTTAAAACACCCGCCTCCTCTTGGGCATCATACAAAAGATAAAACTCTTCCACACCAGTAGACTCGGACAGTCTAAATCCCCTTGAGTCTCATAGACATTCTCAAGCTCCCTACAAACACAGGAAGAAACCCCGATCATTCTGGATCGATCTCCAGTAGAGTTAAACCCATGGGTTCTAAAACCCAGTCCCTCTCCTAAAAATCCCCAAGCCATGGTCAGTTTATCATCAGTATAACACTATCCCAAATCAGAACCTCAAGGCATCTGATATCTCAACTCTTCTAGAACCCTCAGCAAGAGCTGATTCCCCACTTAGACCTGCCTAGGGATCTCAATAATCCCCAGCAGAAAGCTAGCCTCCTCTTAGGCTTTGTATAAGGACCTTTCCTCAGCAGAAAGCTGGCCTCCTCTTGGGCTTTGTACAATGATTCTCCCCAGCGGAGCTAACCTTTTCAGACTCTCTTGTTGAGTCAATCAATGTTTTTAACTCTTTTGTTGAGTCAGTCACCTTTTCAGACTCTCTTGTTGAGTCAGTCACCTTTCAGCACTCTCTTGTTGAGTCAACCTTTTTAGCCTCAATCTCGGGCTTTGTACGAGACAGATAAAAATACTCTCTTATTGAGTTAATCTTTTTTCAGCCTCCTCGTAGGTTTGATGTAAAGATTTCCCCTAGCTAGAGCTAGCCTCCCCTCAAGTTGTGTAGAATAATTTCTCCAGCTTGTTCAGCCACAATCCGGGGCTTTGTACAGGACAGATAAAAGTGCTATCTTGTTGAGTCAAACCCTTTTAGCCTCAATCTTGGGCTTTGTACAAGACATAAATCTTCATCTCTTAAGCTTGGGACATATATCTTCCCCAGCGAAGTCACTTCCTCTCAGCCTTTTTTTAGGCTTTGAGGAATGATTTCCCAAGCAGAGTCAAACTCATTTCAGCCTCAATCTTGGGCTTTGTACATGACACATAAAAATATCCTCACCCGAGTCAGTTAAATTTCCCATTTCAGCCTCAATCTTGGGCTTTGTACAAGACACATACAAACCTCCCCAGCGGACTCAAAATCCCTTTTTAGCCTCAATCTTGGGCTTTGTACAAGATAGATAGAACATTTTCCCCGGAAAAGTCAAACTTCCAGCCTCCTCTTAGGCTTTGTATAATGATATCCCCAAAGAGTCAGTCTCTTTTTTTTGCCTCAATCTTGGGCTTTGTACAAGACACCAACATACACACTCTTGTTGAGTTGGTCTTATCCAGCCTCCTCTTAGGCTTTGGGTAAGGATTTCCCCAGTGGAGTCAATCAGCCTCTTAGCTTTAACCTTGGGCTTTGATCAAGGCACACAAAAATCAACAATACCTCTTTAGAGATGACAAGTTCTCTCTCAGTTAAACCTTTTAGCTTCAATCTTGGGCTTTGAACAAGACACAAATACTCAACCTTTTAGCTTCAATCTTGGGCTTTGAACAAGACACCAAAATATCTTTTTCCTTCCTTAGAATAAGAGGAACTATGATTGCTCTGATTTCCCTGTTTCATTTAAACGGGAATACATAGGCATAAGATTGCAAAATCTTAGCGAGCATACTAATAAAAAACTCTAGGTACAGTACCTTCATACCAATCAAAACTTAGGTCCAGTACCTTACCAAAAACACCCAAAAATCAACAAAAACTCACTCACTCACTCATACTTCCCAAGAAACCTTCCCAACCCATTAACGGATAAATACCATCAAGTATAAAGCGAAACCTAAAGCTAATATCATGTGGATAACCACATATAGGATGGGTAATTGACAACTCCCCATTGTATAACCTGACCCCAGACCCCCCAATCTCTTTTAGGCATTTGTTCAGTTAAACATCCGCGTGCAAGGTTAGTTTTAGATAGCTTCCCTTTCCCTTACAGCTTCATGGGATAAATAAGAAATCAGAAAGTAGCACCCCCTCTTACCATTGCAGTGAGGAAAACCCAGCGATAAGGTGGTCGCGTCACCGACAAAGATCGCTCGTTACAGTAAAATGGAGACTCTGCTGGGGAGTCATTGTCTGTATAGGACTAGGACTAGAATTCTTAAGAGGTCTAGGATGTTAGTTTTAGGAATATATATATATATATATCGCTTTTACTAATTGATATCCGTGTTTATTTTTCTGCTAATGGGACTGCGGGTGATGTCGCATCTGGAAAGTTTGAGTGACACCTAAGATAAGTGATGGCATTAGACAGGTAATCTTACAGGGAGTGACTCCCAAATAAGAGATCCCGGTAGACCATCGAATCAGTGGAGATACCCTTTGCGGATTCAATGCCTATACGACTTCGGTTGTTGAAAGCATATTGTTTGATTGCGGTGTCCGTGAAACTGAGGATTTAGTAGGCTGAGACTTTGTTACTATTTTGTAGTGCGGAAGCTATCGGAAATAGTTGTCACACGATACTACCCTCATTTGAGATTACTCTAAGATACTGCAGCTCGCTCGGGTGAACCAGCCTGCTATTGTTATCCCAAGGGGGATCAATGATTTTGAGGACAGGTACAAAAAATCACCAGTACAACCTTTAGGGATGGGTAGAGCCATGACTTCATGACACTAAACCTTTGACCCCATGTTTTTTCTATGTTTTTGTGTGCTGCATTCATGCATTCATTTCCTAAAAAAAACTTTAAACAAAGAAAAATGTTCTCTTCTAGTCTCTCTTTTTCAAATTAAACTAAGACAATGATTGCAAATGTCAGAGAGAAAGATTGCGTTATGGATTTTGGTAGAAGGAGACTCACAAGTACACCTTCAAGGTTCCAAAACTAGAGGATTTAAGAGGGTTGGCAAGGATGATCACCAACCCTGATGCTTTCAGAGCTAAGTACGGAGGACTGCTGTCTCTGTTAAGGGTCCATGTAAATAAAGGAATCCTGGCTACGCTGATCCAGTTCTACGATCCGGTCTATCACTGTGTCACATTCCCTGATTATCAACTAGCACCAACGCTGGAGGAGTACTCTCATCTGACTGATTTACCCATCACTGACCAAGCTCCATTTTCTGGACTGGAAGAAATTCCAAAGGATCAAATAATTGCGAGAGCTATCTATTTGGATGAGTCAGAAGTCAGGACTCACATGACCACTAAGGGTGGAATCCAAGGTTTGCCAGCCAAGTTTTTAGTGAAGAAAGCTCTGTACTTTGCTAGTATATGAAACGTGACTACTTTCGAGAGCGTCTTTGTTTTGCTCACCTACGGGTTATTTCTGTTTCCCAACATTGATGACTTCGTGGATATCAACGCCATTAAGATATTTATGATTGGAAACCATGTATCGACCCTGCTTGCAGATGCTTATCATTGTGTACACTTAAGGAATTTGTACAACGGAGGAATGATCACATGCTGTGTACCCCTGCTATACAAATGGTTCACTTCCCATTTACCTAAGTCTGCAGCTTTTTGGGATCATAAGAGTACTTTACATTGGTCACAGAGAATCGTGTCTCTTACCAACTTTGACATAGACTGGTACAATCGAATCTATGATGGGATCAGAATCATTGACCGTTGTGGAAACTTCCCCAATGTACCCGTCATAGGAATTAAATGAGGAATAAACTATCATCCAGTCTTAGTTCGTCGTCAATTTGGATACCCAATGAGACATGTCCCACGTAATGTTCATCTGGAAGGTCTTTTCTTCAAGGAAGGGGAAAATGACAGGGCACTAAAAACGGAAATAGTGCATGCCTGGAAACATGTTCACAGGAAAGGAAGAGAGTCTCTAGGAAAATCGGATTGTGTCTCTGTGGAACCTTATCTCCACTGAGTACAAACTAGAGCTCTCAAGCTGAGGATGCCTTACCCTCATCAAGAAGTTCTTCCGCTAAAGGAATCTGTCCTTTATTTTATGTCTGATACAAAAAAGCTTCAGGTTACTCTCAACAAAGTTCAACAGGAGAAGAAGTCTTGGAAGAACAAGTACCGTATTCTCAATGTGGAGTGTAACAAAATACAACAACTGTTAAAAGAAAAAGACGCTCTGATCGATATTTTAGAGCAACATGTTGTAGAAAATCAAGAAGACCAAAGGAATTTGCTCGCTCCTTTCACTTGGCAAAGGAATGACAACCCGACAACGGCTTAAGAGCCCCGGTCAAAGAAAAGGAAAGTACCAAAACCAGCACATGAGCCCTCCTCAGAAAGGACTCGGGATCCATAAGTTTAGACATTTCCTTTTACAGCACTTTGTAAATTACTGTATTTCCATTTCCGCAATCTTTGAATTCAATAAAACGGGGTTTCCCCACTGTATGATATTTGCAATCCAATTGTTGAAGTTTCTTTTGATTGAAAAATGTTAATATATAATCATTGCATATCATTCATCATTCTCACGTAACGCATTCTTCTTACCTACGAATCTCACATTTGTGTCTCAATTCTAGAGTCAAACTGTCTCATTCCTACAATACTCGGGCCAATCAACAAAAGAAAATGGATAATCTCGAGGAAGAGAACAGAGAGTTGAGAGAAGAACTCGACGCTTTGAAAGAAGATCTGAGGAAACTTCACAATGACATGCAAGCTCTGGCAGCAGCTCAAATTCAAAAGACTGTGATCTCAGAGATCACATCGACACCCATAGTGGAAAAGTATGATCCTCGGTATAACATGCCTAAGGATCGTCCCTGGGGTATGCCACTCAACTATATCCCGGAAGGATATAATCCGCCAATCTCAGAAGATCCGGAAACTGCAGCAGGAACCGCTGGGCCTGAAGGTTACAAACTTCGGGAAAACGAAGATGCAATGGGCATGACAGCAACTCCTAAAGGTTACAAACTTCGGGAGAGTGAAACACCAAGAGTCACTGTTGTAATGACTATACCACCACCCGTGGTACACACTGTCCCGGAAGGGCAGATTCCACAGATACCTTCTGGTGGAAATGAAAGTATGGACGATAGAATGAAGGAATTCCAGGAGAAATTCCTGGAGATGCAGAAGGAACTGCATGCCATTCGCGGTCCTCAGTGTGAAAATTCCGCACAAGTTTAAGGTGCCCGAATTTGAAAAGTACAAGGGTAACTCTTGCCCTCAAAGTCATTTGGTGATGTACGCTCGGAGAATGTCAACTCAGACAGAGAACCAACAGCTTCTGATCCACTATTTCCAAGATAGTTTAACCGGTGCTGCACTCAAATAGTACATGGGATTAAACCGCACTAAGATCGTCACTTTCAGAGATCTTGGCGCTTCCTTTGTTCAACAATATAAGTATAACCTGGACATGGCACCGCACAGAGATCAACTCAGAGACATGTCACAGAAGTATAAGGAAACCTTTAAGGAATATGCTCAGAGATGGCGTGAAATTTCCGCCCAGATTTGTCCACCTCTTGAGGAAAAAGAGACGGCAAAGATCTTCTTGAAAACCTTAAGCTCATTCTATTACGACCGAATGGTCGCCAGTGCGCCCAGTGACTTCACTGAGATGGTGAACATGGGAGTTCGTCTTGAAGAAGCAGTTCGAGAAGGACGTTTAGTTAAAGACGCTGGACCATCAAGCAGTACCAAAATATACGGTAGTGCTCTCCCTAAGAAAAAGAGCAAGATATTGGTAATATCTCTCTCGAAAAGCAAAGGCGACGTTACCAACCAGTAGCAGCTGTAACTCTTGCTATCAACCCTGCGTCTGGTCCTACGTATCAACCTCAGGTTTCTCAGAGCCAACTGAATCAACAATAATATCAGCAAATGACATAACAGCCTCTTCAGCAGGCTCGTCCTCAATACAACAACAACCGTACAACACGACCGCCAGGGTTCGACCCTATACCGATGTTGTACGTAGAACTGTTTCCACTACTACTGGTCAAGGGGAACGTCTAAACCAGGGCTCCTCTTACGATACCGGAGAATCCGTCTTTTTGGTTCAAAGCGGATCAAACTTGCCCTTATCATCAAGGAGGACCGGGTCATAACATCGAAAACTGTCTCAGCTTCAAATCTGACATACAGAAGCTTGTTAGGAGCGGGGGTCCTATCCTTCAAGGATACAAATCCAAATGTTCAGACGAACTCGTTGCCTCAACACGAGAAAGCTGCAGTCAATTTGATAGAGGAAGGATCTAACCACAGCTATCAAATTCATGATGTACTCTTATTCGGAACCAACCTGGTCAAGATGCATTGTAGACAAAGTGGATACGGTCATGTATCGTCTCATAACTATCACCAGTGTGATATCTGCTCTAAAAACGATCAAGGATGTTCTGTGGTGCAATCAGCTCTACAGGAACAGATGGATCTCGGATGGATCCAAGATCACCGAATTCGTGAAGTCAACATGACTTATACAAATTCCAACATCATTAAGAACCACGACATCCGTGTGATGAATGTCAACTTGGTGGCAATACACTCAAGGCAAAGCCAACATTATGATCTGCCACGACACGATTACAATTCTTGTCTGATCTGCTCGATAAACAATCAGGGATTCTCTTTTGTACAAGCGGCCCTCGAGCGTCAGATGGATCTTGGATGGATTCAGGATTACCGTGATAGAAGTCATTATCAGGTTAACATGATCCAAATCTTTGATATTCGCTTGATGAATACCAGCTTAGTGGAATTACAGGCTAAGCAAGTCCAGCTCGGTTTTCTGACTTCGCATGAATATCAGAACTGTAAAGTATGTCGTGAAAATGACCAAGGATGTGCACTCGTTCAAAGGACATTGCAACACTTGTTGAACCATTGGTGGCTTCCGATCTATCTAGATGAAGACACACAACAAGTCAGTATGACTGACGAGAACCCTACTAGGCATCAAAGTCAGGATGTTCTATTAATGGAAATAGACCTAGTGAGGTTACATTGTATACAAAGCGGACGTGGTCGGGTGCCACAACACAACTATGAGTGCTGTAGAGTTTGCTCAGAAGATAACCAAGGTTCTACCTCGTGCGAGCAGCCCTTCAAAGTCAATTGGACCATAAGGAGATTCAACCATGGTCAAGCTCTGGTTCAATGTCAGACTATCATCCTAATCGAGGCAAAGAAGTTGTCTTAATCTCTAAACGAGAAGTGGCCAAAGATGTATGCGCCATAATCCCTTTACTTCATGAATCAAGAGTTCCTCTTTATGGTGGAAAGGTTCTCAACCTTGAACCAATTGAGGCCGACTATGATAGTCAGAAAAATCAAAAGGCTCCTGTAGTTATCTATCTGCCGGGACCAGTACCATACAAATCTGATAAGGCTATCCCTTACAAATATGGTGCAACAATAATTGAGAATGGAAAAGAAATTTTGTTACCCTCCGTCGTGAATATTGCAGACATCAGTCGAGTAACACGAAGCGGTCGAATCTTCAACCAAGGAGTTGGAGAACCTACCAAAGAAAAGGAACCTCAAACAGAAGGTCCAATTCAACTAGTCGGTCAATCCAGTAATCCCGACCTTTCAAAAAACAACAATGAGATGCTCAAGCTCATCCAAAAGAGTGAGTACAACATTATTGATCAACTGTTGCAAACTCCTTCAAAAATCTCTGTGCTATTTCTTTTATTCAGTTCCGAAGCTCACAAGGAGGCTCTACAGAAAGTCTTAGAGCAAGCCTTTGTGGAACAAGATGTGACAATAAGACAATTTGACAACATCATCTCCAACATCACTTCCTGCAATACCTTGCGATTCAGTAATGAGGAACTACCGGAAGAGGGCCAGAATCATAACATGGCACTCAATATTACAGTCAACTGCCAGGACAATGCTTTAGCCAGCGTGCTGGTAGACACCAGATCAGCTCTGAATGTTATGTCGAAATCCACTCTAATGCGACTATCATTTAAAGGATCTCCGATGAGAGGCAGTGAGGTCATCGTCAAAGCCTTTGATGGATCCCAAAAAACAGTTATCGGTGAAGTCGACCTTCCCATAACTATCGGTCCTCACACATTCCAAGTCACTTTCTAGATCATGGACATCTGAGCAACATACATCTTTTTATTAGGAAGACCTTGGATACACGAGGCTGGGGCAGTCACTTCGACACTTCACCAAAAGCTGAAGTTCGTCAAGAATGACTAACTAATCACAGTCTGTGGAGAAAAAGCCTTGATCATGAGCAACTTATCATCGTCCACTTGTGTAGAACCAGAGGAGGTTGTAGGAACCCAGTTCCAAGCACTTTCGGTGAGCAGTGACACCCAATCAGAAAAGGGAACATCAATTTCCTCGTATAAAGATGCTCTCGAAGTAATTAAAAATAACAATGCAAAAGAATGGGGACAGCTTGTCATTCCTACTGATAACAAAGCAAAGAAAGGTCTTGGTTTTTCCTCAACCTGTACCCAGACTGCTACTAACGATGAAAACCTTCATCCCATTCAGAACTTCTTCCACAGTGGAGGCTTCCTTCACCTAGTGTCTCAATAAGTACATACCATCAACGGGGGTGACTCCTCCGATACAGATGAAGAATGGAAGTCCTATCTTAACGAGGACGGTTATATGTCTCAAGGAGAGGTGCCTACGCCATTTTTCTATCCCGTACAGAGTATGAGATATATGCCGAGGTCAGACGTCAAGATGATATACGGAGATTGCAATCCGGAAGGATGTCGTGCACCACCAAACTCATTAGAGGAGGACACTATGATGAAAGACAACTTTGACCACGACTATTATGGCCCAATGGACGGCCTGCCTATGTGGCAGCCATACCTAGGAGACTCGCGGCAAAAGAGTCAGTCGAACGATGCATATCAGCTGAGCATCATCGAAAAGAATACTTGCGTCCCCACCGAATCATGGGATCATTACTCAGGGCATTCAGAAGATATCCAGTACGATGACGAATTTGCAAAGATTGCAGGACAATAGTTCCTTAACTATGCTTTTCCCAAGGTCAACGTCATCGAAAGGGATGACTCCTCCAGTTTCAAAGAGGTGTGGGACACCTTAGGACAACCAAGTGGAAAATTTGACTTCTTGGTCAAGTACACCGCTTCAAAAAGCTCTCGTATCAGGCTCGAAGACATCCAGCCAATTGGATGGGGGAGATATACCTGAGAGTACTGACACTGTGCAAGATACAGTTGAAGAATCCTCCTATGACAACTCTGCCTGGGAGACAGATTCCAACGATCCTGCTCCACCAGAAATCAACGTCATCTCTAAAGACAAGCCAAGAAGGAATGTACCAGACTTTGTGATTCACCGAGGAGTTCACCGCCAATGGGTTACTGTCAATGTTCCGAAATTCATTCATAAGTCTAAGTAATTGTCGTCTTTATCTTAACCTTTCACCCTACTCAGGTGAAACGGATGTTTTGATAGGGCCCACTTTCTGTAATTGTCTCTCTTCGTTTTGCCCAAAGCGACTGAGTTTTGTTTTATAAAGCTGTAGTTTCAAGAATCGACAAGATCATAAATAAAATAACGTCGTTATGTAATTTCCGCATTTATTGTTGTTTTCTCTTTTCACCTTTTCAGAAAATGGTAATCCTAAAAACAACTCAAATAATAAAAACAAGCATTTTTCAGAAATTACACTGCACACGCTCTTGCATTTCTCTCTATCTCTTCTAAAAAACAATCATCACGTCATGCAGATTGCTTATTTTAGACCCCATCGAAACATCCGATCCAATGCCTTCTCCCAACTTTGAATTCCCGGTATTTGAGGCTGAAGAAGAAAATGACAAAGAAATTCTAGAAGAGATCTCCCGATTACTCAGACAAGAGGAAAGGTCCATCGAACCTCACAAAGAGCTGTTGGAAACGGTCAACTTGGGTTCAGAAGAAGAGAGAAAAGAAGTCAAGATTGGGGCACTGCTCAGTCCAACTGTCAAAGAAAGTTTGATAAAGCTTCTCAAAGAGTTTCCCGATGTGTTTGCTTGGTCCTACCAGGACATGCCAGGGTTGGATACGAGCATCGTGGAATATCATCTATCGTTAAAATCAGAATGTCTGCCAGTAAAACAAAGGTTTAGACGGACTCATCCAGACATGGCCATCAAAATCAAGAAGGAAGTACAGAAACAGATTGACGCGAGTTTCCTCGCCACATCAGAATATCCTCAATGGCTAGCCAACATAGTGCCAGTTCCGAAAAAGGACAGAAAAGTTAGAATGTGTGTAGACTACAGGGATCTGAACAAGGCCAGTCCAAAGGATGACTTTCCCTTACCACGCATTGACATGCTGGTAGACAGTACAACAAAGTTCAAAGTCTTCTCCTTCATGGATGGATTCTCGAGCTATAATCAAATCAAAATGGCACCGAAAGACATGGAGAAAACTTCGTTCATCACCCCATGGGGCACTTTTTCTTACAAGGTAATTCCGTTCGGTTTGAAGAACGCCGGGGCAACCTATGAAAGGGCCATGACTACTTTGTTCCACGACATGATGCATAAAGAAATTGAAGTATATGTCGATGATATGATTGCCAAATCTAAAACAGAGGAGGAGCATGTGACCCACGTGTCAAAGCTATTCGAGCGGCTGAGAAAATACAAACTCCACTTGAATCCCAATAAGTGCACATTCGGTGTCCGTTCAGGGAAACTGCTAGAATTCATTGTCAGCCAAAAAGGAATTGAGGTTGATCCTGACAAGGTCAAGGCCATTCAAGAAATGCCTTCTCCAAAGACTGAAAAACAAGTCAGGGGATTCCTGGGACGTCTGAACTACATTTCCAGATTTATATTCCTCATGACCACGACATGTGCGCCGATCTTCAAATTACTCAAAAAGAATCAGGACTGCGTTTGGACAAAAGACAGTCAAACTGCCTTTGACAGTGTCAAAGAGTATCTGTTGAACCCACTTATCCTGTCACCTCTAGTAGAGGAAAGACCACTGATCATCTACCTAACAGTCTTGGAAGACTCAATGGGTTGTGTACTTGACCAACAAGACGAAACCAAAAGGAAAGAGTCTGCCATCTACTATTTGAGCAAGAAGTTTATCGACTGTGAAACTCGGTACACTATACTTGAGAAAACTTGCTGTGCTCTGGCTTGGGCAGCCAAATGTCTTCATCAGTACATGATTTGTCACACTACTTGGTTAATCTCTGAAATGGATCTAATCAAGTATGTCTTTGAAAAACCTGCTCTCACGGGAAGGATTGCCCGTTGGCAGATGTTGTTATCAGAATATGACATATAGTACCATGCTCAGAAAGCCGTTAAAGGGAGTATTTTAACCGATCATTTGGCTCATCAACCGATTGACGAACATGAATCAGTCGGATTTGACTTCCCAGACGAAGATGTCATGTACTTGAAAATGAAAGATTGCGATGAACCATTACCCAGTGAAGGGCCAGAACCAGGTTCCCAATGGAGACTAATCTTTGACGGAGCTGTCAATCATTATGGAAACAGAATTGGTACAATCATCATAACACCTCAGGGTACGCACGTTCCTTTCACCGCCCGATTGACATTCAAGTGTACAAACAATGAGGCCGAATACGAAGCTTGTATCATGGGTCTCGAAGAAGCGATCGACTTAAGGATCAAGAACTTGGATGTATATGGCGACTCAGCCTTGGTTATTGTCATACCCCAAATTTTGACCACTAAGATTTCCCATCATTGTGCAAATCATCATCACAATATGGATGTACCTTCATGCCTCATCAATCTCCTCAGAGATGTTTGAGCATTCACTACTATCAAAGATTAGGGTTTCAAGCCCTCTTAAAGCCTTAGACAAAAGATAAATCAAGAAATGACATGATATTCAACTTGTCTAACCTCTCAAACACCCATAAAGGATCAAGAGGACTCCCACATCAGGAATCAGGCACAAGGTTGCAGCATTCCAGGTGGATCAAGCCTCAAGATTGCCAGTGTCACCAAATTAGGGTTTTGGTCGACTGAGGCCTCCAGATGAAAATTTTCCTCTGGGCATGAGTCAATGCTTAAAAATATAACTCAAGATACTCCAAGGTACCTCATAAACCCAATCATCCAGTCAATTTGACCTCAGGGGATGCCTTCACAAAAAAATCAGGAATTAGGGTTTCTTGACGTAATTCACTCCTAAGTTGACTTTTGGGACAAAACATGAGCCAAGACCTCAAGACATGATTTGAGGGTCTCTAATAAACCACATTGATCCATTTTCAACAATGGATTGATCCAAGAAGCTTGATCTACAAGTTTCAATTTCATTTGGACCACCATTAGGGTTTTGAAGAAAAAGTCAACTGTACCTTTGACTTTTGACCAAGACATGCTCCCAAACCCTGGGACATGATTAAATATGCCCTATAACACCTATGGAACATATCCATCAAGTTTAATTTAGGTCAAGGATCGCACAGTTCGAAATTCATCCGATAAAAAGTCAATTGTGCACAAAAGTCAAGTTTGACTTTTTGGAATTTTTCACATTTTATGGTTACTTAACCCTAAAACAATGTTAATGTGTGATTTGAATCATCATTCATCAAGAAAAATCAAAGAAAATGGGATAACTTGTAAAAGGGGTAACCATAAAAACTTAGAATTTTTCTAAGTTATGGAACAAAGTGGCTAGGGTACCAACTTCCAAGGATCATAACTTGAGACCCAAGCAACCATTTTGGATGGTCCAAAGATGGATTTGTATCTCTCATGGCATAATTTAAAAGTGTCAACTACACCTCATTCCAATTCTTCATGGATTTTTAGTTATGGAGTGATCAAAATGGCTGAAAACATGAAATGTCACTTTTTCCAACACTTAGTGAAATTTTCACTAAGTCAGAATCTGTCTTGCTTTTTTTCAAAATGTAGGGGCATTTTCCACTTGGATCCAAAAGGTTTCAAGACAAACTATGATCACACATGTGTTGTGTCACATAAGGGCTTTCCAAAATGTCCAAGAACCTCATCAAACTCCACCTGAGCTAGGAGTTATGACAGCTGCAACATGCCTTGCTGTAAACTGTCTTGGCAAGGCAGATTTGTGCATAAAGGCTCGATTTGCTCAAATTGTGCAATTCCAATCATGTTTATCCATCTTCACACCTCAAGGGGGAACAACCAAGGGACAAGCACTGATTCATCAGCCTCCCAAGTCCAAGATTCCCCAAGTAGCATGCCAAACCCTAAAAGGCCTAAAAGAGGCCAAGACTCCAATTTTGTTTCCAAGCATTCAATGGATGCACCAAGGTGGCATGAACTGAGCCTATTCCAACTGAATGAGTCAAGGATAAGCTCTGAACCAAAGAACCATAGGCCTGTGCTCTAACCTCTAGTCAATGGCTAGAGGAGACTTGAGATTCCAAAATGATCCAATTGGCCAAAGGCCTGCTGCAGCCACCATTCACTATTGCTTGCAAAACAAACTTGCTCTACTATAAATAGAGCTCATTTGTGCTCAGTTTGAGTACACCAAAGCACCCAAACTGATGCTTTCCTCAAAATCACCTATTTCACTCCAATTTTTCCTTCCAAAGCAAGTCACTATCGGGTTTTGAGCTTGAGAGCAATTCCAACCAAACCAATCACACACACCTCATAAATATCATATAGAAGTGATCCAAACACTTAAAAAACATCTGGAACACCAATTTCACAAAATCACCAACGATCTGCACAAGCCTTTGATAGATTTGCAGTTGAGGTGCCAAATAAAGTTCCAGCTCAATTCAATCCACCCCAAGCATTCAGACACACTCCATAGCACCTAGGGAAGATGTCCACATCATTGGCACCAAGCTGTAACACCTCTAACTCAAAACACGACCACCAGCTGCAAGAGGTAAGCCTCAACTTGGTCATCTCATGATTCATGCATATTTCCTCGCACAATACTTTTGCCATATATTCATAATCATGTATAGAATGTTTCCCCTCAATTAATTGCTTTGTATGAATCGTGTGTGAAATTTCTGAGCCTTCATGCAGAATTTAGGGTTCTTGAGGTTTCTCTTTGATTTCTTATTCCATGCTTAAAATAAATGAAATTAAAGACCATATACATGATCGTGAGGTGAAAACGAGTAGATTGATATGTGGATTGTGTGATTTCATCAAGTATTCAGTGAGATTGGTGAGAAAATACAAATCTGGGCAAAACTCAGAACACGCGCGTGTTCTTGGTGTGTTCTTGGCGCCTTTTTCAAATATTCAAATATTTGAATTTTGTGATTTTATTTAATTGATTCAAAAATTAATTTCTCTCTGAATTTTAATGATTTTGAGTTGATTCTTTTTTTAATAATTCACAAAAATGTTAAAATATTTTATTTTACAAAAATTTCCCAAAAATATTATTTATTTCATATACTTGATATTCTTGCAAAGAATTAATTTTTATTTGTTTTTTAACATTTAAAATATTTTTTCCTTCTTGATTTTCCAAACTTAAATGGTTTCCAATCATTTTGTGAATAAAAACATGATTTTTGAAACATTGATCCAAGATCACCACTCATTATTCACATGTTTTCAATGATTTTTATTAATTTTTTAACAAAATTAATTCCATTTTAAACAAAATTAGGGTTTTTATTAATTCCACCCTCATCAATCTTTTTCAAAACACTCTGGGCCTCTAATAGAGTGTAAGACCCAACCCCTTTTGAAAACCAAATTAATTTGGGCCTCGGTCATCGTATAAGACCCACTGTGTTTTCAAACCTCGGCGCGATCACCATTTTTAAAATAAAACAATTGGGCCTCTCCTCGAGCTATAAGTCCCATTTCTTTTCTTTAAATACTCTTTGGGCCTCTTAATAGAGTGTAAGTCCCACCCCTTTGTAAATAATACCTTTTTGGGCCTCACACATTATATAAGTCCCTCTGTATATTTTCAAACGTTCGGCGCGATCGTCACCTTTTTAACAAAATCAAGTGGGCTTCTCCTTGAGCTATAAGACTCATCTTTATTCATTTTCAAACTCTTTGGGCCTCTAATAGAGTGTAAGACCCAATCCCCTTATGACTAAAACTTTTTGGGCCTCAGTCGTTGTATAAGTCCCGATACGATATTCAAAACAACAGTACAATCATTGTTCAAACCTTGGGCCTCTCCTTGAGTATAAGCCCCAACAATTTTTTACAAATAACTCCCTTTTGATTTAGGTTCAAATATATAGTTGTTATCAAAACTTACTTTAATTTCTCTGAACAACTAACAATACATCATGGAAGCTCGCTCACCTGTAAGTTTTAACAACTTTCATTTACTCGCTTTAATATATATATATAACTGTATTGTGGGAAACGGCGCATGGTTAGTCTTCTTTCATTCTATTAAATACATGTCAGATATATATAATTGTATTGTGGGAAGCTGCACATGGTTAGTCTTCTTTCATACCTTTTAAAATACTTGTCATATATCAACTGTATATATACTAGTATAGTTATTTAGAGTTTTCCCCGACAACTAGGTCTAGAACTAGGTAAAGCCATGTTGGTCACTCTTAAATATAAACAAAACTAGATCCCCATAGGATTTCCAGATACAGTCTTCCCTTCTCTTGGGATTAAACAATATGGAACAAAGAGAAAGGCAGTATTCTCGGTGAACCTTTTCTCAGATTGTCACCCTTAGAAATTGTCAAAGAAATTCTACTCCCCAGAGTTGATCTATTCTCTATGAATAGCATCTCTTGAGTTTCTTCCAAACCCTCAAACTTTCCAGGAATGATCTCTTCTCTATGAATTGCATTTCTTGAACTTCTCTTGGTTTGGGGACCCACATGCTTCCTAAAAGTATCCCCGCCTCCTCTTGGGCATTGTACAAGAACCCTTCGGATTCTTAGAAGTTCTCATGCCTTCTCTTGGGCTTAATACAAGGACCCTGATGACCTCTTAAAGGTATAAGACAGAACTTAGTCATCCTTTGCTAGAGCAGTCTTTCCAGTGTTAGACCTCAAGCCACTTTAGGGTTGATTCTCATCCCTTAATGCCTTTGCCTCCTCTTGGAGGCATCATACAAAAGATAAAACTCTTCCACACCAGCAGACTTAGACAGTCTAATCCCTTTGAGTCTCAAAGACATTCTCAAGTTCCTTACAACCATAGGAAGAAACCCCGGGCATTCTGGATCGATCTCCAGCAGAAACCCAGCCTCTCTTATGAGAGTTCCCCGACCAGGGTCAACACTATCCTAAATCAGAACCTCAAGGTATCTGACACCTCAACTCTTCTGTAATCCTCAGCAAGAGTTGATTCCCCACTTGGACCTGCCTGGGGAAATCAATTATCCCCGGCAAAAGATAGCCTCCTCTTAGGCTTTGTATAAGGACCTTTCCTCAGCGAAAAGCTAGCCACCTCTTAGGCTTTGTATAATGATCCTTCCTTAGGGAAGTCAGCCTCCTCTTGGGCTTTGTACAATGATTCTCCCCAGCGGAGCTAACCTTTTCAGACTCTCTTGTTGAGTCCATCACTTTTCAAGATTTTCTTGATAAGTCAACCTCCTTGTAGCCTCAATCTCGGGCTTCGTACGAGACAGCAAATCACTCTCTTGTTAAGTCAATCAACTTTCAGACTCTCTTGTTGAGTCAATCACTTTTTTGGACTCTCTTGTTGAGTCAACCTTTTTTCAGCCTCCATCTTGGGCCTTATACAAGACAGATAAAATACTCTCTTGTTGAGTTAACCCTTTTAGCCTCCTCTTAGGCTTTGTATAATGATTGTCCTCAGCAGACGTCCATAAAAGCACGCTCTTATTGAGTCAAATCCCTTCTAGCCTCAATCTTGGGCTTTGTACAAGACAAATAAAAACACTTTCTTGTTGAGTCAAACCCTTTTAGCCTCTATCTTGGGCTTTGTACAAGACATAAATCTCCCTCTCTTGAGCTTGGAACAAATATCTTCTCTAGCAGAGTCATTTCCTCCTAGCCTTCCTCTAGGCTTTGAGGAATGATTTTCCCCAAGCAGAGTCAAACTCTTTTAGCCTCAATCTTGGGCTTTGTACAAGACAGATAATACTCTCCAACAGAGTTAAACCCTTTTAGCCTCCGTCATGGGCTTTGTACAAGACACGTAAAATATCCTCACCAGAGTCAGATAAATTTCCCATTTCAGCCTCCTTCTTGGGCTTTGTACAAGACACATACAAATTCTCCCCAATGGAGTCAAAAATCTCTGCATAAGCATTTCCTCAATGGAGTCCATTCTCCTTAGCTTCCTTTAAAGGTTTGAGAATTGAATTCCCTTTAAGCAGAGTCAAAACCCTTTTAGCCTCAATCTTGGGGTTTGTACAAGACAGACAAAACATTTTACCCAGAGAAGTCAAACTTTTAGCCTCCTCTTAGGCTTTGTATAATGATATCCCCAAAGAGTCCGTCTCTTTTTCGCCTCCATCTTGGGCTTTGTACAAGACACCAATATATACATTCTCTTGTTGAGTCGGTCTTATCCAGCCTCCTCTTAGGCTTTGTGAAATTCTGGTACATGTGCAGAATTCAGATGTCCTATAACATGTCGTTCGACATCTGGTCTGACATGAACACACATGGTAAGGTATATAACAATAAGCTTCGTACTGAATAGATAAAAAATAAACACACATAATTGTTAACCCAGTTCGGTCTAACACACCTACTCTGGGGGCTACCAAGCCAGGGATGAAGTCCACTATCAGCAGTATCAATTCAAAGCTAAACTCTCCGTTTACAGCTTATCACTTAATCACTACCCAATGACCCTTCTACCTAGATCCTCTCTAGCTATGAGAAACTCTTCTCACTCCCAATCATCGCAATGATGTCTAGCAGTCAACACTCAGCCACTGCATCAACGGTTCTTTACCTATACAACAATTCAACAAAGAAGACACACTTCCAAGACACAACTTAGAGTTACTTAAAAGCTTCCTCCAAGAACAATACTCCTCTTACTTAACAGCTTCGAGGATCACACTAACAAACTGTCCAACTCACATGTCGAGTGGTACAGGAACCAACCCTAATAACAAAACTTTTACATCTTTGGTTGAGTTACAATTCTAGATTACACTGCATCTATATATAACCTATTCCCAACTGGATTTGGGCTTTCACAGACACAGCAAATAAGCTGCTACAAATCAGCAGAAACTTCTGCTACATAATAGGACTTCAATCTTTAACTTCCTAAAATATCTCCATATTTAGAAAGTGTATATTTTCCAATATTCTTCTCAATTTGAATCTTCATACCTTTTAATTCAGCGCCACATAGAATTTGCATATTATTCCCTGAATATTCTGCATCTGTTAAGACATAACAGAATCTTTAATTCACTTCGGTTCTGGCGCGATGTCGAATGGACCTTCATGGGACATCTTAATACGACATGTTGTTCTTGATGTTGAACCCACTTCAACTCAACATGTTCCATTGCACAATAGGACTTCTTGCTCAACCTGTTCTTCTTTAGCAAGATAAAATATCCTATCTACCATATTGCTGCTCTTATTTGTTTTACAAAATTAATGTCAACCCTAAAAATTAAAGAACTAACATTCTCCCCCTTTGGCAAATTTTGGCTAAAACAAATATATAAACATTACAACTCAGATTACAACAGCAATTACAACCCTATACTACTGTCAGTAGTCATCAGCAACTACTGAACCTAACAGTAACCATCAGTAGCTACTGTGTACAGCAACCATGGAGAATCATCTTCTTGGGAAATCTTGAATGATGTTAGGACATCATGTTTGACAACTCTTTCCAACATACTCTATGAGCTCCATAACATCACTTTCGAGCACCACATCACAACAACTTCAGGCAGCACAATAGGACATAAGAAGTAGAAAGTCCTGGAGTCATTTGGTGCACATGAGGAAGAAGATATCTGACACTCCCCCTCAATACAACACATTTCTTTTTCCTTCCAGGACAGACCCAGAACAAATGTAGAAGACTCCTCCAGAAAAGAAACGTTTGTCTTGACATAAAAGACCAATGGTGGCATAAGAGATTTCTGTACACCTTATTTGATCAGACGCCCCTAGTCGACCTGTGGCATAAGATGAAACTTAAGATGTGCCACTCTACCAACCCAGGTAACTCAGAACACAAGTCACAACTGTGTTCATAACTCGGGACACAAGTCACAAAGACTCAACACCTACTTAAGGATAGGACACCCTTTTCGACATCTCTGAAACACATCTGGAACTGCAGACTCCAGACAAGCATCTGCGCAAACCATTTAGCAAACCCTTTCTCCCCCTTTTTAGCCAAAAATTGGCAAAGAAAGCCCTCACAGAACCAGACCCAAGTGGTGCTCACCCAAAAACGAACAAATTCCATAAGACTTATGAAACAAGAACACTCACTGGCTGAAGGAGAAAATAACAACCCCTATAAATAGCTGGCCAGTTACTTTGGAATTAACGAGCTTTGAATATGTCAAGGTTCTTGGTCAAAGATACGCTATTTTAGGTACCAAAAAAACTCCATCTAAATTCAATGTCTACCTTCCAAAACAGTCTTGACCGCCTTTATTGTTTCTCAACTGATTCTTACCATAAATTGAGCTAATAACATTCCATGCGTAGGCAAAGACACGTGTTTCACCTTATCCTTACACTACCGACCAGAAAAATTCCTTGTTTGGCTCAAGAGAAACATGTCCTGTACCATGTTCTAACATCTTACCAAACAATGTCTGCTTGCTCATAACTTAATCAACCCAAGACTCCACAGAAAATTATACATTCCAAAACACAAGCACATTTTCTTTTCTGTTAGATTCTGAGATGACTTCTATCGATCAGCACAACTCACAATCCCTTCTAGATTCCTTCAGAACAGCAGAGAAAAATAAATTCTCCCAGATACAACAATTCTGCTTTTCAGACTCCTCCTGCATAAGCACTAGCTTCACGCAGCTAGGACAGCACACCGGCCTTAGGAACACCCAACCACACTTAGTAGTACATGTCCCATCATGTTGTTTGACATTACTCTGCACAAACTTGGACAACACGCAAGCTACACAAAAGTCTGCACACTTGCAGTAATAGACCATAGACAATAGCCTTAACTCCCCCTGACATGAGCAACCAATGATAGCACAATGATATTGTCACATTCTCAACACTTAAGAACTGCCACTTCTTGTATTTGTTGAGTATGATCTCACCATGTTTATTTCAGATACATGGTCTGCCAAGTCCAATATAAAAGCCCACTTGATTTGAATTTCTCACATATTCCATAACAAATGTCTTTAGATTACTTGCAACACAAGATAAGGACTGCCACCATCTTTTACTTGTATTAGAAGAAACCTCCTTAACTTCAGCCATTCTGATCGGATCACACCACTGACAACAACCTTCTATCCATACAGTCACAAGCACCTAATTATGTCTTCATCATGAAAGTAGTCATGTATTGCCAGACCAAACTACTTAACATCAAGATCAGAATCTGCCCATTCTAATCCACATTATGTCAGAACTGCCACTTCCGACAATAATGCTGCTTCTTCCAACTCCACAAGCACAGTCCCAGACATTCATCCAGGATACACACCAACCAATGATGTTGTAACAATATGTAGAACATCAACACACCTTCTGAATTTTATTCAGGTAATCACAACCACCTAGACACACTCTCCCCCTTTTTAGCCACAATTGGACAACCTCTTCACCTACCAAGGCACCACACATGAAGTTCTGACATCCAATGTGACAAGGTCCCAAGAGAAAACAAGTTCCCAAGAAAAACAAGTTCCCAAACCAAAGACCACTTTGACTGGTCAGGCGATACAAACAAAGACTCTTTATGCAGTATAAAAACCAAGCCTCCTTGCTTCTAACAGCACATCACAGATAGAACCATGAGTCAGTCTAACAAGGATGCAGGAAAGAGACACAAGCAGGAAGTCAAGAAACCAGATCCACAGAAGTTGAAGAACAAAGCACTGTCCACAGCTGGGGCAACTTCAGGAGCCATAAGAACAAGAAAAACATCAGAGACAAGGATGAAGGCCATCAAAAAACCTTCAGTGCAACTTCAAGCTTCTGATGATGAATGGGACGAAGATTGGAAAACATTTCTTGATTCGGGGGGTTGAGATAATCTTTAGACTCTTTGTTTGTTGCTTTTTCTCATCTTGTATGCTTTCAGTAGTGCAATAAAATTCTGTTTCAATTCTGTTTCCTTTAAACTAAACATGTGCAATAAAGATCACAACTAAATAAGTGCCAACACCCTAAGCTGCAGAATTATCAATCTCCCCCTTAACATCACACGTCCAACTGCATAAAATTTTGACACTCTCCCCCTATCAAGAATAACATGTGCTTCTTCGTACCTTGAAGAATGGAAAACATAAGACGCATCTTCATGTCTTCAAGAGCTCACTCTTTGTTCAACTCACAAGTTGAACACAATCCTCCCTTGTACTAAAACTCACATGCTCCCAATCTGATCAACTTTTCTCTATCTAATAGCACCAGTACTCCTTTGCAAGAAGAACACCTTAATGAATGGAGAACATGAGACTCATCTTCATGTCTTCAAGAGCGCATTCTCTGTTCAACACACCTGCTGAACACATTCACCTACTGCTTGACCCTCACATCAGTACATAAATCAGGTAGAGGCTTATGATCTCAGTAGACAAAAACCATAACATTCTGAACAGAATGTTCTGTCAACAGATGTTAAGACATCAGTCTTGACATCATGAACAGAGTCCAGCTGCACTAAGAAAACACCACACTCCAAAACAGAATCTCCAAGCTTCCCTCTTTACGCCTCGGGACCAGAAACAACCATCATAAACCAACACAACACAGAAGATCACAATAACACAAGAACAATATTCTCTCATCCAACTCTCCAAAGGCAATCATTCCATATCATTCTCCCTTTTAATAGCAACACAGACTGTGATTGGATCAAATCAATCACACACAGTCCATAATTATCTAGCTTCCCAAGATCATTCAGGTAATGCTTCCAATTAACAGAGAAAAACATGACTCTTTGATCTTTGACCTTCATGTCCAAGAAGTCTGCTAGAGATAATACTTCTTGAATCTCAGGTTCTCCACTCCTGCAGCAAGGACCAGAAATAAACTGAGCTCAGGAGTAAATAACATGTTGATCACACCTTGACCAACTCACACCTCTAAGATAAGTTCCAGGGCCAGAAAATTCTTAGACATACCACCCAGATACCTCCTTTTCCAGATCAGGAGTAGGTTCTAAACTCATGTGATCAAACCACATTAGTTTAGCACCCAGAGCATCTGCTATGCCAATACTTTAGATAACATAATTCTTCACAATTCTGACGTGATGTTCTAACACAAGATGGTACATCATTCCACTGAACACATCAAGAGATCAAAGACTGGAGATTAGCCTTTTTAGAAGCAAAAATGAATTACTTCTCTCTTACTTCAGATCTCTTCCTTACAACTTCACTTATTAATGCCTTTATGAGAGGTCTTGAACAATAATCTTCACGTATCGTTGACACAGTAAGTTGAAGCAGTCTTGCATATATCCCATCACCATAGGGTATACATTCAGAGAAGAACAACCTTCTCAGTTACTACCTCAGGAGTTTTCAGACAGATACGCAGCGGATCAAAAACACAAACTCCTCAAAACCTTCAAGTGTCACATATCAGCCCTAGCATCATAATCCAGGTGACACCATAATACCACAACACAGCAGCTTTTCAACCAAACCTCTAAGCCTTCAGCCACTGCCTGTCACGAACAGCCCATCCTCCACTTCTAGGGACTATTCTCACACCTATATGAACTTCTCCAAGTTCAAACAACTTTTCAGTAGAAAGCTTCTACCTTGACCATGAACCAGAAAGTATCTGCCCTTGGATCTCATCCAGATACAGAACAGAATGACCTGCTCTGATACCAATTGAAATTCTGGTACATGTGCAGAATTCAGATGTCCTATAACATGTCGTTCGACATCTGGTCTGACATGAACACACATGGTAAGGTATATAACAATAAGCTTGGTACTGAACAGATAAAAAATAAACACACAGAATTGTTAACCCAGTTCGGTCTAACACACCTACTCTGGGGGCAACCAAGCCAGGGATGAAGTCCACTATCATTAGTATCAATTCAAAGCTAAACTCTCCGTTTACAGCTTATCACTTAATCACTACCCAATGACCCTTCTACCTAGATCCTCTCTAGCTATGAGAAACTCTTCTTACTCCCAATCATCGCAATGGTGTCTAGCAGTTAACACTCAGCCACTGCATCAACGACTCTTTACCTATACAACAATTCAACAAAGAAGACACACTTCCAAGACACAACTTAGAGTTACTTAAAAGCTTCCTCCAAGAACAATACTCCTCTTACTTAACAGCTTCGAGGATCACACTAACAAACTGTCCAACTCACATGTCGAGTGGTACAGGAACCAACCCTAATAACAAAACTTTTACATCTTTGGTTGAGTTACAATTCTAGGTTACACTGCATCTATATATAACCTATTCCCAACTGGATTTGGGCCTTCACAGACACAACAAATAAGCTGCTACAAATCAGCAGAAACTTCTGCTACATAATAGGACTTCAATCTTTAACTTCCTAAAATATCTCCATATTTAGAAAGTGTATATTTTCCAATATTCTTCTCAATTTGAATCTTCAGACCTTTTAATTCAGCGCCACATAGAATTTGCATATTATTCCCTGAATATTCTGTATCTGTTAAGACATAACAGAATCTTTAATTCACTTCGGTTCTGGCACGATGTCGAATAGACCTTCATGGGACATCTTAATACGACATGTTGTTCCAGATGTTGAATCCACTTCAACTCAACATGTTCCATTACACAATAGGACTTCTTGCTCAACTTGTTCTTCTTTAGCAAGATAAAATATCCTATCTACCATATTGCTGCTCTTATTTGTTTTACAAAATTAATGCCAACCCTAAAAATTAAAGAACTAACACTTTGTATAAAGAAATCCCCCAGTCGGGTCAATCAACCTCTTAGCATCAAACTGGTGCTTTGATTAAGGCATACAAAAATCAACAAATCCTCTTTAGAGATGACAAATTCTCTCTCAGCCAAAACCCTTTAGCTTCATATCTTGAGCTTTGAACAAGATACAAATCACCTTTAGCTTCATGTCTTGTGCTTTGAACAAGACACCAAAATATATTTTTCCTCCCATAGAATAGGGGGAACTACGATTGCTCTGATTTCCCTGTTTCGTTTAAATGGTAATACGTAGGTATAAGATTACGAAATCTTAGCGAGCATACCAATCAAAAACTCTAGGTCCAATACCTTCACATCAATCAAAACTTAGGTCCAGTACCTTACCAAAAACACAAACAAAACTCACCCTCCTTGTCACACTTTCCCAAGAAACTTTCACAACCCATCAGCAGATAAACACTATCAATTACAAAGCGAAACCTAAAAGCTAACATCTTGTGGATAACCACATATAGGATGGGTAATTGACAACTACCCATTGTATAACCTGACCCCGGACCCCCAATCTCTTTTAAAGCGTTTGTTTAGTTAAACATTCGCGTGAAAGGTTAGTTTTAGATACCTTCCCTTTCCCTTCCAACTTCATGGGATAAATAAGAAATCAGAAAGTAGCACCCTTTCTCCTCGAGGAGAAAACCCAAACTTCAGCGATAAGGTGGTCGCGTCACCGACAAAAATCGCTCGCTATAGTTATCAATCAGATCAAAGGAGATTGGAACACATACCAATCAGGATTGATTCCTTATAAAGACTACGCGAGAAGGTTATTACCATTTTTCAACATAATCGAGTTTCAACATATCCCTCGTGAAGAGAATCACATGGCTGATGCACTAGCCACTCTCTCTTCCATGATTAGTGTAGGTCAATGGAATGACATACCTAAGATTGACATAATGCGCCTTGAACGGCCCGCCTACATCTTCACGATTGAAGCAGTCATAGACGACAAACCTTGGTATCACGATATCAAATGCTTCCTTCAAAAACAGGAGTATCCATCTGGGGCAACCAAAAAAGACAGAAAGACCCTCAGGAGATTGGCAGGAAATTTCTTCCTGAGCGGTGATACACTCTATAAGAGGAATTTCGACATGGTCTTGCTCTAATGTGTAGACAGACCAGAAGCAAACATGCTGATAAAAGAAATTCACGAAGGATCCTTTGGCACTCATGCCAACCGACACACAATGGCGAGAAAAATTCTGAGTGCAGGGTACTATTAGTTGACCATGGAATCCGATTGCTACAAGTACATGAGGAGTTGTCAAAAGTGTCAGATATACTCAGACAAAATCCATGTACCGCCAACGTATCTCAAAGTTCTTTCTTCCACATGGCCATTTTCTAAATGGGGGATTGACATGATTGGCATGATTGAACCCAAGGCTTCGAACGGGCATCGGTTCATCCTAGTAGTCATTGATTACTTCACCAAGTGGGTCGAAGCAGCGTCATACGCCAATGTAACCCGACAAGTGGTGGTCTGATTTATCAAAAACAATATCATCTGTCGTTACGGTATTCCAAGCCAGATCATTACGGATAATGGATCAAACTTGAACAACAAGATGATGAAGGAGTTGTGTACTGAGTTCAAGATCGAACACCATAACTCATCTCCATACCGACCCAAGATGGACGGGGCGGTAGAAGCAGCTAACAAGAACATCAAGAAGATTATTCAGAAGATGGTTGTAACCTACAAAGACTGGCACGAGATGTTACCATTTGCTCTTCACGGTTATCGCACATCTGTCTATACTTCAACAGGGGCAACCCCTTTCTCTCTAGTATACGGCATGGAGGCAATGCTCCCCATAGAAGTAGAGATCCCATCAATCTGGGTATTGATGGAAGCTAAGCTAACAGAAACTGAATGGTGTCAAAGTCGACACGATGAACTGAATCTGATCGAAGAAAAGCGAATAACGGCTCTATGCCACGGTCAGTTGTACCAGCAAATAATGAAGAAGGCATTTGACAAAAAGGTCCGACCCCGTGCCTTCAGGAAAGGAGACCTTGTGCTCAAAAAGATATAATCATTTCTCACTGATTCCCGGGGCAAATGGACTCCGAACTATGACGGCCCCTATGTAGTCAAGAAAGCCTTCTCAGACGGCGCCTTGAGACTCGCAACCATGGATGGAGAGGAATTTGCCTACCCCAGAATGTTGATGTAGTCAAGAAATACTTCGCCTAAATAAAATAAAATAAAACGTCTCGGTGGATTGAAAACCTGAAAGGGCGGTCCAGGCAAAATTTAGAGACATAATAAAAAAAATCATCCCGATGGATTTGAAATCTCAAAGTACAATCTAGGAAAAAATTAGGGATTCATGGCAAGTAACTACGTCTGATCAGTTCAATCCCTCAGTAGTAATGCCATCCATCAAGAAAACTCCAGTCAGGGTCATCTTCGGTGGAAGCTCAGGATGTCCAGAATTCAAAGTTGGTAGAAGGATAACGGTCGTTATGTTTCGATGTAGCCATTTTCCCTTAAATTACCATTTTCTAACTTTGTACATACTCTATGGAATCACGTGCTTGGCTGATTTCCATTCTATCAATAAAATTTGAGCCCTAGTGCTTTTGTTTGCAACTCTTATTTGTTTTAGCTTTACAGAATGACATTTTAACATGATTAACGATTCTTAAAATAAAACAAAAATGAATTTACTTGTCAAATTTTGCCGCTTTTAAAATAAAGATGGAAATTTCTTTTGACTGTTGAACATCGAAAGAGCATCGGCCGCTTCTTCGGAAGTAACTAAACCTCAAAGTGCAGAATCAAAGTACTTCTTCTAAACCAGTACACCTGAGTGAAGGATCAGCTGTGTCAGATGCGAATATTCCGTCTGACATCCCCGACCTAGTTCTTATCTCCTTAGCCCGACCAACGTTGTTCCCCACAGGAATTATTTCTCCTAAGAAAGGCAAAATTACTATCTTGAACAAATGATACTTCTTCATCCCCTGCAGTGGCCGAGTATCCAGTTGTGTTCATCCACTAGTCTATATGTTGTGTAAGTTTTGTCAGCATATACATATATACATCATGCATAATTGATTCACATGCATATTCATATTGCATCACTATCACTCTGGTTAGTCTCATCCCCAAGTGATAAAAGTCCTCTTATCAATCGATTTGTCAGTCATTTCCTCGTCAGGAAGCGAATCATCTAAGCGATCTCTCCTCCAGCCTATTTTTGGATTGGAGTTGGTCCCTTGACCACTTTGATAACTTGAACCTCTAAAAGGCAAGAAAACTTTTGACGACCGTCACTCTTCACCATTGAAGATGATATGCTCGCTTTCCTGGATTAAGGAAAATCCCCAGAGAAAGCCTCTTAATCAAAGATTCGGCAGTACAGCAGTTTTTCTCCAGAAAATTCGCTGACGAAAAGGTCATCAACACCTCCAAGTCGGATAGCATCATATGGCATTTCTTCGAAAAGATCTCGAGGAAAAGTATGATGCAATATCCCCAAGCAGGAAATAGTCTCTCAAGAGACTCGTGTTCCCCCAGTAGAGTCGGCAAATTTCGTCTCCAAACAGAGAAGTTTGTACACCCCTATAGCTCAGACAAATGGGTTCCCCCAGCGAGTCTGACATCAAAACTTTTTCCCATCAAATGGCATCTCCCCAGGAAAATTCGCGAGAAGTTTAAGGAAAACCGCTACAAATAGCGTCCCTTGTCAAGAAAGTTTAATTGACAAAAGAAACTGAGACCAGTTCCGTGGATGAAGACCCGGGTCGAGGGAAAGTTTATTTTAGAAACTGAGACCAGTTTCGTGGCTAAATACCAGGATCGAGGGGAAGTTTATGGACAAAAGAAACTGAGACCAGTTCCTTGGTAGGAAACCAGGATCGAGGGGAAATTTATTTCAGAAACTGAGACCAGTTCCATGGTTGAAAACCAGGATCGAGGGGAAGTTTTCACCTTTTCTAAAGCATCATTTCTTAGCAAAAGAAGATGGATGAGCAAACTGCCATTCATAACCACCATCAAAATTTCGGGTATTCCGATATTTAATCCTCTTATACCCCGAATGCCCGAATACCTTCGCCATTCACACCTTCGGGTGCAAGAAGATTAACTAGGGGCATCTGTCATACCCCAAATTTTGATCACTAAGATTTCCCATCATTGTGCAAATCATCATCACAATCTGGATGCACTTTCATGTCTCATCAATCTCCGCAGGAATTGTTAGGCATTCTTTACAATCAAAGATTAGGGTTTTGAGCCCTCTCTGAGCACTTAGACAAAGGATCAATCAAGAAATGACATGATCTTCAACTTGTCTAGCCTCTTAAACACCTTTGAGGGATCAAGAGGACTCCCACATCAAGAATCAAGCACAAGGTTGCAACATTCCAAGTGGATCAAGCCTCAAGATCGCCAGTGTCACCAAATTAGGGTTTTGGCAAACTGAGGCCTCCAGATGGAAATCTTCCTCTGGGCATGAGCCAATGCTTCAAAGAACAACCCAATATACTCCAAGGGACCTCATGAACCTAATCATCAAGTCAATTTAACCTCAGGGGATGCATTTACCCAAAAATCAGGAATTAGGGTTTCTTGACCTAATTCACCCCTAAGTAGACTTTTGGGACAAAACATGAGCCAAGACCTTAAGACATGATTTGAGGGTCTCTAATACACTACATTGATCCATTTGCAACAATGGATTAATCCAAGAAGCTTAATCTACAAGTTTCAATTTCATCAGGACCACAATTACGGTTTCGAGAGAAAAGTCAACTGTACCTTTGACTTTTGACCAGGACATGCTCCCAAACCTTGGGACATGATTCAATACACCCTATAACACCTATGGAACATATCCATTAGGTTTGATTTAGGTCAAGGACTTGATTTCACAAAGGATCGCACAGTTTGGATTTCATCCGATAAAAAGTCAACTGTACAAAAATCCAAAGTTTGACTTTTTGGATTTTTGGTCAACCAAGGTTCCTTAACCCTAAAACAATGTTAATATGTGATTTGAATCATCATTCATTAAGAAAAATCAAAGAAAGTGAGTTAGCTTGTAAAAGGGGTAACCATAAAAAACTTAGAATTTTTCTAAGTTATGGAACAAAGTGGCTAGGGTACCAACTTCCAAGGACCATAACTTGAGATCCAGGCAACCATTTTGGATGGTCCAAAGCCGGATTTGTAGCTCTCATGGCATAATTTAAAAGTTTCAACTACATCTCATTCCAATTCTTCATGGATTTTTAGCTATGGAGTGATCAAAATGGCTGAAAACATGAAAATGACATTTTTCCAACACTTAGTGAAATTTTCACTAAGTCAGAATCTGCCTTACTTTTTCCAAATTGTAGGGGAAGTTTTCACCTTGATCCAAGTCAAACCAGGTCTAGGGGTAAACATTAAAGTTGAAGTATGCCATGAGGGCTCTCCAACAAGTACCAGATCATCTCCAGATTCCATTTGAGCAAGGAGATACAACCCTTGGAACATGGCATCCTGAACTGGTTTTTACAAGGCAGAATTTGTGCATTTTGCTCGATTTGTCCAAATTTGATAAATCCAAGCCTTGTCATTAATTTGGACACATTAGAGGATCAAATCCAAGGGGGATGATCTAATCTTCAAGCCTCCAAAGTCCAAGAATCTACAAGTAGCCATGCCAAACTTAAAAAAGCTAAAAAGTGCCAAGACTCCAATTTTGTTTCCAAGCATTCAATGGATACACCAAGGTGGTATAAACTGAGCCTATTCCAACTGAATTCAGTCAAGACTTATCTCTGAACCAAAGCTACAAAGCCTGTGCTCTAATCTCAAGTCAATGACTAGAGGAGACTTGAGATTCCTTTTGCATAACATTGGCCAAAGGCCTGCTGCAGCCTCCATTCACTATTAATGCCAAAACAAACTTGAAATACTATAAATAGGCCTCAATTATGATCAATTTGAGTACACCAAAGAACCCAAACTGATGCTTTCCTCAAAATCCCTCTCTTTAGGCCAAAATGCCTTCTTTTGCAAAGCATCTATGAGTTTTTAAGTTAGAGAGCAATTTCATCACAATTCATGATCCAAACACATCCAATATCTCATATCTAAGCTATCCAAACTCTCATATGTGACATGTAACACCAAAGTCACAAAGTCCCCTCTCAAAACCTCAAAATTGGACTTTTTTGCATTTTTCAAGCCATGTCTTGATTGAGTCACTTTCAAAACTAGATTAGACCTCAAACACACTTAAAATATCATCCTTGAACTGTCCCAAATTGTCCCCCACATCTGGAACACCATTTGAGAGAGTTGCCATATTGGTCACTTTTGCCCCTTTTGCAAGAAAGAGCTCAAACTTGTTCCCGAGGATTCCAGCTAGTGGTGACCATTCTAAAAGCTCCTAAGGGATCAATTGAGAGTGTCTAAAGCATCAAATTACTTCTGGCACAAGAAACTTGGCAGATAGCACAAAAAGCTCCCAAAGAGGTAAGCATCACAACTTGAACTCTTTGAAATATGCATTTCTTTGAAGTCTACTGATCATACACCTCTCATGCATGTTGTATATGTTATGTTTAAACCAATTTTCCATGTAATTCTGGCCTGTAACATGAGGTAGCATAGAAAATGCAATTATAGGCCTATTTCAAAAACACCATCGGGTTTTAAAATGGGGACCTCATCTAAAAAAACCAAGGGCACCATTGGATTCCTTGTGAAATTCTAGGCAGGATAGACCTAAATTTTGTCCAAATCCATGGAGAAATGAGAAAGTTACAACCTTTACGTTTTTGGCCCAAAAGCTGGCCTTGCCTTGCCTTGCCCTGCCCATGCCCATGCCTAAAACAAGGCATCCCTTATGTATTCATGGGGTGGTTTGGATACACGGATGTATCACCACCCCAGTGGTAGAAGGCGCGCGCTGTGACTTGGAGGTCTGGGGTTCGAATACCCCTCGCCCCAGACCCTTTTTTAACATCTTTTCCATTTTTTTTTAATATTTGTCATATTATTTTAAATGATTTGGAAAATTGATTTCTCTCTCAATTTTAATTATTTTTTATTGGTTCTTTATGCAAAAAAATCACAAAAATGTTAAAATATTTTATTTCACAAAAAAATCAGATTTATATTATTTATTTAATATAGTTGGTATTTTTGTAAAAAAATTCATTTTTTATTATTTTTAAACCTTTTAAAAAATGAATATTCATCTTAAAAATCAAAATCAAATGAGTCCTAAATCATCTTGTGATTAAAACCTCATTTTTCAAACCTTAACCAAAAATCACAAGTAGTTTATTTAGACTTATTTGGTATTTTTGTCATTTTATTAAAAGGATTACTTTTAAAAGAAAATAAAATTAGGGTTTCTTTGATTTTTGATCCTTATCAAATATTTCAAAACCATTTTGGGCCTCTTGATAAAGTGTAAGTCCCACCTCTTTGTAAATAAAATAATTTGGGCCTCAGTCATACTATAAGTCCCGATACATTTTCAGAAATTTTGACGCGATCGTCGTTTTCGAACTATTTTCACCTGGGCCTCTCCTTGAGCTATAAGTCCCACTTCTTTGCTTTAAAATCATCCTTGGGCCTCTAATAGAGTGTAAGACCCAACCCCTTTGTAAATAAACAATTTTGGGCCTCACACATTGTATAAGTCCCTCTGTATATTTTCAAAAGTTTGGCGCGGTCGTCGCCTTTTAAAACAAAATCAACTAGGCCTCTCCTTGAGTATAAGCCCCAACAATCTTTTCAGAAGCAACTTCCCTTTTGATTTAGATTCAAATATACATGTTGTTATCAAAACTTTCTTTAATTTCTTTGAACAACTAACAATACAGCATGGAAGCTTGCTCACCTGTAAGTTTTAACAAGCTTTCATTTACTCGCTTTCATATAAATATAACTGTATTGTGGGAAGCTGTGCTTTGTAAGTCTTCTTTCATATCCTTTTAGATACTTGTCATATATCAACTATATATATACTAGTATTGCTATTTAGATTTTTCTCCGGCAACTAGGTCCAGAACTAGGTAAAGCCATGTTGGTCATTCTTTAAATACAGTCAAAACTAGATCCCCATAGGATTTCCAGATACAGTCTTTCCTTCTCTTGGGCTTAAAAAATATGGAACAAAGAGAAAGACAATATTCTTCGTGAACCTTTTCTCAGGCTGTCACCATTAGAAATTGTCAAAGAAATTCTACTCCCCATAGTTGATCTATTCTCGGTGAATAGCATCTCTTGAGTTTCTTTAAACCTCTGAATTTTCACTAAATGATCTATTCTCGGTGAATAGAATTTCTTGAGCTTTTCTTGGTTTGAGACCCACGGGCTTCCTAAAAGCATCCCCGCATCCTCTTAGGATTTGTACAAGGACCCTCCGGCTTCTTAGAATTTCTCATGCCTTCTCTTGGGCTTAATACAAGGACCCTGAAGACCTCTTAAAGGTATAAGACAGAACCTAGTCGTCCTTTGCTAGAGCAGTCTTTCCAGTGTCAAATCTCAGACCAATTTAGGGTTGATTCTCATCCCTTAAAACACCCGCCTCCTCTTGGGCATCATACAAAAGATAAAACTCTTCCACACCAGTAGACTCGGACAGTCTAAATCCCCTTGAGTCTCAAAGACATTCTCAAGTTCCCTATAAACACAGGAAGAAACCCCGATCATTCTGGATCGATCTCCAGTAGAGTTAAACCCATGGGTTCTAAAACCCAGTCTCTCTCCTAAAAATCCCCAAGCCATGGTCAGTTTATCATCAGTATAACACTATCCCAAATCAAAATCTCAAGGCATCTGATATCTCAACTCTTCTGGAACCCTCAGCAAGAGTTGATTCCCCACTTGGACCTGCCTAGGGATCTCAATAATCCCCAGCAGAAAGCTAGCCTCCTCTTAGGCTTTGTATAAGGACCTTTCCTCAGCAGAAAGCTAGCCTCCTCTTGGGCTTTGTACAATGATTCTCCCCAGCGAAGCTAACCTTTTCAGACTCTCTTGTTGAGTCAATAAACTTTTTAGACTCTCTTGTTGAGTCAATCACCTTTTCAGACTCTCTTGTTGAGTCAGTCACCTTTCAGCACTCTCTTGTTGAGTCAACCTTTTTAGCCTCAATCTCGGGCTTTGTACGAGACAAATAAAAATACTCTCTTGTTGAGTCAATCTTTTTTCAGCCTCCTCGTAGGTTTGATGTAAAGATTTCCCCTAGCTAGAGCTAGCCTCCCCTCAAGTTGTGTAGAATAATTTCTCCAGCTTGTTCAGCCACAATCATGGGCTTTGTACAAGGCATATAAAAGCGCTCTCTTGTTGAGTCAAACCCTTTTAGCTTCAATCTTGGGCTTTGTACAAGACATAAATCTTTATCTCTTAAGCTTGGGACATATATCTTCCCCAGCGAATTCACTTCCTCCCAGCCTTCTTTTAGGCTTTGAGAATTGATTTCCCAAGCAGAGTCAAACTCATTTCAGCCTCAATCTTGGGCTTTGTACAAGACACATAAAAATATCCTCACCCGAGTCAGTTAAATTTCCCATTTCAGCCTCAATCTTTGGCTTTGTACAAGACACATACAAACCTCCCCGGCGGACTCAAAATCCCTTTTTAGCCTCAATCTTGGGCTTTGTACAAGATAGATAGAACATTTTCCCCAGAAAAGTCAAACTTCCAGCCTCTTCTTAGGCTTTGTATAATGATATCCCTAAAGAGTCAGTCTCTTTTTTTTGCCTCAATCTTGGGCTTTGTACAAGACACCAACATACACACACTCTTGTTGAGTTGGTATTATCCAGCCTCCTCTTAGGCTTTGGGTAAGGATTTCCCCAGTGGAGTGAATCGGCCTCTTAGCTTTAACCTTGGGCTTTGATCAAGGCACACAAAAATCAACAATACCTCTTTAGAGATGATAAGTTCTCTCTCAGTTAAACCTTTTAGCTTCAATCTTGGGCTTTGAACAAGACACAAATACTCAACCTTTTAGCTTCAATCTTGGACTTTGAACAAGACACCAAAATATCTTGTTCCTCCCTTAGAACAGGAGGAACTACAATTGCTCTGATTTCCCTGTTTCATTTAAACGGGAATATGTAGGCATAAGATTGTGAAATCTTAGCAAGCATACTAATCAAAAACTCGAGGTCCAGTACCTTCATACCAATCAAAACTTAGGTCCAATACCTTACCAAAAACACCCGAAAATCAACAAAAACTCACTCACTCACTCATACTTCCCAAGAAACTTTCCTAACCCATTAACGGATAAACACCATCAAGTATAAAGCGAAACCTAAAGCTAATATCCTGTGGATAACCACATATAGGATGGATAATTGATAACTCCCCGTTGTATAACCTGACCCCGGACCCCCCAATCTCTTTTAAGCGTTTGTTCAATTAAACATCCGCGTGCAAGGTTAGTTTTAGATAGCTTCCTTTTCCCTTCCAGCTTCATGGGATAAATACGAAATCAGAAAGTAGCACCCCCTCCTACCATTGCGGTGAGGAAAACCCAGCGATAAGGTGGTCGCGTCACCGACAAAAATCGCTCGCTACATATACAGAGGAATGGATTATACAAGTCATGTTTTGGAAGAGTCCATTTGTAATAAGGTTAAAGCTTAGAAGATAGGCTTTAGCTTATGAGGAAGCTTTAGAAGTTTCAAAAATATGTTATAATATCTTGATATCATCTTAGATTATCTTATAGAATTAGTTTTATCTTAGAGTATGTTAGACTATTTCTTAAGATTAGTTTGTGTTTCTTTACTATCATCATGATTAGTTTCTCTATTTTATTAGGATTTGAACTTTTGTGTAACAAAATAACAATTAATATTCATAATTAAAAGTAATATCAAAATAAATATTTATATAATATTTAAATAATTATTTCTTAAAAATCAATTCTTAAATCTAATAAAATTTATGAGGCAGATAGGTAGAATGTTACGTATATGGTCATTTTTTAGGGATATGCAAAACGAATTATCGCACTAAACTTCAAAAAATTTAAGATTACATTATAGTTGAATGTGGTCTCATAAAATATTGGTTTGGTTAAATCGTTATTAAATGAAATTTCTATTTATTTTGTTCTTATTAAATTGTAACTAATTTATATATAACCTTAAAAAACTTTGAGACGACTTTGATCACCTAGCCTAGACCAAATTTATAACTAGTTTAGCGACAAAAAAAAATTAATCATTAAAAATGAATTTTAATCAATGTTGTTCATGTTCTTTCCTAAATTTATTCACTTCCATAAAAATCTAAAAAATCCAAACCTGTCTAAGAAGGCACAATCAAAATTTATTACTAAATACTTTATTTTTTATTTAACATCAAAGTAAAATTAGTACACTCAATAATCAAGCAACAACAACACCCTCATTGTATAACTGAGATCTTACACATTTGGTGCAAAATGACATTGTTAATCAAAACCAAAATATTTGTATAATTTCATCCACTCATAAACATGAATCAATCAACAAATCTATATTATAAACAAACATAATAAACTTAATGTATTGAACTTATAGATGATTGAATAAGAAAAAAAAAAACAAACTAAACCCCACTTGCAATGACGACGACAACAACAACATGAACAACAGTAACATATGTAATTGAGATTGAGGCTTCTCTCTTAAAAGAATTATCTTGAGAGAGAGTACTCAAATTAAAATACTTTTTTAATTATCCCTACTAGATTAATTTCAATCAAAAGTTTAAGTTTACAAGACAATCTAAGGTTTATTAATGTAAGTGTTTTCATAGGTGGACTCTGATTGGAACGAAATTTGCAATGAATCTAAATGAAGTTTTTAACGTCGAAATTAATAAGGCAATATTTCGTGTCAAACTAGTGGAAGACTCTCATGGTCCTCTTAGAATTGACAAGGCTAGTAAGCTCAAGGAGGGGTTGTCATCAGAGGCATGGAGTTCTGACGGTGCAAATATCTTTTGGGACGAGGTTGTGGATAAGTCTGAGGAAGAAGATGAATAGAGGTCGGAGGGATTCGGTTCATCGAAAACGAGGGAGGAGGTTAACTCGGAGTCCAAGATAGCAGGTGATGTGAAGAGTAGGGATATTATGGCTAACGTAGCTAGCTGCTTTGGTGATATACAAAACATAAGAAACAAGAGGGTGTCAGGCGGCGAAAAGAACTGTGATGGTTGGTGTAACACGCCAACAGTAGGAGCTGCAGAAGTTGTACTGGAACGTGGCACATTAAACAATAACACGGTCAGAAGAGATATGGGGACCACTGCTGGAGTTAGTCAATCAAAGGAATTAGCCCTTTGTGATGTGGATTTGGGTGATAATGGGTCGGGCCCTAAGTTCACTTTGGACCCTATTATTTGTTCTAATATTAGGCAAGGTGATAGGAAAAATCAAAAAGAAGAAATTGATAACTGATGTGTATGCAAATCTGAAGATCCTGTATTCCCCTTCTTACTATTCCGCTCTTTTACTATCTGATAAAGCGCACGATGGTGTTCAAATAAAATCTAATCTATCCAACGTGGCTTCCCTGGAAGCTGACCAATCTTATGTAGACGAGTCTCAATCATGCTATTCTGGCGGATCAGTCTTATGTTGTGACTCGATTGGAGATTCTGATGTTCATCGAAGCAATTCTCAAATTCGTATGAATCTTGAGAACATTTCTGCCAGAATTTGGGATGCGATTAAGCAGTTAGGGGTTGAGGGTAATGAAGACGATGAAGTATTTGAGGGTATTATTCGATAGATGGAAGGTAAAAATTTATGTGGAGCTCAGGTGGAGGTTGAAAAGGGTACCTTATGATGTGTGTTACTTTTAATATTAGAGGGAATGGGAACAATACCAAATGTAGGAGAATTAAAGAGATTATTAGTAAAGGTAAACTGGATATTTGTCTCTTTCAGGAAACCAAATCTCAAGTTATGGATTTTAGGTTAGTGCAAAAGTTGTGGAAAGAGGATAATTTAGAGTGGTCTGCATCAAATTCTCTAGGTGGGACAGGGGGTATGGTTACAATTTGGAGGAAAAACGTTGTATGCCCTTCTTTGTCTTTTAGGGGCCAAGGATATTTGGGAGTCATGGCTGAATGGGAAGGCAAAAATCTCTATATAATCAACATTTATGCTTCTTGTGAGTTGTCGGAGAAAAGGAGTATGTGGGTTGATCTAGTGGACAAAAAGGCTAGATGGGATGATGGTGAGTGGATCATTGGGGGGATTTTAATGCAATCAAGAATTCTAACGAAATTAATAGCAAACACTTTCATAGTAGGGCAGAGATGCAGGATTTTGGAGACTTCATCGATCTTATGAACTTGGTAGATCTCCCAACATCTGGTAATTGTTTTACTTGGTTTAGTGCTAATGGTAGATGCTTTAGTCGTTTAGATAAATTTTTAGTTTCACCTGGTCTGTTGGTAAACTGGAATTCTGCTGTTCAAGTTGTTGGTAATCGTGATGTTTCAGATCATAGGCCAGTTTGGCTAAATCTCAGAAATGTCAATTGGGGTCCCAAACCCTTCAAAACTTTTGATTACTGGTTTGACCATAAGGATTTCCTGGATTTCGTCAGGTCGGAGTGGAAGTCTTTTGTGGTTAAGGGCAGTGTTTCTTTTGTTTTGAACAGGAAAATGAGTTTGCTAAAAGATAGGTTAAGATGGTGGAACAAATATGTCTTTGGGTGGTTGGATCTATCAGTTCAAGAGGAAATAGATAAATTAAACGTAGCTGAGGAAGCTTTGGTGGCAGGTGTTGGGTGTGATGTGGAAGCAGCTTTGAAGGATAGACAGGTTGCTCAGACTAAAATGTGGAAGAATATGCGTATTAGGAACAACATTCTGTATCAGAAATCAAGGTCTAAGTGGATTCTGGAGGGCGATCAAAATTCTAATTTTTTTCATGCTTCCCTTATGCATAGGAACAGGCTGAACAATATTTCTTCAGTATTGGTTAATAATGTCCAAGTTGATAAGGTGTTTCAGGTGAAAATGGCAGCTAGGGACCATTTTAAAAACAGGTTTTTGGCTAATATTTGTAGCAGACCAGATCTGAATCCCTCTGGTTTGGCAGCTCTATCTGCTGAAGATAGCAAAGGGTTAGAAGATTGGTTTAGTACAGAAGAGATTAGGGAGGTAGTTTTTGAATTGGGTGGGAATAAAAGTCCGGGCCCGGATGGGTTTAGTTTGGATTTCTTGAAGCGTTGTTGGGACGTCATGGGATCGGATGTGGTAAATTGTGTTCAGGAATTCTATGACAAACCATGGCTCTATAAGAGTTTCACGCCAGCTTTCATTGCCCTAGTTCTCAAGAAGGACAATCCACAGATGTTCGATGATTTTAGACCGATTTCTCTTGTGGGGAGTGTTTACAAGATTGTGACAAAATTATTGGCCAAAAGACTGAATCGTGTTCTTGGGAAGATCATATCAAGTAATCAAATCGCTTTCATCAAAAACAGACATTTACAAGATGGAGTCCTGGCTCTTAACGAGATCATGGATTTTGCTAAGCGTCATAAGAAGTTGTGCGTTATCTTGAAGGTTAATTTCAAAAAAGCTTATGATTGTGTCGATTGGGCGTTTTTGAGGAAAATTATGGTAGCTATGGGGTTTGGAGATAGGTGGCTAAAGTGGATTAAGGGCACAGTGATGAATAGTTACTTGTCCGTCTTGATCAACGGCAGCCCAACTCGTGATTTCAAAGCTTCGAGGGGTCTTAAACAGGGATATCCCCTTTCCCCTTTCTTATTTTCTATTGTTGGTGAGGCTTTGTGTTTTCTAGTTAAGAGAGTTGTTTCTGTAGGGATGTTGCAGGCGTTTAGTGTTAACAGCAGGGTATCGTATGACATACTACAATATACTGACGATACAGTCATTGTGTGTGATGACACAATTCACAACTTATGGGTGTTAAAGGCTATACTATTGGGATTTGAAATGGTATCCGGTTTAAAGATTAACCTCAACAAAAGCTCCTTGTATGACATCTGTGTGAAGCAGAATTTTACTTTGGCTGCTGAACATTTCCTTAAGTGCAAGATTGAACATGGTCCGTTCAAATTTCTGGGAATCGTAATTGGTGGAAATCATCGAAGAGCCTCTTTTTGGAATCCCGTCCTGGACTGTCTTAAGTTGAGATTGGCTAGTTGGAAGGCTAGGTTATTGTCCATTGGAGGTAGGATTACTTTAATCAACTCGGTTTTGACAAACCTCCTTATTCATTACCTCTCTTTCTTCAAGGTCCCTGTGAAGGTTAGGAAAGCGATAACGACGATCCAACGCCAATTTTTGTGGGCTGGCAGCACCCCAATCAGGAGGAATTGCTTGGGTGTGTTGGAAGAATGTTTGTAGGAGTAAGGACGAGGGTGGACTAGGTGTTAAAGATATTGATGTTTTTAATAAGGCTTTGCTCATTAAGTGGTTATGGAGAATTGTCACCAATGATAATGCTATTTGGAGGGGAATTCTTGAGGCCAGGTATGGAAATGTCAGGAAAATCATTTTGGCAAAAGACGCTTCTGTAAACTGCAAATGTTCCTCTTTATGGTGGAAAGATCTGAAGATGCTTTATGTTGACGGAGAACAAAGGACATTCGCGGACTGGTTGGTGCATAAGGTTGGCAATGGTTCAAATACTTTGTTTTGGTTGTCTAGATGGATTACAGGAGTCCCTTTGGCTGAATTGTTCCCGGGTTTGTACAATATTTCTCAAAGGAAATTGGGTTGGATATGTGAGTTTGGGACCTGGTGCAACGGTAAGTGGCAGTGGAATCTAGAGAGCCCAGTTGTGGAAGATAATGCTGAGGCGGAGTTGCAGCAAGAATGGAGTGACCTTAATCTTATCCTGGTGGAAACTCCCCTTGCTAGCGCAGTAACAGATACAATGGTCTGGCCTTACGACGCTTCGAAAGGTTTTACTGTGAAATCAGGTTATGCATTGATGAAGTCTGTGCAGGTGCAAACTCAGATTGATATGGAATCCAAGCTTGCGTTGAAGCTGGTGTGGAAAGGGTCTTCGCCACTGAAAACTAAGATTTTTGCGTGGAGGCTTTTGTTAGGCAAGCTAGCTACGCGGTGTAACCTCGCTAGAAGAGGAATCGTTACAAATCCTCACGAACTTTCTTGTGTCTTCTATTTTTTATGCGATGAAGATGCGGGTCATGTATTTTTCAGGTGTTATAAAGTGGTTGCAGTTTGGAATAACATGTGTGATTGGATGGAGGTGAATTGTTCATTTAATGGAGTAGGAACTGAACATTTAAGGGAGTGGTGCTGCAAACTGAAAGGAAAAGTGGAAATATCAAATGCAGTGAGTTTGTGGAATATAGTATGTTGGAGTGTTTGGACAGCGAGAAATTGCATCAATTTTGCGGATGAAATAGCCAACACAAGTCTTATTACTCAAAGGATCAAGAATATGGCTTGGTGGTGGTTGAGTAAGGATAGTAAATTGCTGTATAAATGTAATTATTACGATTGGGTCAAATTCCCTTGGTTTTATATTTAGAATGAGTTTGGCAAGTGCTGGTTGTTTTAGGTAGTTGGTTTGGCTGGCTGTTGTTAGTTTTTCTAAACCAGCCCTTTTTTGTATAAGGGTGGGATACTAGGAGTATCCTGTGTGAATTGAATCTTTTAGCCTATAAAAAAAAAGTTGGACCATTCATTGTTTTAATTGCAAATTAAGCTTATAGAAAATTTCAAATTCTAGCTTGGATCATTTTCTTAGTCCCGACTTATTATTGATGGATGTAGAAAAATTTTCATTTTTTTTCCTTGTATTTCTCATTTCTTCTATTGCATTTTCAATGAAGGATTAACATGGATTTAGGATGAAAGTTGAAGCAATGTGTGATTCAATTCTAGCCACATATTAAATTGGTCCACCGCTTGGTTAAAAGAAACAGTCAGATACTAGAGAGAGAAATGTAACCAAAGACAAAATCGGTACTCAAAATCCAGATAACATGTTTCAACGACTTTTTGTCGATCACAAAAAATTATGTTGCATATCATCTAATATTAACGTCATTATTATTATATGGATGAAAATAGCTTAACTAAACATTATCTTTCCTATTTATAAGAGATTTAGATTTATTGAATAATTATGTATTTAGATTATATTATAGATTAGATAAATCAATTATTTAATAAATCTTAAAAAAAATCAACTTTCGCTTATAAATATACCTAGAGAAAATAGAATTTAAAAAGTTGACGGATTTAAAAGATTAAAATAAACTTAAAAGTTGACGGATTTAAAAGATTAAAATAAACTATATTGGGAAAAAATAATATTTAATATTTTATAACTATTTTCTAATCTTTTTAGAGCAAACTACAAGTGGAAAATGGAGATTTGCAAAACAACAACCAAGAAACTATATAGTGTACGTTGGGATGGCCGTTAATTTAGTTAAACTTGTTTTGAAAGTCCATTTCAACTCAAAAGCTCCTAATAGTTTGTTTTACTATTTTCACATTATATTACATTGAGATGTGATTTTTCACAATGATTTTATTTTTTAAGATGAATCCAAAAGAGCAATGTTATAAAATAACGTTATAACGACACTTACATCTATATCCTACACACATAGCACATTATTTTAAGATAAAGAGAATAAACAAAGTTAAAACACCTTATTTTATACGGCAGTGTCAACATTCAATGTCAATTTAGCATTTTTGAATCCAAAAAGATAGATAGTACACGGACCAGGATTTGCTACCTTTCAACTTTGGTGTCTTTCATAACTTTCTCTCTCTCATTCTAAACCATTCTTTCTCTCTCATCAAAACAATTATTTGTATGTATTCATTTGTCTCCTAAATACACTAAAGGCATGAAAGGTACACAACAGTAAAGGCAATGAAATGTTGTTGTTTTTTTTTTCTTTTTAAAAAAGCTGCTCCTTCTTTTCATGAAGCCATCTCCAGCTTCATTTAAAAAAACATATTCTTATAATTTTCATATTTTAATAATTAAAATAAATAAATAAAATTAGAGATTAGAGATAAAACTCACCAATGATAATCCCATTTATCTTTAGACATACGATTTTTATCATGTGGATAATCAGTTTGAGCTCTTGCATTTTTGAAAGGACATCTTAGATTTATACAACTTTTTATAGGTATAATCAATTGTTGTTTAGTTTGTAAAAAATGGATTAATTGAAATTTTGATGGGGTGTAAATATAAGTCTTTTCATTAGTTAAATGATCTCTTTTAATTAATGACTCAGTATTTGAAATTTAATTAATGTGAGCAAAATTATGAGATGTAACCTTGAACTCATAATGGGTAGGGACTAGAGTTATATATATTATATGGCTAGATTTTTTATGTAATCACAAGAGAATCAGAAACATAACTGATGGCTCCACAACTTGCTCAATTGAGAATTGTGAACGGGAGTGTGAGATACAGAAGAAGATCCGGTCATTCATCTTTTCGAAATTCTGAATTATGACTTCAATAAATAAATATTAATGTTCTAATTTTATATAATCGATAGTATATTTTTTCGCTTTCATTTGATATTAGAGTTTAGAGTATATGAGTTAGAACTCAATTATTTATTGTTGATATGTGATTATAAATTGAGAGTTTTGATCTAAATTTTATCCATTACTGTAATCAATTTTAACTATTACGATACTGCTTCCATAAATAATATGAAAATTGGAATTGAAAATCTTTTATGTATTTATTTTAATTGGAATTGCTCATATGATGAAATTAATAGTGTATTGATATTACGTTATTTTTCAATTGCCCTTTTACGTTGGATCAATTAAAACATGTATATATAATTGTTTGATTACTGGAATGCCAAATACGTGCGGTGCCGTTTTCTTTAATTTGTTTTTACTTCTGCAAGTAATAGTGCACTTCCGGCACTTTTGCTAAAATTGATTTTTCCTTGTGACATGAATAGTAGCACAGTTCTAAATTATATAAAATTATACTGAATTTTATAATAATTTAAATTCAACTGTATCAATTGAAATATTATTATAATTATATATTAGTTTCAATTGAATATCTCATATATATATATATATATATATATATATATATATAAAATTAAATCTATATATAAATTTATATGTTAAATTATTATTATTTTGTCTTAGACAATTTACTAAATAAATATTAGTTTATATAAATTTATAAAATATTTATTTTGTCAAATATTTTGAAATATTATGTAATATCCCTTATATATTGAGATTGATATTGTTGAAGATAAAATTCATTGGGAATGCTATATTGTTAAAATTCATGATTGGTTCATAATTTTTGGCAAGAGAAATTTGATTTTTATGCAAGAAATTTTATAAATAATTGTGTGTGATTACCACCAAAGTGAGATCACTCATTTTAATTTATAAAAGTCTCTTTGTAGTTTGAGAAATGTTTTTAAGTCATTACTACGATTGTCTTCCCAAAGGTGGACAATTGTATGTAGAGATTGTGGTTGATTAAGGATATAGCTATTGGAGATGCTTGAGTCCAAGGGATTTATTTACCCAAAGGAGATAAATTTCTAAACTCAATGTATGCTCACTGAGTAGCTTATTCTTGAAATTTGTGGATGAAGTTGTTGGAGGTGTTTTGGTTTGGAGAATTTATCTACCCAAAGAAGATAGATTTTCGAATCCAACATATGCTCATTGAGCGACTCATCTGAGGTTCTGACTTTGTTTGTCCTAAAGCATTCATATTTTGTCTCAACAGTGACCTTCTCTATGAACAACTGTTATGCTTCTATTGAGATCCTGAATGGGTCTAATTTTAAGAAATAGAAGAAAAACTTAGAGTTTTCATTAGGAATTGCTGACCTTGACATGACATTGCGTGAAATTAAACCTGCCATCAATGATCAGAGTACACCCGAAAAGAAAGAAAAATTGGCTAAGTGGGAGAGGAGTGACCAACTTAGCTTGTGTGTCATGAAGAAGATAATTTATGAACATCTGATAAGTGGATTTCCTGAGAAAGAGAATGCTAAATAATATCTTACTACTATTGGAGAGAAGTTTCAGGTATCTGATAATGCTGAATCTGGATGTTTAATGAAATAACTCACGGACATGAAATATAATAACAATGGGGGTGTCAAGGAGTTCATTCTTAAGATGGTTCATGTCCAAATCAAACTGAAATCCCATGACATTGACCTAAATGAGAATTTTATTGTGTCTCATACCTTAAACTGCCTACTTGCTGAGTTCACTAAAATCAAAACTGCCTATAATACATTTGGTGATAAGTGGACTATCAATAACCTCATTACCAAGTGTGTAGCTGAAGAAGAGAAACTCAAGAAGGAAAGAAGTGATTTAGCCCTCCTAACTTTACATGCTAAACCCCATTCTGGTAAGAATTCTTGGAAAAATAAGAGAAACACTCATAGTGCTTCTCATAGATATCCTGAATTTAGGAAACCTAGTAATGGTCAACACCATAATATAGGAGGTTCCAAGCCTGCTGCTTTTAAGAAATCCTTTTGGTGCTTTTGGTGTAAGGAAAATGGGCATAAGAAAACTTATTGTCATGCTTTTAAAGCTTGGTTAGACAACAAGAACAAATCTAGAGGTAATCATTTAGCTTTTGTCTGTTTTGAGACTAACTTAGTTGATGTTCCCATTAATTCTTGGTGGCTTGATAGTGGTTCTACAACCCATATTGTTGTGTCCTTACAGGGGTTCATAAACCAGCGGAGACCAAACTTGAGGGAAAGCAAACTCAGGGTAGGAAATGATCTTGAAGTCATTGTGGAGCTAGTGGAAGATGTTATTTTAGTTTTAGGAAATGGTTTTGAACTTTTTTTGAAAGATACATTTTATGTACCCTCTTTCAGGAGGAATTTGATTTCAGTATCTTGCTTGGATAAGCTTGGATTTCAATTTACCTTTTATGATGGAAAAATAAATTTGATGTTGAATTCTCAAGTTGTTGGTAACAGTTTGAAACAGGCTTCTAGACAATGGTATTTGAAATTTGATGAGGTGGTTACTTCATTGGGTTTTGAAGAAAATAAAGCTGATCAGTGCATCTATCTTAAGGCAAGTGGGAGAAAATTCATCTTTCTTGTGTTATATGTTGATGATATTTTGCTTTCCAGTAGTGATCTTGATCTACTTCATGAGACCAAACTTATGCTAACTAAGTTCTTTAATATGAAAGATCTTGGTGAAGCATCCTTTGTGTTGGGAATTAAAATACACAGAGATAAATCACATGATGTACTTGGCTTGTCGTAGAGGGCTTATATTGATAGGGTTCTGGAGAGGTTTAATATGCAGAACTATAAGCCAGAAGATGTTCCAATTTCTAAAGGAGAAAATTCAGTAAAAATCAATGTCCTAAAAATGAGATTGAGCGGACAGAGATGAAGGGAAAACCCTTTGACAGTGCATTGGGCTGCCTGATGTATGCTCAAGTATGCACTAGGCCTGACATTGCTTTCATAGTTGGCGTCTTGGGACGATACCAGTCTAATCCTAGGAATGATCACTGGATTGCTTCTAAGAAAGTGATGAGATATTTGCAGAGAACTAAAGAGTATATGCTTGTTTTTAGAAGAGTTGACAACTTGGAAATAGTTGGGTATACTGACTCTGATCTTACTGGATGTGTTGATGATAGAAAAACTACTTCTAGTTACATTTTTATGTTGGCTGGAGGTGCGATATCATGGAAGAGTAAAAAGCAAACTCTTATTGCCTCTTCTACTATGCCGGCAGAGTTTGTTGCTTGTTATGCTGCTGTCACTCATGTTGTTTAGTTAAGAAATTTAGTGACTGGACTTCGTATTATTGATTCTGATCTTAACGGTTGATCAGAACCTGAAGTGGGCCAAGAAAGACGTATGTGATGCAAGGTGTATGAGATGAGGTGGGGGTGTACCTGCAAGGCACTCCGATGCTAAAGTAAGAATCGGGAGAGGAAAAAGGAAAGTACAAAGTATGTGTTTCTTAGGATGAATTAGAATACCTGACCCTCTCAAATGAGAGGGTTTTTATAGTGCCCCTAGCGCGTGGCCAACGGTCCCTATTTTTGGGGCGAAATAACCATTTCCCAAAGAATAGGTAACTGCCAGAAACTAGCCGTTAGGACGGGCAGAGGTGCCCGAAACTAGCCGTTGTTACGGGCAAAGATGCAGTTCCGGGCATGAGCGTCATGACTGTTTCTGGATGGCAGAGCCGTGCATGAAGGGCAGGAATGCCAAGGAGGAGCAGGTGACCCCATGGGCCCTCTGACCATATGTGCCCGACACAGGGGAAGAAAGGTAAATGATGCCTCATATTGACCGAACATAGGAAATTGGGTCGTTCTGGGAGCAGAAGTGGATTGGGACATGCCTAGTCATTGGTCCAGTCCGGAACAGGAGCCCCCCAAGTCGTTGCTTCTGATCACGGGAGTGATGACTTAAGGATAGCTCGCAATCTCGGGGAGATTTAGAGGGGGTCGTCGCTTGTCGACGTGGTGGAGTTGTTCTGTGGTGCCCGAGGGATTTAGTGCCCGCGGGATATGTAACGTTGTTTGGTGTACCCAGCGTACGGGGAGACCAACTGTTGATGTAATCTGAAGAGATGGGTTGTCACGTGTGCCTCGAGCCTTGTGCATCATTAAATGCGTCATGATGGCTAGGCTAGGGTCATGATGATGCCCTTAGCCGCGCGTGCTTGTGCACGTGCCTTCAGAGTGCCTATAAATAGGGGAAAAACTGCTCATTTGTACTTTTCGCTTCTCTCACCTCTTTCATTCTTCTCTCTAAGCTTCCGAATGCGTCGCCGCTATTAGCTGTCGTACAAGCTCCGAGCAGCATCTTCAACCCTTTAAAGCTTCCCTGACCATGTAAGTTACTTATTTCTTCCTTAGTTTCCAGCTTTTTTACTTTGTTTTTGAAATTCTGGCAATGCAGACAGCAGATGTCCTAACACATGTCAAGACATTGTTCTGCATAAACATTTAAACACAGAAGCACAACAGCAGACTGATGCCTTGAATATCGGAACTGCAAAATCATAGATGTTACGACATATGATCCAACATGTTAATCAAGACTGAACTGAAAATAGTAGAATGATAAATAACACAGAATATGATGACCCAGTTTGGTGCAAATCACCTACGTCTGGGGGCTACAAAGCCAGGAATGAATTCACTATTAGTAGTATTAATTTAGAGCTAAACTCCCCCGTTTAGAACTCCTCACTTAATCCCTACCCAGTACAATTCTATCTAGAAATCACCATCTAGATAAGAGAAACCCATCTCAATTCCTAAATCACCTCAGTGATATCTAACAGTTACAATCTCCAGCAACTGCATCAATCTGTTTAATTGAAAGACATTCCTTCCAATATCAATATTCAACCAAGACTCTTGACTAACAACAATACTCGGTTTTGCTTAAAAGCTTCAACCAAGAACAATACTCAACTCTTGCTTCAAAGCTTCGAGTGAGAACAATTTACAACAACCTATGTCGACCACATAGTATCAAAAGATACATGGGTGACGTACAAACTACACAAGAGACTCTCAAAACCCTAAACCCTTATGTTGCACCGACGACTTGTTGTTGTGTGTGCTTGCTATTTTAGGTCTAGCAAGTCTTTATTTATAGAATCTTCCAGAATGGGCTTGGACTCTTCAATTAGGTATAATATTCACGTTGTAAATCTTCTACAAAATCTTCTTCACAAAAATAGGAACAAATCTCCAAATAGTTTCCTAAAAAGTCTCCAAGATCCTTTTTATGAAATCCAATTAAATCTGCACTTTGTTCCTAATAAATCTCCTTGACCTGCGTATAATGATGAGACATATCCAAAATATTCTCATCAAAACAAAACAAATTTATCAAGAGATATACAATAGCAGCACCTGTTGTACCAGACAAAGATGTCATGACAGTAATACTGTCATGACAGTTGATGAAGATGCTTCAACATCTTGCTGTAAACTTGTTTTAGCCAAAATGTAGCCAATCAAAGACCTAAAAATCTCCCCCTTTGGCAAATTTTGGCTAAAATGACCTTTGGATAACATATCCAGCTCCCCCTTATGGAAACAACCAAAGAACACTACTACTACTTACTTCCCCCCTTTTTAGCCATAATATACCAAACCAAGCAACTATGCATTTAAGGGAAATCAACCAAAAAGCAAGCAAGTCAGTAGCTGTACTCCCCTGTCATGCACAATTAGTCCTCCCCCTCAAGGGAAAACCCCCACATATCAGAATACATGCAGCGGAACAACAAAAGCAGCAACAACACAAGCAGCACATGCATGACAAACTATCATGCTCTCCCTAAGTAGTTGCATACAGCAAGCAACCAAAAATACTACTCTTCCTGCATTTAGAACCAGTGCTCCTTTGTAAGTAGAACACCTAAAATAAATGGAAAACATAAGACACATCTTCATGTCTTCAAGAGCGCATCCTCTGTTCAACACACCTGCTGAATGCATTCACCTACTGCTTGACCCTCAAGCAAACCATGTACCACACCAGTACATTATTCAGACAGAAGTTCTCCCCCTATCTTTCTCAAAAAATGCTTCTTCAACAAGAACCACCCCAAAACCACTACATGATATCCCATGACAACTTCATGATCATATAGTGTGTGAATACTCGGAACGCATTCGTGTACCACAACCAACAAACTCTTGGATTGAGACTAAAGCTCCATTAATCCCTCTCGTCTAGAAACCATCCATACACCACATGAACTCCTTCTGAATTCTCATGTCTGAATCTCCTTGTTCCTTGAGATACACCCAATTGAATCAGAATGCTTCACATTCCTCAAAGAGACGCACAGGGCCCCTTAGTTTGCTAGCTCACACAGATATTCCTCACACTTGAAGAACATCAAACACATGCTCTAGAAATCTTCAACCCATTTGCTCCACAAGCACCAAACTGATCTGTTTCCAGCATGTCCCATTCACATCATACTTCCAAGACAGTCCTTTACCCATCATTCTCCCGTATAATAAGATAAATACTTCTTAGACAAGATGTGAGTGTCAAGTTCTACACTCAGAACTTAGTATCCTAATCCAAGGATAACCAACCCATAAAATGTTCTAACATTAGTTAGGACATTCTTCACACATCACAGACACCACACATCAAGGTTCTTGATATGCTTCACCACTGGACTTACTATCTGCATAGTAATCCAACTGAAGATCTTCAAACAACACTACGCCACCAGCTTGATTGACAAGAACTCCAGAAGCCCAGAGAGAAATAAACTCTCATCCACCAAAAGAAGACATACTTCCATCCTCAACCTAGAACTTCTCCCACAAGTTCCAAGAGAACCAAAACCTCCTTACGTTTTCAACCAACTACCCTTCTGCCCAAGAGTAATTAGCTTCAAGCACCCTGCTTGAATGCACACTATGAAACCACCCAAATGCCACCTTTTGATTGATCTCACTCTTCTTCAGAACTCCCACAAGATACAGTGATCCACCAATGAAATCTGATCTTCAAGTTACATGAACTACTTGCTCCATAGCAAGACATCTTGGATCCACCAAGCCTCTAGACATGTAACACCTTATCAACCCACAGCTCCCGCAAACTGCATGAGATAGACCTTTTTGAAGCATCCATAACTTCCATTCTCCTGTAGATCACCTTATCTTAAGCTGATGTGCCACATCACCAGCTGAGATTCTGATGTTAAGCTAGATGTCAGAACATTCTGATACGACATCCAGCTGCTGAATTCAGCTCCTCCTTCTGCCACTTAGAAGAACCTCCTCCCTTTAACAGAACAAGAGTTCCATGCTCTCATAGACTTGATTCAACAACCAAGTTTGAGTAGACAACCTCTATCCTGTTTATCACCGATATTCCCTTCAAGCTCACACCTTGATGAATAACTATCTGCTTTGAAACTCCAAAGACTTCACACCTGCCATGTCTGAATCTTCAGAGGATAAAGTAGTCCTAGACTACACCATAGCCATACCAAAGAATGCCATTTTCCTTAGTAGAGCAGTCTGTAGAAAGTCAGAGATAACTGCCACTTAACCTTGACCTTCAAACAGAGCAAGATCCCATGCTCCTCAGTACCCAGATCAGAAATAAACTGATCCAAGAAATAACCATCAAGATTATGATGTCTTCATCTTCATCTTCAACAGCATCAAAGTTCAAGACTAATTTCTTGCCAGGAAACTCTCCAGAGATCACATGCTTCTGTCATACCAGACTGAGCCTATTCTTAGGTCAACACCCTAGACTAAAACAGATCCTAAAGCGTATGCAGTACCCCTCCCATGATTCTGCATAAACTCTGATGATGAGATGTTCCGACATCTTGTTGAACATCAGCAATCTTGACTTTCAAGGATAATCAATTAAATACTTATGAATTCCACAAATGGCAATTGATCTTAAATCCTTGTCCAATAACCCTTCTTCACTATTGTAGCTAAGCTCCACTAGATCACTTCATGAACACTTATCAAGTATTCAATATTTTGCAAGTATCTTCTTTGACACACAGTGTTGAGATACCAAGGTTGCCACCCTTGACTCAAATAACTAAGATTCTCTCTAAACGAACCTTATTCACCTCAACAATTCTGAGAACTCCAATCAGATTGGATCCACCCTTAGGGTTAAGAGAGACGAATCCTTCCTTGTTGTTTTGGATGGTGAAAATAAATCGCCTCCACTTTCGTCAGGTTGTGTTTCATAGAAACACCTTCTTGTCAGAAGAATAACTAGAAGACTCCAGATGCACGACTAAGACGCCTTTATGAGTGGACTTGAGAGAATTCTCAAGTATCTTTGACAACCTAGCCGATCAATAATTTATCAAACTCCCAGAGAAAGAACTTGATAAACTTAAACTCAACTCCCTTCCTCTTTAACTGACTTCATCTGTACTATGGAACCAAGCTTCCAAGTGCCAAGTCACCATAACAGACATCTTCCAATAACTCCCTTCATTCCATCATTTCCGACTTTGGAATAAAATAATGCAGATATCTTCATATATAGAGGTCGACGATTGAGATCTTCCACCATTTGTCTTCAGAAACAACTCCAGAATCCCATAATTCTAGAGCTCTTCCATCAGAAACACATGCAGCGGAACCACCAAGGAACAAATTTTTCTTGCCCTAATAAGATGTCAAAACATCTTATAAGACACCCCTAACAAGAGAACTAGCCACTTCTCCTGCAGTTGTTGTAGAACCTCCTCAGCAACATGAACAACCACCGGGTTGTTACCTTCGATCCAGAACATCCATCCCATCCATTAATACCCTTGAGTTTATCTGAGTTGATTGATCTGATCTTCAAAACTCCTCCTTGTTTAAACCCCAGAAAGTATCTCCCAAAGATCTCATCCATAAACAAATAGGATGCCTACTCTGATACCAATTAAAATTCTGGAAATGCAGACAACAGATGTCCTAACACATGTCAAGACATTGTTCTACATAAACATTTAAACACAGAAGCACAACAGCAGACTGATACCTTGAATATCAGAACTGCAAAATCACAGATGTTACGACATCTGATCCAACATGTTAATCAAGGCTGAATTGAAAATAGCAGAATGATAAACAACACAGAATATGATGACCCAGTTCGGTGCAAATCACCTACGTCTGGGGGCTACCAAACCAGGAATGAATTCACTATTAGTAGTATTAATTTAGAGCTAAACTCCCCCGTTCACAACTCCTCACTTAATTCCTACCCAGTACAATTCTATCTAGAAATCACCATCTAGATAAGAGAAACCCATCTCAATTCCTAAATCACCTCAGTGATATCTAATAGTTACAATCTCCAGCAACTGCATCAATCTATTTAATTGAAAGACATTTCTTCCAATATCAATATTCTTCCAAGACTCTTGACTAACAAGAATACTCGATTTTGCTTAAAAGCTTCAACTAAGAACAATACTCAACTCTTGCTTTAAAGCTCCGAGTGAGAATAATTTACAACAACCTATGTCGACCACATAGTATCAAAAGATACATGGGTGACTAAAAAACTACACAAGAGACTCTCAAAACCCTAAACCCTTATGTTGCAAAGACGGCTTGTTGTTGTGTGTGCTTGCTATTTTAGGTCTAGCAAGTCTTTATTTATAGACTCTTCCAGAATAGGCTTAGACTCTTCAACTAGGTCCCATCTTCACGTTGTAAATCTTCTGCATAATCTTCTCCATAAAAATAAGAACAAATCTCCAAATAGTTTCCTAAAAAGTCTCCAAGATCCTTTTTATGAAATCCAATTAAATATGCACTTTGTTCCTAATAAATCTCCTTGACCTGCGTATAATGATGAGACATATCAAAAATATTCTCATCAAAACAAAACAAATTTGTCAAGAGATATACAACAGCAGCACCTGCTGTACCAGACAAAGATGTCATGACAGTAATACTGTCATGACAGTTGATGAAGATGCTTCAACATCTTGCTGTAAACTTGTTTTAGCCAAAATGTAGTCAATCAAAGACCTAACAGTTTTGCTAGAATGCATGCAGTTAGGATGATTCTAGGTAGTTAAAGTAGCAGTTTTCGGTGACTGTTAGTGGTAGACGGTGGCTTGGCCACTTTCTGTTGCTGTCGTGGTCACCGGAGCTTTAGGGGAACGTAGATTTAGGTTGTTCTCGACGTAGTTGCGACGACGAGCGTATGCGTTACCGGCGGAGCTCATGAATTTTCCGGCGTTCCTATGGATTTTCCGGCAGGTTTATGAGTTTTCCGGTGAAGCTTCAAACGGAATTCTGGGTAGTGTCCCGGGGAGAATCTTCCCGCACGCTCAAGAGGGGTTATCCCGGGCATCTCCTCGCATAACACTTTGGTGCCATTTGGTTAGGGCTTAGGCCGGGGACGTCGTCCTCGTCCCTTCGCGCGCCTTTTCACTTGACTAGCGGTGGAAGGGTGGATTTGATTTTGTCATCGAATTCACTTTTGTCCTCTACTTTTCAGGTGAAAAAGATGGCCCGCGAATCCGAGAAAGAGATCCTTATAGACTCGTCCGAGGAGAGCTCCTTGGAGAGCAGTGACACAGAAGTTTTGACCGATCCCAGCGATGTTGGGGAGATTCCTCCTGATAGGATCTCCGCGGAGGTGTGGACAGTTGCAGAGCCAACCAAACATACTTCTGTCTTTCCTTCATTTACTGGGGACACCTTCACGACCGTGGGACCGGAAGAAGAGTGGAAGGTGTACTTTCCTGGTGAGGACGACTGTATCTGTACGGATTACGGGGAGATGTTCTCGATGTATGAGTATGTCTTCAAGGACATAGGACTGAGGCTGCCTTTCAGCGACTTTCAGCGGTCTGTCTTCGTGCACTTGGACCTGGCCCCATCACAGCAGCATCCTAACTCACTAGCATTAATCTGTGCCTTCGAGTTGACGTGTGAGTTCCTGAAGATAGGAGCCACCCATCCCCTGTTCTTTATGATCTTTCATCTCCAGAGGTAGGTTTCGGGGAGGAAGTATTGTTGGGTCTCGCTGAAGCAGGCGAAGAAGTTGTTTAAACCGTTCTCTGAGTCTATCAGGACTTTTAAGGAGAGGTTTTACATCATTGAACCCGTGTCGGAGAAAGCCCAGGATACTACGTATGCCTGGGAAGTGTCGATGGATGAGGACGGTAATGACCTTTACGACGAGCATGGTAAGTTGGTGGCAGACAGAGTGTTTAAGTTTCTCTTTTGTTGGAGTGGGGACCATTTTTCCCGGGGCACTGACCATTACCTTGCCCAACCAGAGATGTTAAATGTTGATGATAAAGTCGGCTATGCAGCGCTGGTGAATTATGTTAACAATTTCAAACTTGCGGAGTGCTGGACCAAGGAAGGGGACCCGATCTTTGAGGAAGATGGAGGGCAAAAAGTGGAACACCGCTATATCAACACAAAGAAGCTTATTGAGTGCAAGACCCATGCTGACGCCCTTAAATTGCTTGGTAGTCTTTATTTTTTTAGCTTGTTCGGATTATAGTTTTCCTCGTTTGCTAACGTGCCCGTTATGTTTTTGCAGGTGAAATGCCTTCAACGCGCGAAAGGATGGTGAAGAATGCTCTGGCGAAGGGTAAGGCCGGTGCAACGAATCCAGAGACTCGACTTACTCAGCGGGTGCCCCCTCCTCAGCTGGAGTCGGGGAGCTCTCCGCCTATTCCTTCATCTGCCCAGGGTTCCCCGATGCCCGGGACTACAAGGTTCAAGCGGATCTGTCAAAACGAGGTAGTGCACCTTAGCCGGGAAGGGGAGAAGAGCAAATTTAAGCTTTCTCCATGCCTCCACGACAGAAGGTTCTTTGAGGGTTCATCTCTGATGGTTCCTCGGGTAGAGTCCCTAAAGCTCGAGGGAATGGACTGCCCAAGTAAGAGGGCGATGTTGGCGCAGGATGCCTCTGCACTGATCAGGGTACTGGAGATGGCGGCGGTCTACGCCGAGGAGAACTCCCCTTCTGAGTCCGAGCTGAAGAAGACCCAGGCGGCGATATCAACCCTGGAAGAGAAGGTGAAGAAGGCCAAGGAGGAGGCCAAGGCTGCTGATGATGCGAGGAGGAAATCTCAGGAGGAAGCGGCTAAGTTGAAAGGGGAGAATGACACCCTGATCGCTGAGAAGAAAGCTGCTGAAGACTTGGTAGAGCAGATGAGGTCCGCAGCGGATCTAGCTGAATATGAGCATGATGAATTGAAGGCGCTAAAGACTCGGGCTGAGCTGGTTGCTCGCATCATGCGGGCGAAGGACGACGTTTGCGCCATCGGGGATGAGTCTTTCAACAATTTCGTGGCTTAGCTCAAGCTTGTGAATCCAGGGGTTCAGCTATCCACGGAGGGAACCAACTTTCTGTATAATGTTGAGGATGGCAAGATTGTTACTCCTGACTTTTTCTAGATTGGCGAGGAGCATGCCCATATCCTTCAAGAGGAGCCTCAACCGACGCGGACTATCCCTGAGGAGACCGAGCAGATGGAGGAGTGATGTTTCTATTCTTGTTGTTGTTATATCCCTGGCCTACGTGCCATGTAGTTTAATATTTTGTATGGTGCGTGGCCTCTTTTTTATGTAACAAGTACAATCGTGGTCCTCGTGACCACTAATTATTTTGAAATGTATGTGTCCGGCCGTCCTGGTCGGTTTTGTATGTTTTATACTCGCGCATGGCTTTATTTGTTTTTATTTTTGCTAAGTGTAGTAACTCTACTCAATGCGTGTGCGTTCCCGTAATAAAGGTAACTTTGATTTGTTTATTGCTTTTGGGATTTGCTCGACTTAGATGTGTTCGACAGTGAGGAGAACTGGTCGAACGACCAGGGTAGTATCCGAGCATGAAAGCGGAGCTCAGGTCTCGTTTGAGGCCTGAGTTTGCGGCGTGATCCTCCCATTGCGATCTAGGTGTTCTGCATATCATGGTACTTTGACGATAGCGGGCTCGGTTGAGGAACCTCCGTCAGGCAGGGGTCATGCTCGCTCTTGAGCGGGATCTTGCCTTAGTTAGTATGTGACGCTTGTACCTGGGCGTGCATCGTAGTTGGGATGTTATATTCGTCACTCTGACGAAGCAAACCTATGATCAGGGCCTTAGCTATAATATTGTTTTAGCTTTTTGTCATTCCATGGTCGAGCAAGTTCTTCCCCGTTGAGGTATTCTAGGTAGTAGGCCCTATTCTCCGTCTTTGCCCGGACGTGATAGGGTCCTTCCCAATTTGCGGCGAGTTTTCCTTCTCGAGAATCCTTGTGGTTCCTTCTTAAGACGAGGCTGCTCACTTGGAATTCTCGCCTTATAACCTTGGCGTTGTGCCTGATTGTGATTTTATGCTTTAATGAGGCTTCGCGGAGAGCTGCTCCTGATCGGACCTCTTCGACGAGGTCGAGATCTTCTCTCAGTGCCTCGTCATTTATCTCCTCGTCCAGGGGTGATTCAGTCCGCCTGGATGGCATGTGTATCTCGATGGGTATCACTGCCTCAGTCCCGTAAGCTAGGCGGAAAGGAGTTTCCCCGGTCGAAGAGTGGGGCGTAGTGTGGTAGGCCCAGAGTATGCTGTGCAGTTTCTCGACCCAGGCTTTCTGTGTTTCGTCCAACCTTAGTTTGAGGCACCACAGGATTACTCTGTTTGCCGCTTCGGCCTGCTCGTTGGTTTGGGGATGTTCAACGGACGTGAAGTGTTGCTTCGTGCCTAGTTGGGCAACGAAGTCCTAAAGTTTTCTGTCCGTGAACTGTGTCCCGTTGTCGGTGACTATTGCTTGTAGGATGCCAAAGCGGGCAAGGATGTTTTGCTTATAGAAGCGAAGTATGTTGCGGGCTCTTATCTTGGCCAGAGCCTCTGCTTCTATCCACTTTGTGAAGTAGTTAACACATACTATCAAGTACTTATTCTGGTTCGACCCTACGACAAATGGTCCCTGGATGTCTAGGCCCCACCATGCAAAAGGCCACGGGGAGGACATAACTTTGAGCTCGTTAGGTGGAGCCAAGTGCATGTCCCCGTGCCGTTGGCATTTTTCGCACTTCTTCACCTATTCTTTTGCATCATGCTGCATGGTTGGCTAGTAGTACCCTGCTTGAAGGGCCTTCCTGGCGAGGGATCTCCCCCCGAGGTGTTGGGCGTTGATTCCTTCGTGGATCTCGCGTAAGACGTGGGCAACCATCTCTTCCTCGACGCACTTGAGTAAAGGGATGGAGAACCATCGCCTGTAGAGCTTATTTTCAACTATGACGTAGGAGTAGGCTCTGCGCCTGACTATGTTGGCCTCTTTGGGGTTGGACGGAAGTTCATCCTTAGGGAGGTAATCATAAACGGGAGTCATCCAGCAGTTGATGTCGCTGATTGAAATTCTGGCATATGTAGACAGCAGATGTCCTAACACATGTCAAGACATGGTGCTACATAATCATTTAAACACAGAGGCGCAACAACAGACTGATACCTTGAATATCAGAACTGCATAATCACAGATGTCACGACATCTGATCCAACATGTTTGTCATGAACCCTAACAGAAAACGTAAATCTGCAGAATGATAAAGAACACAGCAATTGTTAACCCAGTTCGGTGCAATTCACCTACATTTGAGGGATACCAATCCAGGAAGAAGACTTCACTATCTGTAGACCTGTTACAAAGCTAAACTCCCCCGTTTACAAATTTATCCTAACATCTACCCAATGAACATCTTTACCAAAGCTAAACTCTAACATTTACAACTCTGATATGAGATACCCCACTCACTTCCCTTAATCACCAACATGTGATATCTCTGTCTTCTGCCAATTCAAAATCTCTGTCATGCTTTTTTGACCAACAAGTCATCTTGGACTTGCTTCAAAGCTTCGTCCAAGAAGGATACACAAACCATTACCTAACGGCTTCTAGTTTTGTCCCTATACCTATGCTTCCACTCTGTATCTCATACTATAGAGGGAGACTTACAACTCCTAAGAGAGCCAATGAATCTCAAACCCTAAACCCTTATTCAACACAAGAGGACTAGGTTACAAAGTTACAAGTGATACAAAATGTACATTCGATCAGATCAAAAACCTAGGTCTAAGTCTTCTTATATAGTCTTCTGTTGTGCTTTCTATCTTTGATCCTGTGATTCCTTAATCCGCTCCTTAATTCTTGCAATAGATTAAAACCTGCTAACTTAGTAAGTCAATCAAGATGTCGAGTCACCAAGCTGGGACATCTCATTCGACATATTTTTCTTCTACAGATTCTTCAATTTTATCATCAGAATGTTTTAGCAAAATTTAGTCAAACATCAGGTGCTTTCAATCTCCCCCTTTTGACAAATTTTGGCTAAAATATTTTCCTCTGCATTCTGCAATCAGCAAGAGTCCTACATCAAGGCTCCTTCATCTTGAGAATTGATTGGAGCTAAGGTATGAGAGAGTCTCCCCCTCAACACATTCCCCCTCCTTTCAAGACAGGTCTTGAGAACCAGAAGACTCCTCCAGAAAAGAAACTGTAGTTGTAGGCTTCGTAACACTAAGAGCTAAGATTACGTAACTCGGGTCACAAGACATAACCTGCTTCACAACTCATATCACAAGACACAAGAAAAATAAGATTGTTAAGATGTCAGAACATCTTACCCAACATTCTTACAAAACAACTACAGGAATGTACCCAATCCCTGACAGCACCAGAAAACCATTCTCCCCCTTTTTAGCCAAAACTTGACAAAGTGACCAAGGCAGCTCCAAACCCAGACGCAACACACCCAGAATTTGAAAAAACTCATTTGTCACCAACCCAAAGAGAGAGTATAGAGACTAAAGAAGACCAAGGTAATCCTATTTATAGCCGAGCATTTTCCTTAGAAAGTAACGAACCACGGAAAATAACGCTGGTCAATTCAAAGGTCCATTAATCGAAGGAATAACTCCACTAAAAATGCACCGACCAAGACTGCTTTGACTATTTCATCTTTTAAGAACACCGTCCAAAGACCTTATTACATGTGTTTTATAACAAGGTCCTGACATTATGTCAGGCCTTGTCTCTTTTCTACAAGCCTGCCTTCAGACCTGACAAAGACTTCAAATATTAGCTTTTCAAACAACGACACACAGAATCATCTTCTCCCTTCCATAATTCTGAATGAAACACCTTCATCCAGAAATAATAGTATTGATGATGAACTTTCAATGATTCTGAATTCAGTCAGCAGAGAAAAAATAAATTCTCCTAAACTAAACCAATGATTCTTAAGCATCCATTAAGAACCATGTAACTTTACTGCCAAGTCTCCCCCAACTTGCAACAATACAAATGTCAAGACATCCTTCTTGACATCTCATCCTCCCAGGATGGATACATAATCACAGCTTGCTTGATGCACAATACAAACTGGAACTTCAACTGCACCCTCATAGTAATACATCTTAGATCAAGGAGCACCTCCCCTTATCTAAGATAACCAGTGCTCCTCCATAGAACACTAAGCTGATGAATGGAAAACATAAGACGCATCTTCATGTCTTCAAGAGTGCACCCTCAGTCCAAACTACCTGCTGAACACAATCATCAACCCTCTTATTGCTTCTACTGACAAGAACCAATAATCACTCACACATGAACACCATCATGCTACCCGTGAGGAAATATCAGGATTACCATCCTACCATAACAAACTCTTGGATTGAGATCAAAGCTCCATTGATCCCTCTCTTCCAGAAACTATCCATACGTCACACGAATTCCTTCTGAATTATCATGTATAGACCTCCTTGTTCCCTGAGACACAACCCAATTGAATCAAAATACTTCACATTCCTCAAAGAGATGCACAGGGCCCCTTAGTTTGTTATAACGATGTCAGATATCATATACATGCTCCAGAACTTCTCAGCTTGCCAAGCTGATCCACTACTAACATGACTTGCAGCAAGGAGCAGTATCCCCTTCACAAGATTTTCCATTGACCTTACCAAGCCCAGCAACTGAGATAGACACCCCATAATCCAAGACAATCATTCCTTCATCATTCTCCCGTATGATAACCTAGAATACTTCTGATTTTCCTGGTGAATATCCACTTCTGAACGCATCAGAATCCATACCTTCATGCAATCAACCTGTGATTCACTCCAGTCTTACCAAAACCCTTACATCAGACTTCCAAGACAGTTCTCCTACTCCATAATTCTCCCATATGACAAGGTAGATACTTCTTAGACACGATCCAAGTAACCAGTTCCTCACAGAACTTGAAATCCTCCTCCAAGGATAACCAACCCAAAAATGTTCTAACACCAGTTAGGACATCCTTCACACATCATAGACACCACACACCATGGTTCTTGATATGCTCCACCACTGGACTTACTATCAGTATAGTACTCCAAACTGAAGATCTTCACACAACACTGCACCACCAGCTTGAACAAAGAGAACTTCAGAAACCCAGAGAGAAATAAACTCTCATCCACCAAAACAAGGTAATATTTCATAACCTGAGAACTTCTGTCACAAGCTCCAATCTGAACCAGATCCTCCTTACGTTTTCAACCAACTACCCTTCTGCACAAGAGCAATCAGTTTCAAGCATCCTGCCTGAATGCACAATAAAGATCAACCAAATGCCACAGTTTGACTGATCTCATTCTTCTTCATAACTCCCACAAGATACATTGATCCGCTAATGAAATCAGATCTTCAAGTCACATAAACTACTTGCACCATAGCAATACATCTTGGATCCACCAAGCCTCTAGACATGTAACATCTTCCCATCCATAGGTCACGCAAACTGCATGAGATAGACCTTTTTGAAGCATCCATAACTTCCATTCTCCTGTAGATCACCTTATATTAAGCTGATGTGCCACATCACCAGCTGAGACTCTGATGTTAAGCTAGATGTCAGAACATTTTGATACGACATCCAGCTGCTGAATTCAGCTCATCCTTCTACCACTTAGAAGAACCTCCTCCCTATTACAGAACAAGAGTTCCATGCTCTCATAGACTTGATTCAACAACCAAGTTTGAGTAGACAACCTCCATCCTACTTTAAAACTCCGAAGACTACACACCTGCCACGTCTAAATCTTTAGAAGATAAGTAGTCCTAGACTACACCATAGCCATACCAAAGAATGCCACTTTCCTTAGTAGAGCAGACTGTAGAAAGTAAAAGATAACTGTCACTTAACTTTAACCTTCAAACTGAGCAAAATCCCATGCTACCAAGTACCTAGATAAAAAATAAACTGATCCAAGCAGTAACCATAAGATTATGATGTCTTCATCTTCATCTTCAACAGCATCAAAGTCCAGACCAGTTTCTTGCCAGGAAACTCTCCAGAGAACACATGCTTCTGTCACACCCGACTGAAGCAACTTCTTAAGTCACCACCTAAGATCAAAACAGATGCTAAAGCGTATGCAGTACCCCTCCCATGATTCTGCACAAACTCTGATGATGAGATGTTCCAACATCTTGTTGAACATCAGCAATCTTGACTTTCAAGGATAATCAATTAAATACTTGTGAACTCCACAAATAGCAATTGATCTTAAATCCTTGTCCAACAACCCTTCTTCACTGTTGTAGCTAAGCTCCACTGGATCACTTCATGAACACTTATCAAGTATTCAATCTTTTGCAAGTATCTTCTTTGACAAACAGTGTTGAGATACCAAGGCTGCCACCCTTGACTCAAGTAACTAAGATTCTCTCTGAACGAACCTTATTTACCTCAACAATTTTGAAAGCTCCAATCAGATTAGATCCACCCTTAGGGTTAAGAGAGATGAATCCTTCCTTGCTGTTTTGGATGGTGAAAATAAATCATCTCCACTTTCTTCAGATTGAGTTTCATAGAAACACCTCCTAGTCAGAAGAGTAACTAGTAGACTCCAGATACACGACTGAGACGCCTTTATGAGTGGACTTAAGATAATTCTCAAGTATCTTTGACAACCAAGTCGATCAATAATTTATCAAACTCCCAGAGCAAGAACTTGATAAACTTAAACTCAACTCCTCTCCTCTTCAACTGACTTCAACTGCACCAAGAAACCAAGCTTCCAAGTACCAAGTCACCATACCAGATATCTACCAACAATTCCCTTTATTCCATCGCTCCCGACTTTGGAATAAAAGAATGCAGATATCTTCACATATAGAGGCCGACGATTGAGATCTTCCACCAACTGTCTTCAGTAACAACTCCAGAAACCCATAATTCTAGAGCTCTTCCATCAGAAACACATGCAGCGGAACCACCAAGGAACAAATCCTGCTTGCCCTAATAAGATGTCAGAACATCTTATAAGACACCCCAACAAGAGAACTAGCCACTTTTCCTGTAGTTGTTGTTGAACCTCCTCAGCATCATAAACAACCAACGGGTTGTTACCTTCGATCTAGAACATCCATCTCATCCATTAATACCCTTGAGTATGTATGAGTTGATTGATCTGATCTTCAAAACTCCTCCTTGTTTAAACTGCAGAAAGTATCTCCCAAAGATCTCATCCAGAACCAGACAGGATACCTGCTCTAATACCAATTGAAATTCTGGCATATGCAGACAGCAGATGTCCTAACACATGTCGACATTATGCTACATAATCATTTAAACACAGAGGCGCAACAGCAGACTGATACCTTGAATATCAGAACTGCATAATCATAAATGTCACGACATCTGATCCTACATGTTTATCATGAACCCTAACAGAAAACATAAATCTGCAGAATGATAAAGAACACAATAATTGTTAACCCAGTTCGGTGTAATTCACCTACATCTAGGGGATACCAATCCAGGAAGAAGACTTCACTATCTGTAGACCTGTTACAAAGCTAAACTCCCCCGTTTACAACTTTATCCTAACATCTACCCAATGAACATCTTTACCAAAGCTAAACTCTAACGTTTACAACTCTGATATGAGATACCCCACTCACTTCCCTTAATCACCTACATGTGATATCTCTGTCTTCTGCCAATTCAGAATCTCTGTCATGCTTTCTTGACCAACAAGTCATCTTGGACTTGCTTCAAAGCTTCGTCCAAGAACGATACACAAACCATTACCTAACGACTTCTGGTTCTGTCCCTGTACCTATGCCTTCCACTCTGTATCTCATACTACAGAGGGAGACTTACAACTCCTAAGAGAGCCAGCGACTCTCAAACCCTAAACCTTTATTTAACACAAGAGGACTAGGTTACAAAGTTACAAGTGATACAGAAGGTACATTCGATCAGATCAAAAACCTAGGTCTAAGTCTTCTTATATAGTCTTCTTTTGGGCTTTCTATCTTTGATCCTGTGATTCCTTGATTCACTCCTTAATTCTTGTAATAGATTAGAATCTGCTAACTTAGTAAGTCAGTCAGGATGTCGAGTCACCAAGCTGGGATATCTCATTTGACATCTTTTTTTTCTGCAGATTCTTCAATTTTATCATCAGAATGTTTTAACAAAATTTATTCAAACATCAGGTGCTTTCACTGATGACTTCCACGTCGAGGATCCTGGAGGATTTCTCGATGCTGGGTCGAGGAAGCACCTCTTGGATGACAGGTTTGTTTCCGCCCTTTTTCTTCATGCCCGCCAGTTTAGACAACACGTCTGTGTTGCGGTGAGAATCAGATATCAAGCTATTAATTAACTTAATCACACATCTTTGAAATTCACCATCGAGCTTTGATTTATCCAAAGGAAAGGGTAAAGATCGAAGAAAACCCTAATTGCGCTATATGAAGACACAGCTGAGAGATCTAAGGTTCGGGGGTTGGTTATACCTAGGGAAGGTGTTAGCGTCCTAGATATCTATAGTACTCTATAGGAACCTCTTGTTTGTATTTATGTTATGTTATGTTTGCTTGCTAGGGGATCTATGATAAGGCTAAAGTTAAAGACCTAATGGTATATACACTAAGTATGCTCGCCAAGACGTCGCATCTCGTGCCTACGTATCTTGACTAGGATGGAATCAGAGCATTCGTAGTTCACCTCACTAAAGTTGAGGAACCCTTGACTATGTTCAAAGTTCCAAGGGGAAGGAGTATGACACTTCTATAGAGTTAAAGAACTCTCTAAGTCTAAGGTGTAAAGAGGTAAATCTAAGAGGTTGACTTTGAACAAAGTCAAAAGGGGAGTGAATACTCATGATGATGAGAATCACATAGAGTTTAAGAACTCCATCCTAATTCTAAGTTAAAGGGGTGAATGGCTCTAATAAGGCCAAAGGGAAATGGAACATCATGATGGTGATGCTCACATAGAGTTGAAGAACTCTAGGTCGATCCTAGGTTGAGGTAAGTGGCTTTAAAGAGTCAAAGGGGAAGTAGGCATCTATGATGATAGTGCTTACAAGAGGGGGGAAACCTAACTAGGTCAAAGGGGAGAAGTGGCTCTAATGAGGCCAAGGGTAATGAGCTGTCTATGACATTAAAGTCAATAGAGAGACTTTCCTTTGGAAGGAGGGGAATAAAGAGGGTTAAGGAGGAGAGCTAGAAAACTAGCCTCACTTAAGGGGATAACTTAATAAAGTTAACAATGATATTCATATTTCATAGTAGTAAAAGCATATGGATATAACACATGGATAATGATGGTGAATGCGATGACATTCAAGGTAAGTACTTCAAAAATATACAAGCATTATGTAAGCACACAAGAATCATTCATCAATGAACAAGATAAACACCTAAGGGGGAACATGAGATAAGTCTAGACTTCTTAAGTAAATAGGTGATGACCTAATAAAGAGGAAAGTCTTTGACCTAATCTTTGTGTCAAAGGGGAAAGTATCATTTATGTTATCCTAAAGTCAACTTTTATGAAAGGGAAGTCTAAGCACAAATGATATGGTATAACCCAAGTGGATGATTTATATCTAAAATGATGTCACATAGACATGAAAGGGAGCCCTAATTTGAAGGTGAAGACCTATCTAAACTTTAATGGGGATGACAAAAGTTCATACATCTTAAAGGTAACAAACACACTTATAAGTGCACTCTAAGCAAGTCCTTCAACTATGTACAAGTCTTAAGACAAAGGGAAATGATCTTAGTATGTTAGAATAAACCTACAAGTCCTAAAAGGGTAAGGGAAATCAAAGGTTATAACCCTAAACAAACAAAACCATTCTAAATTAAACCTAAAAACAACTATATTCCATAAAATAAAAGCCCTAAAAATAAACATTTTTTTATATTTTTAAATGTCATAACAAAATAGGTAAGAAGATTAAAAAGATGCAAAAAGAATGGACCAAAATCATGTAATATGAGTGAGTTATAAAATGGAGAAGTTTGAGAAATAAACTAAAAAACTAAGCATTAAAAATAATAGGGAAGGGAGGGTCCCAAAGGGAGTTTAACCCACACCCTAGGTGTTACAGCTTAAAAGGATTTCCAAACCAACCAGAGCGCGCGCCGTGACATGGGATGGTTCAAGGATAATATATGTGAAACCTAGTTCATTTCAGAAAATAAAAGAAAAGACTGGGGCGAGGGGGATTCGAACCCCAGTCTTTCAGCATGGCAACAAACACACCAACCTCCATTGACCAGCGGTGCTACGCCCTCATCCATTAATAAAACCAACACTAATAATACATATCCTATACACACATGACAATGGCCACCTCAGCGCCATGTCATGCCAACTCACCTCCACCTCAGATCTTTCTTCTTCCTTTCTTTTTCTTTCTTTCTCTCTCGCTCACTCGTGCCCTAGACTCATGTTGTACCCAGATTTTCTACATACCACAACTCACTCATTTCTCAATCATTTTACATTTTATAAAAACCAAAGTAAGAGTATTTTTTTACAAGGAATCCAATGGTCATACTGGCTTGTCCTAAAACTAACAATGTGCTTCATAAAATTATCCCTAACAGTGCAATATCACCAAACAAAGCATGAACCAAACAACACACAATTACCACAAACAATGCAAGCAAAGCTTCTAACACATTGTACACAAAGCAGACTACATTTTGTTATGGATATGAGACAATGAGATGCAAAGAATCCGAGCCTAGGGTTTCAAAGAAGCTTACCTCTTGGAGCAGGTCCAAGGCCTCTTCAAAAGGTGTTGCAGAGATGAACTGAATTCCCCTTTATGCTTGTTGATACTTGAAAAGGTGACTGGAGTGCTTGAAATGATTGGAAACAACTTCAAACCTCAAACCTGTGTCCTCTTGCAAATGGAAGTTTGAAAATGGTGGATAGTGAAGGAGATGTTACAGAATTTGTTTGATGGTTTAAACAAGTTCCATGGAGTGTTTATGGAAGGTTTATGAGGTTTGTTTGTGAGTTGCACGAATGAAATGAAACTGGACAGTGGTTTTGCAAGTTTGGTGAGTTCTTGCAATAACTATGGGAGAGAGATATATGAGGGTTTTCAGAGTAATTTCTTGTGTGTTTTGAGGCTTTTTTGAGCCCTCTATTTATAGGAAAAGGGTGGAGCTTTGAAGCTAACCAGATGGTTGAGTTTCCCACTTCTTGGCTCGGTTGCAACTCAACTTGAAGTTTCACATAATTTGTCATTCCCCAAGCCAAGTACCATGTTGCTCTAGGGTGGTTGGGTGTGTTCAGAGTCTTTTGGCCTTTCAGTACAAAACTTTTGAGTGTAGAGGAACCATTACACAGCTCAAGATAAGTTGACATTGCCAAAAGTAGCTTTATACAAATGGCAATGTTCACTTTGTGCCAAAAATGGAAAAGTTCATGAGACAATGCCTAAACCACTTGGATAATACTTCAAAATCACTTGTACTTATCTGATTTAAGCCAAATTAGCAAGCAAGGAGGTCTGCCACACGAGATCATGAGGATTTGGAGTGATCTTGCAAGTTGAAACATCATGCCATGACCTAAAAAATCAAGTTTGTGACCCTAACTTCATGGATTCGAAACTCACAGCTCACACATATGATTGGCGAGTTCTTGTACTTTTTGTAAAGCCCTAAGTATGCTCTACAATGTCCATGTTCACTCTAAGGTCTGAATCCAAAGGGATCATGATGAAAAATTGAGGTGAAGTTGGCTGAAAATTAGGGCAAAAAGAGTGAAATTTCACTAAGTCATAAGTTGTCTTGAACTTCCAAGCTTCCTAACTTAAAAACCAAGCTTTTTTTGGAGAAGGACCCTCTAATACAAATTAAAGTTCATGATGAGAGCTTCAATTTGAGCTTTGAACCACAAAAATTGGATGTGTGGTTTGAAAGTTATGACTCTTTTAAGTTCACACAAGGAGTGAATTCTTCCATACTTAGAAAATTTCAAGAACCAAGCCTTGCCCTTTTTGCAAGAAACCTCTCAATTGTTGATTTCTCATGTTCTAACTCAAAAATCAATCATGTATTGATGAAATATGGCTTGAATACTTCATCTTGGATCAAAAATATCAAAAGTCAAAGGTTTGACTTTTCAGATAAAACCCTAATTTCTTCAGGAATTCAACTGTGTGATCCTTGATGATCTTGCTTCCTAAATCTTTTCAAATACCAATAGATGGCCTCTAAAGATGCATATGAACATATAGAATCATGTCCCAAGGCTTGGGATCATGCCTTGACCAAAAGTCAAAGGCATGGTTGACTTTTCCTGACAAAACCCTAATCTGGGGCCAGATGAACTTGAGGCTCATTGCACTTGTGATGGGAGCCAAACACACTTTATTTCTTGATGAATAAGGCCTCTTGAATATATGTAAGCTCAATTGGTTGATGAACCAATCAAAGCATTGGCTGATCACACCATGATTCCCTTGTAATTCCTCAGGTCAAAACCCTAATTCCACAACTCCTGATGTTATGATTTCTCTTTGATTTCTCTTGATCTAATCACATGAGTCCATGGAATATGATTGAAAATTTCATGATTAGCCCTCAAAGCCAAATATTTGAGCTTTTAGAGCCTCAGTTGACTTTCTTGACCAGATGACTTCAAACACCTTTCTCAAACACCTAGTGAACACTTGGGATGGATATACTGAGCCAAAGGATGTCTTAGGAGGCCTTAAAACATATGAGAACTTGGCTTATTGATCTTTCCCTCTTTCTTGTACAAACCCTAGCTTTTAAATAAAGAACAAACTAGCAAAATATGATGGTTAGTTAATAATGCATAGATGATTGAACCCTAATGCAAGTGCAAGGATGTTTTGACATCTAAGGGGTAAAATTTGGGGTATAACAGTATGCTCTGACATTATGTTCGCGGGGAACGTGTTTTACTTCTATTGTTGCAAACTTCGTCCGTTTTTCCTTGACCAGGGACAAATATTCAAACAGGTTGTCGTTCTTGGTCTGATATTCTCCTCGAACTTGAAGGGCCATGAGTTGAGAATTCGGGCAGATGACGACTCTGTTGGCCCCCAGGTCCTCGTCCAGGCGTAGATCGACGAGGAAGGCTTCGTACTCAGCTTGATTATTGGAAGTAAGGAAAGATAAGGTAAGCCAGACTTCGACAATAATTCCCTCGTCGTTTTCCAAGATGATACCTGCCCCGCTTCCGGCCGAGCTTGAGGGTCTTTCTTCTCTCATATTGAATGTCGAACTCTAATAGCTCCAATGACCACTTAAGCATTCTGTCGGCCATGTCTGGACGATCTAACAGTTGCTTCATGGGTTAATCTGTTCGGACCATGATCGTGTGGGCCAGAAAGTAGTGCCTTAGTCTCTGCACAGCGTTGATGAGGGCTAGAGCTACCTTCTCTATTTGTTGGTATCTCAGCTTCGGTCCCTGCAATGCGTTGCTCGTGAAGTATATAGGCTTTTTCCCGTCGGGTGTCTCACGGATAAGGGCGGCACTAACGGCCTCGGTCGCTACGGCGAGATAAAGGTACAAGGTTTCGCTGTTATCTGGCCGAGAGAGGACTGACGGCTCTGATAGTGCTTGTTTTAGGTGGAGGAGAGCCTGGTCGCATTCCTCCATCCATTCAATTGTTGTCTCCTTGCGGAGGAGTTTGAAGAAGGGCAGAGCGTGCTGGGCAGACTTGGCCACGAAACGAGATAATGAAGCGAGCATCCTGTTGAGGGACTGGATAGATTTCTTCGAGCTGGGCGTTGGAAACTCGGAGAAAGCCCTACACTTGTCGGGGTTGGCTTCGATTCCTCGTTCTGTCAGATAGATACCGAGGTACTTGCCCGCTCGCACCCCGAAAGTGCATTTCTCCGGGTTGAAACGCATCCGGTATTTCCTAGTTTGCTCGAAGACCTTTCTTAAATGGGTCATGTGATCGGTTTCCTCGTGGGATTTCACGATCATATCGTCCATATAAACTTCGAGCATGTCGTCAATTTCTTCCCGGAAGACCTTGTTCATCATCCTTTGATAGGTCGTACCAGCGTTTTTCAAGCCGAATGACATTACGTTGTAGTAATAGTGTAGCGTGCGATTTTTGCTAGTGACGCGACCATCTTATCATCATCGGTTTCTCCTCACCGCAATGGTAGGAGTGGGGTGCTACTTTCTGATTTCTTATTTATCCCGTGAAGCTACTAACCTTGCACGCGAATGTTTAACTAAACAAACGCTTAAGAGATTCGGGGAGTTCGGGGTCAGGTTATACGATGGGGAGTTGTCAATTACCCATCCTATATGTGGTTATCCATAGGTTGATTAGCATTAGGTTCTGCTTTGAACTTGATGGTGTTTATCTGTAAAATGGGAAAGTTTCTTCTTTGGGAGTGTTAAGAGAGAGAGAGAGAGAGAGAGAGAGAGAGAGAGAGTTTTTTTGTTGATTTCAAGTTTTTCGATGTTTTTGATGAGTGAAGGTACTGGACCTAAGGTTTTTTACTGGTGTGCTCGCTAAGATTTCGCAATCTTATGCCTACGTATTCCCGTTAAAGAAAACAGGGAAATCAGAGCAATCGTAGTTCCTCCTATTCTATGGGAGGTAAAGATGTTTGGTGTCTTGTTCAAAGCCCAAGATTAAAGCTAAAGGAATATTTGTGTCTTGTTCAAGGCCCAAGATTGGAGCTAAAAGGTTTGACTAAGAGAGAATTTGTCATCTCTAAAGGGAGACGTCTCGTCTGTTTATCACAACTGTTGGGTGACTGATTATAAAGGAGGATTACTTTAACTAGGATATGTGAATCCAGCAATGCCATAATTTCCTTTATAGGGGATTTTATCCTGAAGGAGAAAACTTTAACTCAGTGTAGAGCAATGACATATTTCCTTAGGAGTCTTTCATGCTAAGAGAGGGACAGTAGCGTGGATGTAAATAATCCAGAGGCTTGCCACTTACAGCAATTAGATGAAAGAAGGAAGTTTACCAGGATAAGAGATGGAATACAGCTTGGATATTTTGAATCAACAAGTGTGCCACTTACAACAGTTATCTGGGATTAGGGTTTGTTTTGATTTATCTATTTTGATGTGTGATAACACAGAGAAATGTCTTCCTACAGAGAGTTTTAGATTTCCTCTGAGGGGATGTAGATTTTTGTGTGCCTTGTACAAAGACATACTCAATAAGAGAGTGTTTATCTGTCTTGTACAAACCTCAAGATTGAGGCTAACAGAGAGACTGAATCGTTTGGGGGATATCATTATACAAAGCCTAAGAGGAGGCTAAAGGTTGACTTTTCCGGGGAAATATTTTGTCTGTCTTGTACAAAGCCCAAGATTGAGGCTAAAAGTGGTTTTTGACTCTACTGGTGAGAGGTTTTATCTGTCTTGTACAAAGCCCAAGATTGTGGCTGAAAGAAGAATGACTCTGCTGGAGAGATTTATACGGTGTCTTGTACAAAGCCCAAGATTGAGGCTAAAAGGTGATTGACTCACTCAGTTGAGGATATTTTAGGTGTCTTATACAAAGCCCAAGAATGAGGCTGAAAAGAGGATTGACTCTGCTTAGGGATATTAATTCCCAAAGCCTAAAAGAAGGCTGGGAGGAATTGACTCCACTGGGGAAGATATTTATCCAGAGCTTAAGAGAAGGTTATGAAGATTTTGACTTTGCGGGAGAAAGTTTATATATGTCTTGTACAAAGCCCAAGATTGAGGCTAAAAAGATGACTGACTCAACAAGAGAGTGTTTATATGGTGTCTTGTACAAAGCCCAAGATTAAGGCTGAAAGGGTTTGACTCAACAAGAGATTCCTTTTAGGAGATTGACTCAACAAGAGAGTACTTTGTTTGTCTTGTACAAAGCCCAAGATTGAGGCTGAAAAAGGTTAACTCAACAAGAGAGTGTTTTAATAAAGGAGATGGACTCAACAAAAGGGTGCTTTTGAGGCTAACTCTGCTGAGGAAAATCATTATACAAAGCCTAAGAGGAGGTTGGCTTCTGCTGAGGATTATTGAGATCCAGAGGCAGGTCTAAGTCGGGGGATCAACTCTTGCTGAGGGTTTACAGAAGAGTTGAGGTATCAGATGCCTTGAGGTTCTGATAGGCTAGTATGGTATTGATGATGAGATGACCCTAGCTGGGGGTATTTAGGATAAAGATTGAGTTTTAGATCGTGTGAGGATTTTAAACTCTACTGGAGATTGATCGAATGATCAGGATTTCTCCTGTATTTGGAAAACTTGAGAATGTCTTTGAGATCCAAGAGAAGATAAGACTGTCCAAGTCTACTGGAATGAAAATGTTTATCTTTGTATGATGCCCAAGAGGAGGCTGGTGCTTTAAGGGATGAGAATCAAACCTAAAATTGGTCTGAGGTTTTGACACTTTAGAAAGACTACTCTAGCAAAGGATGACTAAGTTCTGTCTTATACCTTTAAGAGATTTTCAGGGTCCTTGTATTAAGCCCAAGAGAAGGCATGAGAACTTCTAAGAAGCCGGAGGGTCCTTGTACAAAGTCCAAGAGGAGGCGGGGATACTTTTAGGAAGCCTGTGGGTCCAAACCTAAGAATAGTTCAAGAAAAGTTTCACCGAGAATAATCTTTTATTTAATGAACAGTTCTAGGGTTTAAAGAAATTCAAGAGAGGTTTCACCGAGAATTAATCCTCTATGGGGAAAATGAATTTCTTTGACAATTTCTAATAGTGACAGTCGGAGAAAAGTTTCACCGGGAATAATGCCTTTCTCTTTGTTCCATATTGTATAAGTCCAAGAGAAGGCAAGACTGTATTTGGAATTCCTATGGGGAACTAGTTTTGATTGTGTTGAAAGAGTGACCACTGGCGTTATCTAGTTCTAGACCTAATTGCCGGGGAAAACTCTAAGTAGATAATATACAGGCACAGATATATATATATATACAGATATATAGAAAAGTATGTAAAAGGAGGGTAGGAGGACTTACAGGTGAGCAAGCTTCCAGGACAAACAAATATATATATATATATATATATATATATATATATATATATATATATATATATATATATATATATATATATATATATAGGGAACATATCATATGAGAATGACATTTTTATGTGAGAACATGAGAATGAATCTGAACTAGTGGATTTTAAAATAAATGGTGGAGATTATGTGTCAGTTTTTTTTCTCTCTCCTCCATCATTTATTTTAATAATGGAGGAGAGAGAAAAATAAAAACCACACATAATCTCCACCATTTATTTTAAAATCTAATGATTCAGATTCATTCTCATGTTCTTACATAAAAATTGCATTCTCATAGGATATGACCCCTATATATATATATATATATATATATATATATATATATATATAACAAAGTTGTTTAAAACTTACAGGCGAGCAAGCCTCCATTGTAACAGTTGTATGGTTAGTTGTTCAAGAAATTAAAGAATGTTTTGATAACAACTATGAGTTTGAACCTAAATCAAAAGGGAAAGTTATTTTTGAAAAGATTGTTGGGGCTTATACTCAAGGGGAGGCCCAGATGAAAAACAGTAACCATACCGTTGATCTGAAAATTGTATCGGGACTCATACATCGACTGAGGCCCAAAAAGGTTTTCTGTATAAAGGGATGGGTCTTACAACTCTAGGAGAGGCCCAAAGTGTTTGAAAAAGAAAAGAAATGGGACTTACAACCCAAGGGTAGGCCCAGATGATTGTGTTTTGAAATGACGATCGCGCCGAGATTTCTGAAAACGTGTCGGGACTTATACAATGACTGAGGCCCCAAATTATTTTGTATTTACAAAGGGGATGAGTCTTACACTCTATTAAGAGGCCCAAAGTGTTATTTTTGTACGAGACGGGGCTTACAACTCAAGGAGAGGCCCAAGTGATTTTGTTTAAAAGGCGATGATCGCGCCGCGGTTTTTGAAACACAGTGGGACTTATACAACGACTGAAGCCCAAATTATTTATGTACAAAAGAGGGTTGGGTCTTACACTCTATTAGAGGCCCAAAGTGTTTGAAAAATTTAAAATCGAGAGGAAACCCTAATTTTGAATTAAAATGTCATTTTTCAAAGGAAATTAAATGAAAAAATTATATAAAATACCAAATATATTCAAAAACAAGTTGTACACTTTGAAAAATATTTTGAAAAATCATGTTTAATTACATGAAAGTTTGAAATTCAATTGGTTTTGAAAGATCAAAGTGGGAATTTCATTTTAAAAATGTTTAAAACAAATAAAAATGAAATTAATTACAAAAATTCTAACTATATTAAAAAAATAATATAAATTGGATTTTTTGTAAAATAAAATATTTAAATATTTTTGTGAATTTTGAGAAAAAGAATCAATTCAAAAACACAAATATTCATAGAGAAATTAATTTTTGAATCAATTAACAAAAACATCAAAATATTCAAAAATTCAAAAATTTGAAAAGGGCGCCAAGAACACTAAGTTCTTGCCCACGTGCCCTGTTTCTGCTGATTTGCATTTTCTCACTTTTTTCCATGATTTCTCAATGGTTTTGCATGATTCAAGTACCAATCTTGTTCCTTTTTGAACAAGGATCACAACCATGTAGTTTAATTGCATTTATATTAAGTATGGAGGAAGAAATCAACAGAAAACCTCAAGAACCCTAATTTCAACATGAACATAATGAAATTCCATACACGATGGATTCATGGCAATTGATTGAGGGTTATTACTCTACAAACATGCATAAACAAGATGGTAACTCAAAAATTCATTCATGATGCATGGATCATAGAGTTTGAAGGGTTCAGGCCTACCTCTTGCAGCTGGTGATCGAGTTTGATGATGGAGGTTTTGCAGCTAGGTTCTGTAGCGAGCGATTTTGGACGTGGTTCTTAAGCACCGTCGCTCTGGGGTACTACAGGTCGATTCATTTTTTATCCTATTGAAGCTGACTAAGGAAGGGAAATAGATGTCTCCAATTAACCCTGCTTGCATACTGAGTTTAAACAGATGATTGTTGGTTTACAGATGCGGTTTAGATTGTGGGTCTCTCTCTGCTTATTTTGCTAAGAATGAAATGACGGGACTATTTTTGAGGATGTTAGGACTGATGTTTTCGATTGATATATAAAGGTATGGGATTTTGGGTTTTTGATTAGTGTGCTCGCTAAGATTTTTCAATCTTATGCCTACGTATTCCCGTTTAATGAAACAGGGAAATCAGAGCGATCGTAGTTCCTCCTATTCTATGGGAGGAAAAAGGTTGTTTTGGTGTCTTGTTCAAAGCCCAATACGTGAAGCTAAAGGTGGTTTGTATCTTGTTCAAATCCCAAGATGTGAAGCTGAAGGGTCTATTTGTATCTTGTTCGAAGCCCAAGATATGAAGCTAAAGGGGTTTGACTTTAGAGAGAATTTGTCATCTCTAAAGGGGGTCTGTTTGTTACAACTGTTGGGTGACTGATTATAAAGGAGAATTACTTTAACTGGGATATGTGAATCCAGCAATGCCATAATTTCCTTTATAGGGGATTTTTAACCTGAAGGAGAAGACTTTAACTCAGTGTAGAGCAATGCCATCTTTCCTTAGGAATTTCTCATGCTAAAAGAGGGACAATGGCATGGATGTAAATAATCCAGAGGCTTGCCGCTTACAACAATTAGATAAAGGAAAAGGAGTTGTTGATGTTTGTATACTCTGAGCAAGGCACAAATTTTGATGTTAAAAGGCTGATTGACTCAACCGGGGTTTCCTTATACAAAGCCTAAGAGGAGGCTATTGGCCCAACAAGAGGGTGTTTTTATGTGTCTCGTACGAAGCCCGAGAGAGAGGCTAAAAGGGGTTGACTCAACAAGAGAGTGCTAACAAGTGATTGACTCAACAAGAGAGTGCTTTTATATGTGTCTTGTACGAAGCCCAAGACAGAGGCTAAAAGGTTTTGACTCCACATGAGGGCCTTTTATATTCAACAAGAGAGTGGTTTTGTATCTCGTACGAAGCCCGAGATGGAGGCGGAAGGTTTTGACTCAACAAGAGAGTATTTTATACTCAACAAGAGAGTGATTTGGTATCTCGTACGAAGCCTGAGATGGAGGCTAAAAGGGACTGACTCAACAAGAGAGTCTGAAAAGGTTAGCTCCGCCGGGGAGAATCATTTGTACAAAGCCCAAGAGGAGGCTATTGTGCTGGTGACTGTTTCAGTTTAGTGACAGGTCCAGTATGTTGGATAAAGAGAAAATCAGTTCTTATGAAGGGAACGATTAAAGGTATTGTTGTGCTTTGGGATTGATCAGAGGATCAGGGTTATTTCCTGTTCTTTAAGGAAACGGGAAATCCAAAGGGTATTGAGATTGTCCAAGTCTACTGGTGTTTTGGAGAAGTCGATTCTCAGATAGTGAATGATCTTTGTATGATGCCCAAGAGAAGGCTGGTATGTTAAAGGATGAAGGTCAACCCATTAATAGGTCTGACACTTGACTCAGAAAGACAGCTCTAGCAAATTAATGAGTAGGTTCTGTTCCTATACCTGTAGAGGTCTCTGGGTCCTTGTACTAAGCCCAAGAGAAGCCATAAAAGCTTTTAAGAAGCCGAAGGGTCCTTGTACAACGTCCAAGAGGAGGCGGGGATGCTTTTAAGAAGCCTGTGGGTCCCCAAACCCCGAGAAGTTCAAGACATGCCATTCACCGAGAATAGATCAAGCCAGGAAAGTTCGAGAATTTGGAAGAAACTTAAGAGATGCCATTCACGAAGAAAAGATCATCTCTGGGGAGTAGAGTTTCTTTGACGATTTCTAAGGGTGACAGTCTGAGAAAGGGTTCACCGAGAATGCTGTCTTTCACGTCTCCATATTGTTTAACCCCAAGAGGAGGGAAGATTGTGTCTGGTAGTCCTATGGGGATCTAGTTTTGGCTGTATTTAAGAGTGACCAACAGGGCTTTACCTAGTGCTAGACGTAGTTGTCGGGGAAAACTCTAAATAGCTATACTAGTATTACACAGTGGATATATGACAAGTATATAAAAGTTTGTGAAAGAAGACTTACAGTGAGCAGCCCCACAATACAGTTATATATATATATATGAAAGCGGGTAAAGAAAGCGGGTAAACACTTACTCGGTTGTAGAGCTTCCATGTTGTTTGGTTAGTTGTTGAACAAAGAAAGCTTTGATAACAATATTATATTAAAAATCAAAGGAGAAAGTGCTTTGAAAATATTGTTGGGGCTTACAGCTCAAGGAGAGGCCCAAGGTTTTATCAGTGATTGCACTGTTGTTTTGAAATTGTACAGGGACTTATACAAGTGACTGAGGCCCAAAAAGGTTTTCTGTACAAGGGGATGGGTCTTACACTCTCTCAAGAGGCCCAAAGGTTTATTTTTATACAAGTGGTGGGGCTTACAGCTCAAGGAGAGGCCCAAAGTTTTCGTTTGAAAACGACGATCGCGCCGTTATTTTTAAAATGTACAGAGGGACTTATACAATAAATGAGGCCCAAATCATTTTGGTTTCAAAAAGGGGTTGGGTCTTACACTCTATTAGAGGCCCAATGAGTTTTAAAGAATGGGGCTTATAACACGAGGGTAGGCCCAAGGGTTTGATTTTTCAACTGGCGATCGCGCCGAGGTGTTCTTTTAACGCATAGGAACTTATACAATATCTGAGGCCCAAAATTGTTTTGGTTAAAAGGGGATTGGGTCTTACACTCTATTAGAGGCCCAAAGTGTTTGAAAAAAGTTTGATGAGGGTTGAATTAATCAAAAACCCTAATTTGTTTTCAAAATGTATTTTAATTGAATAAAAATTCAATTAAAATGATCAAAATTGTTAAACATGTGGAAAACAAATTGTGATCTTGGATTAATGTTTCAAAAATCAGGTTTTGATCCACAAAATGATTGGAAATCACTAAAATTTGAAAAATCAAGAAAGCGAAAATATTTTAAATGTCAAAAACAATTAAAATATTAATTCTTTACAAAAATATCAAGTATATGAAATAAATAATATTTTTGGGATTTTTTGGGAAAATAAAATATTTTAACATTTTTGTGAATTATTAAAAAAAGAATAAACTCAAAATTATTAAAACTCATAGAGAAATTAATTTTTGAATCAATTAAATAAAATCACAAAATTCAAATATTCAAATTTTCAAAAAAGCGCCAAGAACAAGGGCAAGAACACGCGCCACCCTCTGTTTCTGCAGATTTGCATTTTTTATCCAATCTCACTGAATACTTTATTATATCATGCAATCTATATATCAATCTACTCGTTTCAACCTCACGATCATGTCTATGGTCTTTAATTTCATTTATTTTGAGCATGGAATAAGAAATCAAAGAGAAACCTCAAGAACCCTAAAATTTGCATGAAGGTTCAGAAATTCCATACACGATTCAAACAAAACAATTGATTGAGGGTAAACACTCTATGCATGATTATGAGCATATGGCCAAATTATTGTGCAGCAAAAAATGCATGGATCATATAGTTAGAAGAGCTCATGCTTACCTCTTGCAGCTGGTGATCGTGTTTTGTGTTAGAGGTGTTACATCTTAGTTCCAAGGTTATGGACAGCTTCCCTAGGTGCTATGAAGTGTGTCTGGGTGCTTGGAATGAATGGAAATGATCTGGAACTTAAGATGGTACCTCAACTGCAAATCTGTCAAAGGCTTGAGCTGTTGGCTGGTGATTTTGTGATTTTGATGTTCCAGATGTTATGTGAGTGTTTGGATCACTTCTATATGATGTTTATGAGGTGTGTGTGTAATTGGTTTGGTTGGAATAGCTCTCAAACTCGAAACCCGATATTGACTTGCTTGGGAAGGCAATTTTGGAATGAAGGAAGAGATTTTGAGGAAAGCATCTGTTTGATGGATTTGGTGTACTCAAAATGATCACAATTGAGCTCTATTTATAGTAGAGCAAGTTTGTTTTGCAAGGAATAGTGAATGGAAACTGCTGCAGAGGTTTGGCCGATGTTGAGCAATGAGAATCCAAGTCTCCTCTAGCCATTGACTAGAGGTTAGGGCACAGGCTGCTGGTTCCCTTGGTCTTGGATAAGTCTTGACTGAATTCAGTTGGAAATGGCTTAGTCCATGCCACCTTGTTGTATGCATTGAATGCTCCAATCCAAAATTGGAGTCTTGTCCCTCTTTTAGGCATTTCTAGGTTTGGCAAGCTATTTTTGGTTCCAAAGACTTGGGAGGCTTGGGATCAGAGTTGGTTCCTCCTTGGTCCCCCTTGAGGTGTTCAGATGGATAGAGTTGCTTGCCCTTTGCAAAATTTGAGCAAATCGAACAAAACTCCAAAATCTGTCTTGCCATGACAGTTTGCAGCAAGGCATATTGGCATTGTCATATCTCATGGCTCAAGTGGAATTTGATGGAATTCATGGCCATTTTGGAAAGCCCTCATATGATACAAAAACTGTTTGATCATAATTGGTTTTGATACTTTTTGGATCCAAGTGAAAAATGCCCCTACATTTGGAAAAAAGTGAAGGCAGATTCTGACTTAGTGAAAATTTCACTTAAGTGTTGGAAAAAAGTGACATTTTCACTTTTTGTGATTTTGATCATTCCATAACTCAAAATCCATGATGAATTGGAATGAGGTGTAGTTGAAGCTTTTGTAGAGGTCCATGAGGGCTACAAATCTAGCTTTGAATGGGGAAAATGGCCTTGTGGTTTAGGAGTTATGATCCTCCAAAGTTGGTACCCTAGCCACTTTGTTCCATAACTTAGAAAAATTTCTAAGTTTTTATGGTTACCCCTTTTACAAGTTATCCCACTTTTCTTGATTTTTCTTGATGAATGTTGATTAAAATCACACATTAACATCATTTTATGGTTAAGGAACCATAATTGTGAAAAATCTCAAAAAGTCAAAGTTGACTTTTGTGCACAGTTGACTTTTTGTCAAATGAATTCCAAACTGTGTAATTCTCTATGAAATCAAGTCCTTGACCTAAATCAAACTTGATGGATTGATTTCATAGGTGTTATAGGGTGTATTGAATCATGTCTTAGGGTTTGGGAACATGTCCTAGTCAAAAGTCAAAGGCACAGTTGACTTTTCTCGCGAAACCCTAATTGTGGTTCTGATGAACTTGAAACTTGTTGCTCAAGCTTCTTGGATCAATCCATTGTTGCAAATGGATCAACGTGGTGTATTAGAGACCCTCAAATCCTCCTTTGAGGTCTTGGCTTATGTTTTGTCCCAAAAGTCAACTTAGGGGTGAATTAGGTCAAGAAACCCTAATTCCTGATTTTTTATGAATGCATCCCTTGAGGAAAAATTGACTTGATGATTGGTTTCATGATGTCCCTTGGAGCATCATAGGTTATGCTTTGACGCATTGGCTCATGCCCAGAGGAAAGTTTCCATCTGGAGGCCCTGGTCGACCAAAACCCTAATTTGGTGACACTGTTGATTTTGAGGCTTGATCCACTCAGAATGTTGCAACCTTGTGCTTGATTCTTGCTGTGGGAGTCCTCTTGATCCATTGGGGATGTTTGAGAGGCTAGACAAGTTGAAGATCATGTCATTCCTTGATTGATCCTTTGTCTAAGCACTCAGAGAGGGCTTGAAACCCTAATTTTGATTGTAGTGAAGGCTCACCCATCCTTGGGGAGACTAATGAGGCATGATGGTCCATCCATATTGTGATGATGATTTGCACAATGATGGTAAATCTTAGTGGTCAAAATTTGGGGTATGACAGATGCCCCTATTTAATCTTCTTGGACCCGAAGGTGTGAATGGAGAAGGTATTCGGGAATTCGGGGTGCAAGAGGATTAAATATCGGAATACCCAAAATTTTGATGGTGGTTATGAATGGTAGATTACGCATTCATCTTCTTTTGCTAAGCAATGATGCTTAGAAAAGGTAAAAACTTCCCCTCGATCCTGGTTTCCTACCAAGGAACTGGTCTTAGTTTCTGAAATGAACTTCCCCTCGATCCTGGTTTCCTACCAAGGAACTAGTCTAAGTTTCTGATTTAAACTTCCCCTCGATCCTGGTTTCCTACCAAGGAACTGGTCTTAGTTTCTGAAATGAACTTCCCCTCGATCCTGGTTTCCTACCAAGGAACTGGTCTAAGTTTCTGATTTAAACTTCCCCTCGATCCTGGTTTCCTACCAAGGAACTGGTCTTAGTTTCTGAAATGAACTTCCCCTCGATCCTGGTTTCCCACCAAGGAACTGGTCTCAGTTTCTTTTGTCAATAAACTTCTTGACAAGGGACGCTATGCGGAGCGGTTTTCCTCAAAATTCTCGCCGAATTTTCCTGGGGAGATGCCATTTGATGGGAAAAAATTTTGATGTCAGACTTGCTGGGGAACCCATCTGTCTGAGCTGTAGAGGTGTACAAACTTCTCTGTCGGAGACGCCATTTGTCGGCTCTACTGGGGAAAACAAGTCTCTTGAGAGACTGCTTTTTGCTTGGGGATATTACATCATACTTTTCTTGGGATCTTCTCGGAGAAATTCCATAGGATGTGATCCAATTTTAAGGTGCTGATGACCTTTTCGTCAGTGGATTTTTCGGAGAAAAACTGCCGTATTGTCGAATCTCTGATTAAGAGGCTTTCTCTGGGGATTTTCCTTAATCTGGGAAAGCGAAGATATCATCTTCAATGGCGAAGAGTGATATTTGTCTGAAGGTTCTCTGGCCTTTCAAAGGTTCAAGTTATCAAAGTGGTCGAGGACCGTCTCTAATCCAGAGATAAACTGGAGAGAGATTACTTAGATGATTCACTTCCTGACGAGGAAAGAACTGACAACTCGATTGAGAGGACTTTTATCACTAGGGGATAAGACCGACTAGAGTGATAGTGATGCAATATGATTGCGAATGTAAATCAACCATGCATGATGTATGTATGTTTATGCTGACACGACTGACACGACATACAGACTAATGGATGAACACGATTGGATACTCGGCCACTGCTGGGACGAAGAAGTACCGTTGGTTCAAGATAGCAATTCTGCCTTGCTTAGGAGAAAGTAGTTCCCACGGGGAATAACCGTTGATCGGTCTTAGGAGGTAAGAACTCTCCTGGGGGTGTCAGATGAACCATGGTCTCTGACACAGTTGATCCTTGATTCAGGTGCAATGGTTTAGAAGGAGTACTTTGATTCTGCACTTTGAAGTTCGATTACTTCTGGCGAAGCGATCGATGTTCGACAGTCAAAAGAAATTGCCGTCTTTATTTTTAAAAGCAGACAAATTTTACAAGTAAATTCATTTTGGTTTTATTTCCAGAATCATTGATCATGTTAAAATGTCATTCTGTAAAGCTAAAACAAATAAGAATTGCAAGCAAAAGCACAAGGGCTCAAATTTTATTGATAGGATAGAAATCAGCCAAACGCGTGATTCCATGGAGTATTTACAAAGGTTAGAAAATGGTAATTTAAGGGAAAAGGGCTACATCGAAACATAACGACCACTATCCTTCTACCAACTTTGAATTCGGGACATCCTGAGCTTCTGTCGAAGATGACCTTGACTGGAGTTTTCTGATGGATGGCATGACTGTTACTAGGGGATTTGCCCCTATTGGACGTAGTTACTTGCCATTATCCCTAACTTTTGCCTGGATTGTACTTTAAGATTTCCAATCCACCGGGATGATTTTTTGATTATGTCTCTAATTTTTGCCTGGACCGCCCTTTCGGGTTTTCAATCCACCGAGACTTTTTTTTTAGTTTAGGTGAAGTATTTCTTGACTACGTCAACATTTGTGGGGTAGGCAAATTCCTCTCTGTCATACCCCAAATTTTGACCACTAAGATTCCCATCATTGTGTCAATCATCATCACAATATGGATGAACCATCATGCCTCAAGGGTTGTTGAGCATTCAATACAATCAAAATTAGGGTTTTAAGCCCTCTCAGAGCCTTAGAAAAAGGATCAGTCAAGGAATGACTTGATCTTCAACTTGTCTAGCCTCTAAAATATCCACAATGGATCAAAAGGACTCCCACTTCAAGGATTAAGCACAAGGCTGCTCCCTTCTAGGTGGATCAAGTCTCAAGATCGACAGTGTCACCAAATTAGGGTTTTAGTCGACCAGGGCCTCCAGATGGAAATTTTTCATCTGGGCACAAGCCAAAGATCCAAAACATAACCTAATATGATCCATGGAACCTCATGGACCCAATCATCAAGTCAATTTGACCTCAGGGGATGCATTCATCAAAAATCAGGAATTATGGTTTCTTGACCTAATTCACCCCTAAGTTGACTTTTGGGACAAATCATGAGCCAAGACCTCAAGACATGATTTGAGGGTCTCTAATATACTATATTGATCCATTTGCAACAATGGATTAATCCAAGAAGCTTGAACAACAAGTCTCAATTTCATCTGCACCACAATTAGGGTTTCGCGAGGAAAGTCAACTATAACTTTGACTTTTGACCAGGACATGCTCCCAAACCCTAAGACATGATTCAATATACCCTATGACACCCATGGAACATGTCCATCAAGTTTGATTTAGGTCAAGGACATGATTTCCTGAAGAATTGCACAGTTTGGAATTCATCTGATAAAAAGTCAACTGTGCACAAAAGTCAACTTTGACTTTTTGAGATTTATCACCAAAATGGATTTTTAACCCTAAAATGATGTTAATGTATGATTTGAATCATCATTCATCAAGAAAAATCAAAGAAAGTGGGATAACTTGTAAAAGGGGTAACCATAAAAACTTAGAAAAATTTCTAAGTTATGGAAAAAGTGACACTAATGTGCCAACTTTGGAGGACCATAACTCCTAAACCACAAGGCCATTGTTCCCCATTCAAAGCTTGATTTGTAGATCACATTGCCCTCTACAAAAGCTTCATACTGACCTATGTCCAAATTCCTCATGGATTTTGAGTTATGGAGTGATCAAAATCAAGAAAAGTCACTTTGTTCCAACACTTCGTGAAAATTTCACTAAGTCAGAATCTGCCTTTACTTTTTTCCAAATGTAGGGGGATTTTTCACTTGGATTCAAAAGAGATCAAAACCAAACATGTTCAAACAGTTGTTGTGCCATGTAAGGGCTTTCCAAAATGGCCAAGAACATTACCAAATTCAATTTGAGCTATGAGATATGACATTGGCAAGATGCCTTGCTGAAATCTGACAAGGCAAGGCAGATTTTTGCACTTTTGGTCGATTTGGCAAAATCAACCAATTCCAAGCCTTGTCATCACTTTGGACACATCTGAGGATTGAATCTAAAGGGGACAATCACTGAGCCAACCCTCCAAAGTCTTTGGTACAAGAAATAGCATGTTGAACCTAGGATTGCCAAAATAGGGACAAGACTCCAATTTTGGATTGGAGCATTCAATGGAAGCATCAAGGTGGAATGGATTGAGCCATTCTCAACTGAATTCAGTCAAGACTTATCCAAGACCAAGGGAACCAGCAGCCTGTGCCCTAACCTCTAGTCAATGGCTAGAGGAGACTTGGATTTTCATTTGCCAACATTGGCCAAACCTACTCAGCAGTTGCCATTCACTATTCCTTGCAAAACAAACTTGCTCTACTATAAATAGAGCTCAATTGTGATCAGTTTGAGTACACCAAAGCCATCAAATAAATGCTTTCCTCAAAATCTCTTCTTTCACTCCAATTTTGCCTTCTAAGGCAAGTCACTATCGGGTTTTGAGTTTGAGAGCTTTTCAAATCAAACCAATCACACACACACACCTCATATACATCACATATGAGCTGATCAAACACTTAAACAATAACTGGAACACTGATTTCTCAGAATCACCCGTCAATTGCTCAAGGTTTTAACCAAGTCGCAGTTGAGATGCCATGAAGTGATCCAGCCAGTTTCAATCAAGTCCAAGCATTCAAACACACTCCATAGGGTGTAGGGAAGCTGTTCAGATCATCACAACTCGTCTGTAACACCTCCAACTCAGAAATCAATTTGCTCTTGCTGTCACGACCTAGAGGTAAGCCTAAACTTGGTCATCTCTCAATCCATGCAATTTTTGCTGCACAATAATTTGGCCATATGTTCATAATCATGTATGGAATGTTTCCCCTCAATTAATTGCATTGTTTGAATCGTGTATCAAAAATCCCAGCCTTCATGCAGAATCTAGGGTTCTTGAGGATTGTTCATGATTTCTTGTTTTATGTTTAATTTAAATGAAATTAATTGTCATAGACATGATCGTGAGGTTGAAACGAGTTTATTGGTATGTGGATTACATGATATGATTAAGTATTCAGTGAGATTGGATAGAAAATGCAAATCTGGGAAACTCAGAACACGTGCGTGTTCTTGCCCTTGTTCTTGGCGCCATTTTCCAACATTTGAATATTTGAACTTTGTGATTTTTATTTAATTGATTCAAAAATTAATTTCTCTCTGAGTTTTAATGATTTTGAGTTGATTCTTTTTTTAATAATTCACAAAAATGTTGAAATATTTTAATTTTCCAAAAAATCCCAAAAATATTATTTATTTCATATAATTGATATTTTTGCAAAGAATTAATATTTTAATTGTTTTTGACATTTAAAATATTTTTTCCCTCTTGATTTTGTAAAGATTAATGACTTCTAATTATTTTGTAGGTCAATACTTGATTTTTGAAGCATTAATCCAAGATCATAATTTGTTTCCCTCATGTTAAACAATTTTTGATCATTTTAATTGAATTTTTATTCAATTAAAATACATTTTGGAAATAAATTAGGGTTTTTGATTAATTCAACCCTCACAAATCATTTTTAAAAAACTTTTGGGCCTCTATTAGAGTGTAAGACCCAACCCACTTGTACAAAAATATTTTGGGCCTCACTTATTGTATAAGTTCCTCTGTACATTTTTAAATTCGGCACGATTGTCGCCAGTTTAAAAATAAACCATCTGAGCCTCTCCTTGAGCTATAAGACCCATTCAAAACTTTTGGGCCTCTAATAGAGTGTAAGACCCAATCCCCTTTTAACCAAAAACAACTTTGGGCCTCACTTATTGTATAAGTCCCTCTGCGTTAAAAGAAAACCTCGGCGCGATCGCCATTTTAAACGGAAAAATCATTTGGGCCTACCCTCGTGTTATAAGCCCCACTCTTTTTCTTTAAAAACTTTTTCGGCCTCTTAAGAGAGTGTAAGACCCATCCCTTTGTACAGAAAACCTTTTTGGGCCTCAGTCACTTGTATAAGTCCCTTTGTACAAATTCAACAGTGCAATCACTGATAAAACCCTGGGCCTCTCCTTGAGCTGTAAGCCCTAAATCTTTCTTTTTCAAAGCACTTTCTCCTTTGATTTTGCATATACTGTTGTTTTCAATCTGTCTTTGTTGAACAACTAACCAAACAGCATGGAAGCTCTACAACCGAGTAAGTGTTTATACGCTTTCATTTACCGCTTTCATATACATATAACTGTATTGTGGGGCTGTTTCGCTGTAAGTCTTCTTTCATAAACTCATATCAACTGTGTAATAATAGTATAGATATTTAGAGTTTCCCCGGCAACTACGTTTAGAACTAGGTGACGCCGTTTCGTTTATTCGTAGAAATAGACAGCTAGATCCCCAATAGGATCACCAGATACAGTCTTCTCTTCGGCTGTCCTCATTAGGAATTATCAAGAAACTCTACTCCCAGAGATGAATGTATTCTCCGTGAATGGCATCTTTGAGTTTCTTCCAAATTCGCGAACTTTCCTGGCTTGATCTATTCCTTGTGAATAGCCTGTCTTGAATTTCTCGGGGTTTGGGGACCCACGGGCTTCTTAAAAGCATCGGCCTCCTCTTGGGCATCATACAAGGACCCACAAGCTTCCTAAAAGCAACCCCGCCTCCTCTTGGGCTTAGTACAAGGACCCATAGGCTTCTTAGAAGTATTCACAGCCTCCTCTTAGGCTTCGTATAATGATCTCTTCCTCCGGGAATGATAACCTCCTCTTGGGCTTAGTACAAGGACCAGTCGGCTTCTTAAAAGCTTCCAGCCTCCTCTTGGGCTTCGTACAAATTGTCCCGACGACCTCCTAGAGGTATAGGAACAGAATTTAGTCATCTTCATAGAACAGTCCTTTCAAAGAGTCTACTACTGTTTCTCAAAGCATAGTACAAAAGATGAAACTCTAGACACGGACAGTCTAATATCCTTGAGTCTCAAAGACATTCTCAAGTGACCCCTTCGGTAAATAGGAAGGAAACCTGTAGACTCGGACAGTCTCAATACCCTTTGGATTTCCCGTTTCCTCAAAGAAAAGGAAATATCCCTAAATCAAATCCTTGAGTACAGTGTTACTGATATAAGAACTGATTTTCTCTTTAAAATCAGTATACTGGATCTATCACTCAACTGAAATAGTTACAATAGCCTCCTCTTGGGCTTTGTACAATGATTCTTCCCAGCAAAGCAAACGTTTAGCCTCTCTCTCGGGCTTTGTACGAGACACATAAGAGACTCCCTCGTTGAGTCAATCACCCATTTCGCCTCCATCTCGGGCTTTATACGAGATACAAAAAGGTTCTTATTGAGCCAAACAAAGTTTTAGCCTCCATCTCAGGCTTTGTACGAGATACAAAAACACTTTCTTGTTGAGTATAAAAGATCCTCTTGTAGGATCAACCCCTTTTGGCCTCTCTCTCGGGCTTTGTACGAGACACATATTAGCCTTCTCTTAGGCTTTGTATAAGAAAACCACTGGTTGATCCAATCAACCTTTTAGCATCAAAGTTGTGCCTTGTTCACAGTACACAAACATCAATAACTCTTTCCCCTTCATCTAATTGCTGTAAGCGGCAAGCCTCTGGATCATCTACATCCATGGCACTGTCCCTCTTTTAGCATGAGAAATTCCTAAGGAAAGATAGCATTGCTCTACACTGAGTTAAAGTCTTCTCCTTCAGGTTAAAAATCTCCTATAAAGGAAATTATGGCATTGCCGGATTCACAAATCCCGGTTAAACTAATTCTCCTTTATAAACAGTTGTGACATATAAACCCCTCTTTAGAGATGACAAATTCTCTCTAAAGTCAACACCCTTTTAGCTTCACATCTTGGGCTTTGAACAAGATACAAACACCTTTCGCTTCACGTCTTGGGCTTTGAACAAGACACCAAAACAACCATTTCCTCCCATAGAATAGGAGGAACTACGAACGCTCTAATTTCCCTGTTTTGGAAAAAACGGGAATACGTAGGCATAAGATTGAAAGAAAAAAATCTTAGCGAGCACACTAAACAAAAAACCCAAAATCCCATACTTTCATATATCCGTCCTAACATCTTAACCTCCCACCAATTAACCGAACACCGCTTTTAAAAAAATAAACCTAATAGAGACCCCGAATCTTTGTAGCATCTGTAAACCAACTGTTTTGACTGTTTAACCTCAGTTTGCAAGCAGGGTTAATTTGAGACATCTATTTCCCTTCCTTCATCAGCTTTAATAGGATAAAAAATGAATCGAGCTGTAGATACCAAAGAGCGATAGTGCTTCGCAACCACATCCAAAATCGCTCGCTACACTCTCCATTCATGGTTGCAAGTCTTAAGGCACCGCCTGAGAAAGCTTTCTTGACTACATAGGGGCCGTCATTGTTCAGAGTCCATTTACCCCGGGAATCAGTGAGAAATGATTGTATATTTGTTAGCACAAGGTCTCATTTCCTAAAGACGCGAGGTCGGACCTTTTTGTCGAAGGCCTTCTTCATTCTCTGTTGATACAACTGACCATGGCATAGTTCGGTAATTCGCTTTTCTTCGATCAGATTTAGTTCTTCGTGTCGACTTCGACACCATTCAGCCTCTGTTAGCTTAGCTTCCATCAATACCCAAATTGATGGGATCTCTACTTCTATAGGGAGCACTACTTCCATTCCATATACTAGAGAGAAAGGGGTTGCCCCTGTTGAAGTGCGGACAGATGTGCGATAACCGTGAAGAGAAAAGGGTAGTATCTCGTGCCAATCTTTGTAGGTTACAACCATCTTCTGAACAATATTCTTGATGTTCTTGTTAGCTGTTTCTACCGCTCCGTTCATCTTGGGTCGGTAGAGAGATGAGTTATGGTGTTCGATCTTGAACTCTGCGCACAACTCCTTCATTATCTTATTATTCAAGTTAGATCCATTATCAGTAATGATCTGGCTAGGAACACCATAACGGCAGATGATATTGTTTTTGATAAATCGGACCACCACTTGTCGGGTAACATTGGTGTATGATACTGCTTCGACCCACTTGGTGAAGTAAAAAATGGCTACCAGAATGAACTGATGTCCGTTCGAAGCCTTAGGTTCAATCATGCCAATCATGTCGATTCCCCATATAGAAAAAGGCCATGGGGAAGAGAGAACTTTGAGATTCGTTGGCGATACATGGATTTTGTCTGAGTATATCTGACACTTGCGACATCTTCTCATGTACTTGTGGCAGTAGGATTCCATGGTCAACCAGTAGTACCCTGCTCTTAGAATTTTTCTCGCCATTGCGTGTCCATTGGCATGAGTGCAAAAGGATCCTTCATGAATTTCTTTCATCAGCATGTCTGCTTCTGGTCTGTCTATGCATTGGACCAAGACCGTGTCGAAATTTCTCTTATATAGTGTGTCACCGCTCAGGAAGAAACTGCCTGCCAGCCTTCTGAGGGTTTTTCTGTCCTTCCTTAGTGCCCCAGGCGGGTACTCTTGTTTCTGAGGGAAGCATTTGATATCGTGATACCAAGGTTTGTTGTCTATGACTGCTTCAATCGTGAAGATGTAAGCGGGCCTTTCAAGGCGCATTATGTCGATCTTAGGTAGGTCGTTCCATTGATCTACACTAATCATTGAAGAGAGAGTGGCTAATGCATCGTCCATGTGATTCTCTTCACGAGGGATATGATGAAACTCTATTCGATTGAAGAAGGGTAACAACCTTCTTGCATAATCTTTGTAAGGGACCAGTCCTGATTGGTAAGTGTTTAAATCTCCTTTGATCTGATTGATAACCAGGGTTGAGTCGCCATATACATCCAAGTTCTTGATCCTCAAATCAATCGCTTCCTTGAGACCCATAATACAAGCTTCGTATTCGGCCTCGTTGTTTGTACACTTGAATGCAAGTCTGACAGTGAAAGGAATATTGGTACCCTGAGGTGTTATGATGATTTCCCTAATTCCATTTCCGTAATGATTGACAGCTCCGTTAAAGATAAGTCCCCATTAGGAACCTGGTTCTGGCCCTTCACTGGGTAGTGGTTCATCACAATCTTTCATTTTCAAATACATGACATCTTCGTCTGGGAAGTCAAACCCGATTGATTCATGATCGTCAATCATTTGATGAGCCAAATGATCGGCTAAAATACTTCCTTTAACGACTTTCTAAGCGTGGTACTCGATGTCGTATTCTGATAACAACATCTGCCAATGGGCGATCCTTCCTGTGAGAGCAGGTTTTTCAAAGACATACTTGATTGGATCCATTTCTGAGATTAACCAAGTAGTGTGACGAATCATGTACTAGCGAAGACGTTTGGTTACCCAAGCCAAAACGCAACAAGTTTTCTCAAGCATAGTGAACCGAGTCTCGCAGTCGGTGAATTTCTTGCTCAGATAGTAAATGGCAGAATCTTTCCTTTTTGTTTCGTCTTGTTGGCCAAGTACACAACCCATGGAGTCCTCTAGGACTGTTAAGTAGATGATCAGCGGTCTTCCTTCCACTGGAGGTGATAGAATCGGCGGATTCAGCAGGTATTCCTTGATACGGTCGAAGGCGGTTTGGCAGTCTTCTGTCCAAACGCAGTCCTGATTCTTTTTGAGTAATTTGAAAATCGGCGTACATGTCGTGGTCTTGAGGAATATGAATCTGGAGATGTAGTTCAAACGTCCCAGGAATCCTCTGACTTGTTTTTCAGTTTTTGGAGAAGGCATTTCTTGAATGGCCTTGACCTTGTCAGGATCAACCTCAATTCCTTTCTGGCTGACAATGAACCCTAAAAGTTTCCCTTAACGGACACCGAAGGTGCACTTGTTGGGATTCAAGCGGAGTTTGTACTTTCTCAACCACTCGAATAGTTTTGACAGGTGGGTCATATGCCCCCCTTCTGTTTTAGATTTGGCAATCATGTCATCCACATATACCTCGATTTCCTTGTGTATCATGTCATGAAACAGAGTAGTCATGGCCCTTTGATAGGTTTCCCCGGCGTTCTTCAAACCAAACGACATTACCTTGTAACAAAAGGTAGCCCATGGGGTAATGAACGAAGTTTTCTCCATGTTTTTCGGCGCCATTTTTATCTGATTATAGCCCGAGAATCCATCCATGAAGGAGAATACTTTGAACTTTGCTGTACTGTCAACCAGCATGTTAATGTGTGGTAAAGGAAAGTCGTCCTTTGGACTAGCCTTGTTTAGATCTCTGTAATCGACACACATTATGACTTTTCTGTCCTTTTTTGGAATGGGTACGATATTGGCTAACCATTGAGGGTATTCTGAAGTGGCGAGGAAACCCACGTCAATCTGCTTTTGTACCTCCTCTTTGATTTTAATGGCCATGTCCAGGTGAGTCCGTCTCAACCTCTGTTTTACTGGCGGACATTCTGACCGTAACGGTAAGTGATGTTCCACGATGCTGGTATCCAACCCTGGCATGTCTTGGTAGGACCAAGCAAACACATCGGGAAATTCTCTGAGAAGCTTTATCAAACTCTCTTTGGCAGTTGGACTAAGCAGTGCCCCAATCCTGATTTCTTTTCTCTCCTTTTCTGAACCCACATTGATCATTTCCAACGGCTCTTTGTGAGGTTTAATGGACCTTTCCTCTTGTCTGAGTAATCGGGAGATCTCTTCTGGAATTTCATCGTCAACTTCTTCTTCAGCCCCAAATACCGGGAACTCAAAGTCGGGAGAAGGCATCGGATCGTATGTTTCAACGGGGATTAAAACAAACAATCTGCATGACGGTATGATTTGTGTTTAGAAGAGATAGAGAAAATGCAAGTGTGTGCAGTGTATTTTTTGATAACTGCTTGTTTTTATTATTGAGTTGTTTTTTAGGATTACCATTTTCGGAAAAAGCAAAAAGAGAAAACAACAATTAATGCGGAAATTACAGAACGACGTTATTTTATTTATGAACAAGTCGATTCTTGAAACTACAGCCCTATAAAACAAAACTATGTCACTTTGGGCGAAGCAAAGAAGGATAATTACAGAAAGTGAGCCCTATCAAAACATTCGTTTCACCTGGGCAGGGTGAAAGGTTAAAGACGACAATTACTTTGACTTATGAACAATCTTCGTAACATCGACAGCAACCCATTGGCGGCGAACTCCTCGGTGAATCACAAAGTCCGGTACTTTCCTTGATTTGTCTTCAGAAATAACGCTGATTTCTGGCGGAGCAGGATCATTGGAATCTGTCTCCCAGGCAGAGTCGCCGTAGGAGGATTCCTCAGTTGCATTTTGCATAGTATTTGTGCTCTCAGGTATATCTCCCCATCCAGTTGGTCGGATATCTTCAAACCTGATACGAGAGCTTTCGGGAGCGGTGTATTTGACGATATAGTCGTATTTTCCACTCGGTTGTCCCAAGGTGTCCCACACTTCTTTGGAACTTGAGGGGTCATCTCTCTCGATGACGTTGACCTCGGGAAAAGCATAGTTGATGAATTCTAGTCCGGCAAGCTTTGCCAATTCATCGTCGTGCTGGATAGGTTCTGAATACCCTGAGTGTTAATCCCATGACATGGTGGGGATGCAGGTATTTTGTTCAATGACGCTCAGCTGGTTTTCATTGTTCGGTTGATTTTCTTGTCCCAAGTTTCCTGGGTACGGTTGCCAAATAGGCAGGCCATCCATTGGGCCATAATAGTCGTGGTCAAAGTTGTCTCTCATCAGAGTGTCTTCCTCTAATGAGTTTGGTGGAGCACGGCATCCTTCCGGATCACAATCTCCATATATCATTTCAACGTCTGACCTCGGTATAAATCTTGGACTCTGTGCGGGATAGCAAAAGGGCATAGGCACCTCTTCCTGAGACATATAACCGTCCTTGTTAAGATAGGACTTCCATTCCTCATCCGTATCGGAGGAATCTCCCTCGTTGATAGTATGGACTGTTTAAGGTACTAGGTGAAGGAAACCTCCACTGTGAAAGAAGTCTTGAATAGGATGAAGACTTTCATCGTTAGCAGCTGTCTGGGTGCAGGTTGCAGAGAAACCAAGACCCTTCTTTGTTTTATTATCAGTAGGAATGACAAGCTGTGCCCATCCTTTTGTATTGTTATTCTCGATCACCTCGAGAGCATCTTTGTACGAGGAAATCGAGGTTCCTTTCTCTGATTGATTCTCATTGCTCACCGAAAGTGCTTGGAACTGAGTCCCAACAACCTCCTCGGGTTCTACACAAGTAGACGATGATAAGTTACTCACGAGCAAAGCTTGCTCCCCACAGATCGTGATGAGTTGATCGTTCTTGACGAACTTCAGTTTCTGGTGAAGTGTCGAAGTGACTGCCCCAGCCTGGTGTATCCAAGGTCTTCCTAATAAACAGCTGTACGCTGCCCGGACGTCCATGGCCTGGAAAGTGATTAGGAAAGTTTAAGGACCGATAGTTATGGGAAGGTCGACTTCGCCGATAACTGCTTTCCGAGACCCGTCAAACGCTTTGACGATGACCTCGCTGCCCCTCATCGGGGGTCCTTTGAATGATAGTCGCATTAAAGTGGACTTCAGCATAACGTTGATGGCCAATCCTGTGTCTACCAGTATGCTGGCCAAAGCATCGTCCTGGCAGTTAACTGTGATATTGAGCGCCATGTTGTGGCTTTTTCCCCCTCTGACAAGTCCTCATCACTGAATCCTAAGTTGTTGCAGGAAGTGCTGTTAGAGATGATGCTATCGAACTGTCGTATTGACACATCCTGTTCCACAAAGGCATGCTCTAAGACTTTCTGTAGAGCCTCTCTGTGGGCTTCGGAACTGAGTAAAAGTGATAGCACTGAGATCTTTGAAGGAGTTTGTAACAGCTGATCAACAATGTTGTATTCGCTCCTTTGGATGAGCTTCAGCATCTCATCATTGTTTTTCGAAAGGTCGGGATCACTAGATTGACCGACTGGAGGATTAGGAACTTCTGTTGGAAGCTCCTTTTCTTTGTTAGGTTCTCCAGCTCCTCGGTTGAAGATTCGACCGCTCCGTGTTACTCGACTGATGTCTACAATATTCACGACGGAGGGTAATGGAATTTCCCTTCCATTCTCAATTATCGTTGCACCGTATTTGTAAGGGATTGCCTTAGCTGATTCATACGGTACTGGTCCCGGCAGATAGATAACTACAGGAGCCTTCTGACTTTTCTGACTGTCGTAAGTAACTTCAATCAGTTCCTTGCTAAGAACCTTTGATTCGTCTAGTAGAGGGATGATGGTACAAACATCCTTGTTCCTCTCAGGGTCAGAGATTACAACCACGTCTTTGATTTGATCAGCGAAGTAGTCCGACGTCCAGTCAACGGACCCCGAAGCTAGGTATGGGTGAATCTCTCTGTGATCCAACTGACTCTGAAGGGCTGCTCGCACGAGGTAACATCCTTGGTTATTTTCCGAACAGACTCTACAGCGTTCATAGTTGTGTGGTGGCACCTGGCCTCGCCCGCTTTGAATACAGTGTAACCTCACTAGATCTGGTGATAATTATGAGGTGGCACATGGCCATATCCGCTCTGTCTACAATGCATCTTGACCAAGTTGGCCCTTAATAAGAGTACATCATGAATTTGATAGCTATCGTTAGACTCTCCCTCTATCAAACTGACTGCAGCTTTCTCGTGTTAAGGCAACGGGTTCGTGAGAACATGCGGATTCGTATCTTTGAAAGATAAGACCCTGCTCCTAACAAGCTTTTGCACATCGAATTTGAAACTGAGACAGTTTTCTATGTTATGCCCTGGTCCTCCTTGATGGTAAGGACAAGTCTGATCCGTTTTGAACCAAAAAGGCGGATTTTCTGGTACTGTAAGAGGAGACTTATTCTGGACGTGCCCCTTGAACAGTAATAATGGAATTAGTTCCGCGTACAACATGGGTATAGGGTCAAACCCTGGTGGTCGCGTTGTATGGTTGTTGTTGTATAGAGGACGAGTCTGCTGAAGAGACTGTTGTGTCTTTTGCTGATATTGTTGTTGATTCGGTTGGCTCTGCGCAACCTGAGGTTGATACGTAGGAACAGGCACAGGGTTGATAACAGGAGTTACAGCTGCTACTGGTTGGTAATGTCGCCTTTGCTTTCCGAGAGAGGTATTCCTGATATCTTGCTCTTTTTTCTTAGGGAGAGCACTACCGTATCATTTTGTACCACTTGATGATCCAGCATCTTTAACCAGACGTCCTTCTCAGACTGCCTCTTCGAGGCGAACTCCCATGCCTACCATCTCGGTGAAGTCACTGAGCGCACTGGCGACTATTATGTTGTAGTAAAATGAGCTCAAGGTCTTTAAGAAGATCTTTGTCATCTCTTTTTCCTCAAGAGGTGGAGAAATCTGAGCGGAAATTTCACGCCATCTCTAAGCGTACTCCTTAAAGGTTTCCTTGTCCTTTTGTGACATCGATCTGAGTTGATCTCTGTCCGGTGCCATGTCCAAATTGTATTTATATTGTTGAACTAAAGCAGCGCCAAGATCTCTGAATGTGCTGATTGTAGCGTGGTTTAAACCCATGTACCATTTTAACGCGGCACCGGTTAAACTATCTTGAAAGTAATGAATTAGTAGCTCCTGATTCTTTGTCTAAGTTGACATCCGCCGAGCGTACATCACTAAATGACTCTGAGGGCAAGAGTTACCCTTGTATTTTTCAAAGTCAGGCACTTGGAACTTGTGCGGAACTTTCACATTGGGGACCAAGCAGAGGTCTGCGGCGTCTTTTCCAAATAGATCCTGACCGTGAAGGGCTTGTAGTTCTTTCTGCATTTCCAGGAACTGTTCCTGGAACACATTCATTCTGTCGAACATGCTTTCGTTTCCACCAGAAGGTATCTGGGGGATCTGTCCTTCCGGGACAGTGTGTACCACAGGCGGTGGTATAGTCATTATGGTCGAGACTCTCGGTGCCTCCCGAAGTTTGTAACCTTCAGGAGTTGCTGTCATGCCCTGGTATCTTCGCTTTCCCGAAATTTGTAACCTTCAGGCCCAGCGGCTCCTGCTGCGGTTCCCTGATCCTCATTGATCGGTGGAACATATCCTTCCGGGATATAGTTGATAGGCATGCCCCAGGGACGATCTTTCGGCATCTTGTACCTAGGATCATACTTCTCCACTATAGGCATTGATGTGATCTCTGAGATCACAATCCTTTGTTGGTGCATCTGAGCTTCTACTAGAGCTTGCATGTCGTTATGAAGCTTTCTCATATCCTCTTTCAGAGTGTCGACCTCTTCTCTTAACTCTCTGTTCTCTTCCTCGAGATCATCCATCTTTTTCTGACGATTGGCCCGAGTATTGTACGAATGAGACAGTTTGACTCTAGAATCAAGACGCAAACGTGAGATTCGTAGGTAAGAAGAATGCGTTTATGAGAATGATGAATGCAATGATTATTACTTATTTTTGGTTATTCAAAGTAAACTTCGACAATTAGATTGCAAATATCAAGCAGTGGGGAAACCCCGTTTTATTGAATTCAAAGGATTGCGAAAATGGAAATACAGTAGATTACAAAGTGCTGAAAAAGGAAATCTAAACTAATGGATCCTGAGTCCTCTCTGAAGAGAGCTCAAGTGTTGGTTCGGGTACTTTCATTTTCTTTGACCGGGGCTCTTGGGCCGTTGTCGAGTTGTCATTCCTTTGGCAAGTGAAAGGAGCGAGCAAATTCCTTTGGTCATCCTGATTTTCTACATCATGTTGCTCTAAAATCTCAATCAGGGCATCTTTTTCTCTTAACAGTTGCTGTATTTTCTTGCACTCCACATTGAGAATACGATACTTGTTCCTCCAAGACCTCTTCTTCTGCTGAACTTTACTGAGAGTAACCTGAAGTTTTTCCGTCTCAGACATGAAATAAAGCGCAGAGTCCCTTAATGGAAGAACTTCCTGACGAGGGTAAGGCATCCTCAGCTTGAGAGCTCTAGTTTGTACCCAGTGGAGATAAGGCTCCACCGAGACATAGTCTGGTTTTCCTATAGACTCTCGTCCTTTCTTATGAACGTTCTTCCAAGCGTGCACTATTTCCGTCTTTAGTGCCCTATCATTTTCTCCTTCCTTGAAGAAAAGACCTTCCAAATGAGCATTCTGTAGGACGTGCCTCATCGGGTATCCGAATTGACAACGAACGAGAATTGGATGATAGTTGATTCCCCCCTTAGTTCCTATAAGGGGTACATTTGGGAAATTTCCACAACGGTCAATGATTCTGATCCCGTCATAGATTCGATTGGACCAATCGATGTCCGAGTTGGTAAGAGACATGATTCTCTGTGACCAACGTAAAGTATTCTTTTAATCCCAAAATGCAGTAGACTTGGGCAAATGGGAAGTGAACCATTTGTATAGCAGGGGTACACAGCACGTGATCATTCCTCCGCTGTATAAATTCCTTAAATGTACCGAGTGATACGCATCTGCGAGTAAGGTCAGTACAGGGTTTCCGATCAGAAAAATCTTAATGGCATTGATATCTACAAAGTTATCGATGTTGGGAAACAAAAACAACCCGTAGGTGAGCAAAAAAAAGATGCTCTCGAAAGCGGCCACGTTCCCTATACTAGCAAAGTATAGGGCTTTCTTTGTTAAGAATTGGGCTGGAAAACCTTGGATACCACCCTTAATGATCACGTGAGTCCTGACTTCTGACTCGTCCAAATAAATTGCTCTTGCAATGGTCTGATCCTTTGGAATTTCTTCCAGTCCAGAAAAGGGAGCTTGATCAGTAATATGTAAATCAGTCAGGTGAGAATACTCCTCTAGTGTTGGCGCAAGCTGATAATCCGGGAATGTGAAATAGTGATAAACCGGATCGTAGAACTGGATTAGCGTGGACATGATTCCTTCAATTACATGAATCCTTAATAAGGACAACAGTCCTCCATACTTGGCTCTGAAAGCCTCGTGGTTGGTGATCATTCTCGCCAAACCTCTCAAATCCTCTAACTTTGGAACCTTGAAGGTGTACTTATGAGTTTTCCTTCTACCGAAATCAATCAGCGCAATCTCCTTTCTCTCTGACATTTGCAATCATTGTCTTAGTTTAATTTGAAAAAGAGAGACTAGAAGAGAAGATTTTCTTATTTTTTTTAATGTTTTTTTAAATGAATGCATGAATGCAGCACACAAAAACATAGAAAAAACATGGAGTCAAAGGTTCGGTGTCATGAAGTCAAGGCTCTACCCCCCCCCCCTAAAAGGTTTATACTGGTGATTTTTTGTACCTGTCCGCAAAATCATTGACCCCTATGGGATAACAACAGCAAGCGGATCTCCAGCGAGCTGATGTATCCTAGAGTGATCTCAAATGAGGGTAGTATCGCGTGACAACTATTTCCGATAGCTTCCACACTACAAAATGGCTTAAGTCTGCTAAAAACCTCAGCTTCTCAAATAACCCAGTCGACCACACTACTTTCAACAACCGAAGTCGTATAGGCAATGTATCTGCAAAAGGAGTCTCCACTGAGTTTAATGGTCGATCGGGGGCTCTTAACTGGAATTCACTCCTAGTAAGATTACCCACATTGCCATCACCTATCTTAGGTGTATACTCAATCTTTCCACATGCGGCATCACACACATTCCCATTAGCAGAAAAATAAACACAAATATCAATTACGAAAAGCAGTATATATATTTGTCTTAATCATCCTAGACCTCTAGTCTTATGATCCTATACAGACAATGACTCCCCAGCAGAGTTTCCATTTCTGTGACATGAATTTAGGGTTTCAACCAGAGAGATAAGAGGACAAACGCCCCACGGTGGGCACCATTTTTCTGTAGAGAGCGATTTTGGACGTGGTTCTTAAGCACTGTCGCTCTGGGGTACCTCAGGTCGATTCATTTTTATCCTATTGAAGCTGACTAAGGAAGGGAAATAGATGTCTCTAATTAATCCTGCTTGCATACTGAGTTTAAACAGATGACTGTTGTTTTACAGATGCGGTTTAGATTGTGGGCCTCTCTCTGCTTATTTTGCTAAGAATGAAATGACGGGACTATTTGTGAGGATGTTAGGATTGATGCTTTTCGATTGATATATGAAGGTACAGGATTTTGGGTATTTGATTAGTGTGCTCGCTAAGATTTTTCAATCTTATGCCTACGTATTCCCGTTTAATGAAACAGGGAAATCAGAGCGATCGTAGTTCCTCTTATTCTATGGGAGGAAAAAGGTTGTTTTGGTGTCTTGTTCAAAGCCTAAGACGTGAAGCTAAAGGTGGTTTGTATCTTGTTCAAAGCCCAAGAAGTGAAGCTGAAGGGTCTATTTGTATCTTGTTCGAAGCCTAAGATGTGAAGTTAAAGGGGTTTGACTTTAGAGAGAATTTGTCATCTCTAAAGGGGGTCTGTTTGTCACAACTGTTGGGTGACTGATTATAAAGGAGAATTAGTTTAACTGGGATATGTGAATCCAGCAATGCCATAATTTCCTTTATAGGGGATTTTTAACCTGAAGGAGAAGACTTTAACTCAGTGTAGAGCAATGCCATCTTTCCTTAGGAATTTCTCATGCTAAAAGAGGGACAGTGGCATGGATGTAAATAATCCAAAGGCTTGCCGCTTACAACAATTAGATGAAGAAAAAGGAGTTGTTGATGTTTGTATACTGTGAGCAAGGCACAGATTTTGATGCTAAAAGGCTGATTGACTCAACCGGAGTTTCCTTATACAAAGCCTAAGAGGAGGCTATTGGCCCAACAAGAGGGTGTTTTTATGTGTCTCGTACGAAGCCCGAGAGAGAGGCTAAAAGGGGTTGACTCAACAAGAGAGTGCTAACAAGTGATTGACTCAACAAGAGAGTGCTTTTATATGTGTCTTGTACGAAGCCCAAGATGGAGGCTAAAAGGTTTTGACTCCACATGAGGGTCTTTTATACTCAACAAGAGAGTGGTTTTGTATCTCGTACGAAGTCCGAGATGGAGGCTGAAGGGTTTGACTCAACAAGAGAGTCTTTTATACTCAACAAGAGAGTGATTTGGTATCTCGTATGAAGCCCGAGATGGAGGCTAAAAGGGATTGACTCAACAAGGGAGTCTGAAAAGGTTAGCTCCGCCGGGGAGAATCATTTGTACAAAGCCCAAGAGGAGGCTATTGTGCTGGTTACTGTTTCAGTTTAGTGACAGGTCCAGTATGTTGGATAAAGAGAAAATCAGTTCTTATGAAAGGAACGATTAAAGGTATTGTTGTGCTTTGGGATTTATCAGAGGATCAGGGTTATTTCCTGTTCTTTAAGGAAACGGGAAATCCAAAGGGTATTGAGACTGTCCAAGTCTACTGGTGTTTTGGAGAAGTCGATTCTCAGATAGTGAATGATCTTTGTATGATGCCCAAGAGAAGGCTGGTATGTTAAGGGATGAAGGTCAACCCATTAACAAGTCTGACACTTGACTCAGAAAGACATCTCTAGCAAATTTATTACTAGGTTTTGTTCATATACCTGTAGAGGTCTATGGGTCCTTGTACTAAGCCCAAGAGAAGGCATGAAAGCTTTTAAGAAGCCGAAGGGTCCTTGTACAACGCCCAAGAGGAGGCGGGGATGCTTTTAAGAAGCCTGTGGGTCCCCAAACCCCGAGAAGTTTAAGACATGCCATTCACCGAGAATAGATCAAGCCAGGAAAGTTCAAGAATTTGAAAGAAACTCAAGAGATGCCATTCACGGAGAAAAGATCATCTCTGGGGAGTAGAGTTTCTTTGACGATTTCAAAGGGTGACAGTCTGAGAAAGGGTTCATCGAGAATGCTGCCTTTCACGTCTCCATATTGTTTAACCCCAAGAGGAGGGAAGACTGTGTCTGGTAGTCCTATGGGGATCTAGTTTTGACTGTATATAAGAGTGACCAACAGGGCTTTACCTAGTGCTAGACGTAGTTGCCAGGGAAAACTCTAAATAACTATACTAGTATTACACAGTGGATATATGACAAGTATATAAAAGTTTGTGAAAAAAGACTTACAGTGAGCAGCCCCACAATACAGTTATATATATATATATATATATATATATATATATATATGAAAGCGGGTAAAGAAAGCGGGTAAACACTTACTCGGTTGTAAAGCTTCCATGCTGTTTGGTTAGTTGTTCAACAAAGAAAACTTTAATAACACTATTATATTAAAAATCAAAGGAGAAAGTGCTTTGAAAAGATTGTTGGGGCTTACAGCTCAAGGAGAGGCCCAAGGTTTTATCAGTGATTGCACTGTTGTTTTGAAATTGTACAGGGACTTATACAAGTGACTGAGGCCCAAAAAGGTTTTCTGTACAAGGGGATGGGTCTTACACTCTCTTAAGAGGCCCAAAGGTTTATTTTTATACAAGTGTTGGGGCTTACAGCTCAAGGAGATGCCCAAAGTTTTCGTTTGAAAATGACGATCGCGCTGTTATTTTAAAAATGTATAGAGGGACTTATACAATAAGTGAGGCCCAAATCATTTTGGTTTCAAAAAGGGGTTGGGTCTTACACTCTATTAGAGGCCCAATGATTTTTAAAGAATGGGGCTTATAACACGAGGGTAGGCCCAAGGGTTTGATTTTTCAACTAGCGATAGCGCAGAGGCGTTCTTTTAACGCAGAGGGACTTATACAATATCTGAGGCCCAAAATTGTTTTGGTTAAAAGGGGATTGGGTCTTAGACTCTATTAGAGGCCCAAAGTGTTTGAAAAAAGTTTGATGAGGGTTGAATTAATCAAAAACCCTAATTTGTTTTCGAAATGTATTTTAATTGAATAAAAATTCAATTAAAATGATCAAAATTGTTAAACATGTGGAAAACAAATTGTGATCTTGGATTAATGTTTCAAAAATCAGGTTTTGATCCACAAAATGATTGGAAATCACTAAAATTTGAAAAATCAAGAAAGAGAAAATATTTTAAATGTCAAAAACAATTAAAATATTAATTCTTTACAAAAATATCAAGTATATGAAATAAATAATATTTTTGGGATTTTTTGGGAAAATAAAATATTTTAACATTTTTGTGAATTATTAAAAAAAGAATAAACTCGAAATCATTAAAACTCAGAGAGAAATTAATTTTTGAATCAATTAAATAAATCACAAAATTCAAATATTCAAATTTTCAAAAAAGGCGCCAAGAACAAGGGCAAGAACACGCGCCACCCTCTGTTTCTGCAGATTTGCATTTTCTATCCAATCTCACTGAATACTTGATTATATCATGCAATCTATATATCAATCTACTCGTTTCAACCTCACGATCATGTCTATGGTCTTTAATTTCATTTATTTTGAGCATGGAATAAGAAATCAAAGAGAACCCTCAAGAACCCTAAAATTTGCATGAAGGTTCAAAAATTCCATACACGATTCAAACAAAACAATTGATTGAGGGTAAACACTCTATGCATGATTATGAGCATATGGCCAAATTATTGTGCAGCAAAAAATGCATGGATCATAGAGTTAGAAGAGCTCATGCTTACCTCTTGCAGCTGGTGATAGTGTTTTGTGTTATAGGCGTTACAGCTTGGTTCCAAGGTTATGAACAGCTTCCCTAGGTGCTATGGAGTGTGTCTGGGTGCTTGGAATGAATGGAAATGATCTGGAACTTGAGATGGTACCTCAACTGCAAATCTGCCAGAGGCTTGAGCAGTTGGCTGGTGATTTTGTGATTTTGATGTTCCAGATGTTATGTGAGTGTTTGGATCACTTCTATATGATGTTTATGAGGCGTGTGTGTGATTGGTTTGGTTGGAATAGCTCTCAAACTCAAAACCCGATAGTGACTTGCTTTGGAAGGCAATTTTGGAGTGAAGGAAAAGATTTAGAGGAAAGCATCTGTTTGATGGCTTTGGTGTACTCAAAATGATCACAATTGAGCTCTATTTATAGTAGAGCAAGTTTGTTTTGCAAGGAATAGTGAATGGCAACTGCTGTAGAGGTTTGGCCAATGTTGAGCAATGAGAATCCAAGTCTCCTCTAGCCATTGACTAGAGGTTAGGGCACAGGCTGCTGGTTCCCTTGGTCTTGGATAAGTCTTGACTGAATTCAGTTGGAAATAGCTCAGTCCATGCCACCTTGGTGTATGCATTGAATGCTCCAATCCAAAATTGGAGTCTTGTCCCTCTTTTAGGCATTTCTAGGTTTGGCAAGCTATTTTTGGTTTCAAAGACTTGGGAGGCTTGGGATCAGAGTTGGTTCCTCCTTGGTCCCCCTTAAGGTGTTCAGATGGATAGAGTTGCTTGCCCTTTGCAAAATTTGAGCAAATCGAGCAAAACTCCAAAATCTGCCTTGCCTTGACAGTTTGCAGCAAGACATATTGGCATTGTCATATCTCATGGCTCAAGTGGAATTTGATGGAATTCTTTGCCATTTTGGAAAGCCCTCATATGATACAAAAACTGTTTGATCATAATTAGTTTTGATACTTTTTGGATCCAAGTGAAAAATGCCCCTACATTTGGAAAAAAGTGAAGGCACATTCTGACTTAGTAAAAATTTCACTAAGTGTTGGAAAAAAGTGACATTTTCACTTTTTGTGATTTTGATCATTCCATAACTCAAAATCCATGATGAATTGGAATGAGATGTAGTTGAAGCTTTTGTAGAGGGCCATGAGTGTCGCTCCCGGGATTTTCATCCAAGTACAAACGCGAAAGTGGCACCGAACAGAGTCACCAGCAATGTGTATTCATCCCAAGAGAGGGAAAGGAAACACCGCATAAACCTGAAGGAAGGGAAAGAGCATGGTCTTGCGACCAAGAGAACTGGATTCGGGAGTCGGTTACGCGAGAGGAAGGTATTAGCACCCCCTCGCGTCCATCGTACCCGATGGGATCCACGCTTGCTGCTTCAATCAAAGGGTGTAAGAAAAGAATACTGGAAAAGGAACTGAAAGAAAGAAAGAGAAAGAGAAACAAATGTAGGGAAAATAAAAGAAGTGCTCGCATGGGCCCTACCCCACTGCCTACGTATCTCATTGGGAGCATGAGAATCAGAGCGACGTAGTTCCCCTCACTAGGGACGGATTGTTTGTGTTTTTTAGAGAACGGCTTACGTTCTAGCTCAGGTGTTGCAGGCTCGCTGGTCCGAGTGCGTTACCGTCTTGCAAGAGAACGAGTAGAAGCGCGTTCGTGCGTTGAGAATGAATGAGATGAGAAAAGAATTCCCGAAGGAAAGACGTTATTGTTTGTTTTTGTCTTTTAAGAGTTTTTTCATTTGTTTGCATATGATAGTATATCTGAATCTTAGTCATTAGAATGTGTACCTTCTCACATTCCAAGATGGAATGGGTAAGAAAGCACACTAGGAGTGAAGAAGACCCTCACACTTAGTTCCAATTATCAAGGTTCAAACACACTAGCATACTTGTGTTTATTAAGTGTTTTTGTTAATTAAGAAATGAAGAAGTGTTTTTTATTATTTGCACCTTCAACAAGTATTGCATTTAAGTCCCTCATACAAGATCAAATGTTTAACACATTGACCCAAGATGGGCTATATGCTACACATTCTAAGATTACAAGAGAAGACCCCTTATAATCTTTTCTTTATATGAAAGGCCTAAATGCAATAAATGCCTACCTTTATTATATGTTTTGAATTTTCTTTGAGATGAGAAAAGAGACTCAAGAGAGGAGAAAAGGTAAAACCTATATGGACTAAGACTCAATCCTAATTGAAGATTAAAGGGAGTGATCCTAAAGGTTTGTGAGGTTTCAACCTAAAGTCTAAAGAAAGAAAGAATTAAACAATTCACTTCTAAAGTAGAAGATGAATTGTAACTCACAAGGGGAAAGTGATGAGTTATTAAAAGAAAGCACATAAGTGCTTAACAAAACACAAAATGGAATTGTAAAAGAGAAAGGATAGAAGTTGAATGTGGATTCCTTATCCACACTCAATTGAAACTTACCAAAGCCCCTACATGGTTAGTAAACATGTATAAGAAGTATGAGAAGTAAAAGAACATGTAATGCATCCTAAAACTCCAAAGAATTAAATGAGAAAACAAATCCTAGAGCCACAACCAGAATGGGCATCATATGGACAACAAGTGAATATCATCATACAATTGCAAGTGAATAAGCAAAAATCATCACCCATTAGCATTTAAACATGTTACAAGAAGAAGGGGTAGATGAAAGATGGAAAGAAATGAAGAGGACATGCATAAATGGAGCATGTAAATCAACAACCAGAATTGAAACTAAATGGAAAATGGTTTATAAACATCTCAAAAGTATTTATGAATCAACTTCAAGACATTCAAGAAGTAATATAAGAAGAATTGAAATGAAAGTTCAAAAAGAAAGTGCAAACAATACATGTTAATGATGCACAAAGTTCAAATTGAAATGAACATGTAAAGATGACCTATAATGTATATCAAAGACCTATAATATCATGTGAATGGCTCATAACATATGCAAATGCTCATACAAATATGCACAAAAGCATTCATGTAAACATGCACTAAAGTTGTAATGACATGCCATGGATTATACTTCCAATGTAATGCATCAAACAAAGACCAAATGGATTCATGAAAATTATGCCAGCATATTATTGGAATGCCTAGGTCAGAAATGCATCATACATCAAGATAGCATGTAAAAATTCAGAGCAAAATGACTTCAAACAAAGCAATTAGGTCAAATTGAAACATCATGCAAAGTGGTGCAAATATAGGCATCAAAACATGTAATAAAGTGACCTAAAAAATCAAACAAAAATCATCTAACATGCTTCAATGTATTAGTGAATCAATGCAAAAAGAATCATGTCAAAACAGTTGGTAATGAGCAAGAACAAAATTAAACAAATTCATGTATCATGCTTAGAATGCATCTAAATGGAAATTCAAAGAAAATTATGGACCAGGGGTAAAAAGGTCATAAAATCAAGAAATAAAATCATGAAAAATTTCCTAAATGTTTTAATGATGCTCATGAATTTTTGTGGAATTTTATGATGATGTTTGATATTTTTAAAAATTAAAAAGTAAACGTGCATAAAATGAAGAAAATAAAAGGAAATAAAAAACAAGAGTGGGGTGCAAATATAGTAAACCAACAGTTCAAAGTGTTTGGGCCTTTTAACAAGGAGGTGCGAAAAGCAAAGGTTTCAGGGTCCATTTGCGCGTGGAACACAATAGCAAACGTGCACTTTCAGTCAAATAAAGTCAAACAATGATCACCATCGGATTGGGTCAGGTCAACAAACGAGTCAAAGTAAGCAAGATCAATGCACACACGTGAGGGAACACAATTACTAACATGCACTGCGCCACATTTTGTTTAAGTGAAATCAGAGATGGAGCACGTGAGGTGCACACCTTTTTTAATGCGTTGGCCAATCCTACACCACACGATGCAAGTAAATCCACGGTCACGATTAAAACTGCAAACCAAACCCTAACACATGATCACCGGCCGGAGAGGGACCTCCGGTCACCTTCTCCGGCCACGCACCACCGTCTGCAACTCTCACATGCTTTCCAGAAAAACACAATGCATACATCAATTGAAAGCTAAACTCATGTACATTATGAATATGCTAATGAAAATCACCAAACACATACGCACAGCAAGAACAGAGTCAATCAAATTAAGCCCTAGGTATAGAACTATGCCTCTAAGAAGCCTATCAACTAGCCAGGACGCACACGACCTCTATTAGGCCACAAACATCACAAAAACAAGCTGGATCCAGTAAAATAAAGTTGAGGAAGAGAACCTGAAAATATGATGAACTTTGGATCCACCAGAATACCAGAGATCCTATCTTCTTCTTCTCCCTTGGAGCTTCACAAACCAAGCAAAATAAATGCTGTTTGAGCTTGATATCTTGAGACCAGTGAGGGATTCAAAAACTTGATGAAGTACACTTGAAGAATTCGTGTGGATTATGCTGGTTCTTACTTCAATCATGCGCCATTAATGATGATGGAGATGAAGTAGAGGAAGGTGATAACAGAATCGTGCACACAGAGAAAGGGTTTGGAGAGAGCACTTGAATTGTTTTTGGAGAGAAAAGTGAGAAATGAAAATCCTCCCTCAAAATGTGAAGAGTATTGGAATTTATATGTTGAGTTTAGCTATGGTTTAGTGAGTGAATTAACTGAGTCACCCTTGGGTTAAGTGAGTCCACCCTAACTAACTGAGCCAAGTTAGTTAGGGGACGAGTTGGTTATGGCTGGGTTATGGTGAGGATGATGTTTAGAGTGTTATGGTGAGGATGAGATTATGCAGTGTAGCAGCAAGCTTGCTGGACAAGTTTGGGTTCTTTCCCTTTTCATGTATTAAGCAACATGGATAGCACGTGCTGCTCAAGTTTGTAAGGGGATGTTGGTTTAAATGGGGAAAAGAATAAAGAGTGCTCATGTGAATTCTGAAACAACCACCACAACCATGGTTCATTTTCTGGTTTTATGACAGCTTGGAATCAATGGCATCATAGTGATTGGATGATGAAACTCTCCCTAATCCCTGAATGATTTAGTGTGTTTTTGGGTTCATTCGAAAGAGGAAATATAATGCTACATATTTGGTGTGAAAAATGAATTGAAATAAGACATGGAAGAGGTTGAAAAATGACTTAGAACATTAAGGTTTGGGACTGGTATAAGGGTGAGGCAGTGAGGTTGGCTGGCAAGGCATGTTGGCATGGGATTTTCAGCATAATCACCATGACTTTGGACCCATATATCGCCTCTATAACTTGATCAAATGGAATTTTGTCCAACATGAACATTGAAGCTGACACTACAAGGAACATCTTTGATGTTGAAAAGTTTCTCATTTGGAGCCTATAACTATGAGAAAAGTGAGTGTACTTCTGGCCCACCACATGCTTGTGAAAATGACTGCGCGCGAGCTTGGCCAAACTTGGTCATGACATGGTTTTTGGCCTACTTTCTTCCAACTTTGATCAATCATATCTCCCTCATTTTTTATCCAATGGAAATGTTCTACCCATGGATTTGAAGCTTAAAGCAAGACCTTTCATTGAGGCAGAGTGGATTTTTCATTTGGTGCTCCAAATTTGAATGGCCTTGGTTCAAACTCTGATGCAAAATGTCCAAAACTTGCTATTTTTAGTAACCCTACTTCATCCAAAAATGGCAACTTTTTACATCTTGATTTTTTCATGATTCCTTTGGAGTTTCTTGACCAAATTTTGCACATTGGACACATATAACATGAATTTCATGATTTTGGGCTCAAAAAGTCAAGAGTTGACTTTTTCCTCTGATTATTTGACTTTGCCCCAATTTCTCTGATTCTTGATCTTTCTTCCAATTGAACCACTTCTAAAACCAATTGAGATGCAATTTTCCACATACATACACTTAAGGACATATGGAATACCATGACATCAAGTTTTGTTCAAAAAATCAAAGATTCCCTGATTTAATGGGAAACCCTAGTTTTGGTGCCCACCTCCTAGGAGAAAAAATGTGCAGTCTTCAATTTCAAATTCCTCAGAGTATGTTGTGTACCTTCTTAAAGGATGATGATATATGCCCTTTGAGGATGATTTTGGATCAATGAGCTATCTCTTTTGAGGGTTTTCCTTCAATTTTTGGACTTCTTGCATAGTGTAGGATGTAATGCTTCAATCTCCTATTGTATCTCTTATCCTTGAGGTTGTGGATGATCAATTGAGATGGTATGAGACATGAAAGACCTCTTGGCTTGCCTTGAGGGCACTTGATTGACCTTTTGTGCTTTGAATGATTCCTTGATTGTCCATCTCCCACCTGATCACATGCCCTGATGGTAAGGAGGATGCCATGCTTCATTTTTCTATGTTAAATGCAATGCAATGTTAATGAGGTGGATATGATATGATAAATGATAATGCCATGCTATGATGACAAAGAGGGAGAGCAAATTTTGGGGTATTACAGCTGCCCCTATTCAAGCGCTGTAGACCTGAATGCCTGAAAGCAATTGCTTTCGGACTTTCAAGGTATATAGTGATTGAATACCAAATATAACCAAAAATTTGCTCTGGATGATGAAAAAGAAAAGGGATATAAACCCAATGAGACTTCTGGATTGAATCTTCAATGAACGTCGTCGGAAAAATCTGTCTTTTGAACGACACCAGACGACTACTGGCTTGCCACACTGCTGGTGGACTTTAATAATGTCTTTTATGCAATTCCAGACGACTACTGGCCTGCCACGCTACTGGTGGACTTTAGAAATGTCTTTTTGAACGACGCCAGAAGACTACTGGCCTGCCACACCACTGGTGGACTTTGATAATATCTTTTATGCAACTCCAGACGACTACTGGCCTGCCACACCACTGGTGGACTTTGATAATGTCTTTTATGCAACTCCAGACGACTACTGGCCTGCCACACCACTGGTGGACTTTGATAATGTCTTTTATGCAACTCCAGACGACTACTGGCCTGCCACACCACTGGTGGACTTTGATAATGTCTTTTATGCAACTCCAGACGACTACTGGCCTGCCACACCACTGGTGGACTTTGATAATGTCTTTTATGCAACTCCAGACGACTACTGGCCTGCCACACCACTGGTGGACTTTGATAATGTCTTTTATGCAACTCCAGACGACTACTGGCCTGCCACACCACTGGTGGACTTTGATAATGTCTTTTATGCAACTCCAGACGACTACTGGCCTGCCACACTACTGGTGGACTTTGCAGCTTCGTGCCACCCGAAGATGGACTTTTGCCAATCCACTGTTGGACTTTTGCCACCCGAAGACGGACTTTTGCCAATCCACTGTTGGACTTTTGCCACCCGAAGACGGACTTTTGCCAATCCACTGTTGGACTTTTAGCTGCTTTGCCACCCGAAGATGGACCTTTCGCCAATCCACTGTTGGACTTTTGCCACCCGAAGACGGACTTTTGCCAATCCACTGTTGGACTTTGCTAACGTCTTTTAACAATGCCAGACGACTACTGGCTTGCCACACTACGGGTGGACTTTCGCAAAATTCCCATACTGGATTACACTCTGCATCCGTGTCTGACATCTCTGCCGACTTTGCTGAGGAACAAAGACCATGATTTGACTTTAGAGGTTCCTGAGAGGATAGCATCTCTGCTGGAGAATGAATGAATAATCCGTCTGCTTCGAATTGTCAAGCTTGCCAAAAATAAATTGGACTTGAAGAATAATGAATCTGCCAGGAATCACTTCATCTGTTAGGGGAATGAATTCTGGTCACAGCGATTCCGCTGGGGATGAGAATTTCTTTGCACGGCGTCTTGCTAGGGGAGAGAAGTCATAAAAACTCTGCTTGGGGATCTATCCAATCCAAGACCCTTTGTAGGGGTTATCCACCTTCTGACCCGGCTGGGGAAAGGCTGTACCCTCCTTGTTGAGGAATAGATTCTGTCGATCTGATAAACCTCTGCGGGAAGAACAACAACTCAGCTGGGAGTTGCTGACAAGATTCGATGCTGACCTCTGTGGGGATACCATGACCAAAGATACGATCTTGCTGGGTATCAGGGCTACTCTGCCAGGGATATGCAAATCCTGGTTAGAACATTCCCCTGCAACTTGCTAGGAAAGAGTCCTTAGAGATCTGTTGGGGAAACCCAAAGCAAATCCACAGTAGTCTGCTGAAGAATATGACTGTCAAGCTTAAGATAAGTACCACAATGCCCCATGTTAGGCGAGCTTCCCTTTAGATAATTCCGTTAGGGATGACGAGTTTATAACAAACTCTGCTGGAGGAAACTGCTTTAAAACGTCTCGTGCTGGAGAATGCCTTTTGAGAGGATTTTACAGAAGACCAACTGTCCTCAAACTCTATTGGGGATGATCAACACTTCATGCTGGGGAAACAAACATGCCCCATGCTCGGACAAAACAACAATTCGTCCCCGAAGAGGATGTCATAAGAGGATTTTACAGAAGATCTAGCCTCTTCAAACTCTTGTGACTTCGCTGGGGATAATGACCATCAGTTTCGGTGTCGACGAGACCACTCTTTTGGGGAACCTGTGACTGTTATCGACATAGAAAAGCTTGTAGCTGTTGGAAGGACTGAATAAGAGAATCGACTTAATAAGATGCAACGGTACCCAGTTGAACTTAATTCACTGATATCGACCTGTTATGAACAATCGTCGACCGAACGATGAACGCCGATCTCCTTACCCATAATTGCCCCAGTCTTTTGTGTGGGGTGATTTATTGCTGGTCTTGTGCTTAAAATCATCTGCACCTGCTACCTGCAACAAAAGAATATGCCCATATGCCCCGAATATTGCGTGGCTAGAATCCACCATCCGGGAGTATTCAACATTCGAAGTAATTTCAAATGTTTTTTTCTGCGCATGTTATTGCAAGGCTGCCATGTTTTCAAATGCAATGTTTTATCAAAAATTAGGACGTTTTTGCAAACAAAGCAATAAAACAAAAATAGAAAGCTTTTTACTGAAATTCAATTTATTGACTGAGAGCCCAGAATAGGCAATTACATCTGGAAGCAATCCCTGGAAAGAGGTGATCGCTGAAAATTGAGAAAAGAAACTATCCTAATGGCAATGTGAAAACGGAATTCCACTGAGTTTCCATTCTGTTATGACCAGTATGTCTTCAAAACTCCCCGGCCTTGCCTTCTGAGAAACGATCGGACCGATTCCTATCTTTCAGAACGTCAGTTGTTCAAACGATAATGGGGTACAGATAACTCAAACCGTAGTCATTCGCTTAAATCCCTCTTTTGTGTGGACCGCCCTTTCAGGTTTTCGATCCGCCAGGATACCCTTTTTTGCCTAAGTTGCCCTTTCGGGTTTTCAACTTATCGGGTGTACAAATTTTTTCAATTATATCCCTAATTTTTGCCCGAACCTTATTCTGTTTTTGGTTCGCCGGGATGCCCTTTTTTGCCTGGATTTTTTTTATTCTTATTATCCAGCGGGTCTATTCATGCGAAGTATTTTTTGACTACGTCCGAGTTGACAGGGGATGAAAAGTCTTCGCCATCCATGGTTGTAAGCAATAAAGCTCCGCCCGAAAAGACCTTTTTAACCACGAATGGACCTTCATAATTAGGAGTCCATTTGCCCCTGTGATCTGTATTGGGAGGAAGGATCCTTTTGAGTACCACATCTCCGACTTTATAAACCCGAGGACGCACCTTCTGGTCAAATGCCTGTTTCATTCTGCGCTGATATAGTTGCCCATGACATACAGCCGCCAATCGCTTTTCCTCAATAAGGCTCAGCTGATCAAATCTGGCTCGTACCCATTCGGCTTCATCTAGCTTAACATCCATCATAACTCTGAGGGACAGAATCTCTACTTCAACCGGTAGCACTGCCTCCATACCATATACAAGTGAGAATGGGGTTGCCCCAGTGGACGTGCGTACCGACGTTCGATACCCATGCAAAGCAAATGGTAACATCTCATGCCAATCTTTGTACGTGACAACCATCTTCTGCACAATCTTCTTGATATTTTTGTTGGCCGCTTCGACCGCGCCATTCATCTTTGGGCGGTACGGAGAAGAATTGTGATGTTCGATTTTGAAGTCCCGGCATAACTCAGCCATCATCTTATTGTTCAAATTAGAACCATTATCAGTAATGATTCTTTCGGGAACTCCATATCGGCAAATGATATCCCGTTTTAAGAAACGAGCGACCACTTGTTTTGTAACATTGGCATAGGATGCAGCTTCAACCCATTTGGTGAAATAATCAATCGCCACCAAGATGAAACGATGACCATTAGAAGCTGTAGGCTCAATCTTTCCAATCATATCAATGCCCCACATGGCAAACGGCCAAGGCGACGACATGATACTCAACGGATTTGGAGGCACATGCACCTTGTCTGCATAGATCTGGCATTTATGGCATTTGCGGGCATATTTGCAACAATCTGACTCCATAGTCAACCAATAATATCCCGACCTTAACAACTTTTTAGCCATTGCCTGCCCTCCGGCATAGGTACCGAAAGAGCCTTCGTGCACTTCAATCATCAACAAGTCTGCTTCACGTCTATCCACACATCTAAGCAGGACCGTGTCAAAATTTCTTTTATACAGCACGCCATCTTTATTCAAGAAGAAACTACCAGCTAACCTTCTCAACGTCTTCCTGTCTTTGGACGATGCCCCGGGCGGGTACTCTTGACTTTTTAAGAAACACTTAATGTCATAAAACCATGGCTTGTCATCAGACGCTGCATTGACCGCAAACACAAATGCTGGTCTGTCAAGGCGGGATACCTCAATCTTAGGTACATGGTTCCATCCTTGCACTTTGATCATGGAAGACAAAGTGGCCAAGGCATCCGCGAACCTATTCTCATCTCGAGGAATATGGTACAGTTTCACTGTTGTGAAAAATGTCAGCAATCTCCTCGTATAATCTCTATACGGCACCAGATTTGCTTGGTGCGTGTACCAACTCCCTTTCACTTAATTGATTACCAAAGCTGAATCACCGAATATATCAAGGGTCTTAATCCGTAGATTAATCGCCTCCTCGATCCCCATTATACAAGCTTCGTACTCTGCTTCATTATTGGTGCATCCGAAAGTTATTCGGGAAGTGAAAGGCACATGAACACCTTCCGGCGTGATAAGAACTGCTCCAACTCCGCACCCATTCATATTGACAGCCCCATCAAACATCAGACTCCATTTGGATTCAGGGTCCGGCCCCTCCTCCGGGAGTGGTTCCTCACAGTCTTTAGCTTTGAGAAACATGATGTCTTCATCAGGGAAGTCAAATTTCATGGGTTGGTAATCATCAATCGGCTGTTGCGCAAGATAGTCGGACAAGATACTTCCTTTGATGGCCTTTTGTGAAGTGTACTGAATGTCATACTCTGTCAAGACCATTTGCCACCGTGCAACTCTGCCTGTCAATGCTGGTTTCTCGAAAATGTACTTGATAGGATCCATTTTTGAAATCAACAAGGTCGTGTGCCTAACCATATATTGCCTCAATCGCTTAGCGGCCCATGCAAGCGCACAGCATGTCTTTTCAAGCATTGAGTATCGGGACTCACAATCATTGAACTTTTTGCTCAGGTAGTAAATAGCATGCTCCTTCCTACCTGTCTCGTCATGTTGACCGAGAACACAACCCATGGAACCTTCAAGCACTGTCAGATACATTATCAGCGGTCTCCCTTCAACTGGAGGCATTAGAATCGGAGGTTCCTGCAAGTATTCTTTTATCTTATCGAATGCCAATTGGCAATCGTCATTCCACCTGACCGTTTGATCTTTCCTCAACAATTTAAATATTGGTTCACACGTGGCTGTTAGGTGAGATATGAACCTCGCAATGTAGTTCAATCTACCCAAGAAACCACGAACCTCTTTTTCTGTTCTCGGTTCAGGCATTTCTTGTATTGCTTTCACCTTGGCAGGATCAACCTCGATTCCTCTTTCGCTCACAATGAAACCTAGCAACTTTCCAGAACGCACCCCAAACGTGCACTTGTTTGGATTTAATCTCAGACGAAACTTTCTCAACCTTTCAAACAGCTTTTTCAGGTTAACCAGATGTTCCTCTTCTGTTCTCGACTTGGCAATCATATCATCTACATAACATTCGATCTCCTTATGAATCAAGTCATGAAACAATGTCACCATCGCCCGCTGGTACGTTGCCCCTGCGTTTTTCAACCCAAAAGGCATTACTTTATAACAATATGTACCCCACGGAGTAATGAACGTGGTCTTCTCCATATCTTCAGGTGCCATCTTGATCTGGTTGTACCCGGAGAAACCGTCCATAAATGAGAACACTGAAAATTGAGCTGTATTATCGACCAGCACATCAATATGAGGTAGTGGAAAATCATCTTTCGGGCTAGCTTTATTAAGATCTCGATAATCCACACACATTCTCACTTTTCCATCTTTCTTCGGTACTGGCACGATGTTGGCTACCCACGGAGGATACTTTGTCACAGCAAGAAAACCAGCATCCCACTGCTTCTGGACTTCCTCCTTAATCTTTAAAGCCATGTCAGGGTGAGTCCGACGAAGTTTCTGCTTGACTGGCGGACATTCTTCTCTTAATGGCAGCCTGTGCACGACAATATCCGTATCCAACCCCGGCATGTCTTGATACGACCAGGCGAAGATGTCAACATACTCGCGCAACATTTCCGTCAAAGTTTGCTTCACATCTGCTTGCAAGCTGGCACCAATCCTGATCTCTTTCTTGGCGTCCTTGGTACCAATATTGATGATTTCTACAGTCTCCTGATGAGGCTGGATGACCCTTTCCTCTTGTTTCAACAATCTGGCCAGTTCTTCAGAAAGTTCACAATCTTTCTCATCCCCTTCTTCGGCTTGATAAATCGGATTGTCAAAGTCATACATGGCCATATCAAAATCGTTATCAGTGGTATCCGGAGGATCAAGTCTGCATGAACGGGTTCATGCCTTATTTTAGAATTTATTTTTAAGCAAAACAAAAGAAAATGAAACATTGCCATTATTTTTTTTTTTTTTTGTGCAAAAATAAAAACTGAAAGACAGAGAACAAAATTTGATTGCAAAACGTCCTTTATTAATGATTAAACATTGCAAATGCAACCATGGTGGCCCTACAAATGAATCTATACGCCTTGGGCAGAGCGCAAGATTTTGACATGCATTATGGTTAGAAAAAACAAAGAAAAATTACTCTGTCTGAAGAGTAACCCGGATGACTTCTTCAACGAACCAGTTCTGCACTTGTTGTCCCGGAACATGAGGGCGTACCCAGTTGTCCAGGTCACAATCACTGTCAACACTATCCTCTGTGGCTGCACAAGACTGGTCCGTGTAGATAATTCCCCCACTATTGAAAGTAATGGGTCCCCTGCTCCCCGCATCTGAAGTTGTAGAGGGATGATAACCAATACCAAATTTGTCTTCCTTCATTGGGGTCTCTATCAACCTGCCCCAACCTTGGGCGTTGCCTGCCCTGACGACTTCGACAGCTTGTTTGTAAGATGAAATGGAGGTACCAGCCCCAACTGGTACAGAAGAAGACTCAGGTGCATCGTCAATATTGACTGCTTCAAATGATTGGCACAGCATCTCATGAATTTCCCCATCCATTTCAATGTACTTGAACGTGGACAAGTGACTCACAAAGATGTCTTCTTCCCCACACACTGTCACAACCTGCCCTTCAAACTCATACTTCAGCTTTTGATGTAGAGTAGAAGTAACAGCCCCGGCTCCGTGAATCCAAGGGCGTCCCAATAGGCAGCTATATGCAGGTTGTATGTCCATTACATGGAACGTGGATTTGAATACCTGTGGTCCAATTTGTACGGGCAATTCCACCTCACCAAACACAGATCGTCTAGTTCCATCGAATGCTCTGACCACCAATTCACTAGGCCTTAAGATCAAACCGTCAACTTCCAGCTTCATTAATGCCTTCTTGGGCAAGACATTGAGTGATGAACCAGTGTCTACCAGTACATGAGATAACACTGCGCCCTTACACTCCATCGTGATATGCAAAGCCTTATTGTGGTTTCTTCCTTCAACAGTCAAATCTCTACTTGTAAAGCCCAAGCCATGGCTAACATTAACATTGGAGATTACGCCCTCGAGCTGATTAACAGTAATTTCTTGTGGCACGTATGCACTCTTCAACACTTTCAACAACGCCTGCCGATGCGCATCAGAGCACATCAATAGTGACAAGATTGAAATCTTTGAAGGGGTCTGATTCAGTTGGTCCACAATCTTATAATCGCTTTTCTTGATTATCTTCATAAATTCTTCCATTTCCTTATCAAAAGTAATCTTTGTCTCTGCTTCAGGTGTAGGCGCACTTTCAACCACCTGTTTACCCTTAGCCTTTGCTGCAGCTTCTGCCTCTTTATCACTTCTCAAGGTTTGGGGAGCGAACAACCTTCCACTCCTTGTAAAGCCCCCTACACCCCCTACGTTATCAATATTTGGGCTGACTGATGATTCAACTTCCTGCTTTTTACCTTCGTAATATACATCTGCCCCATAGTGCCATGGGATAGCTTTCGTAGACGTGAACGGAATTGGTCCTGGCACCGTGATAGTGACAGGACTGGGCCCTTCTGGCGCAACACTCGCCACGGGAACTGCATTGACCGGCATTTGAATCTCAGCGGGAGTGTAATAGATGGTCACGGTTGATATCTCATCAGTGTCTTTCACGACTCTGTCGAACTGTAGACATCCTTCATCGATCAGATTCTGTAAACCCATCTTCAACTTATCACAGCCGTTCTCCTGATTCATACACTCAGAGCAATCTTGATTACAGCCCGGGAACACCCGTCCCTTCAATAAACGATCTTTTACAACCAACAAAGAAGTTTTCACTTGATGAACGTCTAACACCAAATTCAATCTCCTCCCATCTTCAATAGCGTACACATTTGCTGCACTATGATCAGGCATGGGATGCTGAGTAATATTAGGAGCGGGAGAGAAATTGATGGCTTTAGCATCAATCAAATCTTGTACTTTATGATGGAAAGCCCAGCATTTTTCAATGGAGTGCCCCTGAGCACCTGAGTGAAACTCACAACGAGCATTAGCATCGAAGTTAGGTGGCAGGTTTCCAGCAACCGGAGCTTTCATAGTACGGAGTTCTACCAACTTTAACTCGAGTAGCCGGGGCAACAGCGCGGCATAAGTCATAGGGAGAGGATCCATCTTACGATCCCTCTGTCTAGACCTTTGCTGGAAAAAAGGTTGTCGCTGTTGAACTTGTCGTTGGGGTTGTTGTTTCTGAACAGGCGGTGTGGGGATTGTTACAGCATCTACCTGATAATAAGCTCGAGAACGCCCTCTGCCTCATCCTCTAAACACAACATTCGTATCACCTTCTCTTCTTTTCTGGTTACTAGCAAACGGTTTCTTCGTCCCCGAAGAGCCAGCCCCACTCACATCCTGGATCTTTCCAAGCTTTAACAGACTTTCTATTCTTTCTCCAGCAATCACAATATCAGCAAATCCAGTTGACGGACAAGCAGCTAATCTATCCAGATAGGCCCCTTGCAAGGTGCCCATGAACATATCTGCCATTTCTCTGTCTGACAAGGGAGGTTGAACCTGGGCAGCCATTTCCCTCCACCTCTGTGCATATTCTTTGAAACTCTCCTTGGCATTCTGGGACAATCCCTGCAATTGAGTGCGGTTGGGCGCCATGTCAATATTATACTGGTATTGCTTCAGGAACGCTTCTGCCAGATCTTTCCAATTCTTCACAGCAGCTCTATTCAACTTCATATACCAGGTCAAGGACGCCCCAGCCAGACTGTCCTGAAAATAGTGCATCCATAGCTTCTCGTCATCCGTATGGGCTGAAATCTTCCCAAAGTAAGCTTGAAGATGCGTTTGGGGACACGCATTGCCGTGATACTTATCAAAAGTGGGAGGCTTGAATTTAGGGGGAATTCTGACTCCTGAGACCAGCCCCAAGCTGGTAACATCAATACCCATAGAGTTCTTGCATTCTATGGCCCTGATCTTCTCTGCTAACTCATCATACCTTCGATCCCCTTGATTACCCACATCAGTATCCAGCAGAGTAAATTGGTCTTCCAGAGTATCTTCAAGAGTAACACCAGCATGCCTACCATTTCCATTACCCCGATTGTTACCACCAGGAGGAGGGTTGCCACCGGGAGGAGGAATGCCATGTCCCTGTGAATTGTCATGCTGATCACCTTCGGGCCCATTGTCTGGACGCTCTACCAGAAGCCTCAATCTCTCCTGATTTTGCGCCATGCCAGTCATGAGGGTCATGAACTGGTCCATACGCGCCCTCATTTCCGCCAAATCACTTTGCACTTGATCCATGATTCTTACTTGATTCCTTCGCGTCGAATATCGGTGAATATGACTCTCCGCTATACTGCCTGAAACCAAATAAAGGTTAGAGTCCCTGCAACGAGTACCTGAAAAGCAAGTAACAAAAAATGCAAAATGATATGCAATGCCATGCAATGCCATGTTTGTCATTTCCGAGGTGCTTTATACCCTGATTCCAATCCAACCACAGAAATCTGAAGACCAGAAATTATGATATAAAGAGACGTGTCGTGGTCATGTGCTTGTGTGCAGCTATCTGATAAGGAATAATTCTGAATAAAACTGCTCATACTCATTCAACAAAGTATTCAAGTACATTTAAGAAAGGCTCATCCGCAAATGCAATACAAGGAAAAATGGATCCATCAACAGGCCTGATGGTAACCATTAATAACAAAATATAAGGAAAAGAACATCAGTCTGACAATTCCACACCCTTCAGCTTATCACTTGAGTATTTGATCTCCTCAAAAAGTATACGGGTACGCTGGTGATTCGGCTTTTCAATCATTTCTTTGATCAAGACATCCCTTTTCTCAAGAGCTTCAGTTAAAGAACCCATATGCAGCATCAGAGCCTCGTCATCACACACTCCTTTGTGTCTCTTTATGCCGGCTTGCGTCTTGAGTATCTCCCTTTCTATCATGACTTCTTCAAGCTCTTTCTTGGTATTCCTCAGCTCACCTCTAGCTTCTTCTAGCTGTTCTTGACTCTTACCGAGGCTTTCCCGATACTTTCTCCTCTGCTCATGCGCCTTTTCAAGCTCTTCGTTCTTAATCTGCAACTGTTCCTGTAATTCAGCATTCTCTATCCTAACTTCGTCCCAAGCGTGCTGAAACTTTGTTAACTTTTCTTTGGTCTGTGCTAACGCCTGTTTGGTTTGCTTGTGGGCTTGAGTAGCATCATCAGCACCTTTACTAATCTTTCGGAAATGTTGGGCTCTTCCAGCAAAGTCTTTTTCTTTTGCAGTTAGGATTTGTTCAGCATCTTGGGCTTTCCGCTCCAGCTCTTTGTTGGCATGTAGAGCATTCTGAAGATGGCTACTCAACTCGGAATTCTCTCCTTGGAGCTTTTTCACCAAGGCTTGCAACTTGTCAACTTCTTCCACAGTAGCAGTGCTTCTTGCTTTCTCATTCTCCGGATACAAAAGAGGTGCCTTACCAAAAGGCAAGAGAAAATCTTCAACTCTTTTCTTCACCCACTCTTCATATGCTGGATAAACCCGGTTGTTAGGCTTTCCTAGAGTAACTTTCCCCTTTTTCAGTATGCTACCCCAGCTTTCAGAAGCTTTCTGTGCTGCTTCCCACCCATCTGATGTATGAAAATAGAGGGACTCCTCCACATCTCTCTTAATAGGCGGACCTGTCAGGGCATACCCAAATTGTCGAATGGCCAAAGAAGGATTGTAGTTAATCCCACCCAATCTTCCTATCAGTGGAACGTTAGGGAACTTACCACAGCTGTGGATAATATTCTTGCCAATCAGCCCATGATCTACCCATACGATGTCCTTGGCCACCAATCCCATTAAACGCTGTTTCCACTCTAGAGAATCTTTGGAATCCACAAAAGCCCCTGATTGTGGTAAACGGCCTGCAAACCACTTATAGAACAAAGGTGCACAACAACGAATTATCCCTCCTCTTTTCTTTTCGTTTCGGTTGTACAACGAGTAGTGAAGATCTCCCAGTAGCGTTGGCACCGGGTTCTTCATCATGAATATTCGTATAGCGTCCGTATCAATAAAATCCGGCTCATTGGGAAACAACACTATGCCGTATATACAAAGGGCTAACAAAGCATTAAAAACAAGCCAATTCTCGCCTTTAGCTGCTTCCTGGGCCTTCTTAATCAGATATTCCAACTTGTAACCACGAATCTTTCCTTTGTTGGAGACATTGTCGCCTAACTCTGATTTGCTCAAATAAAGAGCACCAGCCACCTTCCCAAAGTCAAGATCCCCCACTGATCCAAAGAAAGGGGGCTCTTCCTTGATAGCAATCCCCAACATGTTGGAATACTCCTCCAGGGTAGGAACCAACACATAGTCTGGAAATACAAAACACCTCAGAGGCGGATCATAGAACTGCATCAACGTATGGAGACCTCTGGCTTCATAATCACTGACATTACGGACCATAGATAAAATCCACCCATATTTCTCTTCAAAAGCTTCTCGTACTGCAGGACTCGCCATTCCCTTCAGCATAACAATAGGGCCTAAAGTAGGCGTAAGGAACTTATAGCTGATGATATTCTTCCTCTCTTTAGTGTTCATCTTTGCAGGGACCTGATGACTGGAATCAAGGGTAATATATGCACCTGAAAATGAATAAACATGTATGTTAAAATATGATAATGCAATGCAAAGGGCAATGTGATCAGGTAATCAGGTGTCTGTGCTGAACTGTGAACGGTGTCAGTGTAGCTCTGAGACTAATATAGAACCATAGATAAGAACCATCTGAATACAATAGGATGAAACTTCCTTTCTGTGCAATGATGATAGAAAACCGGGTATGTAGGAGGTCATGGTTACCTGCAAACCTGTAAACAACCCGCCCTTCTCACATGTGGGTACTAGGATGTTCAGTATCCCGGGCTCTCAGGTCGAGAAATGATGATACGTTCACCATTTCTGGTTTGGCATCATCATCAATCGAGAAGGCCTCAACTGATTCTCCAAAACAAAAAGGTCCTCAGCTTCTGGCACTGAGGTCGAGAAGCAATAGTACATTCATCCCTCAGGGTACAGTACTATCGCCAATCAAGGAGTGCCTCCGCTGATTCTCTTTCAAAAAGGGATGTCCTATAGCAAGTTCCCAGCACTGGGTCCTCGGATCGAGAATGTGCAATGGGTTTGCCACGGAATGTGGTCTGCCACTGTCACAACTCGGGAGGAGTGCCGCAACTGAGTCCTCGGGAATGGTCACCAGAGTCGACAGTTCCTCAAGAGAATAACCACTGGCCTGCATAACATGCAGTAGCAGAAAGCTCCTGATAGAACCTCGTCTGGTTGTGGGTCTCATGAACAACAATACGTGGTCACCACCACGCAAGCGTCATGACTATCCACTCTAATACCTATGTATGTACTCAAGCCTTGGTAGTGAGCTTATCTCTCAGAACACCCATCCCGCCAAACAGACAAAACAGCGCAACACAATATAATATATGATATGTAATGCTAAAATGCGGTAAATACAGTAAAATAAATAAACAGCAACATATAGCACAACAGTAAACACCCAATGAAAGAAAAGCAGACAAGCGCTAGGATTGACTTGCTAAGGAAACCAGAGATTCTGGGTTTGTCCCCAGCAGAGTCGCCAGCTGTCGCTCCCGGGATTTTCATCCAAGTACAAACGCGAAAGTGGCACCGAACAGAGTCGCCAGCAATGTGTATTCATCCCAAGAGAGGGAAAGGAAACACCGCATAAACCTGAAGGAAGGGAAAGAGCATGGTCTTGCGACCAAGAGAACTGGATTCGGGAGTCGGTTACGCGAGAGGAAGGTATTAGCACCCCTTCGCGTCCATCGTACCCGATGGGATCCACGCTTGCTGCTTCAATCAAAGGGTGTAAGAAAAGAATACTGGAAAAGGAACTGAAAGAAAGAAAGAGAAAGAGAAACAAATGTAGGGAAAATAAAAGAAGTGCTCGCATGGGCCCTACCCCACTGCCTACGTATCTCATTGGGAGCATGAGAATCAGAGCGACGTAGTTCCCCTCACTAGGGACGAATTGTTTGTGTTTTTTAGAGAACGGCTTACGTTCTAGCTCAGGTGTTGCAGGCTCGCTGGTCCGAGTGCGTTACCGTCTTGCAAGAGAACGAGTAGAAGCGCGTTCGTGCGTTGAGAATGAATGAGATGAGAAAAGAATTCCCGAAGGAAAGACGTTATTGTTTGTTTTTGTCTTTTAAGAGTTTTTTCATTTGTTTGCATATGATAGTGTATCTGAATCTTAGTCATTGGAATGTGTACCTTCTCACATTCCAAGATGGAATGGGTAAGAAAGCACACTAGGAGTGAAGAAGACCCTCACACTTAGTTCCAATTATCAAGGTTCAAACACACTAGCATACTTGTGTTTATTAAGTGTTTTTGTTAATTAAGAAATGAAGAAGTGTTTTTTATTATTTGCACCTTCAACAAGTATTGCATTTAAGTCCCTCATACAAGATCAAATGTTTAACACATTGACCCAAGATGGGCTATATGCTACACATTCTAAGATTACAAGAGAAGACCCCTTATAATCTTTTCTTTATATGAAAGGCCTAAATGCAATAAATGCCTACCTTTATTATATGTTTTGAATTTTCTTTGAGATGAGAAAAGAGACTCAAGAGAGGAGAAAAGGTAAAACCTATATGGACTAAGACTCAATCCTAATTGAAGATTAAAGGGAGTGATCCTAAAGGTTTGTGAGGTTTCAACCTAAAGTCTAAAGAAAGAAAGAATTAAACAATTCACTTCTAAAGTAGAAGATGAATTGTAACTCACAAGGGGAAAGTGATGAGTTATTAAAAGAAAGCACATAAGTGCTTAACAAAACACAAAATGGAATTGTAAAAGAGAAAGGATAGAAGTTGAATGTGGATTCCTTATCCACACTCAATTGAAACTTACCAAAGCCCCTACATGGTTAGTAAACATGTATAAGAAGTATGAGAAGTAAAAGAACATGTAATGCATCCTAAAACTCCAAAGAATTAAATGAGAAAACAAATCCTAGAGCCACAACCAGAATGGGCATCATATGGACAACAAGTGAATATCATCATACAATTGCAAGTGAATAAGCAAAAATCATCACCCATTAGCATTTAAACATGTTACAAGAAGAAGGGGTAGATGAAAGATGGAAAGAAATGAAGAGGACATGCATAAATGGAGCATGTAAATCAACAACCAGAATTGAAACTAAATGGAAAATGGTTTATAAACATCTCAAAAGTATTTATGAATCAACTTCAAGACATTCAAGAAGTAATATAAGAAGAATTGAAATGAAAGTTCAAAAAGAAAGTGCAAACAATACATGTTAATGATGCACAAAGTTCAAATTGAAATGAACATGTAAAGATGACCTATAATGTATATCAAAGACCTATAATATCATGTGAATGGCTCATAACATATGCAAATGCTCATACAAATATGCACAAAAGCATTCATGTAAACATGCACTAAAGTTGTAATGACATGCCATGGATTATACTTCCAATGTAATGCATCAAACAAAGACCAAATGGATTCATGAAAATTATGCCAGCATATTATTGGAATGCCTAGGTCAGAAATGCATCATACATCAAGATAGCATGTAAAAATTCAGAGCAAAATGACTTCAAACAAAGCAATTAGGTCAAATTGAAACATCATGCAAAGTGGTGCAAATATAGGCATCAAAACATGTAATAAAGTGACCTAAAAAATCAAACAAAAATCATCTAACATGCTTCAATGTATTAGTGAATCAATGCAAAAAGAATCATGTCAAAACAGTTGGTAATGAGCAAGAACAAAATTAAACAAATTCATGTATCATGCTTAGAATGCATCTAAATGGAAATTCAAAGAAAATTATGGACCAGGGGTAAAAAGGTCATAAAATCAAGAAATAAAATCATGAAAAATTTCCTAAATGTTTTAATGATGCTCATGAATTTTTGTGGAATTTTATGATGATGTTTGATATTTTTAAAAATTAAAAAGTAAACGTGCATAAAATGAAGAAAATAAAAGGAAATAAAAAACAAGAGTGGGGTGCAAATATAGTAAACCAACAGTTCAAAGTGTTTGGGCCTTTTAACAAGGAGGTGCGAAAAGCAAAGGTTTCAGGGTCCATTTGCGCGTGGAACACAATAGCAAACGTGCACTTTCAGTCAAATAAAGTCAAACAATGATCACCATCGGATTGGGTCAGGTCAACAAACGAGTCAAAGTAAGCAAGATCAATGCACACACGTGAGGGAACACAATTACTAACATGCACTGCGCCACATTTTGTTTAAGTGAAATCAGAGATGGAGCACGTGAGGTGCACACCTTTTTTAATGCGTTGGCCAATCCTACACCACACGATGCAAGTAAATCCACGGTCACGATTAAAACTGCAAACCAAACCCTAACACATGATCACCGGCCGGAGAGGGACCTCCGGTCACCTTCTCCGGCCACGCACCACCGTCTGCAACTCTCACATGCTTTCCAGAAAAACACAATGCATACATCAATTGAAAGCTAAACTCATGTACATTATGAATATGCTAATGAAAATCACCAAACACATACGCACAGCAAGAACAGAGTCAATCAAATTAAGCCCTAGGTATAGAACTATGCCTCTAAGAAGCCTATCAACTAGCCAGGACGCACACGACCTCTATTAGGCCACAAACATCACAAAAACAAGCTGGATCCAGTAAAATAAATTTGAGGAAGAGAACCTGAAAATATGATGAACTTTGGATCCACCAGAATACCAGAGATCCTATCTTCTTCTTCTCCCTTGGAGCTTCACAAACCAAGCAAAATAAATGCTGTTTGAGCTTGATATCTTGAGACCAGTGAGGGATTCAAAAACTTGATGAAGTACACTTGAAGAATTCGTGTGGATTATGCTGGTTCTTACTTCAATCATGCGCCATTAATGATGATGGAGATGAAGTAGAGGAAGGTGATAACAGAATCGTGCACACAGAGAAAGGGTTTGGAGAGAGCACTTGAATTGTTTTTGGAGAGAAAAGTGAGAAATGAAAATCCTCCCTCAAAATGTGAAGAGTATTGGAATTTATATGTTGAGTTTAGCTATGGTTTAGTGAGTGAATTAACTGAGTCACCCTTGGGTTAAGTGAGTCCACCCTAACTAACTGAGCCAAGTTAGTTAGGGGACGAGTTGGTTATGGCTGGGTTATGGTGAGGATGATGTTTAGAGTGTTATGGTGAGGATGAGATTATGCAGTGTAGCAGCAAGCTTGCTGGACAAGTTTGGGTTCTTTCCCTTTTCATGTATGAAGCAACATGGATAGCACGTGCTGCTCAAGTTTGTAAGGGGATGTTGGTTTAAATGGGGAAAAGAATAAAGAGTGCTCATGTGAATTCTGAAACAACCACCACAGCCATGGTTCATTTTCTGGTTTTATGACAGCTTGGAATCAATGCCATCATAGTGATTGGATGATGAAACTCTCCCTAATCCCTGAATGATTTAGTGTGTTTTTGGGTTCATTCGAAAGAGGAAATATAATGCTACATATTTGGTGTGAAAAATGAATTGAAATAAGACATGGAAGAGGTTGAAAAATGACTTAGAACATTAAGGTTTGGGGCTGGTATAAGGGTGAGGCAGTGAGGTTGGCTGGCAAGGCATGTTGGCATGGGATTTTCAGCATAATCACCATGACTTTGGACCCATATATCGCCTCTATAACTTGATCAAATGGAATTTTGTCCAACATGAACATTGAAGCTGACACTACAAGGAACATCTTTGATGTTGAAAAGTTTCTCATTTGGAGCCTCTAACTATGAGAAAAGTGAGTGTACTTCTGGCCCACCACATGCTTGTGAAAATGACTGCGCGCGAGCTTGGCCAAACTTGGTCATGACATGGTTTTTGGCCTACTTTCTTCCAACTTTGATCAATCATATCTCCCTCATTTTTTATCCAATGGAAATGTTCTACCCATGGATTTGAAGCTTAAAGCAAGACCTTTCATTGAGGCAGAGTGGATTTTTCATTTGGTGCTCCAAATTTGAATGGCCTTGGTTCAAACTCTGATGCAAAATGTCCAAAACTTGCTATTTTTAGTAACCCTACTTCATCCAAAAATGGCAACTTTTTACATCTTGATTTTTTCATGATTCCTTTGGAGTTTCTTGACCAAATTTTGCACATTGGACACATATAACATGAATTTCATGATTTTGGGCTCAAAAAGTCAAGAGTTGACTTTTTCCTCTGATTATTTGACTTTGCCCCAATTTCTCTGATTCTTGATCTTTCTTCCAATTGAACCACTTCTAAAACCAATTGAGATGCAATTTTCCACATACATACACTTAAGGACATATGGAATACCATGACATCAAGTTTTGTTCAAAAAATCAAAGATTCCCTGATTTAATGGGAAACCCTAGTTTTGGTGCCCACCTCCTAGGAGAAAAAATGTGCAGTCTTCCATTTCAAATTCCTTAGAGTATGTTGTGTACCTTCTTAAAGGATGATGATATATGCCCTTTGAGGATGATTTTGGATCAATGAGCTATATCTTTTGAGGGTTTTCCTTCAATTTTTGGACTTCTTGCATAGTGTAGGTTGTAATGCTTCAATCTCCTATTGTATCTCTTATCCTTGAGGTTGTGGATGATCAATTGAGATGGTATGAGACATGAAAGACCTCTTGGCTTGCCTTGAGGGCACTTGATTGACCTTTTGTGCTTTGAATGATTCCTTGATTGTCCATCTCCCACCTGATCACATGCCCTGATGGTAAGGAGGATGCCATGCTTCATTTTTCTATGTTAAATGCAATGCAATGTTAATGAGGTGGATATGATATGATAAATGATAATGCCATGCTATGATGACAAAGAGGGAGAGCAAATTTTGGGGTATTACAATGAGGGCTACAAATCTAGCTTTGAATGGGGAAAAATGGCCTTGTGGTTTAGGAGTTATGATCCTCCAAAGTTGGTACCCTAGCCACTTTGTTCCATAACTTAGAAAAATTTCTAAGTTTTTATGGTTACCCCTTTTACAAGTTATCCCACTTTTCTTGATTTTTCTTGATGAATGTTGATTCAAATCACACATTAACATCATTTTTGGGTTAAGGAACCATAATTGTGAAAAATCTCAAAAAGTCAAAGTTGACTTTTGTGCACAGTTGACTTTTTGTCAGATGAATTCCAAACTGTGCGATTCTCTATGAAATCAAGTCCTTGACCTAAATCAAACTTGATGGATTCATTTCATAGGTGTTATAGGGTGTATTGAATCATGTCTTAGGGTTTGGGAACATGTCCTGGTCAAAAGTCAAAGGCACAATTGACTTTTCTCGCGAAACCCTAATTGTGGTTCTGATGAACTTGAAACTTGTTGCTCAAGCTTCTTGGATCAATCCATTATTGCAAATGGATCAAAGTGGTGTATTAGAGACCCTCAAATCCTCATTTGAGGTCTTGGCTCATGTTTTGTCCCAAAAGTCAACTTAGGGGTGAATTAGGTCAAGAAACCCTAATTCCTGATTTTTTATGAATGCATCCCCTGAGGCAAAATTGACTTGATGATTGGGTTCATGATGTCCCTTGGAGCATCATAGGTTATGCTTTGAAGCATTGGCTCATGCCCAGAGGAAAGTTTCCATCTGGAGGCCCTGGTCCACCAAAACCCTAATTTGGTGACACTGTTGATTTTGAGGCTTGATCCACTCATAATGCTGCAACCTTGTGCTTGATTCTTGCTGTGGGAGTCCTCTCATTAGGGATGTTTGAGAGGCTAGACAAGTTGAAGATCATGTTATTCCTTGATTGATCCTTTGTCTAAGCACTCAGAGAGGGCTTGAAACCATAATTCTGATTGTAGTGAAGGCTCGCCCATCCTTGGGGAGACTAATGAGGCATGATGGTCTATCTATATTGTGATGATGATTTGCACAATGATGGGAAATCTTAGTGGTCAAAATTTGGGGTATGACAGGTTCCAATGATCTGGACAGCTTCCTTAGGTGCCAAGGAGTGTGTTTGAATGCTTGGAGTGGATTGAAGCCTCAACTGCAACTCTGTCAAGAACTTGAGCAATTGGATGGTGATTTTGTGAATTTGATGTTCCAGATGTGATTTTGTGTTATGAATCACTCATATATGATGTTTATGGGGTGTGTGTGTGTGATTGGGTTGGTTGGAATCACTCTCAATCTCAAAACCCGATAGTACTTGAGTTAGAAGGCAAAATTGGAGTGAAAGGGAGATTTTGAGGAAAGCATCAGTTTGGGTGCTTTGGTGTACTCAAACTGATCACAAATGAGCTTTATTTATAGTGTTTCACGTTTGTTTTGGCAGCAATAGTGTGTGGCAACTGCAGCAGGTTTGTGGCTAATGTGGATCAAATGGAATCTCAAGTCTCCTCTAGCCATTGACTTGAGGTTAGAGCACAGGCCTATGGTATTTTGGTTTAGATATAATGCTTGACTCATTCAGTTAAGTTTGCCTCAATTCATACCACCTTGATGCATCCATTGAAACAAAATTGGAGTCTTGGCACTTTTTAGCCTTTTTAGGATGATATATCTACATGTAGATCCTTGGACTTGGGAGGCTTGGGGATCAGATTATTCCCCTTGGATTTTATCCTCTGATGTGTCCAAATGGATGACAAGGCTTGGAGTTGTCCAAATTTGCCAAATCGAGCAAAACACCAAATTCTGCCTTATACAAGACAGTTGGAAATGGTGATTTTGAGGGGATCATATCTCCCTGCTCAGGTTGAGTTATGGGAGGATCTTGTACTTTTTAAATAGCCCTCATATGATACAATCCATGTGTGATCATAGTTTGTCTTGAAACTATTTGTATCCCATTGAAAAATCCTCATAAACATTGGTGTTCAAAGTTGATAACTTGGGCAGATTTTCACTAAATGTTGAAAAAGTGTCATTTTCTTCATTTTTGTCATTTTGATCACTCCATAACTTAAAATCCATGAAGAATTGGAGTTTGAGGTAGTTGAAGCTTTTTTAGAATGTAGGAAGATCTAAAAATCAGGCTTTGAATCACCCAAAATGGCTGCTTGGATCACAAGTTATGATCCTTGGAAGTTGGTACCAAAATCATTCAAACTTAATAAATAACTTAGAAAAAATTTCAATTTTTCAAGGTTACCCTTTTACAAGTTATCATGATTTCTTGATCAAATCTTGTTCAAATGACATTACAAGTCACATTTTATGAAAATATGAATCATAAGGATCATTTTTGCCAAAAAAAAGTCATATTTTGACTTTTTGCTCCGGAGCGGTTCGGCGCGTAAAACCCTAATTCTCGACTTTTGAGGAATGCATCCTATGAGGGTAATTTAACTTTGAAAATGGATCCCTAGGGTTATTTTGAGCATATTTAGTCACATGTTGGAGTCTTGGCTCGTTCTCTTGTGAAAATTTCACTCTGGAGGTCCCGGTTGTCCAAAATCCTAATTCGGCGACATCGGGTGTTTCGAGGCTCAAAACACTTGGGATGTCACAACTTTGTGCTTGATTCTTGATGTGGGATTTCCCTTGATCCTTTTTGGATGTTTTAAGAGGTTAGACAAGTTGAAGATCATGTCATTCCTTGATTGATCCTTTGTCTAAGTACTTTGAGAGGGCTCAAACCCTAATTCTTGGTTGTAGTGAAAGCTCAACTATCTTTGAGGAGATTGATGAGGCATGAAGGTACATCCATATTGTGTTAACAATTTGCACAATGATGGGAAATCTTGGTGGTCAAAATTTGGGGTATGACAGATGCCCCTATTTAATTTTCTTGGACCCGAAGGTATGAATGGCGAAGGTATCAGGCATTCAGGGTGCAAGAGGATTAAATATCGGAATACCTGAAATTTAGACTGTGGTTATGAATGGCAATTCGCTCATCCATCTTCTTTTACTAAGTAATGATACTCATAAAAGGGTAAAACTTCCCCTCGATCCTGGTCTTCAGCCAAGGAACTGGTCTTATTTTCTGATATAAACTTCCCCTCGATCCTGGTCTTCAGCCAAGGAATTGGTCTCAGTTTCTGATATAAACTTCCCCTCAATCCTGGTCTTCAGCCAAGGAACTGGTCTCAGTTTCTTCTTGTCAAGTTCCTTCTTTGACAAGGGATGCTATGTGTAGTGGTTTTCATCAAAATTTTCACCAAGTTTTTACTGGGGAGATGCCATTTGATGGGAAAAAAATTTGAGGTCAGACTAGCTGGGGACACCCATTCGTCTGAGTTGTAGAGGTGTGTAAACTTCTCTGTTGGAGATGCCATTTGTTGACTCTACTGGGGAAAACGAGTCTCTAGAGAGACTGTTTTCTGCTTGGGGATATTACATCATACTTTTCTTCGAGATCTTCTCGGGGAAATGCCATGTGATGTAATACAATTTTGAGGTGCTGATGACTTCATTAACATTGATTTTCTTGGGAGAAAAACCAATGTGTTGTTGAGAGTCTTTAGTTGCAAGGCTTTCTCTAGGGATTTTCCTTAATCCGGGAAAACGAAGATATCATCTTCAATGGTGAAGAGTGACGTTTGTCGAATGCCTTCTTGCCTTTCAGAGGTTCAAGTTATCAAAGTGGTCGAGGACCGTCTCCAATCCAGAAATAAACTGGGGAGAGAGATTGTTCAGACAAAACATTTCCTGACGGAGAAAGAACTGACAAATCGATTGATAAGAGGACTTTTATCACTTGGGAGATGAATATGACCAGAGTGATAGTAATGAAATATGAATATGAATATGAATCAATAATGCATGATGTATGTATGTTTATGCTGACAATAACTGATGCGACATATAGACTGGTAGATGAACACGATTGGATACTCGGCCACGGCGGGGAATGAAAAGTATCATTGGTTCAAAATAGCAATCTTGTCTTGCTTAGGAAAGGCGGTCCCCGTGGAAAGGAAGAATTGCTCAATCGGTCTTAAGAGGTATGAACTCTGTCGGGGATGTCAGATGAAACATGGTCTCTGACACAGTTGATCCTTCATTCAGGCGTACTGGTTTAGAAGGAGTACTTTGATTATGCACTTTGAGGTTCAACCACCTTCGGAGAAGCGATCGATGTTCTTTCGATGTTCAACAGTCAAAAGAATTGCCATCTTTATTTTAGAAGCAGAAAAATTTTGACAAGTAAATTCATTTTTTGTTTTATTTCAAGAATCTTTGATCATGTTAAAAATGTCATTCTGTAAAGATAAAACAAATCAGAATTGCAAACAAAAGCACTAGGGCTCAAATTTTATTGATAGGATGGAAATCAGCCAAACGCGTGATCCCATAGAGCATTACAAAGTTTAGAAAATTGTAATTTAAGGGAAAAAGGCTACATTGAAACATAACGACCGTTATCCTTCTACCAATTTTGAATTCTGGACATCCTGAGCTTCTGTCGAAGATGACCTTGACTGGAAGTTCTCCTAATGGATGGCGCTACTGCTGAGGAGTTGAACTGATCAGATGTAGTTACTTGCCATGAATCCCTAATTTTTGTCTGGATTGTACTTTGAGATTTCCAATCCATCGGGATGATTTTTGCTTATGTCTCTAATTTTTTCCTGGACCGCCCTTTCGGGTTTTCAATCCACCGAGACCTTTTTTTTTATTTAGGCGAAGTATTTCTTGACTACTTCAACATTCGTGGGGTAGGCAAACTCCTCTCCATCCATAGTTGCAAGTTTTAAGGCACCGCCTGAGAAGGCATTCTTGACCACGTAGGGGCCGTCATAATTCGGAGTCCATTTGCTTCGGGAATCAGTGAGGAATGATTGTATCTTTTTTAGCACAAGGTCTCATTTCCTGAAGACACGGGGTCGGACCTTTTTGTCAAATGTTTTCTTCATTCTTTGTTGATACAACTGACCATGACATAGAGCCGTTATTCGCTTTTCTTCTATTAGGTTCAGTTCATCGTGTCGGCTTTTACACCATTCAGCTTCTGTTAGCTTAGCTTCCATCAATACCCTGATCGATGGGATCTCTACTTCTATGGGAAGCACTGCTTCCATGCCATATACTAGAGAGAAAGGGGTTGCCCCTGTTGAAGTGCGGACAGATGTGCGATAACCGTGAAGAACAAAGGGTAGCATCTCGTGCCAGTCTTTGTAGGTTACAACCATCTTTTGAACAATTTTCTTGATGTTCTTGTTAGCCACTTCTACCGCTCCGTTCATCTTGGATCGGTAGGGAGATGAGTTATGGTGTATGATCTTGAACTCAGCGCACAACTCTTTCATCCTCTTATTGTTCAATTTGGATCCATTATCCGTAATGATCTGGCTTGGAACACCATAACGGCAGATGAGATTATTTTTGATAAAGCGTACCACCACTTTTCGGGTTACATTGGCATATGACGCTGCTTTGACCCACATGGTGAAGTAGTCAATGGCTACCAGGATGAACCGATGTCAATTTGAAGCCTTGGGTTCAATCATGCTGATCATGTCGATTCCCCATATAGAAAAAGGCCATGGGGAAGAGAGAACTTTAAGATACATTGGTGGTACATGGATTTTGTCAGTGTATATTTGACACTTGTGACACCTCCTCATGTACTTGTAGCAATCGGATTCCATGGTCAACCAATAGTATCCTGCTCTCATAATTTTTCTCGCCATTGTGTGTCTGTTGGCATGAGTGCCAAAGGATCCTTCGTGAATTTCTTTTATCAGCATGTTTGCTTCTGGTCTGTCTACGCATCGGAGCAAGACCATGTCAAAGTTTCTCTTATAAAGGTTATCATCGCTTAGGAAGAAGTTACCAGCCAGTCTTCTGATGGTCTTCCTGTCTTTTTGGGATGCCCCAGGTGGGTACTCTTGTTCCTGAAGGAAGCACTTGATATCGTGATACAATGGTTTGTCATCTATGACTGCTTCGATCGCGAAGATGTAAGCGGGCCTTTCAAGGCACATTATGTCAATCTTAGGTACATCGTTCCATTGACCTACACTAATCATGGAAGAGAGAGTGGCTAGTGCGCCAGCCATGTGATTTTCTTCTCGAGGGATATGATGAAACTCGATTCTGTTGAAGAAGGGTAACAACCTTCTCGCGTAATCTTTGTAAGGGATCAATCATGATTGGTATATGTTCCAATATCCTTTGATCTGATTGATAACCAGGGCTGAGTCTCCATACACATCCAAGTTCTTAATTCTCAAATCAATTGCTTCTTCGAGACCCATGTGTTAGGTGCGGATTTGACCTAAAAATGAACTATCTTTCCTTGTACTTTTTCCACTCTTTTCTCATGTTTTCATTGGTCTTGCTAATGATTGTGTTATTCTTCTAACATTGAGAGTATACCTTTGGTGCTTGTAATATGTGTGCTATTGTGCAGGAAAAGGCACTAATTGATCAAAGTTGTAAGACACAAGAAAAGATCCAAGTTGCCAAAGAAATGAGGAATGCATCAGTACTTTCGCTTTGCGAATTGCTAGCGAAGGTTCGCTTTGCGAACTCTAGTGAGGTCTCTAGCGAATGGTCCCAGATTCTGGTAGGGGCAAAAGGCACTAAAGTTCGTTTTGCAAACGGGAAAGCGAGTGTTCGCTTTGCGAGTGATCCTTCGCATTACGAACTCACGAGAATTTCTGGGGCAGTTTAACTATTCAGAGGCACCTGTGGTGCCTAAATTTGACATTCGCTGTGCGAATGAATGGTTCGCTTTGTGAACTATGAAATTTCTGATTACATTATAAATAGAACTTTCACACTTTTTAGATTAAGTTTTTTGGATATTTGATACAACTTGTAATTAAAGATCAAAACTTGATATTTCTTCATTCCAAGGGAGAAAAGGTAGGATCTTTGATCTCTTGTTGGATGAGGATGTAATCTTTTGATACCTATTGTATTTCATCTAATGTATGTTTGCGAATATGTTTTGATTCTCTATTGTTGTTGTCTTTGATTGATTATTTGTGGTCTTGACAAAACCTTTACAAATCCTTGATCTTAGATTTTCATCTATCAAAGAACCAAACTTTTGACATGGTTTTGTGAATTGATATTCATTGTATCTTTTGTTGTATTGTGTTGATTAAGTAGCATGGATAGCATGAGTAAGATCGATACGGTATTGCGAGGATGCGTGATAATAGTGATGAAGAACGGTATTCCCATTCATTTGGCAAATTAGTTGAATACATGTAAAAAAGGGTTAAATGTATGTACATATTCTGATCGTTAGCATTTTATATGAAGCAGTCATTTATCTGATGTGGGTGTCATCTTTGTTTACCTGCTTATCTTTGATTTGAACCGCTATAGACATATACTCTTCAGATCTGGATCTAAGATGATTATCTGTTTTATTCTGAACTCTAGAAATACATTTAGGCTTAACACTTGCGTAAGTATCAGCTCTTAATGCTCTGTGTTGGTTTTTGTTGCTTGAGACATCACCAATGAGGCAATAGGGCCGATCTCTCGATGTTGCGTTAGGCATAACCTCTGTTGTGGGTGATACGTGAGGATATTAGGCGAATGATTGATTTATGTATAATATGATTAGAAGAATGCATGTGTTATCAATTGATGAGATCCAATTCCAACAAGGCTCCGTTTATAATTCAGTCTTTATTTTATATTTTCCGTCTTTACATTTTCTGCATTTTACTTTGGTTCCTTCTTAAAACCAAAACTTTTGAACCATGAGCTTAGAAACATAGAAACCGTCGAATGGCATTCTTTCCCTCGCACTGATCCCTGTGGATACGAAAAAACTGGGTTACTTATATATTTTTGCTTGCTGTTATTCTAGCTTCAACAAAATGGCACCGTTGTCGGGGATTGGTGTTTAGATATTGAATCGCATCGCGATAGTTTCTATATTTTTGAGCTTTGTACATTTGTTTATATTATATGTATTTGTTTTCTTTTATGTTTTCTCTAGTGTGATCAGGAATGATGAGAACTCATTCTAGATTGGTTGCTATTTGTATAAAAGTATTCAATAAAGCTTCGACCGAGTCTGGATGTTAAGCTTTGAAAGTATGCGAGGTAAATTGTACCGCTTCATAGAATGTTAAAATGATTTAAGAATTTTGTGCTTTGTGAAAATGTGTATTTTTGTTTCATTTTGCAACTTGTTTGAATGCTTGTTTCACTTAGGTCCAAAAGCCACAAATTGTGAGAAACCTCCATTGTTTACTAAATGCTTGGATGACTGATAACTTTGTTTAATTCATTTGATTCATGCTTTATCTTTTGATTATTGTGATTTTGTGGAAGCATTAAAAATGATCAAGGCATGTGTTTATATTGAGCACAACCGTATCCAAAAGTACCTTACCCGTGAGCAGTGAGTATTCGTTAGCCCTTTGAGCCTAAACATTTTAAATCTCATTTTAGTGATGAACTTTGTGTTGTACATAATTTGAAAGTGTAGTTCATCATTGAATTTTGTGAGGTTCTAAAAATTTCTTCTTGAACCTTTGAACATTGCTTTAATTTTATTTCCTTGCCTTAAAAAGCAAGGAGCATTCACTTGAGGTTTGGTTGAATTCAAGTTGGGGAGAATGAAAAAGAAGATTGGTAGGATGCTAAAACTTTTGAAAAAGTTCAAACAAGCATGAAAAGAAAAAGTGTTAATATGAATGTGAAAAACAAAAGAAATTGAATGCTTGTTTGAATGAGAAAAATAGAGAATGAAATAATTGTGCATAAGGAAATTTGAGAAGGTTGGTGATAAAGGAATGAAAATGGTGAATGGAGTTGTGATGTGTAAATACCATGTATAGTGAATGTTTCTTTTTTGCATCAGCAATTTCGATTCAATGGCCTTTAGAAATGTCCCTTTGTTGTGAACCCGACCAAGTACAACCTTTAAAGCCCTTAGTGATCTTTTTGCTTCCATATTTTCATTTTGGATTGTTAGATGTTGTATGAATTGAAATGCTATTAGCATTGTTGTCAGGTGAGTGAAATTTCCCCGCGGATGCAAACGCGTTAATTTCTTCATTCTTATTTTTGAAGAGGAGTGTTAGAGTGATTCAAGTATGAAAATTTTTTAGTTGTTCTTTGAACCATTTTTTATATTTGTTTAAGAACTTAATTCTTTGTCGTTGTTCGATTCTATTGAGTGGTGAACGTTGCTTGTGTGCATTTTCATGCTTGACTTTGGTTGAATTAAACGCTTGAGAAAATCCTCTTGTTTTAATGAGGGGCATACTTTTCTTGAGGACAAGCAAAAATCTAGTTGGGGAGAGTTGTTAGGTGCGGATTTGACCTAAAAATGAACTATCTTTCCTTGCACTATTTCCACTCTTTTCTCATGTTTTCATTGGTTTTGCTAATGATTGTTGTTATTCTTCTAACATTGAGAATATACCTTTGGTGCTTGTAATATGTGTGCTAATGTGCAGGAAAAGGCACTAATTGATCAAAGTTGTAAGACACAAGAATTGATCCAAGTTGCCAAAGAAATGAGGAATGCATCACTACATTCGCTTTGCGAATTGCTAGCGAAGGTTCGCTTTGCAAACTCTGGTGAGGTCTCTAGCGAATGGTCCCAGATTTTAACAGGGGCAAATGGCACTAAAGTTTGATTTGCAAACGGGAAAGCGAGTGATCCTTCGCATTGCGAACTCACGAGAATTTCTGGGGCGGTTTAACTATTCAGAGGCACCTGAGGTGCCTAAATTTGACATTCGATGTGCGAATGAATGGTTCGCTTTGCGAACTGTGAAATTTCTGATTACATTATAAATAGAACTTTCACACTTTTTAGATTAAGTTTTTTGGATATTTGATACAACTTGTAATTAAAGATCAGAACTTGATATTTCTTCATTCCAAGGGAGAAAAGGTAGGATCTTTGATCTCTTGTTGGATGAGGATGTAATCTTTTGATACCTATTGTATTTCATCTAATGTATGTTTGCGAATATGTTTTGATTCTCTATTGTTGTTGTCTTTGATTGATTATTTGTGGTCTTGACAAAAACTTTACAAATCCTTGATCTTAGATTTTCATCTATCAAAGAACCAAACTTTTGACATGGTTTTGTAAATTGATATTCATTGTATCTTTTGTTGTATTGTGTTGATTAAGTAGCATGTCTAGCATGAGTAGGATCGATACGGTATTGTGAGGATGCGTGATAATAGTGATGAAGAACGGTATTCCCATTCATTTGGAAAATTATTTGAATACTTGTAAAAAATGGTTAAACGTATGTACGTATTCTGATCGTTAGCATTTTATATGAAGCAGTCATTTATCTGATGTGGGTGTCATCTTTGTTTACCTGTTTATCTTTGATTTGAACCGCTATAGACATATACTCTTCAGATCTGGATCTAAGATGATTATTTGTTTTGTTCTGAACTCTAGAAATAGATTTAGGCTTAACACTTGCGTAAGTATCAGCTCTTAATGCTCTGTGTTGGTTTTTGTTACGTGAGACATCACTAATGAGGCAATACGGCCGATCTCTCGATGTTGCGTTAGACATAACCTCTGTCGTGGGTATTACGTGAGGATATTAGGTGAATGATTGATTTATGTATAATATGATTAGAAGAATGCATGTGTTATCAATTGATGAGATCTAATTCCAACAAGGCTCCGTTTATAATTCAGTCTTTATTTTATATTTTTCGTCTTTAGATTTTCTGCATTTTACTTTGGTTCCTTCTTAAAACCAAAACTTTTGAACCATGAGCTTAGAAACATAGAAACCGTCGAATGGCATTCTTTCCCTTGCACTGATCCCTGTGGATACCAAAAAACTGGGTTACTTATATATTTTTCCTTGTTGTTATTCTAGCTTCAACACCATGATACAAGCTTCGTATTCGGCCTCGTTGTTAGTGCACTTGAATGTTAGTCGGGCGGTGAAAGGAATATGGGTACCCTGAGGTGTTATGATGATTGCCCCAATTCTGTTTCCATAATTGTTGACAGCTCCGTCAAAGATTAATCCCCATTGGGAACCTGGTTCTGGCCCTTCACTGGGTAGCGGTTCATCGCAATCTTTCATTTTTAAGTACATGACATCTTCCTCTGGGAAGTCAAATCCGACTGCTTCTTGATCATCAATTAGTTGATGAGCCAAATGATCGGCAAAAATACTTCCTTTGACAGCTTTCTGAGCATGGTACTCGATGTCGTATTCTGATAACAACATCTGCCAACGGGGCAATCCTTCCTGTGAGAGTAGGTTTTTCAAAGACGTACTTGATCGGATCCATTTCGAAGATTAACCAAGTAGTGTGGCAAATCATGTACTGGCGAAGACGTTTGGCTACCCAAGCCAGAGCACAGCAAGTTTTCTCAAGCACAGTATACCGAGTTTCACAGTCGGTAAACTTCTTGCTTAGATAATAGATGGCAGACTCTTTTCTTTTTATTTCGTCTTGTTGGCCAAGTACATAACCCATAGAGTCTTCCAAGACTGTTAGGTAGATGATCAACGGTGTTCCCTCCACTGGAGGTGACAGGATAGGTGGATTCAACAGATATTCCTTAGTACTGTCAAAGGATTTTTGGCAGTCTTCCGTCCATACGTAGTCCTGATTCTTTTTGAGTAATTTGAAGATTGGCGCGCACGTCGTAGTCATGAGGAATATAAATCTGGAAATGTAATTCAAACGTCCCAGGAATCCTCGGACTTGTTTTTCAGTCTTTGGAGAAGGCATTTCTTGTATGGCCTTGACCTTGTTAGGATCAACCTCAATTCCCTTTTGGCTGACGATGAACCCTAAAATTTTTCCTGAGCGGACACCGAACGTGCACTTGTTATGATTCAAGCAGAGTTTGTATTTTCTCAGACGCTCGAATAATTTTGACAAATGGGTCACATGCTCCTCTTCTGTTTTAGATTTGGCAATCATATCATCGACACACACTTCAATTTCTTTATGTATCATGTCGTGAAACAGAGTAGTCATGGCCCTTTGATAGGTCGCCCCGACGTTCTTCAAACTGAACGACATTACCTTGTAACAAAAGGTGCCCCATTGGGGTGATGAAGGAAGTTTTCTCCATGTCTTCCAGCGCCATTTTGATTTGATTATAGCCCGAGAATCCATCCATGAAGGAGAAGACTTTGAACTTTGCTGTACTGTCTACTAGCATGTCTATGTGTGGTAAGGGAAAGTCATCCTTTGGACTGGCTTTGTTCAGATTCCTATAATCTACACACATTCGGACTTTTCCGTCCTTTTTCGGGACTGGCGCTATGTTGGCCAACCATTGAGGATATTCTGAGGTGGCGATGAAACCTGCGTTAATCTGTTTCTGCACTTCCTCTTTGATTTTGATGGCCATGTCTGGATGAGTTCGTCTCAGCCTTTGTTTTACCGGTGGACATTCTGATTTCAACGGTAGATGATGTTCCACGATGTTGGTATCCAACTCTGGCATGTCCTGGTAGGACCAAGCAAACACATCTGGAAATTCTTTGAGAAATCTTATCAAGCTTTCTTTGACTATCGGACTGAGCAGTGCCCTAATCTTGACTTCTTTCCTCTCTTCTTGTGAACCCAAGTTGACCGTTTCCAATGGCTCTTTGTGAGGTTCAATGGACCTTTCCTCTTGTCTGAGTAATCGAGAGATCTCTTCTAGAATTTCTTCATCCTCTTCTTCTTCAGCTTCAAATACCGGGAATTCAAAGTTGGGAGAAGGCATTGGATCGTATGTTTCAACGGGGTTTAAAACAAGCAATCTGCATGACGTGATGATTTATTTTTTAGAAGAGATAAAGAGAAATGCAAGAGTGTGTGCAATGTATTTTCTGAAAAATGCTCGTTTTTATTTTTGAGTTGTTTTTAGGATTACCATTTTCTAAAAAAGTGAAAAGTGAAAACAGCAATAAATGCAGAAATTACATAATGACGTTTATTTATTTATGATTTTGTCGATTCTTGAAACTACAGCCCTATAAAACAAAACTCTGTCGCTTCGGGAAAAACGAAGAGGGACATTTACAGAAAGTGAGCCCTATAAAGATATTTGTTTCACCTGGGCAGGGTGAAAGGTTAAAACAAAGATGGCAATTACTTAGACTTATGGACGACTTTCGGAACATCGACAGCAACCCATTGGTGGCGAACTCCTCGGTGAATCACAAAGTCTGGTACCTTCTTTCTTGGTTTTTCCTCAGCAATGACACTGATTTCTGGCGGAGCAGGATCATTGGAGTCTTCCTCCCAGGCAGAATTATCGTAAACGAACTTTTTCGTTGTATCTTGCACAGTGTTTTCATTCTCAGGCGGATCTCCCCATCCAGTTGGCTGGATGTCTTCGAGCCTGATACGAGAGCATTCAGGAGCGGTGTACTTGACCAAGAAGTCGTACTTGCCACTCGGCTGTCCCAAGGTGTCCCATACTTCTGCAGGAGAAGAGGAGTCGTCCTTCTCGATGACGTTGACCTCAAGAAAAGCATAGTTGATGAACTCTTGTCCTGCGATCTTTGCAGATTCATCGTTGTGCTGGATATCTTTGGAATGGCCTGAGTAATAATCCCATGATTTGGTGGGGACATAGGTATTCTTTTCAATGATGCTCAGCTGGTATGTATCGTTGGGCTGACTCTTTTGCCCCAAGTCTTCTGGGTACGGCTGCCAGATAGGCAAGTCATCCAGGGGATCAAAATAGTCATAGTCGAAGTTGTCTTTCATCAGAGTGTCCTCTTCTAATGAGTTGGGCGGAGCACGGCATCCTTCCGGATCACAATCTCCGTACATCATCTTGACATCTGATCTTGGTATATATCTTGGACTTTGCGTGGGATAGAAAAATGGCGTATGCGTTTCTTCCTGAGACATATAACCGTCCTTGTTGAGATAGGACTTCCACTCTTCATCTGTATCGGAGGAGTCACCCTCATTGATGATGTGTACTTCTTGAGACACTGGGTGGAGAAAGCCTCCACTGTGGAAGACGTTCTGAATGGGATGAAAAATTTCATCGTTACTAGCAGTCTGGGTACAGGTTGAAGAGAAACCAAGACCTTTCTTTGTCTTGTGATCAGTAGGAATTACGAGTTGTCCCCGTCTTTTTGCGTTATTACTCTTGATCACTTCGAGAGCATCTTTGTATAAGGAAATCGACGTCCCTTTCTCTGATTGATTTTCATTGCTTACCGAGAGTGCTTGAAACTGGGTTCCAATGACCTCTTCTGGTTCTACATAGGAAAATGATGATAAGTTGCTTACGATTAAGGCCTGCTCTCCTTAGACTGTGACTAGCTTGTCATTCTTGACGAACTTCAGCTTCTGGTGAAGTGTCGAAGTGACTGCTCCAGCCTCGTGTATCCAAGGTCTTCCTAATAAACAACTGTATGTTGCCCGGATATCCATGACCTGGAAAGTGACTTGGAAAGTGTGAGGACCAATAGCGATGGGAAGGTCAACTTCGTCAATAACTTTTTTTCTGGATCCATCAAAGGCTTTGACGATGACCTCGCTGCCTCTCATCGGGGCTCCTTGAAATGATAGTCGCATCAGAGTAGATTTTGGCATAAAATCCAAAGCCGATCATGTATCTACCAGTACGTTGGCTAAAGCATCGTCCTGGCAGTTGACTGTAATGTTAAGCGCCATGTTGTGATTTTTGCCTTCTTCTGGAAGTTCTTCATCACTGAATCCTAAATTGTTGCAAGAAGTGATGTTGGAAATGATGTCGTCAAACTACCTTATCGTCACATCTTGTTCTACGAAAGCCTGCTCTAAGACTTTCTGCAGGGCTTCCCTGTGAGCTTAGGAACTGAGCAAGAGAGATAGCACAAAGATTCTTGAAGGAGTTTGCAACAGTTGGTCTACAATGTTGTACTCGCTTTTCTGGATGAGCTTCAACATCTCATCGTTGTTCTTTGAAAGGTCGGGATTATTGGATTGACCGACTGGTTGATTGGGAACTTCTGTTTGAGGTTCCTTTTCTTTGGTGGGTTCTCCAACTCCTCTGTTGACGATCCGGCCGCTCCGTGTTACCCGACTGATGTCGGCAATGTTTACGACGGAGGGTAATGGAGTTTCCTTTCCATTTTTTATTGTTGTTGGATAGCCTTATCAGATTTGTACGGTAGTGGTCCTGGCAGATAGATAACTACAGAGCCTTTTGATTTTTCTGACCATCGTAGCCGGCCTCAATTGGTTGAGGTTGAGAATCTTTCTACTATCAAGAGGGATTCTTGATTCATGGAGTATAGGGATTATGGCACATACGTCTTTGGCCATTTCATGATTAGAGATTAGGACAACGTCTTTGCTTTGATCAGGGAGATAGTCGGGTATCCCGTTGGTCGACCCAGAACTTGAACACGGTCGAATCTCTTTCCGGTTGAACTGACTTTGAAGAGCCGCTCGGTTGAGGTAGCATCCTTGGTTATTCTCTGAACAAACTCTACAAAGCTCGTAGTTATGAAGTGGCACCCGCCCATTCTCGCTTTGTATGCAGTGCAACTTCAGTAGATCTGTTTCCATTGAGTGGACATCCTGACTTTGATATCTAGTAGGATTCTCGTCAGTCATACTGATCTACTGTGTAGCTTCGTCCACGTATTTTGGGAGCCACCAGTGGTCCAACAAGTGTTGAAGTGTTCTTTGGACAAGTGCACATCCTTGGTCGTCTTCATGACATTGTTCACAGTTTTGATAATCATGTGAAGCCAGAAAGCCGAGCCTGACTTGCTTAGCGTGTAATTCTACCAGACTGGTATTCATCAAGCGAATATCAAAGATCTGAATCATATTGACCTGATTAATATTTCTATCACGGTAATCCTGAATCCATCCGAGATCCATTTGACGCTGGAGGGCCTCTTGTACAAAAGAGCATCCCTGATTGTTTATTGAGCAGATCGGACAGGAATTGTAATTGTGTCGGGATAGATCATGGTATTGACTCTGCCTTGAGTGCATTTCCACCAAGTTGAAGTTCATCATCAGAATGTTGTGGTTCTGAACAATGATGGGATTTGCGTGGCCATATTGACCTCACGGATTCGATGATCTTGAAACCATCTGAGATTCATTTGTTCTTGTAGAGCTAATTGCACTACGGAACATCCTTGATTATTCTTTGAGCAGATATCACACTGGTGATAATTGTGAGGCATGACATGACCGTACCCGCTCTGTCTACAATGCATCCTGACCAGATTGGTTCCTAATAGGAGTAAATCGTGAATTTGATAACTGGGGCTAAATTCCTCTATAAAATTTACTGCAGTCTTCTCATGTTGAGGCAACGGGTTCGTCTGAACATTTGGATTAGTATCTTTGAAAGATATGACCCCGTTCCTGATGCTCCGCAAGTGCACGGATTTATCGAAGTAATATAAAAGATTATCGAACCCACAGAGACCAATGTCAACCTACTGTAATCTATCATTGCTTTGTAAAGCTAAGGCTATGATTAAAATGGTACGAACGGAAATATAAATGCTAATTACTAAAGGTTTGAGAATAATACTAAAACAAGGCCGAAATATGATCTCCGCGCACCTAAGGGACTTATAGAAAATGGGTACTGATTGTGATTATAAGCCTATTCCATAGAATATACCGACTTAAAGGCTCCGCCTCACGCTCTCGTGGTCTTAACTAAAGCTATACTTCTTAATCCCAAGATTTTGCTCTCGCTCGCCCGGTAACTAAGAAACACACTTTGAAAGCCAACAATATCCTAATCAACTTCTAAAACGCTCTCGCTGTATTTAGATATGATGCCTAATTTCTACTATCCGGTTCATTCCTCACGCTCTCGCGAATCTCGACTCAAACCTTTATATGCTTCTCACTCTCATGACAAAGCAATGTTAAATAACTTCTCACTCTCATGACAAAGCTACTTAAATTACGCATAGAAATTATGACCAAAATGACATACAATCGCAATTTCGTACTTAATACATCTACAGAGTCCCGTCGGTACGACGGTTCTCATACGTCGGACTCAAGACAATTTAACTAGACATGCAATTAAATGAAAACAAACTAAACATGGTAAATATAATCAAGGACATCATGCCTAAACAATTATAGAATACGATAACAATAATAATAATACGATAAATAAAGAAGCTGTAAATGCGGGAAAATAAATGGAACTTAACTCGAATGCAAAAATAGCGGCAATATTTGTATTGATTCATCAGTAATACAGCAGTACAAGGAAATAGAAAATACAAAGTTGCAGCAATTCCTCAATGTGAGTAATTGCTGCTTTGAACAGTAAATTTATGCTTAATTCTAAGACGCGATTTGGCAGCGCTTCCGCGCAACTTTCGGATCTGCCAATGCAGACCTACAAGGGTCTATATATAGAGGAAAAATGGCTCCAAGAAGGTCTGACACGAATTTGAATTTAAACCAAGAAAAACTGTCAAACTGCCTCTGCAAAACTGCTCCCGCCACAAACGGCCGCCGCCGTAGGCATCATGGCGACCGCCATTGCTTCAAATTGGAGATTCCCTCCTTTTTGGGCACGGCGAACGCCTTTCTCAGGGCATGGTGAGCGCCATTGCTCTGAGGAGGCCAGAACTTGACTTTTTTGTTGTTTTTCTTCACTCTTCAGCTCTGTTTTCGCTCTTTTTTCCATACTTGCCTGTTAAACACCTGTCGACATAAAAACAAAGGAAAACATAATAAATCAAAGCAAATAGTATGAAAGACTCGATAAAATGGTACTAAAAGTGCGCGTAATGAGTCGAAAAATACGATACGAAATCGAGTTATCAACACCCCCACACTTAAACCATTGCTTGTCCTCAAGCAATTAACCAACACGGTAAAAAGAAAATAAGCACAGTTCGAAACATAGGCACAACGAGATTCTAATCATACGTAGCTGCTAGGCTAATGTTTGATAGATAGGTACTAAATAGTGAAAACAAGGATATCGTAACGACACATTTCCACATTTGCGGACAAAGACTCCCTTCCTATACAATACCAATTCAAATCATGACATTATAACTCGACCTACATCCTTCATCCTATTTCACCTCTTTTTCATTCTCGCGCAATCACATTAAGCCCGTTATCCTTCGTGTTTACATGGTAAGTGAACCTGTAAGTGTTTTATGATCTCTTATTAATCACATTTTTCTTCTTTTTCTCTTTTTTTTTTCTTTCGAAGAATTTCAAGAGTCTGAGCCTTTGGGCCAAGTGGTCGGGTGAGAGCCACCTAACTTAGCTAAAACAGGGCTTTCATTCGCACTATCCAATGAAAATCACATAATCATAAACTCTGAGATCAACACATATTTGCATCGGATCATTACTTAGTTCACACGCAAGGATGGTGCTGATTGCTGATATAAACTAATAAAGAGGCTACTTCTAAGAAACTAGGCATAAGGTTTTGGCATAATGTCTATTTAAATCAATATCACATACTTAGGGAATCTAAGGTGTAGGAACGGTACCGATATTTACAAAACTTTCCCAAGTCTATCTAACACATCCTAAACAACCTATATACTTTCAGAGTGTCGTGCCGTGAATCAAAACAAAAAAATATTTGGAGGTTAAATTTTTTTAAAAATTTCGGAGAAATTGAATAACAAGTGAAAACCATGCATAAAGACTCGACAGCACATGCAAAGACTCAACAAAACATTAAAAATAGATAAAATTCCTAAAAGCATGAAATAAACTAGAAAATGATAAACCTAACTAGAAAGCGGTAAAATCAAAGCGGTAAAGTTCCTCCCCCACGCTTAAACCAAACATTGTCCTCAATGTTTTGATAAAAGGCGGAAAAAGGAAAGATAGAACCTGTGTGAATGCTACTGCTTGCCACCATGACCAAATCTACTCTGATCCTGCTCTTTTTGTCCCTGTCTTCACTGAACACTTCTACTTTGGCGTCTGGCATTTTATGACATCTTTAATTACGCAATTCTTGAATCAGCTCATCATATTCGCCCGCTTCCGGAGGAAGTACCTGCAAAAATGTTAGAAAGATATGGTGCAGTATGTGCAGGTGGAACATGACTAAGAGAAGAACGATGAAGAGGTGAGTTATGAACGGGAGAGACATGCTCTCTCCTATCATACTCATCATCGGTGTCACCACCAGCAGCAACATTCATAGGAATGTCAGATGCGGTGTTTTCGCAAGTATACGAATCGCGTCAGAGTAATATAAAAGATTATCGATCCCACAGAGACCAAACGTCAATCTATCGGTTTCTATTGTTACGATGTTTATCTAAGGCAAATCAATCGGGAGTTCGTGAGTGCACAGTAAAAGCGAAGTAAAGTACGAAGATATAAAAATCAATTTAAAATAACAGGCCTGAATGTAATTCACACAGTCGGATAGTATTCCAAATGCTTGTAAATAGAACCACTTATGGGGTAATGTTTTCTACTTATGAAAAGAACTAATTTAACGGGAACTATCGCTTTCGCGTATTCAGAACCAAGTTTATCCCTTAATCGAACCCTCTTATTGTCACTTATAAAAAGGCGTGCATTGCGTTAAAGTAATAAACCTATTTTTAAGAAATATAGTTTCTTGACTCAGTTGAAAAGTATTTTGACTTGGAACTTTTAACAAAAAGAGGTTCATGCGAACCGGACTTTAAACCCATAAACGCGTCTAAAAATAGTTTTAAAATCGTTTTTCTAAAGTATTAAAAACTCCTACTTAACTAGACAAAGCGCTTTCGCTTCCTTTGAACAGTTAAGACTAACCAAGTTTAAGCAAAGGTTGGACGGCTTTCGATCTTACCCAACAGAAATAAAGTGCAGAAAACTTGTGTTAAAAATCAGAATAACCCCTAAGCATTTCTATTGACACCTTGTATGGAATACTACTTTAACTATGATCCTTACATTCTAACCTTTAAAATTTAGCCGGACATGGAAATGTAAATAGACATGTTGAAATAGATCATGTTAAAGTAGATTATTTTTTAAGTAAATAGTGCGGAAAAGTAAATAGTGCTAGAAAATAAATGGTGCGGGAAGGTAAATAGTGCGAGAAAATAAATGATGCGAGAAAGTAAATAGTACGAGAAAATAAATGGTGCAGGAAAGTAAATAGTGTGAGAAAATAAATGGTGCAGGAAAGTAAATAGTGCGAGAAAGTAAATAGTGCGAGAAAATAAATGGTGCGGGAAAGTAAATAGTGCGAGAAAGTAAATAGTGCGAGAAAATAAATGGTGCGGGAAAGTAAATAGAAACCTGCTCCAAATCGGAGGCTTTAAATATGGTACAACTGGAAATAAATGACTGGAAATGAAAATGGAGGCAGGATTAACTTCTACCAGAGTGCTCCAAACTCGATTACAGACTCGATCAAACAGTGTGATAACTCCCCGATGTGAGAAGTTTATCACTTTACAATACTGAAAATATATGGCTTGAGTTCTGAAACTAAGCTTGGATGGAGAAAAAGGATCAAGGACTCGTCTATTTATATCCTAGGAAAAACTATAGAAAGACCAAAGTGCCCCCCAACTTCTTTTGAGAGGGAAACCATACGACAAAGGTGGCGCCCGCCACCCCCTCATGGCGCCCGCCATGTGAACCAAGGGAAAAGGAAGTGGAGATCATGGCAATTGACAGCAGTTGACTCCTATCCAAGTTATGGCCTACCCTATGGCGTCCGCCATGGTGGATGCTATGTGTACAATTTCCTCAAAAACTGGTTTTCTTGCTCGTTTTTCTTCATTTCTTCACGAGGAGCTCTAGGAATACAAAGAACCTGAAAACAAAATAAAACACAAGCATAACACAAGAAAATAGCAATAAAATCCTAAGAAACATGTGCAATCCGAGTCAAATACGTAGTGTGATTCAGTGTTATCAAATTCTCCCACACTTAGACCTTTGTTTGTCCTCAAGCAAAACACTTTATAGCTCATGACAGAAAAAGGTGGTATCAACGAAGGATTTGGGCTAAAAGGGCTTCTAAGTTCAAACTAGGATGAAGTGATAGGTACTAACTAAGTGAACCAAGGATACCGTAATGACACTTTTCCGCAGACACGGACATAAACTTCGTTCCTATACAAACCAATCCATACTACCCCACTGTACCTAGGCCTACCTTTTGCATCTCTTTTGGGTCCTCTTCATTCCGGTGCAATCACATTAAGCCCGATATCCGTACATACTTATAGTAAAGTGACCGGTTAGTGATTCTGATCTCAAGCATGGGGCTCTGGTACACAAACTGGTGTAACCCCTTTTATTGACCCAATTGTAGTTGTGGGGGATCGGATCGTAACCCGCCCTACCAAGTCCAGCACCAGATACCTCTAAACCAACCAACAATGGGCAAATTTTATTCTCTTTTTTTTTTTTTTTGCAAATTTTTACAACTTTTTGGGTTAAATGACCTTGTGAGGGTTACCTATACCCGAGTTACATTTTTATGAAGCACAACATACAGATCATTCACTTATATTCATCGGTCCCATACGTAGAGCATGCTTAGGCCGGAGCTGACTGCTAGGATAAACTACTAAGGACCTACTCTAAAAAGATAATTAAGGCCATGGTATATGGGGTATCGGGGTTGATTCCTATAATCACGAAGCCTATGGTGTTAAAACGATACCGATGTTTCAAAAAAGTTTTCCCAAGTCGTCCGCATTCTAACTCAAACCTGTCTCAAAGCCCAAATTTTCAGAACAATACACTTTCTTTTATCAAAAAAATTTTTTTGGTAAGGCTAAGGAAATGGGGAAATAGGGATACACTACACAGATGACTCGTCAAGCACATGCATATTCTAAAAACAAACTAAAAACAAGATAAATAAACTAGAAAGTAATAAAAAAGTAAAAGGAAAGAAAATGCAAGTAAAACAGATAAAGTCTCCTCCCACACTTAAATTGAACATTGTCCCCAATGTTTCGAAATAAGATAGGGAAAGAGTAACCTGGAAGTCCTATGGTATGCTACTGGTACTGTCGCCACCGTGCGGTGAGGTTTCTATAGGTCGAATGCATGTCATCAGCATACTCATCCCACTGGAGCTGGCTACATAGAAACCTTATACTGGGCTCGATGCCTAAGGCATCCATGCAAGCCTGGTCAGGGTAACGGGTAGGTGCCATGGGGCGCTGATAAAGGACTAAATAGCGCTGTCTCTGTGCGTCATCTCTGAAAGCGACGTGCATGTCGTCGAAGGTCTGCATCCTAAAAAGAAGGGTTAGAGAATGGGACCTGAAAACATAAACATTATAAAAGGTCAGTCTATACAAACAAACTAATAAAAACAAAATGTAAGACATGGAAAGTAATAAACATAAAAGAAAAAATAAACAAAAATAAAGAAAACTGTGGGTTGCCTCCCATGCAGCGCTTGTTTAACGTCGTTAGCTTGACAAGTAGAACTCATGTAGCTGAAGTAGGTAGTGGTGGATCAATCAGAGTGTGGTTGGAGTAGTCAATGGGAATGTCACCTCCTTCGTAGTGTTTTTACCTCTGCCCATTTACAATGAATGGGCTACAAGAATGGTTCTTGATCTCAACTGCTCCGAATTTTAGGACTTTAGAAACTTCGAAAGGACCTGTCCATCTTGAACGAAGCTTGCCAGGAAAAAGTCGCAACCTGGAATTAAAGAGGAGAACAGGATCTCCTATATTGAAATCTTTCTTTATAATTCTTTTATCATGCCAAGCTTTGGTTCTTTCTTTATATATTATGGCATTTTCATAGGCAGACTGGAGGAGTTCTTCTAGTTTATGAATGTCAAGGATGCGCTTTTCACCAGCAGTCAAATAATCTAAGTTTAAGGTTTTAATGGCCGAATAGGCCTTGTGTTCTAACTCAAAGGGTAGGTGAGAGGACTTTCCATAGACCAATTGGTAAGGAGTTGTTCCAATAGGGGTTTTAAAGGCAGTTCTGTAGGCCCATAGTGCTTCTTGTAGCTTCTGAGACCAATCTTTTCTAGTTATTGAAACAGTTTTCTCTAAGATTTGCTTAATCTCCCTATTAGATACCTCTACTTGGCCGTTAGTTTGTGGATGGTAAGGTGTTGCTACTCTATGCTTAACTCCATATTTGCTTAAAAGTTTATAAAAAATCCTTGATATGAAGTGCGATCCACCATCACTTATAACAAGACGGGATACTCCGAATCTAGGGAATATATAATTCCTAAACAGCTTAATCACTACTCGTGTGTCGTTTGCGGGTGAGGCTATGGCTTCAATCCATTTAGACACGTAGTCAACAGCTACTAAGATATATTTATTTCCTAATGAGGCTGGAAATGGTCCCATAAAATTGATACCCCAAACATCGAAAAGTTCTACTTCCTGAATGTTCCTTAAAGGCATTTCGTCACGTCTGGAGATGTTCCCAGTGCGCTGGCACCGGTCACATTTGACTATATAAGCATGAACATCACGCCACATTGTGGGCCAGAAAAGGCCAGCTTGAAGAATTTTAGCGTGTGTCTTGGAGGTGCTAGCATGTCCTCCGTAGGGTGCAGAGTGACAGTGTTCTATGATATTTCTTACCTCTTCTTCTGGAACGCAACGACGAAAAATACCGTCTGTACCTCTTTTGAAAAGAAGTGGCTCGTCCCAATAAAATTGTCATACATCATTAAAGAACTTCTTTTTCTGTTGATAGTTAAGGTCAAGAGGTATGATATCAGCGGCTAGGTAATTAACAAAATCAGCGTACCAAGGTACACCACTTACCGCCAAAGATTTTTCAGGGTTCTTATAAGGATCTAGGTTATTTTCTTCAATGGCTTCTATCTTAGCTATTAACCTGTCATAGGAAAAATCATCATTTATAGGTACTAAATCTGGTTTCAGGTACTCAAGTCTAGAAAGGTGATCAGCAACTACATTTTCTGTGCCTTTCTTGTCTCGAATATCTAGATCAAACTCCTGCAATAAAAGGATCCATCGAAGTAACCTAGGTTTGGCATCTTTCTTGCTTAATAGGTAACGAATAGCAGCGTGGTCTGTGTAAACTATAATTTTAGCTCCTACCAGATAAGATTGAAATTTGTCCATAGCAAAAACCACGGCAAGGAGTTCTTTTTCAGTGGTTGCGTAGTTAAGCTGAGCAGCATCTAGAGTTCTACTAGCATAATAAATTACATGTAATTTCTTATCCTTTCTTTGACCTAGAACAGCTCCTACAACGTAATCGCTAGCACGCACATAATTTCGAAAGGTTCGGCCCAATCTGGGGGTTGCATAATGGGTGCTGAAATTAGCGCTTATTTCAAAAGGTTAAATTCTCCAATGCATTTTTCATCAAAATTAAATTCGACATCTTTCATCAGGAAGCCAGTTAAAGGTTTGGTTATTTTAGAGAAATCCTTGATAAAACGCCGGTAGAAACCAGCATGTCCAAGAAAACTTCGGACTTCTCTAATGGTCTTAGGGGGTTTTAGGTTTTCTATTACCTCTATCTTGGCTCTATCTACTTCAATACCTCTTTCAGAGACTATGTGTCCTAAAACTATACCTTCGGTAACCATAAAGTGACATTTCTCCCAGTTTAGCACCAGGTTTACATCCACACATCTTTTCAGGATTTTCTCAAGGTTAACGAGACAGTTTTTGAAATCAAATCCGCATACCGAGAAACCATCCATGAATACTTCCATAATTCCATCAAGGTAATCAGCGAAGATTGACATCATGCAACACTGGAAGGTAGCTAGAGCATTACAGAGGCCGAAAGGCATTCGTCTATAGGCAAAGGTTCCATAAGGGCATGTGAAGGTTGTTTTTTCTTGATCTTCTGGGTGAATAGGAATTTGGAAGAATCCCGAATATCCATCAAGATAACAAAAATAGGAGTGTCTGGCTAAACGTTCCAGCATTTGGTCTATAAATGGTAAAGGGAAATGATCCTTCCTAGTTGCTTTGTTTAATTTTTTGTAATCTATGCACATACGCCATCCTCCTTCTATCCGTTTTGCTACATGTTCTCCTTTCTCGTTTTGCATGACTGTGATGCCTCCCTTTTTAGGTACTACATGCACAAGGCTCACCCACTTACTATCTGAGATTTGATAAATTATACCTGCTTCCAGTAACTTAAGAACTTCCTTCTTAACAACATCACTCATTATAGGGTTTATCCTTCTCTAATGTTCTCTGGAGGGTTTCAAATCTTCCTCAAGTAAAATCTGGTGCATACACACGGATGGACTTATACCTTTCAGATTAGAGATATTATATCCTAAGGTTGAGGGATATTTCCGCAAAACATATAAGAGCTGGTCTGTTTCTTCTTGGTTTAAGGTAGCACTGACTATAACTGGACGGTTCATTTCCTCGTCCAAAAACTCGTATCTTAGATTCTTGGGTAGTTCTTTAAGTTCTAAAGTTGGTTTCTTGGGGTATGCTATTGGATTGGGGGTAAGGGATAAACATTCGTGAAGGTTATCATCAATGTAGGGTTCCATAATCCATCATCTTCCCTTATGAGGGTTGAAGGTAGTTTGATTGTTTCTATGGGTTCTTCTTGATCTAGTTCCCTAATGCATTCATCAATGATGTCTATGGCATAACATGCATCTCCTAATACTGGTGCTGTAACACCCCAATTCCCATCGCGAATAAATAATACATATATAAATCAGAGTAAATAAAAATTTATTTTTCCGACAGAAAACAGGGACGTCACAATTAAAGAAAGAAAAAAAAATCCCTGCTCATTTATTTGATACATAACACATAATGGAATAACCTCAAAGGGAAACTTTTTCCATACAAAAGGAAAGGTCAATTATGGAATAAAGCGGAAGATCCATAACTGAATTGTTTTATAACATCAAAATATACATACAAAGGTAATACACAATAAATCTAGCAAAGGTATACATATATAACATAATCGTTCCCCGACTCCCGTGCTATGTATCAGAGCAGACACCAAGGCCGACAAAAGAACGGAGGGTAAAACTTCGCAAAAGCCTCCAAGACTACAAATCTGCAATTGCCTAATAGAGCAACAAACCACAATAGAAGGCTGAGAAATAACAACTAAATCAAGATTGCATAATAATATGTAAAACATAATAATTCATATACATAGTTATTCTCACCACAAGCATCACATATTAATACACATAATATATACCAATTATACTAACATAATCACATATTCACACATAAGGCACACCATAGTCATAACATATGGAAACACACCACCACATCACATAGCATATGTCTATGCATAAAACATATTATCCACCACCAATGCATTTATCACATATGCACATCACTTCACCAATTCAATCATAATTCTCAACACATACTCAATCAATTCACAATTTCCACACACAATCAATCCATTCATGATTTATGCAAATGCACAGAGACCGACACAACGACTCTATGCAATGCATATGCGGTACCATCCATCCATCATTTCTCATCACTAGTTCACTCAGGAACTATTGGAACCATCGCTTGTTACTGAGGACCACTCATGTAACACCCCGTCGGGAAAACGATGTTCCCCGTCGCTTTAGGTCCTCTTGGTATAAGGCGCACGACGTTTATGGATTGCTTTAGCTCCTCTTTGTATAAGGGGCACAATCCGATCGCTTTAGGTCCTCTTTGTATAAGGCGCACGATCGTCTATAATCATCGCTTTAGGTCCTCTTTGTATAAGGCGCACGATGTTATAGAGGATTCCCTCTGGAATCGTTTCGTCGCTCACACCCACTAGGGCACACGACATCACAAGATGCATATCATGATGCTTGGCATACAAGGACTCATGACAATCAAATGCATCTTCACAATTCAACCATATGAATTAATCAACATCATCACATTCATGCATTGCAAATCAATTCAAACAATGCATTTCAAACCATATAGGCCACCAAATAACACACATTGAATTTCACATACACAATGCATTTCATCATAAACCACAAACCACAACAATTAGCATTTTATCATATACATTCATAGCAATTCACATCAAGAATTACTCACCATCAACCACAACAACCATACAATGTATCTCACCACACAACAACATCATTATCACATGCATCAGCATCATATAAATAGCACAAAAGCCCCACATTTATAGGACGATATCATATCGCCTTAAACACAAACAAACACAACAAAACCTACAAACCACTAATCATCCTCTACCAAATATTCTTGGTTAAATCATGGTCTAATATCACCATTTAATAGCATCTTAGGTTATCTATCTAATGCCTCAAGTCCCACGTCAATCGGACTCGCGATTCGGGAGTTATGGTGGAAACATAAACCACACTTTTCACACATACATTACTTTCCCATATTTTCTTATCAATCCATGGCTTAAACATATGTTCCTATTCCACTATCAAAAATAGCATTGAAATAGCTTTCCAACGCATCCGACCGTGCCTCAATCCGATTTACGGATCAAAAGTTATGAAGAAAACAAAAACTGAAAATCTGTCACGTTCGCAATGCGAAGCTCCCAGCGAACCGTGGAAGAAGCAAAAAGACCCAAAGTTCGCAATGCGAACAGCTAGCGAACGTTCGCTGTTTCCTTCGCTTTGGCTCGCAATACGAACCTGCGAAACCCAGAATTTTCAGCGGCGATAACATAGATCATTTGGGGTCAAAATCCCTCATTTCTTCCACCCAAACACTTCCAAAACATACTATAACAACCAAAACATGATCCAAACCTAACAATAAGTATTCTACTCAGTTTATATCGAATTTCATCCACGAAAACAACGATTTCTATTAATTGCTCCTAATTCCGATCAATACGAAAAGTTGCGAAACAACCAAAACATTTACAACAAACAACACATATACATACACAAACAAGATATAATTGAAACTTCTCACCCTTACCCGATTAATCGCGCTCGAAACGGAGTTCCCGCGATTTTCCTCTTTCTCCGCTTTTCTTTCCTCTTCCTTTCTACTCTTTTTCTTTCTCTTCTTTTTCTTTCCTTTTCTTTTCTCTCTTTTTCTCTCCACTTTCTATTTATATAAATATCTAAACGCCTAAAAGACTATTTTACCCCTCAGCTCAAATATCTCGCAAACGCTCTCAATATGCGATAAAACATAAACAGCGATGAAAAATAATATATTGTCAAATAAAAGTCAAAAATAAAATAATATAAAACAAAAATAATTAAATCGACTCAATTAAATAAATAAGACAAAACCGGGGCGTTACAACTCTCCCCCACTTAGACATTTTCGTCCTCGAAAATATACTGAGACGAACAACTCCGGACACGACTCTCGCATCCGACCAACAAACTAACATGCCAACAAAAGCACACCACGAAAAACACAAACTGACAAACCACCTCGCTAACAGCAACTACTACAACGACACGACACGACGACAACTACAACGACCAGATGCAAATCCCATACAATGCACTTGACGACCAACTCACGACTCAAGGAATACCCAAGTTACGAACACACACAGGTTCATTCTTGAACCGAAACACAACAGGAACATAAAGTTCCATAACCCAACATTGTTCCAACAACCTCTACATAACCACAATACCAACCTCCTTGTCACACAACAATATTACAACAATGCTACGATTCGCCAATTGAACATACGACCAAAACACCCAACTACATAGTAGCCCATGAATAATATTTAAACCTTTCACTTAACACTGCCATTCTGAAACATCCAATAGTCTCATTATTCCTACATGTTTCCAATGTTCAACTTATGAATTCTTACCAGTCACACACACAAATATAAAATGTACCACATCACGCTTCCGCTGCGCACTCTGATTACTCGTAACCGTCAAAACTACCAATCTCACGTCCAAAGTCTAACTCTTTCTCATATTCTCCAAAAATCACTGTTCACTTTTAATATTCCCAACCTCACACTCTCCTGTGTTATCTCACACGCCAGACACATGTCTCCGAACTACTCAAATAATCCTAATTCTCTGACCATCAAAACAAACTTACATTAAAACTTTGGGCTTAACTCATCAGGCACAACCTTAGCTTTTTTCGACGGATAATCCAAGCCAAATTCATAACTCGTCAGGAATTCCAACCATCCTCGTTGTCTCATACTATATTCCTTCCAACTAAACAGGTACTCAATATTCTTGTGATTTACTAAACACTTCGAACCCAGAACCATAAGGATAATACCTCCAAATTTTCCAACACAATACAACCGCGACCAATTCCAAATCATGAATAGTATAGATCCTTTCATGAATCCTCAATGATCGTAAAGCATAAGCCACGACTTTACTCTCTTGCATTAACACACTACCTAAACTCATCAAAGACACCTCACAATACCTCACAACCAGTTTATCCGGATCACACAGTATCAAAACTGGAGCCGTAGACAACTTCTACTTCAGCTAACCAAAACTTACTCATAACGAACATCCAAAACAAACGACTCACCCTTTGCAAGTCAACTGAGATACCAGAAGTACGAACTCAACAAAGTCTTCCATAACCTATAATAACAACCAACTGAGCCCAAAAGTTTCTAATCTCCTTAACCAACTTCGAGCCCTCATTGTAGAACTACATCTACTTCCGATGGATCCATAACAATACTCTCATCTGAAATAACATATCCAAGAAAACTAACCCTTTTCAACCAATATTCTCACTCGAATAACTTAGCATAAAACTTCGCCTCTTTTCAACACTTGTAATTCAAATCTCAAACACTCTACCTGTTCTTCCTCTAAGTTTATAACAGATCCGAATATCCTCAATCAAAGCCACTACGAACTTATCCAATTAAATATGGAAGATACGATTCAAATACTCCATAAACATTCCAGACGCCTCACTTGAAGCTTTTAACGTGCTAACAGTTTCGTTTTACGTAATTCACGTAGTTCCGACTAATCCCAATAATCGACCAAAAATCCATTCCATAAATAATATTCCGCTTTCCAAAACATAGAACCCTTTCATAGCTTCACAACTATATAAAGAACGTTTAAATCGGATGAACGAAGCCAAAGTTAAGAAAGAAACAATTTGGAAAGATCTGCCATGTTCGCAATGTGAATCTCCTAGCGAGCAGTCGCTTTCCTCATTCGCAATGCGAACCCCCAACGAACCAAGGCAGAAGAAAAAGGGCACAAAGTTCGCAATGCAAACTTCTAGCGAGCCTTCGCCTTGACCTTTGCACTGCAAAGCTCCGGCGAATCTTCACATTCCCATTCGCGCTGGGTTCACTTATTCTCAATCGTTACCTTATTCAACTATCAGTAATCCATATACAATTTCTTCTCTTGACCGTCCAATTCCACAATTTCCAACATGTATCAACAACCAACCAAAAAGAACTCTTAAATATTACATCCACACCTAAGGGTTTTCTCAAGATTTCCATAGTCTCATACCATCAAGGAATTTCAAATCGTTTGCGATTCGTCACAATTCAAAACTCAAGCTATCCAGAACACAACCGCAAGTTTCCATCTTACTCACTGGTTAACATGAAACCTCCTACTATCATCTTTTTCCTTACCAACCATGGTGGACCTCTTCAAGTTGACACACTAATGTTTCATCCAAAACACATCTGAAAATCACGCACAACTGGCAGCCCATCTCGGTGGCTTTTCTGCCAATTTCTAGAAAACTATCATCACAAACATAACAAACATCTTAGTCTCATCCCCTGAGAGTTTTCTACTTACTTAGCAGATCCAAACCTCAAATCTTCCCCTTCGCCAAATTTGAGTTCACACTCTACTCTCTGAGAACAACCATTAACGATACCCAATCGTTCTCTCTCAATGACTTCCCAACTGGACCAACATACCAAAACCTCGAATCCGCCTCACCTTCAGATATAAAAATCTTCATCGACTCATCAAAACAATTCTGTAATCATTTTCTTAATTCCCAACAATCCATTGTACAAACTATCAAAGCCGGAAAGACACGTCTATTCCATCCAGCATAATTCCCGTCTACTATCAACAAGAGATTAAGGGTGATCAGTTCCTCAATTTGTCAATAGATAGCCGACAATCATGATGGGTCATAAACCATCTTTACCAAACTATAATAGCATTCCTTACATCTCATGCACAAAACTACCTAAGGCACCAATCCTTAGCCAACATAAACCTTACCTCTGCATTCCCTTTGGAACCGGGAACCACACTGTCCAAAGAGCACTTACAATCTTGCAATTCACAACACACTGAGCCAATGCTCCACACCTGAAGCAACTTGGAGAAGTACCAGCTTCTCCCCCACTTATCTCAATCTAAATCCTGCAGACAAAGGATTAGAAAACTAGAAAGTACTGACAGTGTTTCACACACATATCACGTACTAAGAAACAAACAACATCGACAGTATTCAACTGTCACACCAACTGACTCAACAACTTGGCCAGACGGACCGACCTGCTCTGATACCACTATTGTAACACCCCAATTCCCATCGCGAATAAATAATACATATATAAATCAGAGTAAATAAAAATTTATTTTTCCGACGAAAAACAGGGATGTCACAATTAAATAAAGAAAACACAATCCTTGCTCATTTATTTGATACATAACACAGAATGGAATAACCTCAAAGGGAAACTTTTTCCATACAAAAGGAAAGGTCAATTATGGAATAAAGCGGAAGATCCATAACTGAATTGTTTTATAACATCAAAATATAATACAAAGGTAATACACAATAAATCTAGCAAAGGTATACATATATAACATAATCGTTCCCTGACTCCCGTGCTACGTATCAGAGCAGACACTGAGGCCGACAAAAGAACGGAGGGCTAAACTTCACAAAAGCCTCCAAGACTACAAATCTGCAATTGCCTCATAGAGCAACAAACCACAGCAGAAGGGTGAGAAATAACAACTAAATCAAGATTGCATAATAATATGCAAAACATAATAATTCATATACATAGTTATTCTCACCACAAGCATCACATATTAATACACATAACATATACCAATTATACTAACATAATCACATATTCACACATAAGGCACACCATAGTCATAACATATGGAAACACACCACCACATCACATAGCATATGTCTATGCATAAAACATATTATCCACCACCAATGCATTTATCACATATGCACATCAATTCACCAATTCAATCATAATTCTCAACACATACTCAATCAATTCACAATTTCCACACACAATCAATCCATTCATGATTTATGCAAATGCACAGAGACCGACACAACGACTCTATGCAATGCATATGCGGTACCATCCATCCATTATTTCTCATCACTAGTTCACTCAGGAACTATTGGAACCATCGCTTGTTACTGAGGACCACTCATGTAACACCCCGTCGGGCAAACGATGTTCCCCGTCGCTTTAGGTCCTCTTGGTATAAGGCGCACGACGTTTATGGATTGCTTTAGCTCCTCTTTGTATAAGGCGCACAATCCGATCGCTTTAGGTCCTCTTTGTATAAGGCGCACGATCGTCTATAATCATCGTTTTAGGTCCTCTTTGTATAAGGCGTACAATGTTATAGCAGATTCCCTCTGGAATCGTTTCGTCGCTCACACCCACTAGGGCACACGACATCACAAGATGCATATCATGATGCTTGGCATACAAGGACTCATGACAATCAAATGCATCTTCACAATTCAACCATATGAATTAATCAACATCATCACATTCATGCATTTCAAATCAATTCAAACAATGCATTTCAAACCATATAGGCCACCAAATAACACACATTGAATTTCACATACACAATGCATTTTATCATAAACCACAAACCACAACAATTAGCATTTTATCATATACATTCATATCAATTCACATCAAGAATTACTCACCATCAACCACAACAACCATACAATGTATTTCACCACACAACAACATCATTATCACATGCATCAGCATCATATAAATAGCACAAAAGCCTCACATTTATAGGACGATAGCATATCGCCTTAAACACAAACAAACACAACAAAACCTACAAACCACTAATCATCCTCTACCAAATATTCTTGGTTAAATCATGGTCTAATATCACCATTTAATATCATCTTAGGTTATCTATCTAATGCCTCAAGTCCCACGTCAATCGGACTCGCGATTCGGGAGTTATGGTGGAAACATAAACCACACTTTTCACACATACATTACTTTCCCATATTTTCTTATCAATCCATGGCTTAAACATATGTTCCTATTCCACTATCAAAAAGATCATTGAAATAGCTTTCCAACGAATCCGACCGTGCCTCAATCCGATTTACGGATCAAAAGTTATGAAGAAAACAAAAACTGAAAATCTGTCACGTTCGCAATGCGAAGCTCCCAGCGAACCGTGGCAGAAGCAAAAAGACCCAAAGTTCGCAATGCTAACAGCTAGCGAACGTTCGTTGTTTCCTTCGCTTTGGCTCGCAATGCGAACCTGCGAAACCCAGAATTTCCAGCAGCGATAACATAGGTCATTTGGGGTCAAAACCCCTCATTTCTTCCACCCAAACACTTCCAAAACATACTATAACAACCAAAACATGATCCAAACCTAACAACAAGTATTCTAATCAGTTTATATCGAATTTCATCCGCGAAAACATCGATTTCTATCAATTGCTCCTAATTCCGATCGATACGAAAAGTTGCGAAACAACCAAAACATTTACAACAAACAACAGATATACATACACAAGCAAGATATAATTGAAACTTCTCACCCTTACCCGATTAATCGCGCTCGAAACGAAGTTCCCGCGATTTTCCTCTTTCTCCCCTTTTCTTTCGTCTTCCTTTCTACTCCTTTTCTTTCTCTTCTTTTTCTTTCCTTTCTTTTCTCTCTTTTTCTCTCCACTTTCTATTTATATAAATATCTAAACCCCTAAAAGACTATTTTACCCCTCAGCTCAAATATCTCGCAAACGCTCTCAAAATGCGATAAAACATAAACAACGATGAAAAATAATATATTGTCAAATAAAAGTCAAAAATAAAATAATATAAAACAAAAATAATTAAATCGACTCAATTAAATAAATAAGACAAAACCGGGGAGTTACAGGTGCCATGAGAAATTTCGACAAAATGAATTCTATCTTTTCATCACCTACCTCAAAAGTCAACTTTCCTCTCTTGACATCTTTTATGGCTCCTGCGGTTGATAAGAATGGCCTGCCTAGGAGGATTGGGATGTCATCGTCTTCTTTAATGTCCATGACAATGAAATCAGTAGGGATAAACAACTGACCGATCCTAACTGGGACGTCTTCTAATATGCGAACTGGATATTTGACGGATCTATCGACTAATTGAAGAGACATCTTAGTAGGTTGCAGTTCTCCTAGTTTTAACCTTTCACAAACTTCTAGAGGCATTAAGCTCACACTAGCTCCTAAGTCCAGGAAAGCTTTATCGATGACATGACTCCCCAAAATACAAGGTATGGAGAAATTTCCAGGATCTTTCTCCTTTTTGGCAAGTTTATTCTCGGAAATGGAATTACATTCCAAAGGTTTTGGATCGTCAAGTCTACGTTTATTAGTAAGGATGTCTTTGAGGAACTTTGCATAAGATGGTATCTGGGTGATGGCTTCTGTGAAAGGGATTTCCACATGAATTTTCTCTATGACTTTAATGAATTCTGGTATTGGTTATTGATCTTGGTTTGTTTGAGTCTTTATGGATAGGGTATTGGAGGTTTGTATGGCGGGGGTGGTTCATTAGTTTTATCTATAGTTTCTCCCTTATCTGGGTTTTTCTGTTCTTCAGATTCCACTGATTCCTCTACTTCGTCCGTATGTACAACGCTTTTCTTAGAAGTTTTGGGTTAGCCCAATGCCGGGTTAAACGGTTCATCGTAAGCGGTCCCACTTCGTAAGGTAATTGCATTGGCTTGTCCTCGGGGGTTTTGTTGAGGTTGTCCAGGAAATTTTCCTCCAGGTGTGGTTTCGGGAGCTTGTTTGAGAGCTACCTGAGATCTGGGTTTCAAGCATCTTATTGTGGGTGACTATTTGGTCTACCTTGGTTCCTAACTGGGTAATCATTTCGTTTACATGAATGTTTTGGTTTAGGAATTCTTTGTTTTGCTGGGTTTGAGCCGAAATGAAATTTTCCATGATTTTCTCAAGGTTCGGCTTAGGCGGCACAGCTTGCATAGGTTGGTTTTGTCTCTGGGCTTGAAAACCGGGTGGTCTCAGAGGTGCAGGGTTTTGGATAGGGTTATTGTTTTTGTAGGAAAAGCTTGGGTGATTCCTCCATCCAGGGTTATAAGTGTTTGAAAATGGGTTCCCTTGGGCATAGTTGACCTGGTCTGATTTAGTTTCATTCAACAGATTGCATTCCGCTGATTGGTGTCCTTTGGTTCCACATAATTCGCATTCCGACGAGACTACTGCTGCAGTAGCTGGGTTTGCGTACATATGTTCGACCTTAAGGGCCAAAGCGTCCATTTTGGCTTGCATCATGTCTATAGAACTTATCTCATGTATTCCTCCTTGGGCTTCTTTCTTCTCCACTGTTGCTCGTTCTGTTCCCCATTGACAATGGTTTTGAGCCATATCTTCGATGAGAGCGCAAGCTTCAGGGTAAGGTTTATTCATCAGAGCGCCACCAGCGGCAGCGTCGATGGTCATCTTAGTGTTATAATGAAGTCCATTATAGAAGGTATGAATGATTAGCCATGATTCCAAGCCATGATGCGGACATATTCTCAATAGGTCTTTATACCTCTCCCAAGCTTCAAAGAGTGATTCACCTTGGTTTTGAGTGAATCTGGTTATTTGGTTTCGAAAAATAGCAGTTTTACTTGGGGGAAAATATCTAGCAAGAAATACTCTCCTAAGGTCTTCCCAAGTTGTAATAGAATTGGCTGGAAGGGAATCTAACCATGTAAGGGCTTTGTCTCTGAGGGAGAAAGGAAATAGTCTTAGACGAATCGCCTCAGGAGTAGCACCATTGGTTTTAAAAGTGTCAGCTAATTAGATGAAGACTTTTAGATGTTGATTTGGCTTCTCAGAAGGGAGACCCGCGAACTGGTTTTGCTGTACTAATTGTAATAGGGAGGGTTTCAGTTCGAAATTGTTAGCAGGAATATTAGGGTTTACTATACTAGAACTGGGTTCGTCATAGGATGGTTGAGCGAAATCCTTAAGGGGACTTTGGTTACGGTCTTCGGCCATAGTTTCCTTAATTCTACGAAGTGAGAGACGTGCGCGAGCGTAACGTTCAGGTTCCACTAAAGGATCTATAAGACTACCAGTGCTGCGAGTTCTTCGCATTGAATAGTAGGTAAAGCCTTAGTCTAGACGGTGTATCAACAGGGTACGAAATTTGACGTAATTGGTCCCCGGCAACGGCGCCAAAAAACTTGATGTGGTGTTTTTGCAAGTATACGAATCACGTCAGAGTAATATAAAAGATTATCGATCCCACAGAGACCAAACGTCAATATATCGGTTTCTATTGTTACGATGTTTATCTAAGGCAAATCAATCGGGAGTTCGTGAGTGCACAGTAAAAGCGAAGTAAAGTACGAAGATATAAAATTCAATTTAAATCAACAGGCCTGAATGTAATTCACACAGTCGGATAGTATTCCAAATGCTTGTAAGTAGAACCACTTATGGGGTAATGTTTCCTACTTATGAAAAGAACTAATTTAACGGGAATTGTCGCTTTCGCGTATTCAATACCGAGTTTATCCCTTAATCGAACCCTCTTATTGTCACTTACAAAAAGACGTGCATTGCGTTAAAGTAATAAACCTATTTTTAAGAAATATAGTTTCTTGACTCAGTTGAAAAGTATTTTGACTTGGAACTTTTAACAAAAAGAGGTTCATGTGAATCGGACTTTAAACCCATAAACGCGTCCGAAAATAGTTTTAAAATCGTTTTTCTAAAGTAATAAAAACTCCTACTTAACTAGACAAAGCGTTTTCGCTTCCTTTGAACAGTTAAGACTAACCAAGTTTAACCAAAGGTTGGACGGCTTTCGATCTTACCCAACAGAAATAAAGTGCAGAAAACTTGTGTTAAAAATCAGAATAACCCCTAAGCATTTCTATTGACACCTTGTATGGAATACTACTTTAACTATGATCCTGACATTCTAACCTTTAAAATTTAGCCGGACATGGAAATGTAAATAGACATGTTGAAATAGATCATGTTAAAGTAGATTCTTTTTTAAGTAAATAGTGCGGGAAAGTAAATAGTGTGAGAAAATAAATGGTGCGGGAAGGTAAATAGTGTGAGAAAATAAATGGTGCGAAAAAGTAAATAGTGCGAGAAAATAAATGGTGCGGGAAAGTAAATAGTGCGAGAAAGTAAATAGTGCGAGAAAATAAATGGTGCGGGAAAGTAAATAGTGCGAGAAAGTAAATAGTGCAAGAAAATAAATGGTGCGGGAAAGTAAATAGAAACCTGCTCCAGATCGGAGGCTTTAAATCTGGTACAACTGGAAATAAATGACTGGAAATGAAAATGGCGGCAGAATTAACTTCTACCAGAGTGCTCCAAACTCGATTACAGACTCGATCAAACAGTGTGATAACTCCCCGATGTGAGAAGTTTATCACTTTACAATACTGAAAATATATGGCTTGAGTTCTGAAACTAAGCTTGGATGAAGAAAAAGGATCAAGGACTTATCTATTTATAGCCTAGGAAAAACTATGGAAAGACCAAAGTGCCCCCCAACTTCTTTTGGGAGGGAAACCATACGACAAAGGTGGCGCCCGCCACCCCCTCATGGCGTCCGCCATGTGAAACAAGGGAAAAATAAGTGGAGATCATGGTAGTTGACAGCAGTTGACTCCAATCCAAGTCATGGCCTACCCTATGGCGCCCGCCATGGTGGATGCCATGTGTACAATTTCCTCAAAAATTGGTTTTCTTGCTCGTTTTTCTTCATTTTTTCACGAGGAGCTCTGGGAATACAAAGAACCTGAAAACAAAACAAAACACAAGCATAACACAAGAAAATAGCAATAAATCCTAAGAAACATGTGCAATCTGAGTCAAATACGTAGTGTGATTCAGTGTTATCAATGTCCGTGGGCACCAGCTCATCTCTAGGATTGTGACAAGCGATACATTTCTTTATTTTCTGCAAACACAAACAATAAAAGGAAAACATTAAATTAAAATCTCATGGGTTGCCTCCCACGCAGCGCTTTGTTTAACGTCGATAGATCGACGGCTAATAATCTTCGGTTTCCATGGCCACTTATCAAGCCATGTCACATATCCCTCACCTTTTCTTTTCTTCCTTCTGTGGGGTGGCTCGTTCTTTTAAACTTGTGGTGGCAGTTCTGGATCTATCCTGAGTATCAGTTTTTCAAGTTTGGGCTTAGTTAATTCATCCACTTCCTCAAACTCTAACCTTACCCTCTTAACAGTAATGATATCCCTAGTTTCATGGTCCTCAAATTTTCTCTTTTTATGCAGGACCTCAGACAAAGGTGTATCGGTGTGGATATTTTCCAATACCTCCACATATGTTTTAGATTTGGAGTCTACCTTAACTTCTACAAACCTTTGCGGGAAAGGAATTGGTGGGGTATAAGGAGGCGGAACGATAATAGATGCTTCCTTCTCTACCTCTTCGACAACCTCCCTTTCGGGTGGTGTCGGTGGATTTTTCTCAATCTCTACGCTTTTCTCACCACAAATCTCCTCAAATTCATTATCACCCTCCTTAGAATTTTCTATTGGTTCTTCACTACTGGTTGTTACAACATCCACATGTCTCTCAAGGGAGTGTCCTATATGTGTTTGGGCAAGCAGAGAGATTTGAGTCTCCAATGCCTCAGTCTGAGTTGTGAGGGACTCGACCACCGTGTTCATCTGCCTAAAGGTTTCATAAGTATCAAGATGTTGTTTTCTAAACTCTTCATTCTGGAGAGTTTGTGTCTCCACAAAGTGCTCCATCATAGATTCTAGCCTAGAATTAGTTGTTGTTTCAATGAAATCCTCCATTAATGTTTCAAGGTTGGAATTATGGAATTCTTGTGGTTCCTCAAAATATTGGGAGTGGTAATCATAGAGGAAATTTGGTTGAGAGTGAGTGAGCGTCGCATTGAAATCCTCCATCAACATTTCGAGGTCGAGATTATGGGATTCTTGTGGTTCCTCAAAATATTGGGAGTGGTAATTGTAAAGGAAATCTAAGTGGTACATAGTTTTCTTTTTCTTTTTTTTCAGACAATAGTGCCTTAGTCTATACGGTGCAACAACGGAATCACAATATTGACTGTTGGTCCCCAGCAACGGCGCCAAAAACTTGATGCTCCGCAAGTGCACGGATTTATCGAAGTAATATAAAAGATTGTCGAACCCACAGAGACCAATGTCAACCTACTGTAATCTATCGTTGCTTTGTAAAGCTAAGGCTATGATTAAAATGGTACGAACGAAAATATAAACGCTAATTACTAACGGTTTAAGACTAATTCTAAAACGAGGCAGAAATATGATCTCCGCGCACCTAAGGGACTTATAGAAAACGGGTATTGATTGTGATTATACGCCTATTCCGTAGAATATACCGACTTAAAGGCTCTGCCTCACGCTCTCACGGTCTTAACTAAAGTCATACTTCTTAATCCCAAGATTTTGCTCTCGCTCGCCCGGTAACTAAGAAACACACTTTGAAAGCCAACAATATCCTAATCAACATCTAAAACGCTCTCGCTGTTGTCACACCCTAATTTTTGACCCTAGGATCCCTTTTCCTTTGCATAGCATCTTTAGGTCATGCGGTCTTTGTGTGCATGTTTATTATGATTAACAAGTCGTGCAGGTACATTGATTTTAAGTGTAAATGATGCCGGTTCTCTCAGGCAGGAATTTTAGGAGCATGACTAGTTAATCCTAATTTGAAATGGTTTTAAGGCTTCTACCTGGGTTAAGCATTACTGTTAGATCTCTTTCTTATCCTTGGGTCGCTTCTTGGAACAATGCTCTGAGGACATCTTAGATGCTTTCATAGCCACATCTCATAAGATTGAAACGGGCAGGGATGTTTGTGGTTCAAGGATTCAAGTTACAAGTTCAAGAAAGTTTTTCTATGCGATTTTCAAAGTGTACTAATTTTTTTAAGATGCATCCTCAAATTAAAGTCCTCTGAGTTTCATTTCAAGTTCAAGTATGTGTCAATGCCCAAAATTCCAAATTCCAAGTCAGGATGCCAAACTTTGTTATTCAAAGATTCAGTTCAAGTCACATTGTCTTTTCCATTCTTCAAAATCACTCAAAGCTCACATGTTCACACCAATTTCAAAGCCCCTATGCTCTTTACAAGCATTTAAAATTACAAGAAGCTCATGACAATTTACAAGGAAATTTATGACAAGGAATGAACATATTTAAGTGGACACGATATTCCAAGAATTGTATTCGGATCACCAAGAGTTGCATTCAGTTTAGAATGACAAACTTCAATGCCACGACAATCAACATAATTAGTTAATTCTATGCTCAAAATAGATAGAGTGTTCAAGCTAATAAAGGAATGTCAACTTGGCATTTCAGTGGCAAATCATATTGCAGTTTATCCTAGGATACAAACAGGGATCCAAACTCAAAGTTCCAAGAAATTCACGTCAAGCTTCAAGTCCTTTTCTTCCTAACAAGCTTACAAAACTCAAACTAATTTTCAAGATCCAAAGATTCTCGATTCAAAGTATTCAAAGATTCTTAAAGCTAAAACATACCAAGATGCATCACAAGTTTGAATACAACATTTGAGTTACAACATCTTTACCATGGTTCGAAAGTCAAAAGCAATTAAAGTTTACAAATGGAATTCATGTTATTACATTACAAGAGATTCACATGTTACCAGGCCCTACGTTCTAAATTCATAAAGCGATCATGTTGAGGGAATACGTAAAGCGGCAATGGATCAAGAGCTTAAAATCAGCCTGCTGTCCGAATGTACAGATGACCCTTCTCCTTAAGCCTGTTACAAAAAGAAAGAAGTTGGAGTTAAGAAATTAATTCAAAAGTCATTCAAAGATAATGCAAAGCATAGACATGCTACTTACAGCGAGAACAAAAAAAGGCAACGCATAATGCGTATACTAAGTAATCACGCAGTGAGATTTTTCATGACAATAGGCCTATCAATTCACTCAATTACTTTAGAAGCCTATTCAAAAAGGATTGTCGGTAGTGCAAATCATAAACGGTGGGCCTCACTTTAAACTCACATTTTGCTAGCAGTTTTTTTTTCAAGGCTTATCATAATAGAATCACACCATAAAGTGCATTAATACCATGATAAAAGTTCAGCAAAGGCATCAAACATGATCAAAGTGAAAATAGATTGCCATAACTCTTTTCCAAAACGAAATCGTCAACATGATTAAGCAGGATCGATTGAAAAGGGAAACTATTAAATCATATACGACAAGTTTTCGAATCGCAACCGACATGATCAGACAAACTCAAAAACACTTTCCAAAACAGTGTTTCAAAAATGGAAGTTTTTCATAGCAGATTGTTTCTTTCCAAAGAAAAAGCAGCAACACATTCAAATGCATTCCAAAAATGTCCAAGACAGCAGTTAATACGCATACACCTATAAAAAGGGACTCACAAACCAGTTCACGGCAGGGCATCACATACATTTCACATCAGAGAACCTGATACCAGAACAATCAACTCCGCACTCATACGTTGCCGAAGCATATCAGTTCACAAATATCCAGAAAAAGTCGAATCACACACAACAACAAAGTGCAACAGCAAAAAAGAAGAAAGGTAACAAAACTTATCTTCGAGCTCGCTGACGTCTTCGATTCGTCGCGCCGAACTCTCCAAAGTCGCCCTGATGTCGCGTGTCTCTCGAAATCAACAAACCAAGAATTAGCGAGGAGATGTCGAACACAAACAGAGGAAAAAAAGATACTCATCTGTGGACGGAGGTCTTTGAAACCCTCATCGCGCCACCCGTCTTCTACCACCGGCAGCCTTCTTCCCCCTTTTTATCTTTCATGCTTTAAATCAGTTGTAATTTGTAAAGTGACGTCGATGCGTTGAACCAGAAATCGTTACATATGTCCGCTTTAATGGTTAAAGAGTGGGAACTTTTGGAATCGTTTAGAGATTTGAGTTTGGTTTGTGAAGTGACGTCGGATAGCGTGAGGCTTGGAATGCTAACGATTACTAATGATTTTCTGATGACGGTTAGTGAGAAATAAAAGCTGGATGTGAAATTTGTGGATTTGATGTTGGTTGGAAGTAAAAATGCGCATAGTGATTTTCAAGTGGATGTTAATGGTGTTTTGAGATTCCGAGGTAGAATTTGTATTCCGGAGGATGCGGAGTTGAAAAGGATGATTTTGGAGGAAGGACACCGGAGTAATTTGAGTATACATCCGGGAGCGAATAAGATGTATCAGGATTTGAAGAAGATTTTCTGGTGGTCTGGATTGAAAAGAGATGTGGCTCAGTTTGTTTATGCATGTTTGACTTGTCAGAAATCGAAGGTAGAACATCTGAGGCCTAGTGGTTTGTTGCAACCGTTGGATATTCCTGAGTGGAAGTGGGATAGCATTTCCATGGATTTTGTGACAGGGTTGCTGAATACTCAGCGAGGGCATAATGCTATTTGGGTGATTGTGGATAGGCTGACTAAATCGGCTCATTTCATTCCGATTGACATCAGTTTTTCTTTGGAGAGGTTAACTGAGATTTACATCAGTGTGATTGTGAAGTTGCATGGGGTTCCATTGAGTATTGTTTCGGATCGAGATCCAAGGTTTACCTCGAGATTTTGGGAAAGTTTACAGAAGGCGTTGGGTTCTAAATTGAGATTGAGTTCGGCTTATCATCCGCAAACGGATGGTCAGACGGAGAGGACGATTCAGTCTTTGGAGGATTTGTTGAGAGCTTGTGTTTTGGAACAAGGTGGTGCGTGGGATAGTTATCTTGCATTGATTGAATTCACGTATAATAACAGTTTTCATTCTAGTATTGGAATGGCACCGTTTGAGGCATTATATGGACGAAGGTGTCGAACACCGTTGTGTTGGCACGAATCTGGGGAGAGTTCGGTGGTTGGACCAGAGTTGGTGCAACAGACTACAGAAAAAGTGAAGCTTATTCGAGAGAAAATGAAGGCTTCTCAGAGTAGGCAAAAGAGTTATCATGATCGGAGACGGAAAGATCTTGAGTTCCAAGAGGGCGATCATGTATTTCTAAGGGTTACACTGGTAACGGGTGTGGGTCGTGCATTGAAATCAAAGAAACTTACTTCTCAGTTTATTGGTCCTTACCAGATATCTGCGAGAGTGGGTGTTGTGGCTTATAGGGTGGCATTGCCGCCGAATCTGTCGAATTTGCACGATGTGTTCCATGTTTCACAGCTTCGGAAGTATGTTCCGGATCCGTCGCATGTGATTCCGATGGATGAGGTTGAGGTAAGGGAGAACCTTACGGTTGAGGCGTTACCAGTTAGGGTTTTGGATCGCGAGGTGAAGAGGTTGAGAGGCAAGGAAATTGCACTTGTGAAAGTGGCGTGGGGAGGCGCTGCTGAGGGAAATTTGACTTGGGAGTTGGAGAGTCGGATGCGGGAGTCGTATCCAGAGTTGTTCGTCTCAAGTATATTTTCGAGGACGAAAATTTCTAAGTGGGGGAGAGTTGTAACGCCCCAGTTTTGTCAGTTTTTATTTAATCGAGTCGTTTGATTATTTTATTATTATTTTATTTTATTTTCGACTTTTATCTGAAAATATGTTATTTTTCAATGTTGTGATATTTTATCGGGTTTTGGGAACGTTTGCGAGATATTTGAGTGTGGGGGTATTTTGGTCATTTCATAATACTTTCATTAAGTAGAAAGAATAGAAAATAGAAAGAGAGAAAAATAGAGAGAAAGAAAAGGAAGAGAAGGAAAAAGGGGAGAAAAGAGAATAAGAGAAGAAAATAGTAAGAAAAACTTGGAAATTCAAGAAATCAACTTCTAGAATCGATTTAATCGGGTAAGGGTGCGAAACTCAGTTATTGTATGCTTGTATATGATTATGTATGTGTATTTGTGGTTGGTATTGGATTGAATTGGAAAAATTTAGTAAAACCCATATTATGAAAAATTGATTAGAAACCGATTAAATGTGTTGGAAATCATGTTTTTAGTGTTCATTATTGTGATTACATGATAGATACATGTTGTTATGCATTGTATTGGTAATTTTCTGGGTGTAGGTGAGAAATTGGAGGATTTTTGGTTGAGAAAACGCAGAACTTTGTTCTGCAGAATTTTTCTGGTTTTTCCAGTTTATACGCGTATGGGCCTTGGCGATACGCGTAACATGGGCGAGTTTTGGGGCCAATACGCGTATGAGATTTTACTTTTCTCGGCCATCTATCCAATTGCGTATGGTACGCGTATGAGGTTTTTCCGTACGCGTATGGCTCAGGGCAATACGCGTATGGCCAGGAGAATGGTAAAATGGGACTTTTCAAAATATCGTTTTCGTTTTTCTTTCGTAACTTAGGTTCCGTTTATCCGCTTTTTACATTCTTGGTATCGTTGGAAAGCTATTGAGTTGTACTTTCTTATTATGATGATTTGGAAATTGTTAGCCGATTTAATTATGTCGGGAATTTAGAATAGTGTCGGTTTGTCGACTTTTGTCGTTATAATTGTGTGTAATTGATGTGTAATATGCAAGGTGATGTTGAATGATGTAAATGCATGTGTTTAAATGGTGTGGTGATGAATTGTGGCCGTATGGTAATTAAATGCATTGTTTTGGGCATAAGTGCAAAGTGTGATTTTGTTGATGTAGAAGAATGCATTTATGTGTGCATATTAAATGTCATGAGTCATTGTATGTCAAGCATCATGATATGCATCGTTGTGACGTCCTGAGTGACGGTTTGATTCCAGAGGGAATCTGCTATAACATCGTGAGCCTTAAAAATAAGAGGTATGAATAGCCTTAAAAATAAGATGACCGAAAGCGATGGTTATAGACGATCGTGTGCCCATGTGGGGTGTGAGCGATCGGGTCGTGTGCCCGTGTGGGGTGTGAGCGATCCATAAACGTCGTGTGCCCGTGTGGGGTGTGAGCGATGGGGGACATCGTATGCCCGACGGGGAGTTACAGTAATGTAACGAGCGATGATTCCAGCAGAGTTCCTGAGTGAACTAGTGATGAGAACCATTGGAAGACGGTACCGCATGTGCATATGCATAGAGTCGTGGGGTCGGTCTCTTGCATTTGCATAAATCATTAATGTTTTGTTTATGTGTGGAATTGTGGATGGAATCGATAAATTGATATATGGATATGTGTCGGTGATGGAAATATGAATTATACCTTGTGTTGTATTGTGTTGGGATTAGGGCGTGAGTTGTGGTGAGAACCGTATATATGTGTATTTTGTGTTATATATAATTGTATGCAATGATATTATGATTGTTTGTCTCACCCTTCTGCTATTTTATAATGCTCTATGAGGCATTGCAGATTAGAGTTGCTGGAGGTCTTTTTGTGAAGCTTAGGACTTCATTCTTTTGTCGGTCGGCTCTGATATGTGACATCGGGTAGTTAGGGAGGCCGTTTATGATTATTGTGTATTATGTATATATATCTTTTGGCTTGTGCATGTATAACTTGATGTATGACAAACTTTTCATGTGATATATATATATATATATATATATATATATATATATATATATGATATTCAGTTTTAGATTTTCCGCTTTTATTCTAAAAACTGAAATGTGGGTGTGAGGAACTGAGTTCCTCTGTTGATTGCTACCCACTGTTGCATATCTTTATGAGCAGATGTTGTATGATTTGTTTCATTATAATGTGATTCTTACCCGTATATGCCATGATAATTTAAATATACTCTGATGAAATTTTGAATTTTCTTTTACTGCTTTATTTAATTGGGGGTATAGATTGGGGGGTGTTACATTAAGTGGTATCAGAGCTAGTCCGTGTCAGTTGTGTCAGTTCTTGTCGGTCTTGGTGTTCGGATGAGTTGTTTGTTTAACCATAGTTTCTGTTATTGGAAATAAATAGAATATGGCTGGTAGGAACGATGCTTCTTTGGCTGCTGCTATGCAAGCTATGGTTCGTGTTGTGCAGGGTGCACCTAATGCTGCTGGTAATGATGAGTTCAGGAAGAACAAATCGCCTGTCTTTAAAGGAAGGTATGATCCGGATGGTGCACAGATATGGCTGAAAGAGATTGAAAGTATTTTCCGAGTGATGGATTGTTCTAAAGATCAGAAGGTGAGACTGGGTACTTACATGTTACTAGAAGAAGCTGATGATTGGTGGGTAGGTACACGTCATGTGTTGGAAGCTGCAGAGGAGGAAGAAATTACTTGGGAAGTTTTTAGCCGGGAGTTCTTGAGGAGGTATTTTCCTGAAGATGTGAGAGGAAAGAAGGAAATCAAGTTTTTGGAACTGAAACAAGGTAATATGTCTGTTGTTGATTGTACTGCTAAGTTTGTGGAGCTTGTGCAGTTTTATCCTCATTATGCCAAAGCGACTGCGGGATTTTCCAAGTGTGTTAAGTTTGAGAACAGATTGCGTCCTGAGATAAAGCAGGCGATTGGTTATCAAAGGATTTGGAGGATTTCTGATTTGGTGGATTGTTGTAGAATTTATGAAGAGGACAGTAAGGCTCGTTCTACTCACTATAAGAGTGTGAGCGAGAGGAAAGGGAAGCCACAGTTCCGTGGTGGTCCTTATGTGACACCATCGGATAAGGGTAAACAAAGGGGAAATTTTGAGAAAAGGTCAAGTGGAGGAATGTCTGGTCCTCTGAGGTGTTATAAATGTGGTGAGTTGGGGCATCGTCAATTTGAGTGCAGGAAAGATATGAGGAAGTGTACTAATTGTGGAGGTGTAGGACATGTTGCTGCTGATTGTGCCAGGAAAAATGTGGTGAAGTGTTACAATTGTGGTGAACCTGGTCATATTAGTACGAAGTGTCAGAAACCGAATCAAGCCCCAACTAGTGGGAAGGTATTTTCTTTGGCAGGAACTCAGACTTCAAGTGCAGATCGTCTGATCAGAGGTACTTATTTTATTAATAGTACTCCTTTAGTTGCTATTATTGATACTGGAGCGACTCACTCGTTTATTTCGTCTGAGTGCGCGAAGCGTTTGAATCTTGTGTTGTCTTTGATGGGTGGTAAGATGGTTATTGATACTCCAGCAATGGGGTCAGTAACTACTTCTTTGGTTTGTTTGAGTTGTCCTTTGACCATTTATGGTAAAGACTTTGAGATGGATTTGGTGTGTTTACCGTTGGAAGGTTTAGATGTGGTTCTGGGAATGAATTTGTTACAATTCAACAGGGTTCATATTGATTGCTATCATAAGCTGGTAAGGTTTCCTTCTCTTGAGGAAGACGAAGACTCGAGTTTCTTATCTACCAAAGAGTTGAAGAGACTTTTGGCGGACGAAACTCAGTTGTTTGGTTTGTTTGCATCTTTGACTATGGATAGTCAAGTTTCACTTGATGTGTTTCCTGTTGTGTGTGAATTTCCGGAAGTGTTTCCTGAGGATATTTTAGATTTTCCGCCAGAGAGAGAGGTGGAGTTTTCTATAGATCTAGTTCTTGGTACTAGACCTGTTTCTATGGCACCTTATCGTATGTCGGCATCTGAGTTGGTTGAGTTAAAGAAATAGTTGAATGAGTTGTTGGAAAAGAGGTTTGTAAGACCTAGTGTTTCTCCTTGGGGTGCTCCAGTTTTATTGGTGAAAAAGAAAGATGGAAGTATGCGGTTGTGTATTGATTATCGCCAGTTGAATAAGGCGACGATTAAGAATAAGTATCCTCTTCCAAGGATTAATGATCTGATGGATCAATTGGTTGGTACTTGTGTGTTCAGTAAGATTGATTTGAGATCAGGGTATCATCAGATAAGGGTGAAAGAGGGAGATATCCAGAAGACGGCTTTTAGGACACGTTACGGTCATTATGAATATTCTGTGATGTCGTTTGGGGTTTCTAATGCGCCAGGTGTGTTCATGGAGTACATGAATCGTATTTTTCATGAGCATTTGGATCGATTTGTTGTTGTGTTTATTGATGACATTTTGATTTATTCTAAGTCTCGGGAGGAGCACGCGGAGCATTTGCGTATTGTTTTGCAGGTTCTGAAAGGAAGGAAGCTTTTTGTCAAATTGTCCAAGTGTGAATTCTGGTTGTCGGAGGTGAGTTTTCATGGGCACGTAATTTCAGGTAATGGTATTTCTGTGGATCCATCCAAAGTAGAAGCAGTTCTACAATGGGAGGCTCCGAGATCTGTTACTGAAATTCGAAGCTTTTTGGGATTAGCCGGTTATTATCGAAGGTTAATTGAAGGTTTTTCTAAGCTAGCACTTCCTTTGACCCAGTTGACTTGTAAAGGGCAAGCATTCATTTGGGATATTCGGTGCGAGGAAAGTTTTAATGAGCTGAAGAGAAGATTGACGACAGCTCTGATTTTGATTTTACCGAATCCTAATGAACCATTCGTGGTTTATTGTGATGCTTCTTTGATTGGTCTAGCTGGTGTTCTGATGCAAGAAGGTAAGGTCGTGGCTTATGCTTCGAGGCAGTTGAGAGTGCATGAGAAGAATTATCCTACTCATGATCTTGAATTAGCGGCTGTGGTTTTTGTGTTGAAGATCTGGAGGCATTATCTCTACGGTGCAAGGTTTGAAGTCTTTAGTGATCCTAAAAGTTTGAAATATTTGTTTGATCAGAAGGAGCTAAATATGAGGCAGCGGAGATGGTTGGAATTCTTGAAGGACTACGACTTTGGCTTGAATTACCATCCTGGTAAAGCTAATGTGGTAGCCGATGCGTTGAGCCAGAAATCGTTACATATGTCCGCTTTAATGGTTAAAGAGTGGGAACTTTTGGAATCGTTTAGAGATTTGAGTTTGGTTTGTGAAGTGACGTCAGATAGCGTGAGGCTTGGAATGCTAACGATTACTAATGATTTTCTGATGACGGTTAATGAGAAACAAAAGCTGGATGTGAAATTTGTGGATTTGATGTTGGTTGGAAGTAAAAATGCGCATAGTGATTTTCAAGTGGATGTTAATGGTGTTTTGAGATTCCGAGGTAGAATTTGTATTCCGGAGGATGCGGAGTTGAAAAGGATGATTTTGGAGGAAGGACACCGGAGTAATTTGAGTATACATCCGGGAGCGAATAAGATGTATCAGGATTTGAAGAAGATTTTCTGGTGGTCTGGATTGAAAAGAGATGTGGCTCAGTTTGTTTATGCATGTTTGACTTGTCAGAAATCGAAGGTAGAACATCTGAGGCCTAGTGGCTTGTTGCAACCGTTGGATATTCCTGAGTGGAAGTGGGATAGCATTTCCATGGATTTTGTGACAGGGTTGCTGAATACTCAGCGAGGGCATAATGTTATTTGGGTGATTGTGGATTGGCTGACTAAATCGGCTCATTTCATTCCGATTGACATCAGTTTTTCTTTGGAGAGGTTAACTGAGATTTACATCAGTGTGATTGTGAAGTTGCATGGGGTTCCATTGAGTATTGTTTCGGATCGAGATCCAAGGTTTACCTCGAGATTTTGGGAAAGTTTACAGAAGGCGTTGGGTTCTAAATTGAGATTGAGTTCGGCTTATCATCCGCAAACGAATGGTCAGACGGAGAGGACGATTCAGTCTTTGGAGGATTTGTTGAGAGCTTGTGTTTTGGAACAAGGTGGTGCGTGGGATAGTTATCTTGCATTGATTGAATTCACGTATAATAACAGTTTTCATTCTAGTATTGGAATGGCACCGTTTGAGGCATTATATGGACGAAGGTGTCGAACACCGTTGTGTTGGCACGAATCTGGGGAGAGTTCGGTGGTTGGACCAGAGTTGGTGCAACAGACTACAGAAAAAGTGAAGCTTATTCGAGAGAAAATGAAGGCTTCTCAGAGTAGGCAAAAGAGTTATCATGATCGGAGACAGAAAGATCTTGAGTTCCAAGAGGGCGATCATGTATTTCTAAGGGTTACACTGGTAACGGGTGTGGGTCGTGCATTGAAATCAAAGAAACTTACTTCTCAGTTTATTGGTCCTTACCAGATATCCGCGAGAGTGGGTGTTGTGGCTTATAGGGTGGCGTTGCCGCCGAATCTGTCGAATTTGCACGATGTGTTCCATGTTTCACAACTTCGGAAGTATGTTCCGGATCCGTCGCATGTGATTCCGATGGATGAGGTTGAGGTAAGGGAGAACCTTACGGTTGAGGCGTTACCAGTTAGGGTTTTGGATCGCGAGGTGAAGAGGTTGAGAGGCAAGGAAATTGCACTTGTGAAAGTGGCGTGGGGAGGCGCTGCTGAGGGCAATTTGACTTGGGAGTTGGAGAGTCGGATGCGGGAGTCGTATCCAGAGTTGTTCGTCTCAAGTATATTTTCGAGGACGAAAATTTCTAAGTGGGGGAGAGTTGTAACGCCCCAGTTTTGTCAGTTTTTATTTAATCGAGTCGTTTGATTATTTTATTATTATTTTATTTTATTTTCGACTTTTATCTGAAAATATGTTATTTTTCAATGTTGTGATATTTTATCGGGTTTTGGGAACGTTTGCGAGATATTTGAGTGTGGGGGTATTTTGGTCATTTCATAATACTTTCATTAAGTAGAAAGAATAGAAAATAGAAAGAGAGAAAAATAGAGAGAAAGAAAAGGAAGAGAAGGAAAAAGGGGAGAAAAGAGAAGAAGAGAAGAAAATAGTAAGAAAAACTTGGAAATTCAAGAAATCAACTTCTAGAATCGATTTAATCGGGTAAGGGTACGAAACTCGGTTATTGTATGCTTGTATATGATTATGTATGTGTGTTTGTGGTTGGTATTGGATTGAATTGGAAAATTTTAGTAAAACCCATATTATGAAAAATTGATTAGAAACCGATTAAATGTGTTGGAAATCATGTTTTTAGTGTTCATTATTGTGATTACATGATAGATACATGTTGTTATGCATTGTATTGGTAATTTTCTGGGTGTAGGTGAGAAATTGGAGGATTTTTGGTTGAGAAAACGCAGAACTTTGTTCTGCAAAATTTTTCTGGTTTTTCCAGTTCATACACGTATAGGCCTTGGCGATACGCGTAACATGGGCGAGTTTTGGGGCCAATACACGTATGAGATGTTACGCATATGAGGTTTTGCCGTACGCGTATGGCTCAGGGCAATACGCGTATGGCCATGAGAATGGTAAAATGGGACTTTTCAAATTATCGTTTTCGTTTTTCTTTCGTAACTTGGGTTCCGTTTATCCGATTTTTACATTCTTGGTATCGTTGGAAAGCTATTGAGCTGTACTTTCTTATTATGATGATTTGGAAATTGTTATCCGATTTAATTATGTCGGGAATTTGGAATAGTGTCGGTTTGTCGACTTTTGTCGTTATAATTGTGCGTAATTGATGTGTAATATGCAAGGTGCTGTTGAATGATGTAAATGCATGTGTTTAAATGGTGTGGTGATGAATTGTGGCCGTATGGTAATTAAATGCATTGTTTTGGGCATAAGTGCAAAGTGTGATTTTGTTGATGTAGAAGAATGCATTTATGTGTGCATATTAAATGTCATGAGTCATTGTATGTCAAGCATCATGATATGCATTGTTGTGACGTCCTGAGTGACGGTTTGATTCTAGAGGGAATCTGCTATAACATCGTGAGCCTTAAAAATAAGAGGTATGAATAGCCTTAAAAATAAGAGGTATGAATAGCCTTAAAAATAAGAGGACCGAAAGCGATGGTTATAGACGATCGTGTGCCCATGTGGGGTGTGAGCGATCGGGTCGTGTGCCCATGTGGGGTGTGAGCGATCCATAAACGTCGTGTGCCCGTGTGGGGTGTGAGCGACGGGGGACATCGAATGCCCGACGGGGAGTTACAGTGATGTAACGAGCGATGATTCCAGCAGAGTTCCTGAGTGAACTAGTGATGAGAACCATTGGAAGACGGTACCGCATGTGCATATGCATAGAGTCGTGGGGTCGGTTTCTTGCATTTGCATAAATCATTAATGTTTTTTTTATGTGTGGAATTGTGGATGGAATTGATAAATTGATATATGGATATGTGTCGGTGATGGAAATATGAATTATACCTTGTGTTGTATTGTGTTGGGATTAGGGTGTGAGTTGTGGTGAGAACCGTATATATGTGTATTTTGTGTTATATATAATTGTATGCAATGATATTATGATTGTTTTTCTCACCCTTCTGCTGTTTTATAATGCTCTATGAGGCATTGCAGATTAGAGTTGCTGGAGGTCTTTTTGTGAAGCTTAGGACTTCGTTCTTTTGTCGGTCGGCTCTGATATGTGACACCGGGTAGTTAGGGAGGCCGTTTGTGATTATTGTGTATTATGTATATATATCTTTTGGCTTGTGCATGTATAACTTGATGTATGACAAACTTTTCATGTGATATATATATATATATATATATATATATGATATTCAGTTTTAGATTTTCCGCTTTTATTCTAAAAACTCAAATGTGGGTGTGAGGAACTGAGTTCCTCTGTTGATTGCTACCCCACTGTTGCATATCTTTATGAGCAGGTGTTATATGATTTGTTTCATTATAATGTGATTCTTCCCCGTCTATGCCATGATAATTTAAATATACTCTGATGAAATTTTGAATTTTCTTTTACTGCTTTATTTAATTGGGGGTATAGATTGGGGGGTGTTACAGGCACAAGATGCGATATCTTGTCGAGCACACTCAGGAATAAAATCTTAGGTCTTCCAACCCTTTAAACCTTTAGCAAACAAAAACAAATAACATAATAAACAAGAGGTTCATGTAGAGTACTACAGATATCTAGGGTGCTAACACCTTCCCTAGGTATAACCAACCCCCGAACTTTAGAATCTTAGTTTGCATTTGCATTGCATTGTGGGTAATTCGACCTTTCTCCCTTCCCTTGGATAAATCAAAGACGGTGGTGAAATAAAAGAAATGTGATTCAAGTTAATATAATAGCTTGGTATCCAATTCTCACCGCGACAGAAATGGCGACTTCACTGGGGACGAATGGAAGAGGGTTCCCCCTAACTTGTTTAATTATGTTTTTTGTTATATATTTGTATTTGTTATGTTTGCTTGGGTTATTACTTATATGGTGAGACAAAGTCCTACACCCGGACTAGAGTGAAAATCATGATAGGAACGGTGAGAATTCAAGGATACTTTGAGGGAGTCGATTCCTGAAGAAGTTGAATTGAGACTTCACCACTCAGTCTAGGCCCTCTCGAATTTAATATTGTTCAACGAGTCCATTCGTGAAGACGATATTATTTCGAACTAAAGGCCATCGAGACTGGGGACCGTAGTTACCTTTAACCCAACTTGGCCTATTAGGATGTAGTGCAGGGACTATGCAGGAGTCTATTTCTGCAATAGTCGCTACGCGATACTACACTCAGACGAGATTCTCTTGAGAATATTATTGACTACCAAGTGATTTGGAAAATCAATAATATCCAAAAGATGGATTGTAGACTCTGGGAACTCTATAGAACCCGTTCAGCAGGTACATGTGAAACCGTAGTACACACCTATTGGGATGGTTAGACCTTGGCTCCACGCTCATGACCTTTCAAACCTAGGACTCTTTGCCTGGTTGCTTTGCTTGTGTGTACTTTGTGCTTTGTGCTTTGTGTGTTTGCATCCCTGCATTCATGAGCATCATTTCATAAAGTTTCATGGAACTTTGCTTTGTTTGTAAACGTCATAGGATATCATGGACTAAAAAAAAAACGTTGAAGTACCCTTACAAGAGTCATGATCTGGACGACCTAAGGAGACCGGAGACCTTGTTAACAGATAAAGAAGGGTCCAATACCAGATATGGGAAGCTTGATAAGGGACTTCTATCAACTCTATTACAGTTTATGACCCAGCCTATCACTGTTGGTGCCGACCCTTGAAGAATATTCTCAACTGATGGAGTTACTTATTCAAGACAAGTATTCATTTCCTATCTTCGAGAAGGAGCCCGAAGAGAAAGACATTTCTAAGGCTACTCACATATCCTAGGTTGATATTAGAGCTAATATGACAACCGAAGGAGGAATTTTTGGAGTTCTGAAGAAGAAGTCAAACGACTCAATACAAGACCGTTGGAAGAGTCTCCTTAGATCCATCATTACTAGCTTTTATTTAGCTTTTATGTCATGATTCTTGTAAGGCGTACAGACGCGTTTGTAGTCAATTTTGTAATAAATCAATCTTTTAGTATCCCGATACTAGTGATTGTAACCGTTTTAAAATAACATGCGTCTTTTGATATTTCTTGATGATTATAAAAAGCTGAGTTCCATGAAACTTGTTGTATTCGCATTGCATCATCTTGCATACGTCTTTTCTCTACCTCAGCTTATTCGGTCTCTTATCTTTATGTCGCTCAGCTGATCTTTTAGCGTTCGTACCAAACTTGAAGCAGTTACTGGGGATAATGGATGGAACAGAGAATATGGATCCCATGTCAGGCTTCAGAGTGATGACTAATCCGATGTTTGGTTTTTCTCTTAACAACGATGCTCCACAAGTGGACGTTCCTATTCGATCTCAGCCTGTGCAAGATAACCTGGTTGGTCAAGTTAATGAAACAGATTCCTGCTTTCCGAGGTATATGCCAAATTCTCAGAACGTCCGTCATGTGACAAATATGAATGATCCTAGATGGGGAGAAATTGAAAAAGGATTTCATGACCTCCAAGAACAATTGAAGATGTTGAAAAGACCTAACACATCTGGTCTTAAGGCTCCTGACTTGTGTCTAGTTCCGGGTGTGGTTTTTCCCCCGAAGTTCAAAATGCCTTTATTTGAAGTATACAAGGGTGTTAGCTACCCAAGGTACCATTTGACGATGTTTTGTCGAAAGATGACCACTTATGTCGACAATGACAAACTGATGATTCACTGCTTTCAAGAAAGCTTATCTGGGGCATCCTTGATGTGGTATATGAAGCTAGAAAGGAACTGTATTCAGTCTTGGGAAGACTTGGCTAACGCTTTTATGAAGCAATATAATTACAATGTGGACGTGGCTCCAGACAGTGACCAATTGACGAACATGAGTCAGAAAGACAACGAATCCTTCTGGGAATATGCACAAAGGTGGAAAGAATTTGCAGCCCAAGCTTAGCCACCACTTCAAGAGAAAGAACTGGCCAAGATGTTTCTAAAAACACTGTCAGACTCTTATTATGTCAGAATGATAGGCGTTGTACCATTGGAGTTCTCTAAAATTGTGGAAGTCGGAGTAAACATCGAGAATGCACTCAAAAGTGGGAAAATTAAAGACGTCTCAAATAGACAAGCTAATGAAGAGAAGTCTGTTAGTGATTCCCAAGAGGAAAGAAGTGTTGAAGTTAATGCAATTTTGGATTCTTCTCAGACCTTGCAAGCTCCAATTCCGGTGCCTTATCACAAACGTCGGTTTGCAACGCCTGTTCAGTGCCAGCAATCACTACCGCATGGACGTCCGTACAAACGATGAAAGTTGAATTCTCATAATCAATGTAAAAATCCACGAATTCAGAACATGAATCACCAGAATCAGCGTCAGGATCAGTAGAGACCCCTGAATAGTCCAGAAGAAAAGACTCGTTGGTTTGACCTAATCCCAATGACTTACAGTCAATTGTGGTCTTACTTTGCCCAAAACTCAGTTATGGCACCCAGAAAGACCAGAGCCATGAAATCTCGCCCTCCTTGGTTCAATCCAGATACTAGTTGTGAATTTCATGACGGAGTGTTGGGGCATTCGATTGAAGGTTGTAAGGTTTTCCAAGAAAAGTTCCAAGAGATGATCGACGATGAAGTGTTGACCTTCAGGGGAGGAAGCCCAGTTGTGAATGGAGCACCTTTGTGCTGACGAATGTGAAGACTCGAGAAGTTCCTTCCAAGTCAATGGAATCAAAAGCAGAGCTCACTCTCAGGATCATTAAGTTGTTTATGCATTTGCTCACATTTGTTGTTATTTCTTTGATTATAAGCATGTTTTGCGTGTAAGAACTTGTTATTTTGAATAATTGATGCGATAAATAATGTTTGTCTTGAAGAAACCCATCAGTTTCACTCATTTTAAAATGATTTTTCTATTTTATAATGCCAATGTCGCCCAATCTCTTGCCTCTGCAGAGAATTGAATGGAGGATGATGAAATCAAACGCAAGATCTCGTGTTGTATGCTTTTGAATAAAACTCTGCTATCGATATAAGGCATTGTTTCAAAATCCTAAACACCGAAGATATAAGGAGATAAACCCTCGTTAACCCTTTTGAGCCTTTGAAGTAGGAGTTTTTCTTCTTCCAAATAAAAAAAAACCTCATTCTTAACCTGGGGCAGGGTAATTTGCAACAAAAAAAAAGGAGTAAAATATCACGAAGATTGGGTGGGCACAAACAAACTTTGAGCCTTATATCCTTTGTTTCTTAAACCGTGAACCAGCATACTCAATGAGATGACGTTTCCTGACTCCTATGAGCTATGCTCAAAATTGTGTTGGCTTTGTAAAAAGAAAATTAATCGTATATCCTAACTAGTGATTCGGTCACAAGTTATTGCGATTTTCTTTTTAAAAAAAAACTTCAAGATAAACATATGTTGCATTAGCAATTTCAGAATTAACATTTTTCTGCTTGCTAACATTGCTTGACATCATAGAAGCTAGCATACGAGCATCAGTGATGAGCTAGATCTTTTGAGATTTGAAACTCTGATGGGTAAATGGCGAATCGTTTCAAAAGGATGACTATATCTAGGGGCATGTTACTTGAAGACTTTATTGAGCAGGGGCAAGTTGTTTCTTTCACAGTCTGACCCCAAGGGGGGAAAGTCTGAAGACTCGATTGTGCAGAACACCGGAAGTCTGGGGCAGTTATGTCGAGATTTGGTGAATCTCTCCAAGTTCGAGGACTCGGTTTTACAGAACACAATCAATCCGGGCCAGTTACGTCGAGATTCGACAATCTCTCCAAGAGTTTGAAAACATTGGGACAGTTGGATGCCAAGTTTTCTGTAAAATCCTCTTGAGATCACTTCTTCTCATAAACCATGTACTATGGGGCATTTGAGAATTGAAGACTCTTCGTACATTCGCAATAATTGTTATTCAAAATGGCGACTACCGAGCAGTTCAGCAATACAGGACTACCTTGTTCTCGTAACATCCTTCACCCATGTCCAAAGGGTTTCTATCCCAAGTGATGTGACGACTCCCCAGTAAGTCTTTGCTACAAATAGTCACGACTATTCCCCCGTGAACCTCTACTTCAAAAAGTTATGGCACGTTTGACTCAAGATTTCCGCAGTCGACAACCTAAGAATCCTCAGTGAACTTCTTTGGTTTCAACCTTCCCCAGCGAAGCGAGTGTTTATTTCACTCCTCATTGGATTTTCTCACTACCTTGATCTTCTCCAGTGAAAGCGGATGTTTATTTCATCCCATCAAAGTGTTATCTCTGATATTTTCAACTACTATTGATCCAAGCTTCCCCGATGAAGTGGATATTTATTTTATCCAGTTGCAACTTTCATTCAGACTACTTCAGTTCGCAATGGATATTTATCTTATGCCCCGTGAAGTCTCTTCGATCATGAGTTTGATTCGTTCCCGGTGAATCTTTCTCGTCTCCAACAGAATCACGAGGTTCATCTTGATAATCCTAAGTGAAATCATGATGTTTATCCCCAATTGGAGTGCTCTCTCTTCCCCCAGAGAAGTTTGAAGCCTTGAAACAGAATTGTGGTTCCATATGTGGCTCTCATTTCATCCCCAGTGATGCTTCTATCTTGCGAAGATTGGCCGAGTATCTGTATCGGGATGTTTATTTCATCTCCAGTTCTCTCTCTGCTTTGTTTTGTCAGCATAAGCATAGCAGGCATTCTTTCATGTAGATTCATGGCATTTGTGCATTTTTCATTTTTTTGTTATTTGTTTGTTCTTTCACTTTGGTTGCGCTTATCCCCAAGTAATCGGGTTTGTCTTCTCCCTCCAAGTAGAATCGTCAGCCCTAAGCAGAAAGAGCACATCCTTTCTAATTCCCCACTGAGTTCGATCCTCGTGGAAGATGGTTGCTTTAGTTTTCTTTTCCATTTTTGGATAAAGGATAAACTCCTTTGAGTTCATCCCTCAATGGATGAGTCTTGCTTGACCGTTTCTTTTCAGTTATTTCCTGAATTGAACTTTGGTCCCTGACAATCACAATTTTGAATATCTCTAGGTTTTTGAATCTAGATCGAGCGTGCATTTATTTTGCACTTTGTCTCCCCAGGAAGAGTTTATTTGAAGATCTCTATGGAAGACAGAAGTTATTTCTCCAGCAGTATTATTTCAACATTTCATGGGAGTTAAACCCAAACAACAAGTGGTAGCTCTTTATTTGAGCTCTGTTTTCTATCCGGATGACAAATGATAGTCTCCTCAAGACAATTTATCAAATCCCCGGTGAAGTTATCAACTATTCTCCGTCAGATGTTATCTCGCCGGAAATCCGTCAAAAACCTATTGAAGACTTTACAAGTTTTCTCTTTATTTGAGAACCCCCATTACAAGGATTTTACTAGCTTCAACACGGATTTCAACTACAGCAATATTACTTCTTAGTGGTATTCTCACCAGTGAGTCCACAATTCAATTTTCTTCCATCAAATGGCATCTCTTTGAGAAGTTTGGTGTAGATTCAAATGATTTTTCTCTTTATTTGAGAAGACATATTTTACAAGTCGGCCGGCCCGCATCTCTTTTGAAGATCCCCGGTGAAACTTCCAAATCTCCAACAAGTTATGGATTCCAGCTGAAGTCATAAGATCTCCAGTGAAATCCCAATCCCCTGTGAAGTTACTTTCCAACAAGTATTCACCTTTCCAGGAGGAGTTCAAGACTTTGCTCGAGGCAGACAACCTCGTAGAGGTTATTTCAAGATATGTGATAGAGGCAGACAACCTCGTAACAGTTTATTTAAAGATTTGTGTTAGAGGCAGACAACTCGCAGCAGTTTATTTCAGGATTTGTGTTTGAGGCAGATAACCTCGCAGCAATGATTTATTTTCTACCTTTTCAAGTGGAATACTTGATCAGAAACCTCGGCAGTAGGTATTTCCCTGGTTATTCTCGGCAGTAGATTTCCAGAAGACCTCGGCAGTAGGTATTTCCCTGGTTATTCTCGGCAGTAGATTCCCTGGTTAACTTTAAACTTTGACAAATAGTCGTCTTTTTCCAGGATCTCGGCAGTAGATTCCCTGGTTAATTTCTAAACTTTGACAAACAGTCATTTCTTTTTTCAGCAGATTCCCCAGTATCTTTGACAATGGACATCTTTTCAATAAAACCTTGGCAGAAAGAATTCCTAAGGGAGGTTCTAAGTCTCAACAATAGACTCCTCCAGTTGATATCTCTTGAAGATTCCTCCAGTTGACCACCAAAGTAGGATCCTCAAGTAGATTTTGTTAGAAGATTTCATCGCAAGTCCTTCACCCTATGCTTAAGACCCTATGATTGTCAGTTCGTAGTCTCTTCCTCCCAGTGGAGTTAGGTCTCTTCCCCGTGGGGTCTTGTCTTGTAGAGTCGTCCTCGTCAGGGTTGTGTTTCAGCACTTCAACATTAGTTATCCCCCTGTGACTTTATTCCTCATAGGACCTTTGTCTCGCATTTCATATCATTCCATAGCATGTGCACTCGGTGGCATCTTAGAGCCAAAAATTGTGCATGTTTGTATTTAAGTCCCTCCTATCTCGTCGAGACGAAGATTTCAATCTCCATATCTCCGGATAGAAGAAACTTAAATATGGGGCATCTTCCACACCCTAATTTTTGACCCTAAGATCCCTTTTCCTTTGCATAGCATCTTTAGGTCATGCGGTCTTTGTGTGCATGTTTATTATGATTAACAAGTTCGTGCAGGTACATTGATTTTAAGTGTAAATGATGTCGGTTCTCTCATGCAGGAATTTTTGGAGCATGACTAGTTAATCCTAATTTGAAATGGTTTTAAGGCTTCTACCTGGGTTAAGCATTACTGTTAGATCTCTTTCTTATCCTTGGGTCGCTTCTTGGAACAATGCTCTGAGGACATCTTAGATGCTTTCATGGCCACATCTCAAAAGATTGAGTTTTGGATTTCTTATTATTCAAGATTTAAAATTCAAGACCATTATTCAAAGTCACAATCTTCAATCTCATCATTCATAAATTCAAGCTGAAACGGGAAGGGATGTTTATGGTTCAAGGATTCAAGTTACAAGTTCAAGAAAGTTTTTCTATGCGATTTTCAAAGTGTACTAATTTTTTTAAGATGCATCCTCAAATTAAAGTCCTCTGAGTTTCATTTCAAGTTCAAGTATGTGTCAATGCCCAAAATTCCAAATTCCAAGTCCGGATGCCAAACTTTGTTATTCAAAGATTCAGTTCAAGTCACATTGTCTTTTCCATTCTTCAAAATCACTCAAAGCTCACATGTTCACAACAATTTCAAAGCCCCTATGCTCTTTACAAGCATTTAAAATTACAAGAAGCTCATGACAATTTACAAGGAAATTTATGACAAGGAATGAACATATTTAAGTGGACACGATATTCCAAGAATTGTATTCGGATCACCAAGAGTTACATTCAGTTTAGCATGACAAACTTCAACGCCACAACAATCAACATAATTAGTTAATTCTATGCTCAAAACAGATAGAGTGTTCAAGCTAATAAAGGAATGTCAACTTGGCATTTCAGTGGCAAATCATATTGCAGTTTATCCTAGGATACAAACAGGGATCCAAACTCAAAGTTCCAAGAAATTCACGTCAAGCTTCAAGTCCTTTTCTTCCTAACAAGCTTACAAAACTCAAACTAATTTTCAAGATCCAAAGATTCTAGATTCAAAGTATTCAAAGATTCTTAAAGCTAAAACGTACCAAGATGCATCACAAGTTCGAATACAACATTTGAGTTACAACATCTTTTCCATGGTTCGAAAGTCAAAAGCAATAAAAGTTTACAAATGGAATTCATGTTATTACATTACAAGGGATTCACATGTTACCAGGCCCTACGTTCTAAATTCATAAAGCCATCATGTTGAGGGAATACGTGAAGCGGCAATGGATCAAGAGCTTAAAATCAGCCTGGTGTCCGTATGTACAGATGACCCTTCTCCTTAAGCCTGTTACAAAAAGAAAGAAGTTGGAGTTAAGAAATTAATTCAAAAATCATTCAAAGACAATGCAAAGCATGGACATGCTACTTACAGCGAGGACAAAAAAAAGGCAATGCATAATGCGTATACTAAGTTATCACGCAGTGAGATTTTTCATGACAATAGGCCTATCAATTCACTCAATTACTTTAGAAGCCTATTCAAAAAGGATTATCGGTAGTGCAAATCATAAACGGTGGGCCTCACTTTAAACTCAAATTTTGCTAGCAGTTTTTTTTCAAGGCTTATCATAATAGAATCACACCATAAAGTGCATTAATACCATGATAAAAGTTCAGCAAAGGCATCAAACATGATCAAAGTGAAAATAGATTGCCATAACTCTTTTCCAAAATGAAATCGACAACATGATTAAGAAGGATCGATTGAAAAGGGAAGCTATTAAATCATATACGGCAAGTTTTCGAATCGCAACCGACATGATCAGACAAACTCAAAAACACTTTCCAAAACAGTGTTTCAAAAACGGAAGTTTTTTATAACAGATTGTTTCTTTCCAAAGCAAAAGCAGCAACACATTCAAATGTATTCCAAAAATGTCCAAGACAGCAGTTAATACGCATACACCTATAAAAAGGGACTCACAAACCAGTTCACGGCAGGGCATCACATACATTTCACATCAGAGAACCTGATACCAGAACAATCAACTCCGCACTCATACGTTGCCGAAGCATATCAGTTCACAAATATCCAGAAAAAGCTGAATCACACACAACAACAAACTGCAACAGCAAAGAAGAAGGAAGGTAACAAAACTTATCTTCGAGCTCGCTGACATCTTCGATTCGTCGCGCCAAACTCTCCGAAGTCGCCCTGATGCCGCGTGTCGCTCGAAATCAACAAGAATAGCTAGGAGATGTCAAACACAAACAGAGGGAAAAAAGATACTCATCTGTGGGCGGAGGTCTTTGAAACCCTCATCGCTCCACCCGTCTTCTACCACCGGCAGCCTTCTTCCCCCTTTTTATTTTTCATGCTTTAAATCAGTTGTAATTTGTAATCAAAATTTATAGTGGATTGGGGTTGGGATTGTTGGGGTTAGGGTTTATTGTTGTTTTTTTTTTGTTTGATTTTGAGAGAATAACCAGAGATAGAATGGCGAGAAAACGAGAGAGGGGAAGGAATGGAGAAGATGAGAGTCCGCGTGTGGATTCTTCTCTTTTTCCCTTGTTTGACGCTTTAATCGTATACACATGCACACACCACACGAACGTGCACCCTCCCCATCTAATCAAATCAAATGCAATACACACACATCTCACGGTTGTGATTCGAGGGTCCGCGATGGACCCTCTCCCTCGCAAAGCATAGGCTCCCTCTGTTTAATTATAAATCTTTTTAATTTAACCTTTTTTAAATAATTTCATTTTCCTTTTTTCCTTTAAATAATTGAAATCTATTTGTTTTTTTTAATAAGTGTAGAACTTTTTCTTAAAAATTTATTTTCTTTTTATTATTAAAGAATTAATTATAACTTTGATGAACTTTTTTAAATTAGTAAATCTTTTCTTTTAATAATAATGAAAACTTTTAACTAAAATATTAATTTTTTTTTTCATTTAATAGAAAAAACCTTTAACCTTTCTTTAACATAATCAATCCTTTTCTATTTTAACTTTTTTAAATTCATTATATCTAATATAACCTTTTATCTAAAAATAAATAATAAAATATAGAACTTTTCTTTTTTTTATTAGAAAAATCTTTAATAAAAATCTTTAAAATACTAAATTAAAATCTTTTTTAATAAGAAAAAAAAATTTATTAACTTTTAATATAATTTTAAATTTAAATAATAATAAAAAATTTATTTATAAAAATATTAAAATTAAAGCCTTTTCTAAATTAATATTAAAAATTCTTTTGATAACTTTTTCTATAATTAATTTTTTTAGTTTAACTTTAAAACTAAATAATAATAAAACCCTTTTCTTAATTGATTAAACTTTTTTTTCTAATTAATATTTTAATGAGTACACAAAAATATTCCCCTCTAAGATAGTAAAACTCTTTTAGATTATTAAAATCTTTCATTTTTGTAAAAATAATAAAAACTTTTTTTCTTTATTAAGATATTAAATTAATCCTTAATAAGATACAAATCTTTAACCCTTTTTAAATTAATAATAACCTTTAATATAATAAATTCTTAAAAATAAACCTTTTATTTAGTTCAAAACACTCTTCCTAATAAACTGGTCTCTTGGGATCCCTCGCGCTTAATAGTACGCTTGTGTGTGAAATAGTTTATTCTTGTTTGATATCATGTCTTGTTTATGCTTTTGTGTGTTTATCATTATATGTGATGTATGCATGTCTTTAACCTTTCAAAACATAAAAATCTCGATCCAACGTCGAGCCATTTTCTACCCCCTTGTAAGTCGATTGCTTTCGAGCATCGCCATCAACCTTTGGTCACTAGACACAAGACTAGCACCACTTTGCTAGCACTCTCGCTTAAATCTAATATAATTAATCGCATTTATATCCAAGGGAAAATCCCATGCATGATAATCAAATTATTGTGCATGGTGCATTTCATTTGCATCATACCTCCCTATAGTTCGATACCCTTAAGATAAGTTATATTAGAAAACTTTAGGATAGACATTCTAAGTTAGTCCCCCTTAAAATCAATCAACATCTTTAGCTCACCTAATTCTCCACACAAGAGAATTAGATGTGAATCATCTCAAAGAAGGGACATACAATATCATACCCCACAAATACAAACAACTTTCAAAACTGTGGTGGTTTCTTAAGATGATGACTCATCTCTTCTCCTAAAACTTTTTAAACAACCTTAGTATCCTTCCGAGGAACTACATGTGCTCTGATTCCCTCCCGACAGGATATGTAGGCACAAGATGCGATATCTTGTCGAGCACACTCAGGAATAGAATCTTAGGTCTTCCAACCCTTTAAACCCTTAGCAAACAAAAACAAATAACATAATAAACAAGAGGTTCCTGTAGAGTACTACAGATATCTAGGGTGCTAACACCTTCCCTAGGTATAACCAACCCTCGAACTTTAGAATCTTAGTTTGCATTTGCATTGCATTGTGGGTAATTCGATCTTTCTCCCTTCCCTTGGATAAATCAAAGAAGGTGGTGAAATAAAAGAAATGTGATTCAAGTTAATATAATAGCTTGGTATCCAATTCTCACCGCGACAGCTGTATTTAGATATGATGCCTAATTTCTACTATCTGGTTCATTCCTCACGCTCTTGCGAATCTCGGCTCAAACCTTTATATGCTTCTCACTCTCATGACAAAGCAATGTTAAATAACTTCTCACTCTCATGACAAAGCTACTTAAATTACGCATAGAAATTATGACCAAAACGACATACAATCGTGATTTCGTACTTAATACATCTACAGAGTCCCGTCGGTAACGACAGTTCTCATACGCCGGACTCAAGACAATTTAACTAGACATGCAATTAAATGAAAACAAACTAAACATGGTAAATACTGAAATTCTGGTATCATATATGTGATGTCAAGTGAGATGTCACAACATCAATATCTGTTTTATGAACAAGGTAATAATAGTAACAGATAAAGTCAGTAAACAACACAAAGAATTGTTCACCCAGTTTGGTCTAACAACCTACGTCTGGGGGCTACCAAGCCTGGAAGGAAAATCACTATTAGTAGTATCAATTTATAGACTTCTCAGTCAACACACAAGTTGATAATCTACTCACTTAATCACTACCCAATGACACTTCTACCTAAGACACTCTTAGATATGAGACACCTCTCACTCCCCCTCAATCACACCAGTGATAACAACTAACAATAATGAGAATAGAAGACACACTTCAAGGACAATACTTGATCTTGCTTAAAAGCTTCAATCAAGAACAATACACTCGTGCTTAAAAGCTTAGAGTGGACAAATTACAACTCAATTAAATCAGTCCAATTCAAACATCAAAGAGACGAGTGAATGGCTCACAATACACAGACGGAAACACAAACCCTAATACTTGACACTTAGTACACAATCTCTTGTCTTCCACCCATCCAAGTAAGGTTGAGGCTACTTTAAATAGAAACTTATTCTTGGGCTTGGACTCCTTGAAAATCTCAGATTTGATTCACAATTAAAACTGATTTTTTTCTTCAAATCTTTTCGCCCTAAAACAGTAACAATATATACTCCACAAATGATTGCATCAGATAAAATCTCCTCCAAGAATCTCGCCTGCAATCTCTCAAACAATCCTCAAGATACAGTAAATAAAGCACAGCCCTAACATAACAGACTGAACCTGATGTTCTGTCAAAAGATGTTAAGACATCATGTTTGACATCAGAACACAGACCTGCAACACTAAGTAACAAAACCACAAGCAGAATGTTAGCAACACAAGTTATGACATCAGACATGACATCTTGAACCAACACATTGTTTTACCAAAACTGCAGCCAATAATAGAACTAACAATCTCCCCCTTTGGCTAATTTTGGCTAAAACAATATCAGCACACATCAGAGATACCAACAGCAGAAACACACCTCACAAATACTTAACACGGTCTGAAAAAAAAAACAACCAAGAAAACCAGCTGCATAATAAACAAAACTCTACTTGGTATCTGTCTGAAAAAAAACAACCAAGAAAACCAGCTGCACAATAAACAAAACTCTACTCTCCCCCTTTTTAGCCATAATTGGACAACCTCTGAACATAGCAGCAAGCATAATGTTCTGACACTTTGTCAAACATGTTCAAACTCCAAGTTCCAAAAAATACCAAGAAGGAATGTTGAACCACAGCTGGGAAAAAGTGACACATTACTCAACAAAGAGAAGTGCACAGACACCAAACAACTTTGACCGGGCGATATAAACAATGACTTTTATTTGAATTATAAAACCCACACTAACATGCTTGTGTAGACATCCAAACAAGGAAGGAAACATGAGCCAGTCCTCTAGAACAGTTGAGACACACAAGGGTCAGGTGAAGCAAGACCAGAAAAACAAGACCTCCAAACCAAATGAGATGAAGTCCAAAGAAATAACAGCAGGATCCTCTACAAGAGCACCAAGAACAAGAAAAAAGACAGAAACAAGGATGAAGACCATCAAGAAACCTCTAGTGCTACTACATGCTTCTGATGATGAAGCAGATGAAGACTGGGTTAATTTCATCAACTCAGGTGGTTGGAATGAGTAGCTGAGTCCAAACAATACACCTCTTTGCTTGTAGTTTCTATTTTAACACAAATGTAATGTTGAGTACTTAAAAAAATGTTCTTGTTTGCTTTCAAGCATTCTTATTTTGTCAATTTCACTAACTACATAAGCTCACACTCATAAAACAACTGCACCGAACACGCCATACTCCTGCATACCAACAAACGAACCACTAATCCTCATATATACAAATTCCTAATTTGCTTCTTAAATTTTCAAATTGATTTGCATCTAAGGCCTTAGTAAAAATATCAGCTAATTGCATTTCAGTAGCAACATGTTCCAAAGCAACCACTTTATCTTCAACCAGATCTCTTATAAAGTGATGACGTATATCAATATGCTTAGTCCTGCTATGTTGAATTGGGTTCTTGGAGATGTTGATAGCACTCAAATTATCACAGTACAATGTCATGACATCTTGCTTGACATTGTATTCATGTAACATTTGCTTCATCCAAACCAGTTGTGAACAACTACTTCCTGCTGCTATGTACTCAGCCTCAGCAGTAGAGAGACACACAGTTCTGCTTCTTGCTAAACCACGAGATAAGATTGTTCCCTAAGAAGAAACATCCTCCTGAAGTACTTTTTATATCATCTGCACTTCCTACCCAGTCAGCATCACAATATCCACTCAGTTCAGTGCCTGTTCCATGACTGTATAGTATGCCATAGTCACTCGTACCATTCACATATTTCAGAATTCTCTTCACTTGATTCATGTGGCTCACTTTAGGTTCAGATTGATATCTGGCACAAACTCCTACAGCAAAGGAGATATCAGGTCTGCTAGCTGTGAGATACAGCAAGCTTCCAATCATGCTTTTGTATAAGCTTTGATCCACACTCACTCCATGTTCATCCTAGGACAGCTTCAGGTGAGTAGGGGCGGGTGTCCTCTTGTGATTTGCATTCTCCAGACCAAACTTTTTGACTATGTTCTTTGCATACTTGCCCTGAGAGATAAATATGGAGCCTTCCATTTGTCTAACTTGCAGACCCAGAAAATAGCTGAGTTCACCAACAAGACTCATCTCAAACTCAGACTGCATCTACTTCACAAAATGTTTAACCATTGCATCTGACATCCCACCAAATACTATGTCATCAACATATATTTGAGCTATCATCAGTTTTCCTCCTACCTCTTTGACAAACAAGGTCTTGTCAATTCCCCCTTTTCTGTAACCATTCATAGCCAAGAATTCAGTAATCCTGTCATACCAAGCTCTTGGTGCTTGCTTCAACCCATAGAGAGCTTTCCTTAGTTTGTAGACATGGTTAGGAAATGTTGGATCAATAAACCCTTTTGGTAAATCTACATAAACCACTTCATTCAAGTACCCATTCAAGAAAGCACTCTTCACATCCATCTGAAATATCTTAAACTTGAGATTACAAGCCACGCCTAAAAGTAACCTGATAGATTCCAGTCTGGCCACAAGAGCAAAAGTCTCATCAAAATCAATCCCCTCAACCTGAGTGTAACCTTGGGCAACCAGTCTAGCCTTATTTCTGGTGACCACTCCTTGTTCATCAGATTTATTCTTGTAAACCCACTTGGTGCCAATCACATTTATCCCATCAGGCCTTGGTACAAGATCCCACACTTCATTCCTTTTGAACTGACTCAGCTCCTCTTGCATGGCATTAATCCAAAATTCATCCTTCAAGGCTTCTTTAACATTCTTGGGCTCAATTTTGGATACAAAGCAAGAGTTTGACACAGCTTCTCTTGACCTAGTGGTAACTCCTGAGTTTGGATCACCTATGATAAGCTCTTTTGGATGGTCCTTATGCACTCTGATAGATGTTCCTTGTCAGGTTGTTCAGGATCAGGTTCAGCAGCAACAGGACTGGGATTTACACTTCTGTCTTCAGCTTCTGTTGACATATCATCAAAAAATGTTCCAACATCATCTAAGACATCAGCATCTTCCTTTATTCCATTGTCATCAACAACCACATTTATAGATTCCATCATGACTTTGGTTCTGGAATTGAATACCCTATAAGCTCTGATGTTTGTAGAGTATCCCAGAAAGATTCCCTCATCACTTTTTGGATCCATTTTTCTCCTTTGTTCACGATCTGTCATGATATAACACTTACTACCAAATACATGAAAGTACTTCACACTTGGTTTTCTTCCCTTTCATAGTTCATACAGAGTAGCTGAAGTACCTCTTCTCAAAGTCACTCTGTTGTGAATGTAACATGCAGTATTCATAGCTTCAGCCCAAAAATGGTAAGGAAGCTTTTTGGCATGAATCATTGCCCTAGCATATTCTTGAATGGTTATGTTCTTCCTTTCAACTACTCTATTTTGCTGAGGGGTAATGGGTGAAGAAAACTCATGACTGATGCCTTCAGCAGAACAAAACTCAGCAAACTTGCTATTTTCAAACTCTCTCCCATGATCACTTCTTATTCTGATGACATTGCTCTCCTTTTCTCTTTGGAGTCTTTGACATAGAACTTTAAACACATCAAACACTTCTTTTTTGTCTTTGATGAAGTTCACCCAAGTGTACCTGGAATAGTCATCTACAACAACATAAGCATATTTCTTCCCACCTAGACTTTCCACCTACATAGGCCTCATTAAGTCCATATGAAGAAGTTCCAAAACTTTAGAAGTAGTGAATTGTTGAAGCTTTGGATGTGACATCTTAGTCTGTTTCCCTATCTGACAATCTCCACAGACTCTTCCCTCTTCAATTTTGAGCTTAGGGATTCCTCTTACTGCTTCTGTAGATATGATTCTCTTCATTCCCTTCAGATGTAAATGTCCAAACTTTTGATGCCAGACTTTGACTTCATCTTCTTTTGCAAGAACACATGTGGAGGGACATGAGTCTTGAGCCACCCATAAGTAACAGTTGTCCTTATACCTAGCACCCTTCATGATGACTTCACCTTTCTCATTAGTGACAATGCATTCAGTGTGTGTAAAATTAACTATGAGTCCTTGATCACATAGTTGACTAATACTGATCAAATTGGCTGTCAACCCTTTGACCAGCAGAACATCATCCAACCTAGGAGCACCTACACAATTCAGCTTTCCCATACCTTTAATTTCTCCTTTAACACCATCACCAAATGTTACATGGCCAGAAGAATGAAGTTTAACATCCACCAGCAAGTTCTTCACTCCTGTCATGTGTCTTGAACAACCACTGTCAAAGTACCAGTCTTCCTTAGTGGAGACTCTAAGAGAAGTATGAGCTATCAAGCTAACAACATTAGTTTTGGAGACCCATTGCTTCTTTTGCCTGATGACTTGATTACCTTTATGAATGTCCTATCTGGGTGCACACTTAGGAGTACTCTTAGGATACCCATGTAGCTTATAACAGTAAGCCTTTATATGTCCAAAACCCCCCACAATGATGACATCTCCAGCGCCTGAATTTCTTCCTAGAGGGAGTCCTGTCAGGATATTTAAACATCTGTTTTAACATCACTGGCTTGGAACTAGGAATAACATTATCTGGAGTTGATCCATTGTTGAAACCCATACCACTTTTGTCTCCAGCAGCTTTTCCAGCATTAAGAATGTTGTCTAGAACATCAGTTCCACTATTCAGCATCCTGATAGATTTGGACATAGACTCAAGTTTAGAATTCAGCGCAGAGACTTCATCTTCCAGCTTGGCAATTGTTTTCAAATGCTCTGTCTTTCAGCCTTTAGTTGAGCAATCACCTTCTTCTGCTTCTCGCCTTGCAAGCATAATTCATCATTTTTAGTGCATTGCTCTCTGTACGAGGCAGTTAGATCATCATCATCAGAATCACATATTCCAACCATTGCTCTAACAAGCTTGGCAGATTCATCTTCAGGTTCACTATCAGAATCTTCATCAGACCAAGTGACAGACAAACCCTTTTTCTTCTTCTTAAGGTATGTAGGGCATTCAGCTCTAATGTGACCATAACCTTCACATCCATAACATTGGACTCCTTTGTCATCACTAGACTTCTCCTCAGCTCTAGTTTTCTTCGTCTGATCACCTGGCTTGTTGGTGTCAGATGTGATGTTCTTGATATTAGGTTTATAGGTCCTGTCCATCCTTTTCAAAACCTTATTAAACTGTCTTCCCAGTAGAACAATGGCATTGGATAGCTCCTCCTGAGTTTCAGGACTACCTTCTTTCTTTTCATCTTCAGTACCAGACACCAGTGCTATACTTTTGGCCTTCTTTTCTGATCTGTCATTCAATCCTAATTTAAATGTCTGAAGGGAACCAATCAATTCATCTACCCTCATCTGGCTGATGTCTTGAGCTTCCTCTATAGCAGTCACCTTCATATCAAATCTCTTGGGGAGAGATCTGAGAATTTTTCTTACCAGTTTCTCATCAGACATCCTCTCTCCTAGGGCACTAGAAGCATTTGACAGTTCAAGTATATTCATGTGAAAGTCATGAATGGTCTCTTCATATTTCATCCTCAAACTTTCAAGCTTTGTTGTTAGCAGCTGAAGTCTTGACACCTTGACCTTGGAAGTTCCTTCATGAGTTGTTTTCAGGATATCCCAAGCCTCCTTAGCCACTTCACATGTATTGACCAGCCTGAAAATGTTCTTGTCAATACCATTAAATAAGGCATTCAAGGCCTTAGAATTCCCAAGAGCAAGTTCATCTTCTTCCTTGGTCCACTCCTCTTCAGGTTCCAGCTTTGACACGCCATCTTTTCCCATAATGACAGGGTGTTTCCAACCTATCAAAACAGCCTTCCAAGCCCTGCTGTCTAAAGACTTCAAAAAGGCAACCATGCGAGGTTTCCAATAGTCATAATTTGATCCATCTAGAATAGGGGGTCTATTCACAAATCCACCACTCTCCTTGTCCATTGCACCAAAAAGTAACAGCCCTAGATCTCACCCAGATGCAGAGCAGGATGACCTGCTCTGATACCAATTGAAATTTTGGTATCAGATATGTGATGTCAAGTGAGATGTCACAACATCAATATCTGTTGTATGAACAAGGTAATAATAGTAACAGATAAAGGCAGTAAACAACACAAAGAATTGTTCACCCAGTTCGGTCTAACAACCTACGTCTGGGGGCTACCAAGCCAGGAAGGAAAATCACTATTAGTAGTATCAATTTATAGACTTCTCAATCAACATAAAAGTTGATAATCTACTCACTTAATCACTACCCAATGACACTTCTACCTAAGACACTCTTAGATATGAGACACCTCTCACTCCCCCTCAATCACACCAGTGATAACAACTAACAATAATGAGAATAGAAGACACACTTCAAGGACAATACTTGATCTTGCTTAAAAGCTTCAATCAAGAACAATACACTTGTGCTTAAAAGCTTAGAGTGCACAAATTACAACTCAATTAAATGAGTCCAATTCAAACATCAAAGAGATGAGTGAATGGATTTCAATACACAGACGGAAACACAAACCCTAATACTTGACACTTAGTACACAATATCTTGTCTTCCACCCATCCAAGTAAGGTTGAGGCTGCTTTAAATAGAAACTTATTCTTGGGCTTGGACTCCTTGAAAATCTCAGATTTGATTCACAATTAAAACTGATTTTTTTTCTTCAAATCTTTTCGCCCTAAAACAGTAACAATATATACTCCACAAATGATTGCATCAGATAAAATCTCCTCCAAGAATCTCTCCTGCAATCTCTCAAACAATCCTCAAGATACAGCAAATAAAGCGCAGCCCTAACATAACAGACTGAACCTGATGTTCTGTCAAAAGATGTTAAGACATCATGTTTGACATCAGAACACAGACCTGCAACACTAAGTAACAAAACCACAAGCAGAATGTTAGCAACACAAGTTATGACATCAGACATGACATCTTGAACCAACACATTGTTTTACCAAAATTGCAGCCAATAATAGAACTAACAAATACAATCAAGGACAGCATGCCTAAACAATTATAAAATACGATAACAATAATAATAAAGCGATAAATAAAGAACCTATAAATGCGAGAAAATAAATGGAACTGAACTCGATTGCGAAAATAGCGGCAAGATTTGTATTGATTCTTCAGTAATACAACAGTACAAGGAAATAGAAAATACAAAGTTGCAGCAATTCCCCAGTGTGAGTAATTGCTGCTTTGAACAGTAAATTTATGCTTAATTCTAAGACGTGATTCAGCAGCGCTTCCGCGCAACTTCCGGATCTGCCAATGCAGACCTACAAGGGTCTATATATAGAGTAAAAATGGCTCCAAGAAGGCCTGGCACGAATTTGAATTCAAACCAAGCAAAACTGTCAAACTGCCTCTGCAAAACTGCTCCCGCCACAAACGACGACCGCCGTAGGCATCATGGCAACCGCCATTGCTTCAAATTGGAGATTCCCTCCTTTTTGGGCACGGCGAACGCCTTCTTCAGAGCATGGCGAGCGCCATTGCTCTGAGGAGGCCAGAACTTGACTTTTTTGCTGTTTTTCTTCACTCTTCAGCTCTGTTTTCGCTCTTTTTCCATACTTGCCGATTAAACACCTGTCGACATAAAAATAAAGGAAAACATAATAAATCAAAGCAAATAGTATGAAAGACTCGATAAAACGGTATTAAAAGTGCGCGTAATGAGTCGAAAAATACGATATGAAATTGAGTTATCAACACCCTCACACTTAAACCATTGCTTGTCCTCAAGCAATTAACCAACACGGTAAAAAGAAAATAAGCATGGTTTGAAACATAGGCACAACGAGATTCTAATCATACGTAGCTGCTAGGCTAATGTTTGATCGATAGGTACTAAATAGTGAAAACAAGGATATCGTAATGACACATTTCCACATTTGCGGACAAAGACTCCCTTCCTGTGCAATACCAATTCAAATCATGACATTATAACTCGACCTACATCCTTCATCCTATTTCACCTCTTTTTCATTCTCGCGCAATCACATTAAGCCCGATATCCTTCGTTTTTACATGGTAAGTGAACCTGTTAGTGTTTTATGATCTCTTATTCAGCACATTTTTCTTCTTTTTCTCTTTTTTTTTCTTTCGACGAATTTCAAGAGTCTGAGCCTTTGGGCTAAGTGGCCGAGTGAGAGCCACCTAAATTAGTTAGAACAGGGCTTTCATTCGCACTATCCAATGAAAATCACATAATCATAAACTCTGAGATCAACACATATTTGCATCGGTTCATTACTTAGTTCACACGCAAGGATGGTGCTGACTGCTGATATAAACTAATAAAGAGGCTACTTCTAAGAAACTAGGCATAAGGTTTTGGCATAATGTCTATTTAAATCAATATCACATACTTAGGGAATCTAAGGTGTAGGAACGGTACCGATATTTACAAAACTTTCCCAAGTCTATCTAACACAGCCTAAACAACCTATATACTTTCAGAGTGTCGTGCCGTGAATCGAAACAAAAAATAGTTGGAGGTTAAATTTTTTTTTAAATTTCGGAGAAATTGAATAATAAGTGAAAACCACGCATAAAGACTCGACAACACATGCAAAGACTCAACAAAACATTAAAAACAGATAAAATTCCTAAAAGCATGAAATAAACTAGAAAATGATAAACCTAACTAGAAAGCGGTAAAATCAAAGCGGTAAAGTTCCTCCCCCACACTTAAACCAAACATTGTCCTCAATGTTTTGATAAAAGGTGGAAAAAGGAAAGATAGAACCTGTGTGAATGCAACTGCTTGCCACCATGGCCAAATTTACTCTGATCCTACTCTTTTTGTCCCTGTCTTCACTGACCACCTCTACTTTGGTGTCTGGCATTTTATGACATCTTTAATTACGCAATTCTTGAATCAGCTCATCATATTCGCCCGCTTCAGGAGGAAGTACCTGCAAAAATGTTAGAAAGATATGGTGCAGTGTGTGCAGGTGGAATATGACTAAGAGAAGAACGATGAAGAGGTGAGTTATGAATGGGAGAGACATGTTTTCTCCTATCATACTCATCATCGGTGTCACCACCACCAGCGACATTCATAGGAATGTCCATGGGCACCAGCTCATCTCTAGGATTGTGACAAGCGATACATTTCTTTATTTTCTGCAAACACAAATAATAAAAGGAAAACATTAAATTAAAATCTCATGGGTTACCTCCCACACATCGCTTTGTTTAATGTCGATAGCTCGACGGCTAATAATCTTCGGTTTCCATGGCCACTTATCAAGCCATCTCACATATCCCTCACCTTTTCTTTTCTTCCTTCTGTGGGGTGGTTCATTCTTTTGAACTTGTGGTGGTGGTTCTGGATTTATCCTAAGTATCAGTTTTTCAAGTTTGGGCTTAGTTAATTCATCCACTACCTCAAAATCTAAACCTTACCCTCTTAACAGTAATGATATCCCTAGTTTCATGGTCCTCAAATTTTCTCTTTTTATGCAGGACCTCAGACAAAGGTGTATCGGTGTGGATATTTTCCAATACCTCCACATATATTTTGGATTTGGAGTCTACCTTAACTTCTACAAACCTTTGCAGGAAAGGAATTGGTGGGGTATAAGGAGGCGGAACAATAATAGATGCTTCCTTCTCTACCTCTTCGACAGCCTCCCTTTCGGGTGGTGTCGGTGGATTTTTCTCAATCTTTACGCTTTTCTCACCATAACTCTCCTCAAATTCATTATCACTCTCCTTAGGATTTTCTATTGGTTCTTTACTACTGATTGTTACAACATCCACATGTCTATCAAGGGAGTGCCCTATAGGTGTTTGGGCAAGCAGAGAGATTTGAGTCTCCAATGCCTCAGTGTGAGTTGTGAGGGACTCGACCACCATGTTCATCTGCCTAAAGGTTTCATAAGTATCAAGATGTTGTTTTCTAAACTCTTCATTCTGGAGAGTTTGTGTCTCCACAAAGCGCTCCATCATAGATTCTAGCCTAGAATTAGTTGTTGTTTCAATGAAATCCTCCATTAATGTTTCGAGGTTGGAATTATGGAATTCTTGCGGTTCCTCAAAATATTGGGAGTGGTAATCATAGAGGAAATTTGGTTGAGAGTGAGTGAGCATCGCATTGAAATCCTCCATCAACATTTCCAGGTCGGGATTATGGGATTCTTGTGGTTCCTCAAAATATTGGGAGTGGTAATTATAAAGGAAATCTGGGTGATACATAGTATTTTTTCTTCTTTTTTTTTTTTCAGACAAGAGTGCCTTAGTCTATACGGTGCAACAACGGAATCACAATATTGACTGTTGGTCCCCGGCAACGGCACCAAAAACTTGATGCTCCACAAGTGAACGGATTTATCGAAGTAACATAAAAGATTGTCGAACCCACAGAGACCAATGTCAACCTACTGTAATCTATCGTTGCTTTGTAAAGCTAAGGCTATGATTAAAATGGTACGAACGGAAATATAAACGCTAATTAATAAAGGTTTGAGAATAATACTAAAACGAGGCCGAAATATGATCTCCGCGCACCTAAGGGACTTATAGAAAATGGGTATTGATTTTAATTATACGCCTATTCTGTAGAATATACCGACTTAAAGGTTCTGCCTCACGCTCTCGCGGTCTTAACTAAAGCCATACTTCTTAATACGAAGATTTTGCTCTCGCTCTCCCGGTAACTAAGAAACACACTTTGAAAGCCAACAATATCCTAATCAACATCTAAAACGCTCTCGCTGTATTTAGATATGGTGCCTAATTTCTACTATCCGGTTCATTCCTCACGCTCTCGCGAATCTCGGCTCAAACCTTTATATGCTTCTCACTCTCATGACAAAGCAATGTTAAATAACTTCTCACTCTCATGACAAAGCTACTTAAATTACGCATAAAAATTATGACCAAAACGACATACAATCGCAATTTCGTACTTAATACATCTACGGAGTCCCGTCGGTAACGACGGTTCTCATACGTCGGACTCAAGACAATTTAACTAGACATACAATTAAATGAAAACAAACTAAACATGGTAAATACAATCAAGGACATCATGCCTAAATAATTATAGAATACGATAACAATAATAATAAAGTGATAAATAAAGAACCTGTAAATGCGGGAAAATAAATGGAACTGAACTCGAATGCGAAAATAGCGGCAAGATTTGTATTGATTCGTCAGTAATACAGCAGTACAAGGAAATAGAAAATACAAAGTTGCAGCAATTCCTCAGTGTGAGTAATTGCTGCTTTGAACAGAAATTTATGCTTAATTCTAAGACGCGATTCGGCAGTGCTTCCGTGCAACTTCCAGATCTGCCAATGTGGACCTACAAGGGTCTATATATAGAGGAAAAATGGCTCCAAGAAGGCCTGTCACGAATTTGAATTCAAACCAAGCAAAACTATCAAACTGCCTCTGCAAAACTGCTCCCGCCACGTCGGCGACCGCCATTGCTTCAAATTAGAGATTCCCTCCTTTTTGGGCACGTCGAACGCCTTCCTCAGGGCATGGCGGGTGCCATTGCTTTGAGGAGGCCAGAACTTGACTTTTTTGCTGTTTTTCTTCACTCCTCAGCTCTGTTTTCGTTCTTTTTTCCATACTTGCCAATTAAACACCCGTCGATATAAAAACAAAGGAAAACATAATAAATCAAAGTAAATAGTATGAAAGACTCGATAAAACGGTACTAAAAGTGCACATAATGAGTCGGAAAATACGATACGAAATCGAGTTATCAGTTCCTGACAAGCTCCTGCACATCAGATTTGAAGCTGAGACAGTTTTCAATGTTGTGCCCCGGTCCTCCTTGATGGTAAGGGCATGTTTGATCCGCTTTGAACCAAAAAGGCGGATTTTCTGGTATTGTAAAAGGAGACCTAGTTTGGACGTGCCCCTTGACCAGTAGTAGTGGAAACAGTTATGCGTACAACATCGATATATGGTCGAACCTTGGTGGTCGTGTCGTACGATTGTTATTGTTGTACTGAGGACGAGCCTGCTGAAGAGGTTGTTGTGTCCTTTGCTGATATTGTTGTTGATTCGGTTGGCTCTGAGCAACCTGAGGTTGATACGTTGGAGCAGGCGTTGGGTTAATAGCGGGAGTTACCGCTGCTACTGGTTGATACCTTTGCCTTTGCTTTCCGGGAGAGATATTACCAATATCTTGCTCTTTTTTCTTTGGGAAATTACTACCGTATCTTTTGGTACTGCTTGATGGTCCTGCATCTTTGACCAGACTTCCTTCTCTGACTGCTTCTTCAAGACGTACTCCCATGTTCACCATTTCAGTGAAGTCGCTAGGCGCACTGCGGCCATTTGGTCGTAATAGAATGAGCTCAAGGTTTTCAAAAAGATCTTTGTCATCTCTTTTTCCTCAAGAGGGGGACAGATCTGGGCGGAATTTCACGCCATCTCTGAGCATATTCTTTAAAAGTTTCCTTGTCCTTTTTTGACATTGCTCTGAGTTGATCTCTGTCTGGTGCCATGTCCAGGTTATACTTATACTGCTGAACGAAAGCTGCCCCAAGATCTCTGAAAGCAACGATCTTGGTGTGGTTTAGACCCATGTACCATTTAAGTGTGGCACTAGTTAAAAGTTCTTGGAAGTAATGGATCAGTAGCTGTTGACTCTCTGTCTGAGTTGACATCTTTCGAGCGTACATCACCAAATGACTTTGAGGGCAAGAGTTTCCCGTGTATTTTTCAAAGTCAGGCACCTTGAATTTGTGCGGGATTTTCACATTGGGGACCAGAAAAAGGTCTGCAGCGTCTTTTCCAAATAAATCCTGACCGCGAATGGCATGCAGTTCCTTCTGCATCTCCAGAAATTGTTCCTGGAACTCATTCATCCTTTCGTACACGTCTTCATTTCCACCAGAAATTACTTGTGGAATCTGTCCTTTCGGGACAGTGTGAACCACTGGTTGTGGTATAGTCGTTACGGCGGTGACTCTTAGTTCTTCTATGCCCCAAAGTTTGTAACCTTCAGTAGTTGCTATCATCACTCTTGCGTCTTCACTTTCCCGAAGTTTGTAACCTTCAGGCCCAGCGGTTCCTGCTGCAGTTTATGGGTCTTCAGTGACCGGCGGGATGTATCCTTCAGGGATAAAGTTGATAGGCAAGCCCCAGAGGCGATCTTTAGGCATGTTATACCGAGGATCATATGTTTCCACTACGGGCATAGATGTGATCTCTAAGATCACAGTCCTTTGTTGTTGCCTCTGAGCTGTTGCCAGGGATTGCATGTCACTGTGAAGTTTTTTCAGATCTTACTTCAGAGCGTCGATTTCTTCTCTTAGCTCTCTATTCTCTTCCTCGAGATCATCCATTTTCTTTTGTCAATTGGCCCGAGTATTGTACGAATGAGACAGTTTGACTCTAGAATCGTGACACATACGTGAGATTCGAAGATAAGAAGAATGCGTTATATGAGAATGATGAATGATATGCAAAGTTATATATATTTATTGTTTTCAAAATAGAAACTTCAACAATTAGATTACAAATATCATACAGTAAAGGGTGGAGAGCTTGTTTTATTGAATTTGAAAGATTGCGAAAATGGAAAATACAGTATTTTACAAAGTGCTGTAAAAGGAAATGTCTAAGCTTATGGATCCCGAGTCCTCTCTGAAGAGAGGTCAGATGTTGGTTCTGGTATTTTCCTTTTCTTTGACCGGGGCTCTTCAGTCGTTGTCGGGTTGTCAGCCCTTTGCCAAGTGAAAGGAGCGAGCATATTTCTTCGGCCTTCTTGACTCTCTACAACATGTTGCTCTAATATCTTAATCAGAGCATCATTTTCTTTTAACAGTTACTGAATTTCGGTACACTCTACATTGAGGATACGGTACTTATTTTTCCAAGAGCTCTTCTCACGTTGAACATTATTGAGAGCTACCTGGAGTTTTTCCGTGCCAGGCATGAAATAAAGTACAAATTCCTTTAACGGAAAAACTTCTTGACGAGGGTAAGGCATCCTCAGCTTGAGAGCTCTAGTTTGCACCCAGTGGATATAAGGTTCCACGGAGGTACAACTTGGTCTTCCTAGAGACTCTCTTCCTTTCTTGTGAACATGCTGCCAGGCATGCACTATTTCCTTCTTTAGTGCCCTGTCATTTTTCCCTTCCTTGAAGAAAATACCTTCCAGATGAGCATTATGCGGGATATGCCTCATCGGGTATCCGAGTTGATGGCGAACTAAAATTGGATGATAGTTGATTCCTCATTTAGTTCCTATGAGGGGTACATTAGGGAAATTTCCTCAACTGTAGATGATCTCTATCCCCTCATAAAACCTATCATACCAATCTATGTCAGAGTTGGTAAGAGACATGATCCTCTGTGACCAACGTAGAGCAGACTTGGGCAAATGGGAAATGAACCATTTGTAAAGCAATGGTACATAGCATGTGATCATTCCTCCGCTGTGCAGATTCCTTAAGTGCACAGAATGATAAGCATCTGCGAGCAGGGTTGGTACGGGGTTTCCAATCAGAAATATCTTAACAGCGTTGGTATCAACGAAGTTGTCTATGTTTGGAAAAAGGAATAACCCTTATGTGAGTAGGACAAAGATATCCTCAAAAGCAGTAACGTTCCATATACTGGCGAAGTACAGGGCTTTCTCCACCAAAAACTTGGCTGGTAAACCTTGGATTCCTCCTTTGGTGGTCATGTGAGTCCTGACTTCTGACTCGTCCAAACAAATGGCTCTTACGATGACCGATCCTTTGGAATTTCTTCCAGTCTAGAAAAAGGAGCTTGATCAGTGATAGGTAGATCAGTCAGATGAGAGTATTCTTCTAACGCCGGTGCTAGTTGGTAATCCGGGAATGTGAAGCAGTGATAAACCGGATCGTAGAACTGGATCAGTGTAGACAGAATTCCTTCAACTACATGGACCCTTAACAGAGATAACAGCCCTCCGTACTTAGCTCTGAAAGCATCAGGGTTGGTGATCATCCTTGCCAACCCCCTTAAATCCACTAGTTTTGGATCCTTGAAGGTGTACTTGTGCGTCTTTCTTCTACCAAAATTCATAACGCAATCTTTCTCTCTGATATTTGCAATCATTGTTTCAGTTTAATTTGAAAAAAGAGAGAGGAGAAAAGAAGATTTTTTCTTTGTTTAAGAGTTTTTTAAAATGAATGCATGAATGCAGCACACAAAAACATTAATAAAACATGGGTTCAAGGGTTCAACGTCACGAGCATGGAGTCGTGGCTCTACCCATCCCCAAAGGTTGTATTCTGGTCAATTTTTGTACCTGTAGAACGGATCCTAAGGTTCCCAAAATCACTGACCCTCCTAAAGATAGCAACAGCAAGCTGGTTCACCCGAGCGAGATGTAGCATCCTAGGGTAATCTCATTTGAGTGTATTATCGCGTATCAACTATTTCTAATAGTCACCGCACTACCAAGTGGTCATAAAGTTAATGCCTACTAAATCCTCGGGTTCACAGGCGCCGCATTAGGAAAACTCTGCTTTCAACAACGATCGTGATCAGCAGGCTGAATCCTACGGGCCCACTCCTGATTTGGTGGTCTACCAGGTTTGCTTATTCGGGATTCACTCCCTATAAGACCCCATGTATATGCCACCCCTTATCTTAGGTTTCTCTCAAACTTTCCAGATGCGACATCACTCGCATTTCCATTGACAGAAAAATAAACACGGATATCAAGTAGGAAAAGCGATATATGTATATATAATATAGAAAATTTCTAACAACCTAGACCTCTTAGGAATTCTAATCCTAGTCCTAGTCTGACTTCCCCAGCAGAGTCGCCATTTTCCTGTAGCGTGCGATTTTTGTCGGTGACGCGACCACCTTATCGCCATTGGTTTCTCCTAGGAGTGGGGTGCTACTTTCTGATTTCTTATTTATCCCGTGAAGCTAGAAGGGAAAGGGAAGCTATCTAAAACTAACCTTGCACGCGAATGTTTAACTGAACAAACGCTTAAGAGATTCGGGGAGTTCGGGGTCAGGTTATACGATGGGGAGTTGTCAATTACCCATCCTATATGTGGTTATCCACAGGTTAATTAGCATTAGGTTCTGCTTTGTATTTGATGGTGTTTATCTGTAAAATGGGAAAGTTTCTTCTTTGGGAGTGTTGAGAGAGAGAGAGTTTTTGTTGATTTTAGGTTTTCCAATGTTTTTGATGAGTGAGGGTACTGGACCTAAGGTTTTTGATTGGTGTGCTTGCTAAGATTTCGCAATCTTATGCCTACGTATTCCTGTTAAAGAAAACAGGGAAATCAGAGCAATTGTAGTTCCTCCTATTCTATGGGAGGAAAAGATGTTGGGTGTCTTGTTCAAAGCCCAAGATTGAAGCTAAAGGAATATTTGTGTCTCGTTCAAAGCCCAAGATTGAAGCTAAAAGGTTTGACTGAGAGAGAATTTGTCATCTCTAAAGGGAGACGTCTCGTCTGTTTATCACAACTGTTGGGTGACTGATTATAAAGGAGGATTACTTTAACTGAGATATATGAATCCAACAATGCCATAATTTCCTTTATAGGGGATTTATCCTGAAGGAGAAAACTTTAACTCAGTGTAGAGCAATGCCATTTTTCCTTAGGAGTCTTTCATGCTAAGAGAGGGACAGTGGCGTGGATGTAAATAATTCAGAGGCTTGCCACTTACAGCAATTAGATGAAAGAAATAAGTTTACCAGGATAAGAGATGGACTACAGCTTGGATATTTTGAATCAACAAGTGTGTCACTTATAACAGTTATCTGGGATTAGGGTTTGTTTTGATTTATCTGTTTTGATGTGTGATAACACAGAGGAATGTCTTCCTACAGAGAGTTTTAGATTTCCTCTGAGGGGATGTTGATTTTTGTGTGCCATGATCAAAGCCCAAGGTTGAAGCTAAGAGATTGATTGACTCCACTGGGGAAGTCCTTATACAAAGCCTAAGAGGAGGCTAGAAAAGACAGACTCAATAAGAGAGTGTTTATTTGTCTTGTACAAAGCCCAAGATTAAGGCTAACAGAGAGACTGAATCTTTTGGGGGATATCATTATACAAAGCCTAAGAGGAGCCTAAAGGTTGACTTTTCTGGGGAAATATTTTGTCTGCCTTGTACAAAGCCCAAGATTGAAGCTAAAAGTGATTTTTGACTCTACTGGTGAGAGGTTTTATCTGTCTTGTACAAAGCCCAAGATTGTGGCTGAAAGAAGATTGACTCTGCTGGAGAGATTTATACGGTGTCTTGTACAAAGCCCAAGATTGAGGCTAAAAGGTGATTGACTCACTCAGCTGAGGATATTTTAGGTGTCTTGTACAAAGCCCAAGATTAAGGCTGAAAAGAGGATTGACTCTGCTTAGGGATATTAGTTCCCAAAGCCTAAAAGAAGGTTGGGAGGAATTGGCTCCACTGGGGAAGATATTTATCCAGAGCTTAAGAGAAGGTTGTGAAGATTTTGACTTTGCTGGAGAAAGTTTATATATGTCTTGTACAAAGCCCAAGATTGAGGCTAAAAAGATGACTGACTCAACAAGAGAGTGTTTATATGGTGTCTTGTACAAAGCCCAAGATTGAGGCTGAAAGGGGTTGACTCAACAAGAGAGTCCTTTTAGGATATTGACTCAACAAGAGAGTACTTTGTTTGTCTTGTACAAAGCCCAAGATTGAGGCTGAAAAAGGTTAACTCAACAAGAGAGTGTTTTAAGAAAGGAGATAGACTCAATAAAAGGGTGCTTTTGAGGCTAACTCTGCTGAGGAAAATCATTATACAAAGCCTATGAGGAGGTTGGCTTATGCTGAGGATTATTGAGATCCAGAGGCAGGTCTAAGTTGGGGGATCAACTCTTGCTGTGGGTTTACAGAAGAGTTGAGGTATCAGATGCCTTGAGCTTCTGATAGGCTAGTATGGTATTGATGATGAGATGACCCTAGCTGGGGGGTATTTAGGATAAAGATTGAGTTTTAGATCCTGTGAGGATTTTAAACTCTACTGGAGATTGATCAAATGATCAGGGTTTCTCCTGTATTTGGGAAACTTGAGAATGTCTTTGAGATCCAAGAGGAGATGAGACTGTCCAAGTCTACTGGCATGAAAATGTTTATCTCTGTATGATGCCTAAGAGGAGGCTGGTGCTTTAAGGGATGAGAATCAAACCAAAAATTGGTCTGAGGTTTTGACACTTTAGAAAGACTGCTCTAGAAAAGGATGACTAAGTTCTGTCTTATACCTTTAAGAGGTCTTCAGGGTCCTTGTGTTAAGCCCAGGAGAAGGCATGAGAACTTCTAAGAAGCCAGAGGGTCCTTGTACAAAGCCCAAGAGGAGGCGGGGATACTTTTAGGAAGCCTGTGGGTCCAAATCTAAGAAGAGTTCAAGAAAAGTTTCACCGGGAATAATCTTTTCTTTAATGAACAGTTCTAGGGTTTGAAGAAATTCAAGAGAGGTTTCACCGAGAATTAATCCTCTCCGGGGAAAATGAATTTCTTTGACAATTTCTAATAGTGACAGTCTGAAAAAAGTTTCACCGGGAATAATGCATTTCTTTTTGTTCCATATTGTATAAGCCCAAGAGAAGGCAAGACTGTATCTGGAATTCATATGGGGAACTAGTTTTAACTGTGTTGAAAGAGTGACCACTGGCTTTATCTAGTTCTAGACCTAATTGTCGGGGGAAAATCTAAGCAGATATATAGACAAGTATGTAAAAGGAGGGTAGGAGGACTTACAGGTGAGCAAGCTTCCAGCACAAACAAATATATATATATATATATATGTGTGTGTGTGTGTGTGTGTGTGTGTGTGTGTGTGTGTGCAAGTATGTAAAAGAAAGTTGTTTAAAACTTACATGAGAGCAAGCTTCTATTGTAACAGCTGTATAGTTAGTTGTTCAAGAAATTAAAGAAAGTTTTGATAACTGTAGCGCGATTTTTGTGGTCCTGAGTCATGATCGCTTAGGGTACTACAGTTCGATTCATTTTTTATCCTGTTGAGCTGATTAAGGAAGGGAAATAGATGTCTCCAATTAACCCTGCTTGCATACTGAGTTTGAATAGCGGTCTGTTAGGTTACAGATGCTATATGGATGTGGGGCCCAATCTTCAGTTATTTTGTTAAGAACACAATGTCTGGATTATTTGTGAGGTTTTTGGTAATGTGTTTAGATTTGATGCTTTTGGGTTGATTTGGTGGAAATACTGGATTTTGGGTTTTTGATTAGTATGCTCGCTAAGATTTTTTCAATCTTATGCCTACGTATTCCCGTTTTAATGAAACAGGGAAATCAGAGCGCTCGTAGTTCCTCCTATTCTATGGGAGGAAAAAGGTCATTTTGGTGTCTTGTTCAAAGCCCAAGACATGAAGCTAAAGGTGGTTTGTATCTTGTTCAAAGCCCAAGATGTGAACCTAAAGGGTTTGACTGAGAGAGGATTTGTCATCTCTAAAGAGGAGTTGTTAATGTTTGTATGTTGTGAGCAAGGTATGACTTTGATGCTAAAAGGTTGATTGACTCAACCGGGGTTTTCCTTATACAAAGCCTAAGAGGAGGCTATTGACCCAATAAGAGGGTGTTTTAGTGTCTCGTACGACGCCTGAGATGGAGGCTAAAAGGGAAGGGATTCAACAAGAGAGTTTGTTTGATAGGTGATTGACTCAACAAGAGAGTCTTTTATACTCAACAAGAGAGTGTTTTATCTATCTTATACGAAGCCTAAGACGGAGGATAAAGAGGTTTAACTCAACAAGAGAGTCTTTTATACTCAACAAGAGAGTGTTTTTCTATCTCGTACGAAGCCCGAGATGGAGGCTAAAAGTGGTTGACTCAACAAGAGAGTCTTTTATACTCAACAAGAGAGTGATTTTATCTGTCTTATATCAAGCCTAAGATGGAGGCTAAAGAGGTTTGACTCAACAAGAGAGTCTTTTATACTCAACAAGATAGTGTGGGGAGAATCATTGTACAAAGCCCAAGAGGAGGCTAACTTTGTTGGTGACTGTTTCAGTTTAGTGACAGGTCCAGTATATTGGATAAAAGAGAAAATCAGTTTTTATAAAGGGAACGATTAAAGGTAAGGTTGTGCTTTGGTACTGATCGGAGGATTAGGGTTATTTTCTGTTCTTTAAGGAAATGGGAAATCCAAAGGGTATTGAGACTGTCCAAGTCTACTGGTGTTTTGAGAAATCGATTCTCAGATAAGTGAACGATCTTTGTATGATGCCCAAGAGAATGCTGGTATGTTAAGGGATGAAGGTCAACCCATTAACTGGTCTGACACTTGACTCAAAAAGACAGCTCTAGCAAATTGATGACTAGGTTATGTTCTTATACCTGTAGAGGTCTCTGGGTCCTTGTACTAAGCCCAAGAGAAGCCATGAGAGCTTTTAAGAAGCCGAAGGGTCCTTGTACAATGCCCAAGAGGAGGCGGGGATGCTTTTAAGAAGCCTGTGGGTCCCTAAACCCCGAGAAGTTCAAGACATGCCATTCACCGAGAATAGATCAAACCAGGAAAGTCCGAGAATTTGGAAGAAACTCAAGAGATGCCATTCACGGAGAAAAGATCATCTCTGGGGAGTTAGAGTTTCTTTGACAATGTCTAAGGGTGACAGTCTGAGAAAGGGTTCACAGAGAATGCTGCCTTTCACGTCTCCATATTATTTAACCCCAAGAAGAGGGAAGACTGTATCTGGTAATCCTATGGGGGATCTAGTTTTGGCTGTATTTAAGAGTGACCAACAGGCTTTACCTAGTTCTGGACGTAGTTGCCGGGGAAAACTCTAAATAACTATACTAATATTACACAGTTGATATTTGACAAGTATATAAAAGGATGTGAAAGAGGACTTACAGTGAGCAGCCCCACAATACAGTTATATATATATATATATATATATGAAAGCGGGTAAACACTTACTCGGTTGTAGAGCTTCCATGATGTTTTGTTAGTTGTTCAACAAAGAAAGCTTTGATAACAATATTATATTCTAAATCAAAGGAGACAGTGCTTTGAAAAGATTGTTGGGGCTTACAGCTCAAGAAGAGGCCCAAGGTTTTATCAGTGATTGCACTGTTGTTTTGAATTTGTACAGGGACTTATACAAGTGACTGAGGCCTAAAAAGGTTTTCTGTACAAAGGGATGGGTCTTACACCCTCTCAAGAGGCCCAAAGGTGTTTAAAGAAAAGGAATGGGTCTTATAACACGAGGGTAGGCCCAAAGGGTTTTGTTTGAAAAATGACGATCGTGCCGAGATTTCTTTAACGTTCTGGGTCTTATACAATGCATTGAGGCCCAAAAAGGTTTTATCTACAAGGGATGGGTCTTACACTCTATTAGAGGCCTAAAAATTTATTTTTGTACAAGTGGTGGGGCTTACAGCTCAAGGAGAGGCCCAAAAAGTTTTTGTTAAAAAGACGACGATCGCGCCGAATTTTTGATGGGATCGGGACTTATACAATACACTGAGGCCCAAATCATTTTGGTTTTCAAAAAGGGTTGGGTCTTACACTCTACTAGAGGCCCAAAATGTTTGAAAAAAATTTGTGATGGTTGAATTGATCAAAACCCTAATTTGTTTTCAAAATATATTTTAATTGAATAAAAATTCAATTAAAATGATCAAAATTGTTAAACATGTGTGAAAAACAAATTTTGGTATTGGATTAATATTTGAAAAATCATGTTTATACCCATAAAATAATTGGAAATCAATTAAGTTTGGAAAATCAAGGGAGAAAAAATATTTCAAATGTTAAAAACAAATAAAACATTAATTCTTTGCAAAAATATCAAATATATGAAATAAGTAATATTTTTGGGACTTTTTGGTAAAATAAAGTATTTTAACATTTTTGTGAATTATTAAAAAAAGAACCAACTCAAAATCATTAAAACTCAGAGAGAAATTAATTTTTGAATCAATTAAATAAAATCACAAAAATTCAAATATTTAAATATTTGAAAAAGGGCGCCAAGAACATCTTGGCCTTGCCCGCATGCTCTGTTTTGCCCAGATTTGCGTTTTCTCATCAATCTCACTGAATACTTGATGAAATCACACAATCCACATATCAATCTACTCGTTTTCACCTCACGATCATGTCTATGGTCTTTAATTTCATTTATTTTAAGCATGGAATAAGAAATCAAAGAGAAACCTCAAGAACCCAAAAATTTGCATGAAGGCTTAGAAATTCCATACACGATTCAAACAAAGCAATTGATTGGGGGAAAACACTCCATACATGATTATGAACATATGGCCAAATTATTGTGCAGCAAAAAATGCATGGATCAGAGTGTTAAAAGAGCTCATGCTTACCTCTTGCAGCTGGTGATCGTGTTTTATGTTAGAGGTGTTACAGTTAGGTTCCAATGGTGCGTATAGCTTCCCTAGGTGCCAAGTGATGTGCCTGAGTGCTTGGAATGGTTTGAAACAAGCTGGAACTGAAGATGGCATCCCAACTGCAACTTGGTTAAACCTAGAGCAGCTGGCTGGTGATTCTGAGAAATCAGTGTTCCAGATGTTGTTTAAGTGTTTGGATCACTTCTATATGATGTTCATGAGGTGTGTGTGTGTGATTGGTTTGGTTGGAATTTCTCTCAAACTCAAAACCCGATAGTGACTTGCTTTGGAAGGCAAATTTGGAAGTGAGAACGTGATTTTGAGGAAAGCATCTGTTTGATGGCTTTGGTGTACTCAAACTGATCACAAATGAGCTCTATTTATAGTGGAGCAAGTTTGTTTTGTAAGCAATAGTGAATGGCAACTGCTGCAGAGGTTTGGCAAATGTTGATCAATGAGAATCCAAGTCTCCTCTAGCCATTGACTAGAGGTAAGGGCACAGGCTGCTAGTTCCCTTGGTCTTGGATATATCTTGACTGAATTCAGTTGGAAATGGCTCAGTCCATGCCACCTTGGTGCATCCATTGAATGCTCCAAAACAAAATTGGAGTCTTGTCCCCTCTTTAGGGATTTCTAGGTTTGGCATGCTATTTTTAGTTCCAAGGACTTGGGAGGCTTATGGATCAGTGTTTGTCCCTCCTTGGTCTCCCCCTGAGGTGGTCAGATGGATAAGTGTGTTTGTCATTTGCACAAATTGGGCAAATCGAGCAAAATGCACAAATCTGCCTTGCTTTGACAGTTTTCAGCAAGGCATATTGCCATTGTCGTATCTCATGGCTCAAGTGGAATTTGTTGGAGTTCTTGGCCATTTTGGAAAGCCCTCATATGATACAACAACTGTTTGATCATAGTTGGTTTTGATACTTTTTGGATCCAAGTGAAAAATGCCCCTACATTTGGAAAAAAGTGAAGGCAGATTCTGACTTAGTGAAAATTTCACTAAGTGTTGGAAAAAAAGTGACATTTTCACTTTTTGTGATTTTGATCATTCCATGACTTAAAATCCATGAGGAATTGTAATGAGTTGTGTTTGGAGCTTTTGTAGAGTGCCATGAGAGCTACTAATCCAGCTTTGAATGGGAAAAAATGGCCTTGTGGTTTAGGAGATATGATCCTCCAAAGTTGGTACCCTAGCTGTAACGACCCCAAAATCTAAATTAATCATTTATTTATTTATTTAATTAAGTTAGAAGGAATTAAGAGGTTTTTTGTAATTTTGGAGAATTATGGATTAAAAGAGTATTTTTAAATAATTTTAATAGGATGAATAATCATGTATTATTTGGATTATTATTATTATAAAGAATAATAAGAAAAAGGACAAGGTGGTCATAAAGGGAAAAGAGTAAGGGTAGAGTTGGAAGTTCATAAACTCGGATAATGTAACTAAAGAAGAAAGATCGATCAATTTTCTAACTGATCGTATTTTTGTGAAGAACGCTGAAGAAGAGAAGAGGAGGAGAAAACCTAGGGTTTTGAAGGATTTCTAGGAGAATCTTGGAGAAAGAAGGAAAAAGCTTCAGATTACTCTAAGGTATGGGGAGAGTTCATAATTTCTTACAGTTTTATAGGAATTGGAGATGAATAGATTAAGGATTGTATGAATTGTGTTGATTTTGATGATTGTTGATGTAGAATGAGTAATTTGATGAAAGTATGATGAATTTGATTGATATGTATTGCTATATGTGTGTTTTGTGAGTAATTTTGATCAAATTTCGTGTGGAACACTGATTTTGGGGTAATGGGAATCAAAAATGCAGAAAAATCACGTTTTGGGAAAAGTGGGTTTTTGTCGTACCCTGACACGGGCCGTGTCACACAACACGGGCCCGTGACAGCCTTCTGGTTGAAAAGTTGGAATTTTGCGTTAACAGGATGCCTGACACGGGCCGTGTCACAGGACACGGGCGGCCGTGTCAGACTACTGTCATTGTTGCGTTTTCTGTTTTTTTTTTAATTGTTGTTCAGTGCTGCTGACACGGGCCGTGTCACAGGACACGGGCGACCGTGTCAGGCTACTGTCTTGTCATTTTGTCGCTTCTTTCATGAGGTTTTTGATGTTTTCTCGTGTTGAATCATTGTTGTATAGTTGTTGTTGATATATGGATGATAAAAACATGATTTTATGATGAATATTGTTGAAAATGAAATGAATGATGCACATGTCGATATTTGGATGAAATGAGGAGTTTAGCATCATTGCATTTCATGGCATTTTATGTTGGGGGCTTCAGCCTATTGGTAGCTTCAATCCCATAGTGCGGATTGAAGTGATATGTTGTTATGTTGTGCTCCCTTGTGGAGGGTTGATGGCCAGTGTCCATCACATGGAGAAAAATTGGTACCACATGCATGTTCCGATGAAGTTGCATTTCATTCTAAGTGGCATTGCATGTGTATGAGTTGATTGTCGAATAATATGTATGTTTTATTGTGGATATCATGGTGTTGTTGTTGATTGTACCATGATGTTGATGTTGATTATATCATGATGTTGCTATTGATTATACTATGATGTTGATGTTGATTGTACCATGATGCTGGTGTTGATTGTATCATGATGTTGTTGTTGATTGTACCATGATGTTGATGTTGAGTGTATCATGATGTTGTTGTTGATTGTACCATGATGTTGGTGTTGATTGTATCATGATGTTGTTGTTGATTATACTATGATGTTGTTGTTGACTATGCTATGAGGTTGATGTTGATTATGCTATGATGTTGTTGTTGCCTTCTTGTTCATTTTCCATGTACTTATATTACTATAATGAATTATGTTTTCTCACCCTGCCTGCTTGGAAATGTTGCCTCTTATGTGGGTAACTTGCAGATAACCAAGAATAGCTACGAGGTGACGAAGGAAGTAGCTTTGTAGTGTTTCGTTATTACTGTTTAGTTAGAGGTGTCCTGCTCTGTGTCATGTAACATCGGGTTGGGAAATTGTTGTGAACCTCGTTTCTTTTAGTTTATGACTGAATTTTTATAATGTTGATGATGGTGTTTGATTTGGACATATTTATTATGAAGTATTTTATGGAATTGAAAATAAAAGTTGATTTCCGCTGCGTAGTTGTTAAATTTTGGTATTGATGAACGAGTAACCCGTGTTACGGGACATGATAATGATTACTAAATGATGTTTTTGAATATATATGTGGCACCTTTCTCATTGATGTTACTCTGATAATATGAATTATCTTTTCTAAAATTTCTTGTGGGGTAGAAGGGTGTTACACTAGCCACTTTGTTCCATAACTTAGAAAATTTCTAAGTTTTTTATGGTTACCCCTTTTACAAGTTATCCAACTTTTCTTGATTTTTCTTGATGAATGATGATTCCAATCACACATTAACATCATTTTAGGGTCAAAGAACCATAATTGTGAAAAATCTCCAAAAGTTAAAGTTGACTTTTGTGCACAGTTGACTTTTTGTCAGATGAACTCCAAACTGTGCGATCCTCTATGAAATCAAGTCCTTGACCTAAATCAAACTTGATGGATTGATTTCATAGGTGTTATAGGGTGTATTGAATCATGTCCCAAGGTTTGGGAGCATGTCCTGGTCAAAAGTCAAAGGCACAGTTGACTTTTCTCGCGAAACCCTAATTGTGGTTCTGATGAAATTGAAACTTGTTACTCAAGCTACTTGGATCAATCCATTGTTGAAAATGGATCAATGTAGTGTGTTAGGGACCCTCAAATCATGTCTTGAGGTCTTGGCTCATGTTTTGTCCCAAAAGTCAACTTAGGGGTGAATTAGGTCAAGAAACCCTAATTCCTGATTATTGGTGAATGCATCCCCTGAGGCTAAATTGACTTGATGATTGGGTTTATGAGGCCCCTTAGAGTATTTTTAGGTTATGCTTTAAAGAATTGGCTCATGCCCAGAGTAAAATTTCCATCTGGAGGCCCTGGTCGACCAAAACCCTAATTTGGTGACACTGGCGATCTTGAGGCTTAATCCACTCAGAATGTTGCAGCCTTGTGCTTAATCCTTGAGGTGGGAGTCCTCTTGATCCATTGGGGATGTTTGAGAGGCTATACAAGTTGAAGATCATGTCATTACTTGATTGATCCTTTGTCTAAGAGCTCTGAGAGGGCTTGAAACCCTAATTTTAATTGTAGTGGATGCTCACCCATCTTCGGGGAGACTAATGAGGCATAATGATTTATCCATATTGTGATGATGATTTGCAAAATGATGGGAATCTTAGTGGTCCAAATTTGGGGTATGACAATAACAATTATGAGTTTGAACCTAAATAAAAAGGGAAAGTTGTTTTTGAAAAGATTGTTGGGGCTTATACTCATGGAGAGGCCCAGATGAAAAATAGTAATCGTACCGTTGATCTGAAAATTGTATTCGGGCTCATACAACGACTGAGGTCCAAAAAGGTTTTTTGTACAAAGGGATGGGTCTTACAACTCTAGGAAAGGCCCAAAGTGTTTTAAAAAGAAAAGAAATGGGACTTACAACACAAGGGTAGGCCCAGATGATTGTGTTTTGAAATGACAATCGCGCCGAGATTTCTGAAAACGTGTCGGGACTTATACAATGACTGAGGCCCCAAATTATTTTGTATTTACAAAAGGGATAGGTCTTACACTCTATTAAGAGTCCCAAAGTGTTATTTTTGTACAAGAGATGGGGCTTACAACTCAAGGAGAGGCCCAAGTGATTTTGTTTAAAAGGTGACGATCGCGCCACGGTTTTTGAAACACAGTGGGACTTATACAACGACTGAGGCCCAATTATTTATGTACAAAAGAGGGTTGGGTCTTACACTCTATTAGAGGCCCAAAGTGTTTGAAAAATTTAAAATCGAGAGGAAACCCTAATTTTAAATTAAAATGTCATTTTTCAAAGGAAATAAAATGAAAAAATGATATAAAATACCAAATATATTCAAAAACAAGTTGTACACTTTGAAAAATATTTTGAAAAATCATGTTTAATTATATGAAAGTTTGAAATTCAATTGGTTTTGAAAGATCAAAGTGGGAATTTCATTTTAAAAATGTTTAAAACAAATAAAAATGAAATTAATTACAAAAATTCTAACTATATTAAAAAATAATATAAATTGAATTTTTTTGTAAAATAAAATATTTAAACATTTTTGTGAATTTAGAGAAAAAGAATCAATTCAAAAACACAAATATTCAGAGAGAAATTAATTTTTTAATCAATTAACAAAAATATCAAAATATTAAAAAATTCAAAAATTTGAAAAATGGCACCAAGAACACTAAGTTCTTGCCCGCGTGCCCTGTTTCTGCAGATTTGCATTTTCTCACTTTTCTCCATGATTTCTCAATGGTTTTGCACGATTCAAGTACCAATCTTGTTAAGTATGGAGGAAGAAATCAACAGAAAACCTCAAGAACCCTAATTTTAGCATGAACACAATGAAATTCCATACACAATGGATTCATGGCAATTGATTGAGGGTTATTACTCTACAAACATGCATAAACAAGATGGTAACTCAAAAATTCATTCATGATGCATGAATCATAGAGTTTGAAGGGTTCAGGCCTACCTCTTGCAGCTGGTGATCGAGTTTGATGATGGAGGTGTTGCAGCTAGGTTCCAATGATCTAGACAGCTTCCTTAGGTGCCAAGGAGTGTGTTTGAATGCTTGGAGTGGATTGAAATGAGCTGGAACTGGTTGTGGTACCTCAACTACAACTCTGTCAAGAACTTGAGCAATTGGATGGTGATTTTGTGAATTTGATGTTCCAGATGTGATTTTGTGTTATGGATCACTAATACATGATGTTTATGAGGTGTGTGTGTGTGATTGGTTTGGTTGGAATCACTCTCAATCTCAAAACCCGATAGTGACTTGAGTTAGAAGGCAAAATTGGAGTGAAAGAGAGATTTTGAGGAAAGCATCATTTTGGGTGCTTTGGTGTACTCAAACTGATCACAAATGAGCTCTATTTATAGTGTGTCAAGTTTGTTTTAGCAGCAATAGTGTGTGGCAACTGCAGCAGGTCTGTGGCTAATGTGGATCAAATGGAATCTCAAGTCTCTTCTAGCCATTTACTTGAGGTTAGAACACAGGCCTATGGTATTTTGGTTCAGAGATAAGGCTTGACTCATTCAGTTAAGTTTACCTCAGTTCATGCCACCTTGATGTATCCATTGAATGCATTGAAAAAGAATTTGAGTCTTGGCACTTTTTAGCCATTTTAGGATGACATAGCTACATGTAGATCCTTGGACTTGGGAGGCTTGGGATCAGATCATTCCCCTTGGATTTTATCCTCTGATGTGTCCAAATGGATGACAAGGCTTGGAGTTGCCCAAATTTTCCAAATCGAGCAAAACACCAAATTCTGCCTTGTACAAGACAGTTGGAAATGGTGATTTTGAGGGGATCATATCTCCCTGCTCAGGTTGAGTTATGGGAGGCTCTTGTACTTTTTAAAGAGCCCTCATATAATACAATCCATGTGTGATCATAGTTTGTCTTGAAACTATTTGGATCCCATTGAAAAATCCTCATGAACATTGGTGTTCAAAGCTGATAACTTAGGCAGATTTTCACTAAGTGTTGAAAAAGTGTCATTTTCTTCATTTTTGTCATTTTGATCACTCCATAACTTAAAATCCATGAAGAATTGGAGTTTGCGGTAGTTTAATCTTTTTTATAATGTAGGAAGATCTACAAATCAGGCTTTGAATCACCCAAAATGGCTGCTTGGATCACAAGTTATGATCCTTGGAAGTTGGTACCAAAATCATTCAAACTTAATAACTTAGAAAAATTTTCAATTTTTCAAGGTTACCCCTTTTACAAGTTATCATGATTTCTTGATCAACTCTTGTTCAAATGACATTACAAGTCACATTTTATGAAAATATGAATCATAAGGATCATTTTTGCCAAAAAAGTCATGTTTTGACTTTTGGCTCCGGAGCGGTTCGGCGCGTAAAACCCTAATTCCCGACTTTTGAGGAATGCATCCTCTGAGGGTAATTTAACTTTGCAAATGGATCCCTAGGGTTGTTTTGAGCATATTGAGTCACATGTTGTAGTCTTGGCTCATTCTCTTGTGAAAATTTCACTTTGGAGGTCCCGGTCGTCCAAAACCCTAATTAGGCGACATCGGGTGTTTCGAGGCTCAAAACACTTGGGATGTCACAACTTTGTTCTTGATTCTTGATGTACGATTTCCCTTTATCCTTTTTGGATGTTTTAAGAGGTTATACAAGTTGAAGATCATGTCATTCCTTGATTGATCCTTTGTCTAAGTACTTTGAGAGGGCTCAAACCCTAATTCTTGGTTGTAGTGAAAGCTCAACTATCTTTGAGGAGATTGATGAGGCATGGAGGTACATCCATATTGTGGTAAAAAATTTCACAATGATGGGAAATCTTGGTTGTCAAAATTTGGGATATGACAAATAGTTTCCTGATTCGGTCATGAAGGCTGTGTAGTTTTTGTCACTTTTCGCCATTGGTATTTGATTGTAGCCCGAATAGGCATCCATGAATGATAACAGTTTAAAACCGGCATAATTATCGACAAGCTTATCTATATTGGGGATAGGGTAAGCATCTTTAGGGAATTCCCTATTGAGATCAGTATAATCAACACACATACGCCACTTTCCATTAGATTTTTTTTACGAGTACAACATTGGACAGCCAAGTAGTGTACTTGGCCTCCAAAATAAAGTTTGCCTCGAGGAGGTCTTTTACAGCTTGTTCTGCAGCCTCCGTTTTCTCCAGAGACTGATTTCTCCTACGTTGTATTATAACCTTGGCGGCGGGGTCAATTGTGAGCTGATGGCAGACGACAACAAGATCTAAGTCGGGAATTTCAGTGACGCTCCAGGCGAACAAGTTTACGTTTTCTCGGAGGCAAAATTTGAGTTGTTTCCTCTCTATGTCAGGGAGGTTGGTCCATATCTTTACTCCTCGATGAGGGTCATCGTCGAGCAGGACGAGCTCGAATTTGCCGTCCGGAATCATACACATCAGATGGGAGTCGTTGTTGGTGCTGGTCGAAGTCGATGGGCTGCTCGGGTAAGTTTGGGTCTCCCTCTGGTCCTTTTCGGAGAAGCAGCTGTCGAGGTCGATAGAGTCGACGTGTGGTAGCGGCTTGGCTCCTCAGAGCTGCTGGGCAAGGCCGGCTTGTTGGAAGTCTTCGGTTTGGCAGCGATGGTGTTGAGTCCTTTGGTGGCCGCTTCAAAGCATCTCCTTGCAGCCTCGATGTCCCCATGTAAGGTAGCGACCATACCCTTAGAAGTGTAATACTTCATTTTGAGATGAACAGTTGATGGTACGACCACCAATTCGGCCAAGGTTGACCGCCTGAATATGCACTGATAGAGAAACGGGCAGTCGATAACCAGGAATTGGACTTTAATAGATCTGATCGTCTCTGCAGATCCAAAAGTCACGATCAACTCGACGTATCCCCAGGGCTTTGTGACCGACCCATTGAAGCCCTGCAGGTTAGAGCCCATGTAGGGAGTGAGGTGCGATTCATCTAGCTGGAGGGTTGAAAACAGCTGGGAGTACATGATATCAATCGAGCTGCCTTGGTTGACTAAGATTCGGCGAACATCAAAATTTGCCATCTGGGCTCTTACGAGCAGTGGAATGCTTGAGTTCGGGGCCCTTCCAAGGAGTTCCTCTTGGTAGAAAGAGATGGGGACCGATTCTCCCCGGACCTTGTCGAGCGTTGTACTCTTGTTAGAGCTCGTGCTGAGAAGGTGCTCGAATTTCCTCTTCACGGAGCCCACGGTAACTTTGTTGAAGCCCCCTCCAGAAATGACCATGGCGGAGGGGAAAGTTTCCCATGGGCTATATCCCGCGAAGTAGAGCGAGCGCTGAGCTCTTCAAGAACATAGAAGTCCTTAGGCCGCGATATGCTCATGGCGACCTGAAGATTTGTCTCTTCCGAGGAAGGCACCTCTTCCTCAACTTTCTTCGACTCCTGGGCATCCTGCCGAGGAGTTTCCCTCTTCTTCGTGAACTGCTTCAGGTGGCCGTCCCTGATCATTATCTCTATGTCATCCTTTAGGTGGATTCATTCGTCAGTAGTGTGGTCGTGACTCTTGTGGAAATGACAGTATTTTGGTTTGTCAGCATTCGGCTTGGCCAGTATCTTCTTAGGGAATCGAACTCCTGCTTGTTTGAACTCCGAGTTGGCGCATTCGGAGAGGATTTTCTCCTTGGAAATGGTCAGGGGAGTATAATCATGGAAGCGGCCGGAGGGCTCTTTGTTGTCCCGGGACTCTCGGGGATGATCTTCACGTCTTCTATCTCCCCGACGGGACGTGGAGGGTTCATCGTTTTTGGAGGCCCGGGCACTTTCTTAGTGGTGTGAGACCCGGGCGGAGCTGGCCACCTCATTCTCCTCATACTAGATATATGCTTGCGCCTTGAGGAGGAAGGCGTCCAGAGTCCTTGGAGGAGCAATACCAAAGGCTTTGGCGAACTCCGTGCGGGGATGAAGCCCTTGCTCGAGCAAGAACTTCTTCATGTCATCGGTGGTGGGGACCTGCACCGCTTCTTTATTGAACCTCTCTATGTACACTCGGAGAGACTCATATTTCCCTTGAATTATGGCCTCAAGGGAGGCTTCGGTATTTGGGTGATGGCGGGATGCCGTGAAGTGTCTGGAAAACATTCTCCCCAGTTGTCTCCACGAGGTGATGAACTCGTCGGGGAGTTTTTTATACCAGGTCATTGCTCTTTTCTGGAGCGTGGTAGGGAACAGATGGCATTTGATGGCTCCCCGGACGCCACGATAGTCGAGCAGCGCATCGATATTTTCGATGTGTTCGTCAGGGTATGTCGTACCGTCGTAAGTGCCCAAAGACAATGGTTTCTCCAATCCCTTGGGGAGGCGCATAACCATAATCTCCTGAGACAACGGGCCGTGGGGCTCGTCATCGCTGCTGGTACTGGTCCATGATGGGGAGCGGGTGCTTCGCTCAAGGACTGGGCGGTGATATCTGCAGGGAGATGGGGTTCGTGCCCGACCCTTTAACTTGACAGGGGTGAGCGTTGATCCCTCTTGGTCCTCTTGTTGCCTGGGGAGTACTGGTTCTGCGGGGAAATATGGTCACACTTCCGAACGGCATGGGACTCTGGCTCCTGGTGTGCCCGACGGTTACTTTCACGTCGGGAAGGTGGACTTCTGGATCGTCGGCGATCTTTCCTCGGCTGAGGGGATCTTGGTCGAACAGATTCTTCCAAGGCTTCAATCCTCTCGTTTTGTTGGAGGATTAAGAGGTTGATTTTATTGAGAGCTTCAAGAAGGGCCGCCACGGCTGGATCGGCGCTGGGAGGAACTGGAACGGGCTGGAGGTCCAGGAAGGGCTGGTCTTCAACACGATCAATGCAAGTGGGAGAGGGAGACGCAGTGGCCCCATCTCTCAGATGGTGGGCGTCGCCTCCGAAGAAAGGTGTAATCCTGTCAGTATCAGTCTTACTGACGGAGAGAAAAGCAGGGTTACGAACGTCACAAACGTGATCTTGGCTTGCCATGATCGGAGTCTTGGATAGAGAGTTATTTTGGTCTTGAATCTACGGTGGATGTTAAGACGGGGATAATAGGTTTCCCACAGACGGCGCCACTGATCTTGACGGTTGATCAGAACCTGATGTGGGCCAAGAAAGACGTCTGTGATGCTGGGTGTATGAGATGAGGAGGTGATGTACCTGCAAGGCACTCCGATGCTAAAGTAAGAATCGTGAGAGGAAAAAGGCAAGTACAAAGTATGTGTTTCTTAGGATGAATTAGAATACCTGACCCTCTCAAATGAGAGGATTTTTATAGTACCCCCAGCGCGTGGTCAACGGTCCCTATTTTCGGGGAGAAATAACTGTTTCCCAAAGGATAGGTAACTGCCAGAAAACTAGCCATTAGGATGGGCAGAGGTGCCCGAAACTAGCCGTTGCTACGGGCAAAGATGCAGTTCTGGGCACAAGCGTCGTGACTGTTTCTGGATGGTAGAGTCGTGCATGACGGGCAAGAATGTCGAGGAGGAGCAGGTGACCTCGTGGGCCCTCAGACCATATGTGCCCGGCAAAGGGGAAGAAAGGTAAATGCTGCCTCATATTGGCTGGACACGGGCAATTGGGCCGTTCTGGGAGCAGAAGTGGATTGGGTCATGCCTAGTCATTGGTCAAGTCCAGAACAGATTCTATTGCAAATCCACTAAAGCTTTAATGTGATAATAGTGCAGCCGTGTTCTACTCCAAGAATAATAAAACTTCTAGCAGTTCTAAGCATTTGGAATTGAAGTATTTGACAGTCAGAGATCTTGTAAAGAAAAATGGCATTGTTGTTGAGTACATTGGTACTGATTTCATGTAGCTAATTCCCTAACTAAGGGACTTAGGCCCATTTTGTTCAAAAATCATGTTGAGAGCATGGACATTGTGAGTTCTTTTGTTGTACTTGGTTAGTGAGATTTTGTTCTTTATGTCATTTTTTTATCATGTTATATTTTATTTTGGACACTTTAAGTGTTGGATTGTCAAGTATTTTCTATTTTAACCAATTGATATTATAATGAATATTATTATTATTATTATTCATTTTTTATTTATATGTCAATTTTGTTAAAATTGGGACTCAGTGTCATCGGGACCACTGTGCCTATGGTCGACACTAGTTTGGAGTTCGAGGCATGGTTATAATTTTGAGCTCGAGATCTTCGGGACCACTATACTGATGGTTGATGCCACATTGGAGTCGAGGTATGATATTAAGCTCGGCGTTGTCAAGATCACTGTGGTGATGGTCGACGCCATATTGGAGCTGAGGTATTATGGTTTGTAAAGCCATGAAATTTCTTTGGCTTTAATGCATTTGAGAGAAATTGTTAAGGACTGACAAAGAAAATAGCAGTTGGTTGTTGGATCACATTAGCATGTTATTTTCTTGCCACACTCCACACTGATGACTAGTTGACAGAGTCCGTAGTATTTGTAACCACTGAAGGTTTTATGTCAATGAAGGATATAATAATCGCCGTGATTCAATACTTCTTGACTTTTGTTGGATGGAGTCATATTCAGATACTGCACCCGAAATTCGTTTTCAAAATGTATTTTAAAATAAAAATCATACAATTAATTTTGACCAAGTGGGATAATGTTATATTTATCTAACTTTTTATGGGCCACAATCAATTGTTGTTTAGTTTGTGAAAAAGGGATTAATCGTGATTCTGATGGGGGTGCAAATATAAGCTCTTTTATTAGTTAAGTGATCTCTTTTAACTAAAGGCTGAGTATTTGAAACCTGACTGGTGTGGGCAAAAGTGTGGGCTTTAACCTTGGGCTCATAATGGGTAGGGACTAGGGTTATATATATTATATGGCTAGGTCCCCTCTGTAATCACAAGAGAATCAGAAACATAACTGACGGCTCCACAACTTGCCCCATTGAGAGTTGTGAACAGGAGTGTGAGATACAGAGGAAGATCCGGTCATTCATCCTTTCGAGATCCGAATCATGACTTCAACGAGTAAGTATTGATGTTCTAATTTCATATAATCGATAGTAAATTTTTCCGCTTACACAACATCCAATAAAATATATTTCTATAGGCAAAATTAAACCAGACATATTTTAAGATATTTTTTTTGCAACATGTTGGTGCTTTAATTTTTTTTTTAACAATTTGATCCATTAGGGTGATTTGTACATCCTTTTTTATCACATTTTAAACATTTAGAAATGTATGACTGATGTATTTTTTGTTGTACTTTATCATTTTCATACCACTCAAAATAATTACATCCACAATTAGCACATTCACTCAGTTAAAAAAAAGGTAACGGTGCACACATTTGGTAACTTAAAGAAGCAAATGTTACAAAAAAAAAATCTTAAATGATCAACCTATTAAAAAAAATAACTTAAAAAATCCCTAGTATAATTTTGTCATTCCTATAAGAAAAAAAAGAACAACAAGACTAAGAATTGAGATTTTGTGCCAATCTCTTCTTATGTTTGCTGCATTGTTCCAACGGTAGCAATCATTGTCTTCCATGTTGGTGTTGCATGATGTTGGTGGTTTCAACCTCTAAACTGCATTTATTCACCATTTCATGAATTAATTCATTAAACTAAAGTTTCTAAAATGATTGTTCAAAACCTATGATCAACCATGTAAGTAAAACTATGTTGATAGCTACAAAGACATTTGATATGTCAAAATATTGATTTAAATATGCTATTATTCAGTTCTCTTCGCTGAAAATGTTTAATTTTCTCCATGAGACTAGAAGTGAAAAAACAGACAGGGCCCTCCATTTTTTTAGACCAAGTCCAAGTTTCCTCCCGCTCCATTTTTTTAATGACGTAGGTATAAATAGGATGAGCCTCGTGTTGTATTGTCAAACTCTCTTGAATACCTAACTAAGATGTTGGTCATGCGGTTCTTCTTAAACTGACTTTACAATCATATCATCCATGTACACCATTAGTGTAACACCCTAAAACCCCCGCGTGAAATTTTAATAAAATATCAGAATAAAATAAAACATACGACATTTAGGATGATACTTTCAACCAAACGCCTGCTCATACATACGACATGTAACACATAATTACCATCAATAGTGCCAACAAAATCATACTTAATTATTTTTCTCATATAGCAGCAGAAACTCAACTAAAAACATAATATGTTTAAAACCACATAACCAATATCAATTAGACAAAAGTAGTAACGACAATGAAATAAATAATAAGAAGCATTTCATATCCCTAGTGTTACCCATCAGAGCAGACGCCGACTCAAAACATAAAGTGAAGGACTCTGTCTTCACTAACCGCAACTCCGTACTATTCTTGATTATCTGCACGTTACCCACGTAGAGGTAACATTCAAACAGAAGGGGTAAGATTCTCAGATCAACAAAAGAAATGCATAATATACATATAAAGGCATATAAGCATTACACAATTCACCCTATCATCACAACATCAACACAATTACAAATTTCCTACACAAGCAGACAATCATATAATCCATAACACAACATAATACAATGCAATGAGGCTCTCAACTCGACTCAATGCATGTGGTACCAATTCGATCCCTTTTTCATGATCATAATTCCCGTCGGAATTTCTATATGTGTCGCTCACACCCCACATGGGCACACGAACACCCGTAATCGCTCACACCCCACATAGGCACACGAACACCCGTAATCGCTCACACCCCACATGGGCACACTATTACCTTAACAACAACAACAACAACATGATTCCATTTCAAGGAATCCGGATAAGACGCTCACACCCCACATGGGCACACGACTTATCATACAACTTATGCAACATGATATGCATTCAACGATAACATACAACGATGACCAATGCGTATGACTATCACAGAGCCAATACATCACACCACAACTGTCCAACACGCAACATATATCTACCAAAACATGCAATAATTGCAATCCACAACTACAACACACATTCGCACAACCGAACTCAACATTTCAACGTTCGACACATCACAACGTACACAGAAACAAAATTAATGCATCGAATAGTTGGAATTCTGGCATTGAAAATAATTTTAACAGAAAGTACATGAAACCATCTTTCCAACAATTCAAACGGTAACTGAAACGGACTTACGGATCAGAAGATATGAATTTTTAAAGTTTAAAAAAAAATTGTCCGTAACAGCAGCAAGCAGAACTGTCATGTTCGCTACAAGTTCGCCCAGCGAATTGTTGTTCGCTAGGAGTTCGCCTAGCGAAGTTTCTAGCGAAACACCCTTCCCATACAAAATCCAGAGGCTCGCTTATTTTCCTCTCCCTTCGCCTCTACATTCGCCCAACGAACATTCGTTCGCCAGGAGTTTGCCCAGTAAACCTGGGGTGAATCTCCCCAAAACTCACTCCAGTATCACCTATCCTTCCCCTTCGGTCGCCTCTCAGTTCACCCTGTGATATGCCAACGAACCTGATCGAAGAGGACCAGAAAGAGATCGTTGCGGCCTTCGTGTAGGACAAGTGCTGATGCTCGTAGGAGAGGAGAAAAGGGGGTGGAGGTGCCTGCAAGGTACTCCGATGCCAAAGTAAGTATTTGGTCAAAAGAAAGGGGAGAGCAAGTAAGAGAAGTCAATTATATGAGTTGTGTTACCTGCCCCTCTCAAGCGAGGGGTTTTTATAGGGAGATTGTTGGCGAACAAAGTGCCTGATCGACCAATGAGGTGTTGCCAGATGGAGGGGGAAGCGCTTGGTCTTTCCAACTGTTTCCGCTATATCCGGGGAGATAGTTGGTCACGTGGACCATTCTGCGCGTGGAGGGGGCATGCCTAACGGCTATATTGTGCCCAACGGCTATATTGTGCCTATTGGGCCTGTTCGCCAAATATGATGGATTGGGCCTGGCCCTTAAGGGCAGGTAGCCTTGCCCGGTCCAGAACAGGAGCCCCCCCAAGTCGTTGCTCTGTTGGAGAGTAATGACTTTTAGGCAGCTGCAATTTTGACCGTACTGTCGGGGAGATGGATGCCCGCTTGGAATGTTCCCTTTATACCTGACCAGACGTGGTTGTCAGCCATTAGCGCGAAATGTCGACCAGGGTTTGCAGCGTCCTCGTGAAAATGGGAGTTTTTTGGCGAGCATCTCTGCCCGGATGTGTTTACTTTGACGAATAGGCTTGCTCGTAGGGGCCAAGTGTTTGTGTATTTTCTGCGCTGAACCAGGCGAAGAGTTTTTGTGACACGTGGTGAGCATTTATGGCCTGTGTCAGTCCTAGGGGCGTATAGGCTATGATGACCTTCACGATTCCCCACGATCAAATGGTTATAAAAAGGTGGGGGAAGGTTTCATTTTCATAATTTCACAAGTTTTTCACTCTTTGCTCTCGTTTGCTCTGCAATTAGTCTTCGCCGGAGCTTCTCTTCGCCACCGTCAGCTTCTTCTTTTACTTGTAAGTTCGCTCTTCCTTTCTGCATATTTTTATAGGTTTTCCGGTTGAAGTTCATATTTTCCGGTTGAACTTCATGTGTTCTTCGATGAACACATGAATTCTGGGAAATTTTATGAAGAACATGATGAACTTTATGAATTTCTAGAGTTTTGTAGAAATTGTTAGCGTAGATCCTTGTAGAATCTGGTTAGGTGTAGAATTTAGTTTGTAATCGGGCACTAGGCCTGTTCGGAATTTAGGCGTGATTTTGGGACGAGCATGCGTCCTCGTACGTGTGCCTGTGAGTTCTGGTCGCGGAGACCTCTCCTAGCTATTGGTAGGCAATTTATACGAGCACGTGGTTGTCCTCGGATTTGTTAACACCCTTTCACTTGATTAGTGGTGGAAGGGTGGATTTGATCGTGGATGTCGAATTCACTTCTCTTCCTCTGTTTTTCAGGTGAAAATGGCTGAACCCCGCGATGAAGTTATGCCCGACGCACAGGAAGCACAAGAGGGGCCCAGTGTGTCCGCCGATTACTCGAACATCAAGGTCGCGGGAGGGGACCTTGACTGGCTTGGACATGAGCCTTTGTCCTTTCGATCAACCTTCTCCGAGGAGGAGATACGGGACTTCTACTTGCTGGAGAGACGCGACGAGGACGCTCCACGGGCATGGAAAGCTTTTCGTCCCGGGGAGCACGATAGAATCTGTTCCTCGTACCCGGGACTTCGCTTTCCTATGTACGAATTTGCGTTTACAGAGGCCAAAATGCGTCTCCCCTTCACTGACTTCCAATCCTCCCTGTTCACCCATCTGGCATTGTGCCCGTCCCAGCTTCACCCGAAAGCCTTGGCTTTTATAAAGGCTTTTGAGTTAGTGTGTCGTTATCTCAACATCGGGGCGACCACGGATCTCTTCTTCTGCCTCTTCCAGATTCAGCGGAGCACGGCGGGGTCGAAACAGAGTTGGGTATCGTTTAAGCAATAGAATAGGCTATTCTGGCCGTATTCTGATTCGATACGCAATTTCAAGGACAGGTTTCTGGTCGTGAGGCCTATGACCGAAAAGGCGAAGAGGAGCATCTCGACTATTGAGAGGGTGATGGTGGATGGTCGGGAGAGGGATAGCGTGGTCTCCATTTTTCCTTTAGAATGGGTCTACACCCATTTTAAACGCCGAACATATCAGTTCCTGGTGAAGCATGAGCAGCTTTGCCCGGCGGATAAGGAGTCGTACAGGATCCTCCATGCTTGCGTGGAGAGTTTTAGTCCGGCCTTCGTCGTCGATCGGGATGGGAATCAGTTGGTCGGGGAGGATGGGCCCGTCCGAGTAGCTAGATATATTAATGTCAAAGCTCTCCTTGAGTGTGATAACGACGACGACGCTATGACTTTGCTTGGTATGCTCCACTGTTTGGTTTTATTTCTTTAAATTCTTTTGATTCTGACTTGATGCGTGTGTTCGCAGGTATGATGGCTGACATGCGAGAGCGTCTGATGAGGTCGCAGGCCGCGAAAGTTCACAAGAAGGCGACCACCGGTACCAAGGCCGGGGTGCCCAAGCAGACAGTGATGGAGAGTTTTGCTGCTGGATCTACCCCTGTCCCGGAGAGAGCTTCGACTCCGCTGACCCCGGAGGGTTCTCTTAAGAGGAAGAGAGATGCTGCGGGGACTCCTGTGGTCGCTGGTCCTGGGGGGTCCGGGGCCGGTCATTTCGTCCTGCCCGCCTGCTACACTCTCCGAGACTTGTTCGTTGAAGGGAATTCGATAGAAGTCCCTGATTCTGAAGCCACGACTATTTTGAATGCCAAGTCCCAGGTGAGGAGAAAACAGTTTTGCCAGGATGCGGCGGGCATGTTCAGGGTCCTTGAAGCTGCCCTTGTCCTCGCCGACGATGAAGCCGCTACTCGGGCGAGTCTCGTGACTTACCAGAATAGAATAGTTGAGCTGGAGGTAAAAAACAACAAGTTGTTCAACGATCTAAAACAGTTCGAAGGTCACGAGGAGGCCAAGGTGCTGCTCCAGATGGAGGTGACTCAGCTGAAGTTAGCTGCGCTCAAGGCTGACGAGGAGAGGAAGAGACTGCAGGAGAGGATTGTTGAGTTGGACGGCTTGACTTCAGCTGCCCCGGATGAAAATGATGACGAGCAATCTCTAAAATCGCGGACCGACTTGATCGGGAGGATCAGGATCCTTGGCGAAGATAACCTGAAAGCGGCTGAGTTCGGCTTCAATGCGGCTAAAGAGCAGATGGTGGCCCTTAATCCCGACGTGCAGCTCTAGACGGATGGAATGGGTTTGTTCAACAGAGTGGTGGACGGCCACGTTGTCCCTGCCGAAGAGGAAAGTGAAGTCGTAGGATAGGACTTGTTTTTATCATGTTTTGTGGGCCTGCGTGCCCTTATTAATTTGTATTTCAGTGTATGGGCGCTGCCCCTTTTCCTTGTATTTATGACATTGTCTGGTCATTGCCGGTACTTTAATATACTTGGATTGTGAATGTTTTATCATGGACTTTGCTCTTTTTATATGTGTGCGTGTGTCCCCGGCTAGGCGTAAAACCTACCGAGGAGGGCGAAGTGGTTCCGCCCACGATGAGGTTAGGACTTCGTTTGAGGTACTAATCTCATAGGCTTGGACTGTTCCCATCGCGAGCTGGGTGTCCTGCCTGAATGGTGCGGCAACGGCGGAGCTCGGTTGAGGTATCCCCGTTGTGCACAGGATCTGCTCGTCCAATGAGCAGAAGCTGGTCGGCGTTGTAATGCGTGTCGCGCTTCACCAGGGCACGATACGATGGTCGCGCAGATCTCCCCGTTTTGGGGTGACTGTGTCGGCGACTTGTATATCCTCGTGGTTAAGGACTTAGCTATAGTACTGCTTGAGGTTTTCAGCATTCCATGGTCGAGCAAGTTATTTTTCGTCCAGTGTTTCCAAGTAATATGCTCCCGTGCCCGTTTTGGACTTGACCCTATAGGGTCCTTCCCAGTTCTCCGCCAGTTTCCCTTCGCGAGAATCCTTCTGGTTTCTGCGCAGGACCAGACTGCCTACGGGGAAGTCGCATTTTATGACCCTGGCGTCATGTCGCATTGTTATTTGTTGCTTCAATGTGGCCTCGCAGAGGGCAGCCCCTGATCTTATTTCTTCGACCAGATCGAGTTCCTCGCGTAGAGCCTCATCGTTCATCTCTTCGTCGAGGGGAGCTTCAGTCCTTCTGGAGGGCTCCCTTATCTCCACCGGTATTACCGCCTCTGTTCCATACGCTAGTCGGAAAGGGGTTTCCCCGGTGGTGGAGTGAGGTGTTGTCCTGTACGCCTAGAGGACGCTGTGGAGCTCCTCGACCCATCTTTTCTTGGCCTCGCCTAGTCTTCGCTTTAATCCGCGTAAGATCACTCTATTCGCGGCTTCTGCTTGCCCGTTGGTTTGTGGATGCTCGACAGAAGTAAAGTGTTGTTTCGTTCCTAATTTGGCGACGAAGTCTTGAAATTTTTTGTCCGTGAACTGGGTTCCGTTGTCGGTCACTAGGGCCTGGGGTACCTCAAATCTGGCGAGGACGTTTCTTTTGTAGAAACGCAGTATGTTGAAGGCTGTGATCTTGGCGAGCGCTTCGGCTTCAATCCATTTTGTGAAATAGTCGACGGCCACGATTAGGAATTTATTTTGATAAGATCCCATTGTAAAGGGGCCTAGGATGTCCATCCCCCACCAGGCGAAGGGCCACGACGAGGAGAGGGTCTTCAACTCGTTGGGGGGTGCCAAATGCATGTCCCCGTGGCGCTGGAAACGGTCACATTTTTGCACATGTTCTTTGGCGTCATGCTGCATGGTCGGCCAGTAATATCCTGCGCGCAGAGCCTTTCGAGCTAGGGATCTTCCTCCTAAGTGTTGTGCATTGATGCCCTCATGGATTTCTTGTAAGATTTCGGGGACCTGGGCCTCGTCGACACATTTTAATAGGGGAATGGAAAACCCTCGTCGATATAACTTATCCTCGACTAGTACGTATGATCAGGCTCGTCGTTTAGTTACACTGGCCTCCTTACTGTCTTCGGGAAGTTCCCCTTTGGTGAGGTAATTGTATACCGGGGTCATCCAACAATGGGGGTCTTCGACGACGTTAACATCTACCAGGTCGGGCTTTGTAATGCTTGGGTTAGCTAGTGTTTCTTGTATGACGGATTTGTTTCCACCTATTTTTCTGGTGCTGGCTAATTTGGAGAGGATGTCTGCTCGGGTATTCTGTTCGCGCGGGACGTGTTGAACTTCCCATGCTTCAAACTCCGTCAATTTTTCTTTCACCGTGGTCAAGTATTCGGCTAGTTGGTCGTTCTTTTCCTGGTACTCTCCTCGTACTTGGGATGCCATAAGCTGGGAATCAGTGCAGATTTTGATTTTCCTCGCGCCAACGTCTTTAGCCAGTCGTAATCCTGCGAGGAAGGCTTCATATTCGGATTGATTGTTGGATGTTTTGAAGGAAAGGATCAGGGATACTTCGATCAGGGTCCCTTCCTTGTTTTTGAGTATAATCCCTGCTCCGCTGCCCGCGGGGCTTGATGCGCCATCCACGTAAATGATCCATTCTTGTGTTCCTGCTGGGGGGACGATTCTGGAGTCATTTCTGCCACGAAGTCGACTAGGACCTGCGCGTTGAGGGGTTTCCTTCCTTCGTAGTGAATGTCGAACTCGGCCAGTTCAAGGGACCATTTTATCATCCTGCCCGCCATGTCTGGTTGGCTTAGCAGCTGCCGAATTGGCTGGTCGGTCCTGACGACGATAGTGTGTGCCAGGAAGTAATATTTGAGTCTCCTCGCGGCGATTATGAGGGCAAGGGCCACCCGTTCTATTTGCGTGTATCTGACTTCGGGTCCCTGTAGGGCTTTACTGGTGAAATAGATGGGCTTTTTCCCGTCAGTAGTCTCGCGAATGAGTGCTGCACTCACCGCCTCGTTGGCCACTGAGAGGTATAGGTATATGGTTTCCCTGCGGTCTGATCGGGACAATACTGGTGGTTCGGACAGAGCTTGTTTGAAATGGGCAAGGGCCTGCTCGCACTCGTCCGTCCACTCGAAATTTGCCTCCTTCCTGAGTAATTTGAAAAAGGGCAGGGCGTGCTGGGCGGACTTACTTACGAAGCGAGCAAGGGATGCGAGCATCCCATTGAGGGATTGTATCGCCTTCTTTGACCGCGGCGTGGGGAATTCCACGAGTGCTCGGCATTTGTCCGGGTTTGCTTCTATTCCTTTTTCGGTGAGGTAAAATCCGAGGAATTTTCCTGCTCGCACACCGAAGGTGCATTTTTCTGGATTAAAACGCATTTTACATTTTCGAGCTTGGTCGAACACCTTGTGCAAGTGGGTGGTATGGTCGATTCCTCTTGGGATTTCACGATCATATCATCCATGTATACTTCGAGCATGTCACCGATTTCTGATCGGAAGACCTTGTTCATCATGCGTTGGTACGTGGCCCCGGCGTTCTTTAGTCCAAAGGGCATTACATTATAGTAATAATTCCTCGAGGAGGTCATGAATGCCGTGTATCTCTTGTCCTCGCCGGCCATTGGGATTTGGTTGTATCCCGAATAAGCGTCCATGAAGGACAAGAGCTTGAAACCTGCGGAATTATCTACGAGTTTATCTATGCTCGGCAATGGATAAGCGTCTTTCAGGCAAGCCCGATTGAGATCGGTGTAGTCAATGCACATGCGCCACTTTCCATTATTTTTCTTTACAAGTACAATATTTGAGAGCCAGGTCGTATACCTGGCCTCAGAAATAAATTTTGCCTCTAAGAGATCTTGTACAAGCTTTTCGGCAGCCTGTGCCTTCTCTTCGGATTGTTTCCTTCTTCGTTGGGCAATGGCGCGGGCAGCTGGATTAATTGTTAGGTGGTGACAGGCAGTTTCTGGATCAAGGCCGGGCATATCCGTCGCACTCCATGCGAACAGGTCGGCGTTGTCGTCGAGGCATTTCTTCAAATCCTTCTTTACCTCTTCGGGGAGACCAGCGCCTATCCTTACTCCCCTGCTGGGGTTGTTGCTGAAAGTGATGATCTCGAATTCCCCATCTGGAACTGGTCGCAGTAGTGTAGGCGACGGGGAGCTTGTCACTCCTAACTTTCCATCTTCGTCCCGATCTTCGTTTCCTTCTTCAGCAAGCCTGCTGTCGAGGTCAATGGAGTGCACGGGAAGCATGGGCTTTTTCTCTAGCTGGCCTTCTTCGGCTGGACACTCGTCCTCTCTGGTGCGCTTTGCCGATTTTGTTGTTGTCGCGATCTGGTTCTGCCCTTTTGTTGCGGCCTCGAAGCATCTACGAGCATCCTCAATGTCGCCGTGCAGAGTTGCGACGTGTCCTTTCTCAGTGTAGTACTTGAGCTTGAGGTGGACCGTCGAGGGGACAGCAACGAGTTCGGCGAGAGCTGGTCTGCCGAGGATGCACTGATAGAGCGATGGGCGATCAATAACTAAGAACTGCGTTTTGATTGTCCGGGATGCCTCCTCTTCGCCAAACGTGACTGGTATCTCCACGTAACCCCAAGGTCGGTCCGTTGCTCCGTTGAATCCTTGGAGATCAGATCCCACGTACGGGGAGAGATTAGACTTATTCAGCTTCAGTGCGCGGAACAGACTGGAGTACATGATGTCCACGGAGCTGCCCTGGTCGACCAGGATTCTCCGCACATCAGTAGATGATAATTTGGCCCTGATCAGCAGAGGAATATGGGAATTCGGCGATCCTCCGGGGAGTTCTTCTTTGTAGAATGTGATCGGCTGTGAACGCCCTTTACCCTTGCTGATCGTGTATAACTGATCGGGGTTGCTGTCTATCAGATGTTCAAACTTTCTCTTGATGGATCCTATCGTGAGCTCATGGTACCCCCCACATGAGATAACCATGGTCGTAGGAAAGGCTTCCCAGGTGCTGTGTATGAATGCCTGGGAAGTCGGGTCGAAGTGGTCAGGAACGAAGAAGTCCTCTGGTCGGCTGACGGACATTGCGACCTGCGGGGGAGGACTGGAGGGGGTCGATTCTGCTTCTTTCTTCGGATCAGACGTGTCTCGTCGGGAGGACTCTCCCTTCTTCATGTATTGCTTCAGGTGACCCTCTTTGATGAGGATCTCTATGGCGTCCTTGAGGTGCACGCAATCTTCCGTTACGTGCCCGTGGCTACGGTGGAAACGACAGTATTTGCTTTTATCGACGTTTCCCTTGGACGTGGTTGGTTTAGGGAACCTGATACCTCCTTGTTTGAATTCAGTGTTGATACAGTCGGTGAGGATACGCTCACGTGAGGTAGTAAGCACAGTGTATTCATTGAATCAGCCAGCTGGCCCTTTGCCTTCACGGGGACGTTCCTCCCGTCGCTTCTCTTTCCCCTTACGGGATGGCTCTGACTCCTCCTTTTTGGCTGCTCGGGGTGCTTCCCGATCTCTTGCGTCACGGGCACGGTACGCGGCTTCTTTCTCCTCGTAGCGGATGTAATATTTGGCCATGTGGAGAAGTTCTGTCAGCGTTTGAGGAGCTTCGACCCGACAGCTTTGCGGAAGTCGCTCTTTGGTCGGAGTCCTTTCTCGAGGAGGTACTTCTTCATGTGATCGGAAGTTCTGACTTCCACTGCCTCCTTATTAAATCTTTCGATGTACTCCCGCAGAGGTTCTTCCCTGCCTTGTATGATCGCTTCCAACGTTGCCTCCGTTTTTGGGTGTCGTCGGGAGGCTGTGAAATGGCGGGTGAATTGGCCTTTGAGCTCGCGCCAGGAGGAGATGGATCCTCGAGGGAGTCTTTTGAACCATGTCATCGTACCCTTCCTCAGGGTGATGGGAAATATCTTGCACCTGATGGCTCCGGAGACACCATGGTATTGGAGCATAGCTTCGATGTTCTCCAGGTGCTCGTGAGGATCTGACGTGCCATCGTATGTAGTCAGTGTGGGAGGTTTCTCTAGCCCACGGGGGATCTGGGTGTCCAAAATGTTTCTTGTGAACGGGCCTCGAGCTTCGTCGTCACTGCTAGAGTTGTGAGAAAGTGACGGAGAATGACTGCGGTCGCGGCTTTGACTGCGGCGAGGAGAGTGTCCGCGGATACGCTTATGCTCGTACTCGTTCGAATGACAGTGTCTTTTGGAAACAGGGGAGTGCCTGGTTTTCCTAGGAGAACGACGATGTCGGCGGTCAAGGTCGGGTGTTGGGCTTCCTGACTTTGGACGCTCTTTAACCGGGGAAGGACTATCACGTCTCCGCTTTGAGTGAATTCGCGGAGGCGGGGAGAGGTTCAGCGACTCTGAGGTGCGATGCTCCTGAAGGGCGTGCTCGAGGGCACTGATTTTTTCTCCCTGTTGGAGGATGAAACGATTGGAGTTGTTCAAAGAGGCGATGAGTGCCGCAGTGGTCGGATCTGCGCCTTGAGGAACCGGAATGGGTTCGAAGGAAAGTTCCACAGCTTGTGCTCGTGGCCTTTGTTCGTCGGGCTTCGGGGAAGCTGGTCCATCGTTGCGCTGGGCGTTTTCGGATGGGATGTTCCCGACGAAAGCGTTCTTGTCGACATTGGCGGCGGCGGCCACGGGTTCTTGGGTATCACTTTTAACGAAAGCCATGATGATCTGGGATTTTGGAGAGAGATGAAAGCTTTGGTCTTTTGGGTGAAAAGATGAGGGATCTTGATTTAAAAGACGGGGAAGCGAAGTTCCCACAGACGGCGCCACTGATCGGAGAGGACCAGAAAGAGATCGTTGCGGCCTTCGTGTAGGACAAGTGCTGATGCTCTTAGGAGAGGAGAAAAGGGGGTGGAGGTACCTGCAAGGTACTCCGATGCCAAAGTAAGTATTTGGTCAAAAGAAAGGGGAGAGCAAGTAAGAGAAGTCAAGTATATGAGTTGTGTTACCTGCCCCTCTCAAGCGAGGGGTTTTTATAGGGAGATTGTTGGCGAACAAAGTGCCTGATCGACCAATGAGGTGTTGCCAGATGGAGGGGGAAACGCGTGGTCTTTCTAACTGTTTCCGCTATATCCGGGGAGGTAGTTGGTCGCGTGGACCATTCTGCGCGTGGAGGGGACATGCCTAACGGCTATATTGTGCCCAACGGCTATATTGTGCCTATTGGGCCTGTTCGCCAAATATGATGGATCGGGCCTGGCCCTTAAGGGCAGGTAGCCTTGCCCGATCCAGAACAGAACCCTTCACCCAGCAAACATTCCTTCGCACGGCGAAGTGCGCGAATCAGCAACTCTGCAGTTGCAATTTCTGCACAATCCAACCCCAACCCTTCTCCGATTTCAGTAGCAAACAGCCCAGAATTACACATAGATTCCATGGTTATCACACAATCAATCAGAATCACACAAACCACAAATTAACCGATCAATTTATACAATTTACCGCTTATCAAAATCTCCAACACGCAAAAACCTCAACCCCACACCAAAAAAATCAACACATAGATATGAACCTAATGATTTATCTACCCTTATACAAATATTATTTATCCCTTAAGTGATTAAAGAACACCACCATTACCTTAGAGTTCTTGTAGAGAGTTATTCTTCCTTAACAATGGAGTTCTCCATTTTCTTCCTTAAACCCTAGCCTTTTTCTCCTCTTTTCTCCCGTTCCTTTGTTTTCACGCTCTGACCAAACTTTCTCTCCACTTCCCCTTTTTTATTTCTAATATTATTTTTATTTCATAATATTATTATTATTATCCCAATATTATTATTATTATTAATTTTACCAATTAAATAGCAATAACAATATCTCCTAATAATTTAAATTAATAATATTAATCAAATATTGCTAATATTAACTAATTATTCATTCTCACCACACCACCAAGTTCTACCAAATTAGCCATAAACCCCTCACCCTCAAGGTCACTAATACTAAGGTCGTTACCCCTTACCTTAGGGTACCCCAACATAACCCAACAAACATACAATCACATAATTTTAATTACGAAAAATAATTAAAATAAATCGGGGCGTTACAATTAGCGTCTCACCTATCTCATCCCAAAAGACCTTATTCATCACCATTTGATAGAGATTGTTTTCTCTTTTGTTGGGATACATATCGTGCATTAAGGTCGATGTTCAACTGATGACGGACCACAGTTGGGTCGATGTCGGACATCTCATGAGGAGAAATTATAAAGAGATCTGATTTGGGTTTAAGACATTAAATCGATGAGTTTTTTTACCTCGGCGGGTCCGACTCCTATATTCACTGAGCATGCAGGATCATCGTCAAGTTGAACAAATTCAAAGTCTCCATCTGAGACCGGTCTTATCTCATCTTCACACACGTCAAGGTCATTATATTAACTCCTCGCAGAGCCTCTTACGCTCCTACCATGATGGTGAGGAGGTGTTTTAATATATCATCGCATATGCGCCTTGTCGTTCTTAAGTTGGCATAAAAAATGATTAGTTTTTCGGCCTCATTGTAATATGTTACTTTGAGGTGGACGAGGGAAGCTATTGCATCTAACGTTTCCAGGAAGGACCTCCCAATGATGCTACTAAAAGCACTTTTAGATGAAATACTAGGAAGCGAAGAGTTATCTTTCTTTCATCTTTTCATTCTCTGATGGACAACGGTAGATTCTCTACTCCATAAGGGCGAGTTACGAAACCATTGAATGCGATGAGACTTCTGTCTTAACACGGATCTAGATCTTACTGGTGAAGTCGTAATTCCTTGAGTGTGTAGACGTAAATGGTGTTGAACGAACTCCCATAGTATATGAGGAAACAAGATACATTACGAATCGTTATGATAACTATTATAACCAATGGTAGCGTAGCGTTGGGGATTCCATCTACATTCTTGCGATCCCAAAATCCTAGTATTGGTTTGTTTTTGTTTCACAATCTAGTGTCAATCGTTGTTTGGAAGAGGTTTTGCAGCGGGAGATCTTTGCCACAACGTGTTTCCCCGCGGGTCTCCTCGATGACGAAGGTTGAAAGTGATGTGAGATCAAAATATTATTCGGAGCTTTTCTGCATTGTATTCTTGATCTTTGTTTCTCTAGCAATGTGTTTTCTGGATCAAAGGTGATCTAATCATGAATGATAAAATAAAATAAAATAATAAAGTCTATAGTGAACACTTTAAAATATTGCTTTCCCTTATATATATTTAAAGTTAAAATTAACATAATGAATTAACTTGATTAAAATATTAGGGGTGTTCAAATCCAAACAAATCTAAATAAAAACTATAAACCGATTTTAAAAAATCGAAAATCATAAAAAAAAAAACTAAAAATTATTGAATGTGTTTGGATGTCATTTTGTAAAAACTATTTGGTTCGGATTGAATTTTAAATTGGTTTTTCAAAACCGATCTAAACCAAACCGAACCATATATATTTATTTTTATAGTTATTTATGTTTTTATTAGTATAATATTTGTGTTAATTTATTATTAAATGGTATTTTTTTATAATATATTTTTTTATAAAATAATATTTATTAATTTAATATAATCTATTAATTTTTATTATTTTATTTGTTTCAATCACGATAATTATTATTTTGTAATATTAACTTTTAATATAGTATATGTTATATATTATATCAAATTTATTATTTATTAGTATTTTTATAATATTAATAAAATTATAATTTATAATTTGGATATCCAAAATACGATCTAAATCAAACCGCAAGAAATTTGACCGGATCGGTTTTTTTAACTAATTATTCAAAACCGAACCGAATCGCAAATAAATTTATCTTTGAATCGGATGATATTTTGCTTCAAAACCGATTCAAACCGAACCGCGAACACCTCTATTAATATATATAGATTTAATAGATTTAATATTTATTTTAATCATAAATTAAGTTTATTAAATAAATGACTAAACTGAAAGGTCTAAAAGTCTAATCAAACCTTATAATTATTATTTGATCTTATTAGAACAAACAAAGGGGGAAATGGAGATTTGTACAAAAACAAAACCAAGAGACTATATATATATATATAATACACAATGTGATCATCTTATTGCTTCTTCTTTTTGCTAAAAAAGCTGCTCCTTTTTCTCATGAAACCATCTCCAGCTGCATTAAAAAAATACATATTATTATTATTTTCATATTTTGATAATTAAAATAAATTAATTAGATTATAGATTATAGATTAGAGAATAAAGTTACCAATGATAATCCCATCTAGGTCTAACTTTAGACATACGATTTTCACCATGTGGATAATCAGTTTGAGCTCTTCTTGCATTTCTGAAAGCACAACATCCAATTGAATATATTCCTATAAGAAAAACAAGAACAACAACACTGAGAACTGAGATTTTGTGCCAATCTCTTCTTATGTTTTCAAGTACACCAGCTTTGCATGAATCGCAATTGTAGCATAGTATGTTTGCTGCATTGTTCCAACGGTAGCAATCACTGTCTTCCAGGTTGGTGTTGCATGATGTTGGTGGTTTGCAACATCCAGACTGCATTTATTCACCAATTCATGAATTAATTAGATAAACTAAAGTTTATAAAATGATTATTAAAAAGCTAAGATCAACCATGCAAGTAAAACTCATTTTGTAACGCTGATACTTCAGAAGAAAAAAAATGCAAGAGTGCGTCTGATGTCCGAAACTGACACTGACATTTATTTTTAACTTATTCATTTTTTTTCAAATGACTATTGATGATTGATGTTGTGTTTTCAATATCTGCTTCATATAAAATTGACGATAATTGCAGAGACATTTGATATGCCGATAAGAATATTCAAACTAATTACTATTCACTTCTCTACGCTTAAGATGTGTAATTTTCGCTACTAGACTAAAATAGTAAAATGAGTCGGACCTGTCTTTTTTGCCCATATTTTTTACAGGCCGAACCAAAATTGTCTAAATGAGACAGACGTAACCTTTTGTTATTTTTAAGTTGTAGGGATGACAGAGCCTGCTACACCTGTCTTGTTTTTTGGCAGACATAAACAGAATGGACATAATTTTTGTTTCATTTTTGTTTTTAGGTTTTAGAGGTGGTAGGACTTGCCACGCTCGTCCGTTTTTGACGGACATAAATAAGACGGACATAGTGTTTTTTTTACGTGATCGGATCCATCTTGTTTATTAGCAGACTTAAACAAAACCGACATGTTTGTTTGCTACCTTTAAGTAACTATTTTATTCCAGAAGACAAAAAAAAGTTATGTCGTACCTGAATTGGGGACATGTCCTTCTCCATAACATCAAGAGAAGTCCAAGAAGCAAGTTTAGAACAAGTATTAGACCCAATAATACAACTCTTCATAGTACTCCAATAATGAGGATCCTTAATCTTATTCCTCAACCATATTGAATAACTCTCAAGATGATACTCCATATAAACCCTACTAGGAACTTCAACACCTCCACCTTGACTAGTCACAACAAATCCAAATATAGTCAACCCTATAATTGCCGCTATAACCAACAACATAATCACCAAATAAACCCAAAGTGCCCATGCCACATGAAAACATGCTCCTATGAAACCAAATAGTGAAATCATAAGAACAATAAATCCTATAATTAAAAGTGGTGTTTGGAAGAAATTTTCACATGTTGTTGTGCTTCTTGAAATCCATAGTCCTGCTCCTATTATTGGTATTGATGCTAAGAGTGTGAAGAAGTTCAAGAAACCTATCACTGAGTTGCTGAATCGTGGCATCTCTCCTCAATTTTTTTATATCTAGTTGCTTTGGTTTTTGAGGGACATGAATTTGTATTTATGTACTTTGTTATGTTTTGTTGATTTATTTTATATTGTCACTTGCATAAAGTTTTTAGAGTTTCTATATACTTCTATATTCTTTCAACTTTTAGAAAAAGTTAGTTTTTATTCTTAGCTTAGTTATTAAGATGTTCACAAATTGAGTGGTTCACTTCTATGCCTATCCGATGAGAATATAATCAAATTAAAGAATTAGTATCAATATCAATATTACAAAGAATTTTTATGAGGTAGAGATGAATCATGGAAAGAAAGAAAAAAAAGTATAGATTAATTTTTTTGAGTGGATCAGATCGATTTATAGAAATGTCTTTGAAAGATTGAAAAACCAACATGAAAATTTCAAGTAAAATCAACTATGTTGATTCAAAGATGAAAATTTCGAAGTTAGATTTTCATGAACTTGAGCAAGTTATCTTTCGAAGTTTCCAACCAAAAACGGGGCTGGAAATTTAAAAGTGAACCACTCGTGAAAATACACATGTTTTAGATTTACATGACTAAATTACAAGAGATGTGCAGCAAGCAGTTCGGGAGGTGCATGCTTGGTGAAAAGGCTACTTAGGAGATATACTTAAGCAAAAAAAGGGTGGAAAAATAGTAAGCCCAAATTAGAAAAGTAGTAGCAGAAAAGAGGGGTGTATATAGAAGTCTCAATTAAATAATACATTTTTATTTATAAAAGCTTAAAAAAATCACTAATATATTTTTATTTCTAAAAGCTTAAAAAAAATCACTAATCATTTCTTGCACTTTATATGAAACTTAAATCATATTCTTCAAATTACCTCACTAAAATACTATAATATTTATAATATAAAAATATAAAAAATAAATAAAACTTAACATGTATAAATTTACTACACTAGAACAAGCGCGTGTATAAAAAAATTAATCACAATATTTTTAAAATATATTTAAAGAAATTTGGGGTGTTACAATTATTCATTCGTTAAATAAACTTCGTCTCCTAAATTTATCTGAGGTAAACATTTTCAGACTTGAATCACTCGTCTGCCTTTCGACTTCCCATGTGACAATCTCATTAGCAGCTCCGTTTACACAACCTTAACTAGTGTAACTTTTATCTTTTTTAGTTCTTTGACATTTTAGTTCTCAATTTGTACCAACAACATTTCAAAAGTCAAGTTCTCCTTTATTTGAACTTCGTCTAACTCAATCACATGAAAAATACTTTGAACATTTTTTAAGAGATAAATGTAATGTTACATATGAATGTGTGTAACAATTTGGTAAGACAAATAAAACTAAGTGTAATCTTTTGCATCTTCAACAACCGATTAACAATGTTACGTGATAGGCTTAACTATGAATGTGTGTAACAATTTGGTAAGACAAATAAAAATAAGTGTAATCTTTTGCATCTTCAACTATCGGCCAACAATGTTACATGATAGGCTTAACTATGAATGTGTGTAACAATTTAGTAAGGCAAATTAAACTAAGTGTAATCTTTTGAATCTTCAACTACCGGCCAACAATGTTACATGATATGCTTAACTATAAATGTATGTAACAATTTGGTAAGGCAAATAAAACTAAGTGTAATCTTTTGCATCTTCAATTACCGGCCAACAAAATAAAACTAAGTTCTTTTTTATTTGAACTTCGTCCAACTCAACCTCGTTTATTTTTTTAAATCAATAGTATGTTGAATTATCTCAGGTCCTAACAAAATATTTCCAGTGGTCTTGCACCAATATAAAAAGTCCAGAGACTTGTAAGGTATCATTCCATTATTATAATAGAAACTATTATTAACTCTACGAGTGGTAAAAACTATACCAATAGCCACTTTGTTATAACACACAAGCTCTCAATAATTATTCTAAAAATTGATTACTTTGTTCAGTCGAATTTTCGAACAGATTATGGTAATTAGAACTCATTTTAAGCTTTATACCCATGGCATTATGCACACTCTCTTAAAGCATAGAACATAATCTAAGATCTCATATGAAAATTGTGTTATAGGGAATTCTGTACAACTTCATAATTTCACTTATGTAAAGCTCGACCAACTTCTCCATAGAATATTGTACGTTCGTTATAATAGAAAATGCAGACTTTGTTAGTCTATTAACAATACCCAACACATATTACATCTTTTAATTTTCAAGGTAATTCTACCATAAAATTACGAAGATATTGTCCCACTTCTACTCAAAGATACTCAAAGGCTGTATAAAGCCTAGAAGGTTTCTAATGTTCTACCTTATACTCCATACAAGTTAGACAAGAATAAGATGATTTAGCCTTATACTTATCCAACTTAGGCCACTAAAACATCTTCATAAGGTCTTTATACATCTTTGTGTGAGGGCAAGGTGCCTTAGTCCTTATTTTAATGATGTCAAAACATGTATTAGCTCGTACTTTATAATTTGAACGGTATCATCGCGTCTTAGCTTGCATTCATGCTTTAAAATTCACAAATATTCTAAAGTCATGTGTCTATGCATACTGGAGCATATCATATATGTTTTGTATGCATTTGATCATATTAAGAAACTTAGGTCTACACAAACATGGCTTAGGTGGACCAAAATATGAGCAAAAACTCATTTTTGGAAGTTTAGGGTGTTTCAGTCGACTCAAAGCCCTGCTTAGGTCGACTCATAAAAGTTGATTTTAAATCTTTTGCTCTCGGGTGTGCTCGCGTCGACCCTTTGGTCGACTCATACTGTAAGTGTTTGTATTTGTATTTTTTGTGCAAGCTTACGTCAACGCATGGTCCTGTTCCGGTCGACGCAAAACTTAATTTTTTGCATAGTCTTGCATTCGGGTGTGCTCATGTCGACCCCCTTAATGCTTAGGTCGATCGTTCGCTGAATTAGTGCTAATTTTCTAATCAGTTTTACTTCAAATTGCTATTATGTTTGTTAGTTGGTCATGGCATCGTACATATTCATTTTGCCTCATCATTTCAACATAGAACAAGAAAAGTGAAAGATATACACTGAATTTTTCTCATCATCTTCATCCTCATTCTTGCATTTTCTCAACAATTACACGTAACAATTTTTGTTGATCTTTTGCATCATTGAGGTGATAACGTCCAAACGTAGGATTGTGTATCTAATTTGGGTTGAGTATTCGATGGGTTTTTCTTGAATAAAACCATTAGGGTTTTGTCCTCTAAGATCGTGAGAATTTGGGGGTTTTTGCACAGATCTTTGCTTCACAGATTCAGTCGAACAAAGGGATTGAAGAACGCTGGGTTCGTTCAATCAAGTAGCGGTAGCTGGAGGTTTGTGTAAGAAAGATTTGGGTTCGAACGGTGTGTGATCGAAATCAGCCGAGCGAAAGGTTTGAAGACCGGTAGGGTTGTTCAAACAAGTAGCGGGAACCGGAGGTTTGTTCAACACGTTTGAGGCACTTGATTCGACTTGAATCAAGGGGGGAGAAGACATAGTATCAACATCAACAATTAGGCTTGAGTGTATGGTGACTATTGCTTCTCTTGTATAAACTTTTGCAACAAGATAATACATATCTCAATTCTAGTTTTAGAATTGAGGGCAGCCGTACCTGAAGCCAGGACGAAAGGGGAACTGCCTAAACAAATCTGTTGTTGTTCACTCTTTCTCTATATCTTTATTTTGAATTGTTCGCATTTGTGTAAAATCAATTGATTGATAAATTTTTTCTGTCGTGTAGTGCTGAAAATCTGTTTTGAAAACTCATTACAATCACTTTGATTGTAATTGGAAAAATTATGCACTACAATTACATAGGAAATAATACTTGGGGTATTTTGCACACCAAGTGTTCGACGAATTGATTGCACACAAATTGTTTGTGATATTGTCAAATTAAGTTTACACTTTATAAGTCATTGGAAATTGCATAAACTAAAGTGGTTTTATTTGTATTGATTAATCCTCAAAATATTGATTCGATTTCTCATTAGACTTGTTATTCCACTTGGCTTGTCGCATATCCGATCTTTTCGATAACGGTTCGTTTAGACGACTTGGTTCCTCGGCTGCTTCCGCACAATTTTTAAAAAACAAACTTTTTTAAGCGCCGACTCTATTTAAAATTTGGTGATCTATTCAGCCCCCTTCTAGATCATTGTCATCGTCTAACACTTTGTGGCTTCCAGGTATGTACCAAGGCTTTGATTTTAATTTTGAAGGGGAAAGGAAGCTTTTGAGTAAAATTAAGGGGGAAAGGAATTTGAAGAAACCACAGTCCCCCAACTTAAATAGGTAGGTTTGATTTTTCTCATATTACAAAATCTCTCTAAAATGGGGAGGTTTGATTTTCTTGATAAAATTTTAAAATCCAAGTTATGTTATTATAATACTATTAAAATTAAAATTATATTAGTGAAGAATATTTATTAATCATTCTATACAAAAAATTCTCTATTTTTTCTCTCATATCTTTCCCTCAAATCTTATAAACTGAACATTCCATAGTTACTATGAACTTCTTCTTATATCAGCTTAGTTAGTTATTGTACATGTGTTAGTCTGAAAATCCCATCACTATCCATTTTAAAATCGGAGTTTGTTTATTTATTCATCAATTCCAAGTCATCAAACATGTGTAAGTGTTGCTTTAAGAGTTGTGCAAGTATACACAATCTAGTAAGTAGAATGTGATAAGAAATATGTCATTCCCACAAAAATTATTTTTGGTAAATTTCATTAAATAAACAAAATTACAAGTTAATTCGTGAAAAAGGTAACTAAATAACAACATAATTCAAGGTTATGCAACAACACAATTAATGAAGGTTAAAATTCACATTTGATAAAATGGTTGAAATATGATCAATTCAATGATTCATTAAATATTTGTGATGTAATGTGGTGACATGATATTTGTAATCATAACTAAATATTATGGGTTTTTTCAATAACATGAGAATATGTATTGATTCGTTAAGATTCTCTTGTGTCTAAGCTCTCATTAACATCATTACACTTCAAGTGAAACTTGTTATGCTTATATTTATGATCCTAATCGCTTATATGTAATTTTATTATGTAAGCTTGATATTCTACTAGCTGGTTAACCTTATTAGTTCTTAGGATCCATTTATTAACCATTGTCGCGACTTAATAAACTTTTACTTAATTCTGATTTGATCAGGCCTTGAAATAGATATATAGAATAAAGAGTATTTCAACTCAAACCAACCCGTTGTTTTTAGGTTTGGTTTGGGTTATATATCAAAAATGTGCAATTCAAATCCAAACAATCCATATATTTTTTTATCGGTTTTGGCATAGGATTTTCTCAAAAACCAAACCAAACTAGCATGCGAACACCCCTACACATATGCCTTACAATACTTGAAAATCGTTGGCCTCCATAAGCCACTTTGATTTATTTTTGTTGTTGTTCTCTCACCACTATGATGGCCTTCATAAGCTGAGTTGTGGCACTGTCACATAATATTCTCGACTTCTTTTCCTATAACACGTCTTCTGATCATCCTGTCTACACTTATTCTGAACAAATAGGGCTCATCCCACAAGTAGTACTTTGCCTATTTGTAAAACTGTTTTTTCTGCTGTCAAGTAATATAGCCAGGAACATTTTTTCTTGCTTTATAATTAGCCATATCACCAAATCAAGGTCGTTCGTTCACTAATGGTCATCACATGTTCATCTGGAAATTGCTCATTGATATTTTTTCCTTACTTTGTAACCTCGTGGTTCTCTAACCAGGACAAATGATCAACAACAACATTTTCAACACCCTCTTTGTCTCTTATATCTAAATCGAACTCTTGTAACAACAAGATCCACCGCAACAACCTTGGCTTCAAATCTCCTTTAATGAACAGGTATTTCAAGGATGCATGATCTGTAAAAATAACAACTTTTGACCCAACTAGATACGCCCTAAATTTTTCCAAAGCAAATATATATTGCATCAGGAAACAGTTTATGCTTCAATGACTACGAGCTACATCCTGAGGGGAAGAATCATAATAAAGCATTACACATTTCTGTCGAATGTGTCAATGTTGTTTTATATAGAGTTTTGGTTGATATTGGGTTATCATTGAATGTACTGCCCAAGAATTCTTTGGCCAAGCTGAAAATTAAGGGGTTTATGATGAAACCTAGCACACTGGTAGTGAGAGCCTTTGATGGCTCCAGAAGATCAGTTGTTGGAGAGATCGACCTTCCCGTCAAAATTGGTCCACATACTTTCTTCATTACATTTTATGTGATGGACATATATCATGCCTATAGATGTCTCTTGGGATAACCGTGGATCCATTCAGTTGGGGCTGTTACTTCAACCCTCCATCAAAAACTTGTTCATGATTAATAACAAGATGGTTGTTGTAGATTGGGGGAGGATATTCTAGTAATCTATTTAACATCATTCGGGTATATTGAAGTGGGAGGAGAAGTGCATGAGACTCATTTCTAAGCTTTTGAAGTAGCGAATGTGGTAATGTCACCTCTTGTAAAAGAATCTAAAAATATTGAGTTTTCCATGACTTCGTGAAGAGATGCAAAGATAGTAGTAGAGGCTGGTCACCCCAAAGGCTGGGGCAGAGTGCTCGAGTTACCAGTGAACAAAGACCGATATGGGTTGGGATATCATTCACATCAGGTGGCACAGAAGAGGATAACTCGAAGGCATCCAAGGGGCATATTCTTCCGTTTCCAGATACTTTCATCAATGGTGGACACCTCCTGGATGGTCAGGTTTCTCTTGTGAAAGAAGAAGGCAGTACCTCTGATGGAGTATACCTTGTGTATCCAAAAGCTCATGGCCAATAACTCAATAACTGGACCTCAGTGGACATTCCAAAAGTCCTTTAATCGAAGAGTAATTTTCTTATTTTGTTTTTAAAAATCATATGCTCTTCCCAAGGCATATGGAACGCTTGTATGGTCCCCTTATTTTCAAAACAACATTTATCATAAATAAAATGAGAATTTTGCATTCAATTATGTTCCCTGTCTTTCATTTTTATTTTACACAAAAAAAATGGCAATGTTTTTCCTTTCATTTTTTCATCATTCTAAAACAAAGCATGAATCATCGATCATGCATATGCGCCTCGGATTCCATTGATAATAATATTGTTATGGTTCGTTAAGACTTTGATAATCCAATATACCATGCCGATGAGGATTGTGAGGAAGATTGTGAGCTCCCTAAGGAGTTAGCCAGATTGCTACGACAAGAATCAAGAGTCATTCAACTGCATTAAGAATCTGTGGAGATTGTCAATCTTGGGATATAGACTAATAAAAAAGAAGTCAAGATAGACGTTGCCCTAGACGACGAGGTGAAAAAGAAGGTGATAGAGCTCTTACGTGAGTATGTGGATGTGTTTTCCTGGTCATACCAAGATATGCATGGGCTTGATACAAATATTGTGGTGCACATACTACCTCTCAAAGAAGAGTGTCCGCTAGTGAAACAGAAATTGAGAAGAACTCGACCTGACACGCCCATCAAGATCAAGGAAGAGGTTTAAAAGCAGTTTGACGCAGGCTTCTTGGCAGTGGAAAATTACCCCCAATGGGTTGCCAACATTGTACATGTACCAAAGAAAGATGGTATGGTGTGAATGTGTGTCGATTACAAGGATCTGAAGAAAGCAAGCCTGGAAGATGAATTTCCACTACCTCACATTGATGTGTTGGTAGATAATACGGGTCAGTTCTCTGTGTTCTCTTTCATGGATGGTTTTTTCGGTTACAACCATATCAAAAATTTTCCGGAAGACATGGAAAAGATGACAATCATCATCCCTCTAGGAACCTTATGTTACAAGGTCGTGCTCTTTGGTTTAAAGAATGCTAGTGTAATGTATCACCGAGCAATAGTGACTCTCTTTCATGATATGATTCATAAGGGGATTGAAGTATATGTTGATGATATGATTGCAAAGCCCTAGAATGAATAAGAATATCTCATTCATCTGCAAAAGTTGTTTGCAAGATTAAGAAAATTCAAATTGAGGCAAAATCCCAACAAATGTACCTTTGGGGTAAGATCTGGCAAGCTGATGGGTTTTATCGTGAGCCAATGTGGGATTGAATTTGGTCATGATAAAGTCAAAGTTATTTAAATTATGCTAGTGCCAAGAACAGAAAAAGAGATTTGTGGTTTCCTAGGAAGATTGAACTACATTGCTAGATTCATATCTTACCTTACAACCACCTGTGAGCCTATACTCAAGTTACTTTGAAAAGATCAAGCGATTGAGTGGAATGATAATTATCAGAAAGCTTTTGAAAGAATAAAAGAATATCTCCAAGAGCCACCTATCTTGATGCATATCGTGCCAGGTAGACCTTTCATTATGTATCTGACAGTTCTTGAAGGATCTATGGGGTGTGTATTGGGGCAGCATGATGAACCAGACAGAAAAGAGCACGCCATTTATTACCTAAGCAAGAAGTTTATTGATTGCGAAAGGAGGTATTAAATGCTTGAAAAAACATGTTGTGCGATTGCCTGGGCTGCTAAACGCCTGAGACAATATATGTTGACTCATACAACTCTGTTGATATCCAAAATAGATTTGATCAAATACATCTTTGAAAATCCTGCTCTCACGTGAAGGGTTTCCCATTGGAAAATGGTATTGACAGAATATATCATCCAACACATCACTCATAAAGGAATCAAGGGGAGCGTGTTGTCTGATTATCTTGCCCACCAACCCATGGAAGATTATCAGCCAATGCATTTTGCTTCCTCGATGAGGACATTATGTTTGTCAGAGATTACAAAATTCCACGCCCTGAAGAGGGACCCGAACCAGAATCGCGATGGACCCCAGTGTTTGATGGTTCCGCAAATGCTCAAGGCAATGGAATTAGGGCAATTATCACCTCTTCAACTGCCTTCACCTTCTTTTCACTACAAGGTTATGCTTTGAATGCACCAATAACATGGTAGAGTACAAAGCATGTATCTTCGGGATCGAAGCAGTTATTGATCATAGAATTAAGATTCTTGAGGTCTACAGAGATTCAGCATTGGTTATCAGCCAGGTCAGAGGAGATTGAGAAACTCGTGACATTAAGTTAATTCCGTATCGAGACCATGTCTTGAAGTTAATCCCATACTTTGATGAGATCGCTATTCACCATATTCCCCGAGAAGAAAATCAATTGGCGGATGCCTTATCCACTATGGCATCCATGTTCAAGTTTAAATGGAAAAATGAAGCACCTTTCATTCGTATTGAACATTTGGATGAACTAGCATACTATTTGGCACTTGAGGCGGAGCCTGATGACTAACCTTGGTTCTATGATATCAAAAGGTGTCTAGAAAAGCAATAATAGTCAGAGAATGTATCCATTACAGATAAGAAGTCCCTGAGAAATTTCTCAGCCAAATTCTTCTTAAGTGGAGACGTACTCTACAAGAGAAACTATGACTCGGTCTTGCTCAGGTACATAGATAGACATGAAGCAAACCGGATCATAACATAAATTCGTGAAGGCTACTTTAGGACCCATGCCAGTGGGCATACAATGGTCAAAAATATATTGAGGACAGGTTATTAGTGGACGGCAATGAAGGATGATTGTTATCGCCATGTGCAAACATGCCATAAATGCCAGATCTATGCAGATAAAGTACATGTTCCGCCACTTCCTCTGAATGTCTTGACATCACCTTGACCTTTTGTCATGTGGGGAATAGATATGATTGGGTGCATTGAACCAACTGCTTCGAATGGACATCATTTCATCTTGGTAGCCATTGATTACTTCACCAAATGGGTGGAGGTTGTCTCCTATTCAAATGTCACTAAACAAGTGGTTGCTCGCTTTATAAAGAAATAGATCATCTTCTGTTATGGGATTACCAACAATATCATTACTGATAATGGCTCAAATCTTAATTACAAGATGATGGAAGATTTGTGTGAGAGCTTCAAAATCGAGCATCATAATTCATCATCATATCGCCCAAAAATGAATGACGTTGTTGTGGCAGCAAATAAGAACATCAAGAAGATCGTTCATAAAATGGTGAAGATATCAAAAGACTGGCACGAGATGCTACCATTTGCTTTACATGGCTATCGCACCTCAGTGTGCACGTCCACTACGGCAAATCTGTTCTCTCTTGTGTATGGCATGGATGCAACATTGCCTATTGAAGTAGAGATTTCCTCCCTGAGGATATTAACAGACGTCAAGCTCGACGAAGCTGAATGGGTACAAGCAAAGATTGATAAACTCGATCTAATTGATGAGAAGTGCATGGCGGCCATTTGCCATGGCCAGTTATACCAAAAGCGATTGAAGAGGGCATTTGACAAGAAAGTCCATCCTCGAATTCTTAAAGCATGAGACCTTGTATTGAGAAAGATTCTGCCAATTCATATAGATCCACGGGGCAAATAGACACCTAATTACGAAGGTCCATACGTTGTGAAAAAGGTTTTCTAGGAGGAGCCTTGATCCTCTCGACTATGGACGGTGAAGATTTGTCATCCCTAGTGAATGCAGGCGCAGTCAAAAAATACTTCGCCTAAAAAAATAGACCCGCTAAGTCTAAAACCCACTAAGTCGAAAACCTGAAAAGGCGACTTAGGCAAAAAAAAAGGTATCATCGTAGACTGAAAACCTGAAAGGGCGGTTTAGACAAAAGTTAGGGATTTAAAATGCAAAAGGGTGTGTTCTGTGAAGAATATGTGATTCCATCACTACAATAATGGAAACCCCGAACAGGGAGAATCGATTCAATCACTTTCCTCGTAAGCAAAGTACAAGGATCTTCGAGGACATAAGAATTCTAACATAATTGGAACTCAATGGAAATCCGAGTTTTTCTCATTGCCATTGTTATTTTTCCATTTTTATTTGCAATTACCTCTTTTAGGAATTACTTCCTCATGTAAATCACCCATTTACGAGTTGCTTTCTCATCAATAAAATTTCTTTTACCAAATGTGCTCCATATTTTGACTTTTCCTGCTTGTTTGCAAAAATGCGAATTCACTTTTAACAAACAATGCATTGAAAATTTTGGGTATAACAATAAAAGCATTAAAAGAAAACACGAAGTTATTTTTATTTTAAAGTGTCTGAAGGATAACCATAGTTTCCAAATGATATGTTTGGCACACAAGGCCACAAAACCACAAGAGTCATCTGGACTTAACCAGTTCAAAAGAATAATTACTCAAGATAATCAACAATCAACTTGCCTGCTCAAAGCAAGCTTGTGGGCTCTAAAATCCAGATTTTACTACATCATTACCAAGAGACGAAGATGTCGGGAAGTCAAGATTATCCCATAAACAAAAGACTTACCCCATTGGCATCGATAAAAAACCCAACCACCATCATGTCTAACATGCCCTTGAATAAACCAAAGCCCAATCATAATTGGCACATCCAAAACCTAAGCCCGAGCATGCGTCGACATTTTGCATACATTAATTATCATTACATGACATTGCATTACTAAAATGCGTAGCATATCCATCAAAGTGGAATATTATGCCAATCAAACATGCACTCTTAGCATAATCTAGATTTAAGTCTTTCTCGAAAGTACAAAGCTCCTATTGGACATACCCAACAGGGTTTCATCAGATTATTTTTTTCCTACTCCTCTCTCTTGCCTATTGTAAGCCCTTCCTCACCTTTCACATATGGAAATCCTGTTGTTTTCACTTACCTTTTGTAACTCCTTTCGCTGCCTTTTGCATGAAATATTGTCTCCTCATTTAACTTTTGTAAGTGTTTTCCCTGCCTTTTGCGCGAGAGTTATCTTTGTAAAAACATTGCATATTGAGTACACAAAAAGGGACTTGAAGAATGACCTACTTCCTTCTCAATCATTTTTGGACAACTGGTGCATGTTTGGCAAGTCCAAGGTGATTTCCATACTTCGAGAACTTCATATATGTTGTTGTGCCTGAGAGGTTACATGAGGCTCTCTTGCCTTTTGCATGAGGATTAACATCTCCTTCATACTTGCCTTTTACAAGTTGCCATTGCCTTTTGTATGGGATTCAACTTACCTTCCATAAGTACCCTTTGCCTTTTGAAGAGGACACCCTTTCGGTTCATACTTACCTTTTGCAAGTCCCATTGGCCTCTTGCACAAGGGATCCTACTTCTTACTTGCTTACCTTTTGTAAGTATATGCCTTTTGCATTAGAAAGTACATTTTATTCTTGCTATACTTTTGTAAGTATCCTTTCATCCTTTTGCATGAGAGATTACAATTACTACTCACTTGCCTTTCATAAACCTTCTTGGCCTTTTGCTGAGGATCATCCTTGCCTTTTGCAGGAAAAAATTGACTCAATTCTTTTTCTTAACCTTTTGTTAAGGAGTTCTCATTACCTTTTGTATGAGAAATTGTTGTGTTTATTCTTAACCTTTTGTTAAGGAATTCTCATACCTTTTGTATGAGAAGTCAAATTGTTATTGCTTCTTCTTAACCTTTTGTTAAGGAGTTCTCACTACCTTTTGTAGGAGAAATCATATTCACTTTTATGTTTCTTTTTAAACTTTTGTGTAGGGGTTATCATTGCCTTTTGCAGGAGAAAATAAATTGTTATGTTTCTTCTTAACCTTTTGTTAAGGAACTCTCGTTGCCTTTTGTACGAGAAAACCAGATCCCCGACGAAGTGATGTCTTTTGGGTTCCTGCTTAACCTTTTATTAAGGAATTCTCATTACCTTTTGTATGAGAAATCACTTGTTGTATTTCCTTCTTAAACTTTTGTTAAGGAGTTTTCACTACCTTTTGTATGAGAAATCACTTGTTGTCGTTCTTTCCTAACCCCTTGTTAAAGAGTTCTCACTACCTTTTGTAGAAGAAACTGTCGCCTTTTATTAAAAAAACCCTCATTGCCTTTTACATGAGAAAAAGTCATACTCCTCCTTGCCTTTTGCAAGGGTCCTCTACCTTTTGTAGCAATAAAACCTTTCAATCCCCACAATGCTCTTGTTGTCTTTCGCATGAGAAACGTTATTCCCCAACCAGGTCATACTGACCTTTTGCAAGACGTCTCTATACCTTTGGCAAAAGAAAGATTCAGATTACTGTTATACCTTTGTTGTTTGCCTTTTGCAAGTGCACAACTCTTACTTTCAGAATTTTGTGGGAATGTCTCAAATACCAATATCGGCAAAAAATCATCATTGGAATAGAAAAATATTCTCCGGATGCGTACCATACATTGCATATCATGTGCATCAATCATTTCCCTTACGATTGATTCATTTTCCCAGTAGGATGTTTCAGTCAATCCCCAATAGACGAACATACAAAAACTTACTGTTCCATATACCCAATAAACAATATCCCACTAAAGCTCTTACATTACATCACATTCATTCCCAGGGGTAAATTTTTGGATATTCTGGTATTTAATCCTCTCTTACCTCGAATATTTGAAATTCGTTGTTATTCAAACCTTCGGGTCCGAGAAGACTAAATAGAGGCAATTGTCATACCCCAAAATTTACCATACCCTTCACAATTTTCATCTGATTCATGACTCTAATTCATATACATATATTCATACTTAATCATCTCATTTTGTATCAACATATTTCAAAGAAGAGGACATGCATCGTGGATTTAAGGTAGGGTCTTCCAAGTCTATCTTAGGATATGCTCAACCAGGTCCATAAAACCCTAATCCTGACTCTAATATTGTTAACACTTGTGTGTGGCGTCTAGGGTTGAGAAGTAATCAACATCATTTGGTCAACATTGGTACTCATTGACTCTAGTATTGTTAACACTTGTGTGTGGCGTCTAGGGTTGAGAAGTAATCAACATCATTTGGTTAACATTGGTACTCATTTGCTTGATTAGGTTCCATCATGGGGAATTTATGATTGGTCACTGCATTTGTTTGATCTGGATTGAGGTTCATTCATTTATGCCCATGGTTCAAGTTGTTTGATTCATAGAGGTAGAATTCAAGGCCAAATATCATAATTCATGTTTCATTTCAAAGATAGCATTCAAGATTTAAATTCTAAATATTCAAAACTCACTTTTGAAGGGAAATTACTTCTTGAAACATAAGTATACAATTCATTTCCAATAGAAGCATTTTTCATTACAAATTATACATTACAAGCATTGAAAATTAAGATTTAAAAAATCAAATTTGACCAATAGTTGACTTTTGGTCAACTGTTGACTTTTTGGTCAAACAGTTTACCAAAGTCAACTTAAACCTAGACCTACTCCCCAAGTCATCTTCATGTACATGTTCCTTTGTAGCCTCACCCCAAATCCGCAAACTTCATGCCATGACATAACCATGTCCATGTAGCCCATGTTGCCAAAACCCCATGCTTTGATTCAAGTCCAAGCCATGTCTTATCAAGCAAAACACAAACCTGCAGCAAGAGATCAAATTCAGTTTCTAATCAACACCAATTAAGCATAAAACATATCAATTTGCTTACACATATACTAGTATAACTCTAACATTCTTTAACATCACACTGCAACATTCTTCAAACACGTTGCATTAACATAATCCAATAACAAACTAATCTCCTAATATTCAAACAGTTTGACAACATAACACCAAATTGGTTGATTTTCATCTAAGCATGTTCCTTCATTCACTGCTGATCTTAGCTGCTGCAGTATAAGCATTCAATTAACCTTTTCATAACAATCACAAATTCTAACCAATTGCTGACAGCCTGCATCAATTTCGAGTATACCCTAACTAATTCATTCATTGACAATCAATTCAACATATGAATAGCACTAGCAGGCCTTTCATTTTTACTAACTGCATCCAACTCACTCACTATCCATTTCCACTAATTGGCTCAAGTTTAATTTCATAACAAAGCAATATTAAACTAACAAGTTTCACTGACCGCTAGCATCCCATTTCAGTGTCACATTTAAGTTCAAAGTTCCTAATTGACAATTAAATACACGATGCATTCCGATTTAAGTTTCATTAAATGTGCATAACATGATTCAAATTTCTAACTACAAATTCAGCTCCCATTAACAGCCCCAGGATCACAATATCTAAATCAAGTTCAACTAACATCTAACTCAAGCATAACATGAAAATTAACAGAGCTAACTGAAATTGGAACAATAGTTATCATCATATATCCATTCCAAAAATGGGCTAACAAAAATTCATTGTAAGCATAACCAACATCAATATTTCAATTAATTCTCTGTCACGTATCATACAAAAGTCATAGCTAAATTGGCAAAGAGTCATTAACAGATTTTTATTGTTTACAAAATTCAACTCTAATTCAAATTTCAACCAAGTTCAAACTCATAACTAACATCCCATTTATCCTCTGATTAAACATAACTGAAATCTCAACTAAACTCAATCTAACTACCAGCTAACTTCTCATGGAAAGCTTTAACAGAACCCTGCATCGTAACTAACTCTAGCTCATGAATTTCAAAACTTATAACTAACTTCATCAACCACATAACTAACTCTTAACAATTGAAAGCTAATTGCCAGCTAAGCATAATTGATCCTAACAAACTTTCATTGCCAATTCCCAATCTATCCCTGAATCATCACTTCTATAAATTCAATCACACCTCACAATTTTCACTTCAACAATCACTTTTCAATCACTCACAGAATCATTCACCAATCACTCTCTATCCTCTCTTTGTTTTCATTTTATGAATTCATTATCCTCACATTCACGCACACACATTCAAGAATCAGCAACAACAACAACCAACAAGAGCACATTCACGCACACACATTCAAAGCACTGAGATATATGGCTTGATTTCCTCCATCTGAGGATTTAATTTAGAATTAATCACCTAGGGTTCTTAAGAGAATCAATTTGGTTTGTGCGTTTGAGTAGGAATTAGCTGAAATTGATGAAGGATTTGAACTGAGGAGGTCGAAACGAGTCATTTGATGTAGATATGTGAGATTTCGTCTCCTCCGCCGCCAGTGGTGAACTCCGGCGCGGTGGAGGTAGTGTCGTTGCCGGCGAGATAGATTTTTGAAATGGAGAGTGCACATGATCTGAACAAATGAGAGACTGAATGAATATGGTTTGCATCCCTCCATGTATTTTCCTCATATGCGTATTGGGCCTTAAGCCCACTGAGATTATTGTTGGCACCCGTGAACACGGGTAGCACCTCCCTCTTGACTAGTGAGGTTGCTTTTGGGCTTTTTTTCCAAGCCTAGGCAGATTTGCTTGGCATGCACCACATTCCAGACTGTGTACACCCCTGCCTTCTTTTTTTATTTTCTTTAGCTCCATTTTATTGTTTTCTTCTAATTGTTTTGTTTGTGAATTTTTATGTCATGAATTGGAAATAAAATAATGTGATTTACTCCTCTAGATCATATTTGAAAAAAAGTAATAAAAATATCAGTAATTAGATTTAATTGATTTTAATTGCTTTGAAAAACTTTGAATAAAAATGATTAACATAGAGATTAATTTGATCTTGATTGGTGTAGGTCTTTAGTCCATTTCTAGAGACCTTGATTCATCATTTTAAAATTCAAATGATACTTGCATGCTAATTTTTAGTTAAGTTTGTTGATTAATATGCAATATAGTTTTGATCCATCTTTGAGTGAAATTCCTTTTGATCATGATGATCCCCATTAGATTTTTGCTTCATTTTAATGCATGATTTTAGCCACAGTTTCTAATTGCCTTGACATCCCTTTTTCTTCCATTCTTAATCACACTTTGATGCATAATGCATAGTTACAAGTATGTTTGCTTTTATCATTGCCACTTGATTGACTTTGTGCATTATAATGGTTTGTTGCTTATATGGATTTAGTTTTTTGTGGTATGTAATCCATCCTCCCATTATAGAAAAAGTGTACCCAATCTCCATGAAAATGTATTGGTTTATGATCCATCCCCCCATGATGGGTAAAATGCCCTACACTCCCTTGAACATGTAATAGCGTAGGATTTACTTTTCTTTACTGTTTTTCTATGCATGTTAATAAACAAGATAAATCCAAAACGATAAAAATAACTTTTTTTCAAAAGAAAAATAAATTTGATCCAACGTCAAGTATTTTCCAAATCAAACTCCATTTAACGCAACGCGAGTACTTGAATCGACGTCAAGTATTTCTTCCATTCCATTATCACACCTTTCACAAATTCCAAACACTTAGTCCAACATCAAGTCATTTTCAAAATATTTTTTATAAAAAATTGGATGAAACAGAATGGGGTGTACGTACTTATGCACCCCATTTCTCAAGTACTTGGGTTGTTGGTTGTTAGTTTGCACATATAAGGGGGTTTTGTTATCGTCTCCACAGGGATTATTCTGATATGGGATGCTTGTCGTTCAATAGTTTACCGTTCTAAGAAAAATGGTTTTCAAAGTTTGTTTCATAAATTGTCACGATTTTAATAGCAAAGCTTATAAATTCTAAAGTGTTTGATTAACAAAGTATATCAAAAGTAATTTTCATCTACCCTAACTTATACGTATTCTTTCAATCTTGCATGTGAAGTCGGATCTGATTAATATCATCACTTATACTCTTAATACCATCTATCTCTAGAGCAGCATCGTGAGAAATACCGTATTCATCGCTACACGATTTCTCCATATAATAACCAATATAGTAAGCTTTAAGTTCAATACAAAGCAAATATCAACCATAGACCGATCTTTCCAATCTATAAATCGATAGATGAATATTTTAGGTTAAATTCCATAAAATCTATGTCTAGAGTTTTACAAAACAAGAATGGATGATTAAGAACAAAAATATTCATCATATATTAATCATCACTTGTTAACATACAAGGCCAACAAAAAGAAATACATAAAGCTAAGGTAGACTACCTCTACCTTTGATACAAAGAAAATTAGTTGCCCATAACCATGGTAGCTTGATTTACAAGTAATGAGAGAAGATGAATCATCATCCACGTTGAAGAATCGAACTCGGATGTGAATCAAGCTTCTATTTGCAAAAAACCACTCTTTGGTGAAGAAATACAAAAAAATGAGGTTTCTATGTGAAAATGGGGTTATGATCCCTAAAAAGTGTGAAAAGTACTTATATAGTACAACTAAAGTCTGCCAAGTTCGCCTAGTGAGGACTAATTTATGGCACCTGAAGTTCCTATGAACAGTTAAACCGCCCCTGGGAAAATATCTAAGCTCGCCTAGCGAACACTTCTTCGCCCAACGAGCTTCTTCGCAACAAGTACGCACAGCGAACTTATGGCCCTTTACTTACTGCCATCCAAGGTTTCCTCCTCGCTGAAACTTCGCACAGCGAACACTCACTACAAGTTTGCCCAGCGAACTTAGAGTCCTTTTCTTACTGCCTCTAATCTGAGATGGTTCGTTGGGGCTTCGCTGCTACTTCGCCCAGCAAATATTCGCTGGCTGCTCCCTAATGTTCGCCCAGCGAACATGCTGAATCTTCACATTTTCTTTGGCTTCCTTGTTAATTTACTTATGTCTTACTCTTTGATGTTTTATGCCTAATTCTTGCACAATAACACACAAATCAAAGCAACCAAAGATATTTGCACATAATTTAAGAATAACATGAAAACGTGGAATAAATTCATTGAAACATAACAAATGAGATGAAAAATGCAAAATATAATAGATAAATTTAAAGCATGTTTGGCATTCAACAAACTCTCCCCAACTAGATCTTTGTTTATCCTCAAGAAAAGTATGTCTCTCATTGAAAACAAAAGGATTTGCTCAAGCATTTAATTCAACCAAGAATGGATTTGTGGCTCAAATTAAACAAATAAATGCACACAAACAATATTCACCACTTCCTAGAATCAAACAATGAAAAATAATTTAGTTCTTAATAAATATCATGCAATGTTTCAAATAACAACTAAATTATCATGCTTTGATCACTCTAACACTCCTTTTTGAATAAGAATGAATAAATTAACGCGTTTGCAACTGCGGGGCAATTTCACTCACCTGACAAACAATGCAAATAACAATCCAATTTATACATTCATCTAATCAATAAAAAAATGAAATTATGGAAGCAAGAAGATCATTAAGGGCTTGAAAGGTTATAGCTTGGTTAGGTTCACAACAAAGAGACATTTCTAAGGCCATGAAATTAAAGTTGTCAATGCAAAAGAACATTCATTATACAAGGTAATGCACACACTACAACTTCATCGACACTTTCTTTTCTCAATTGTTCACCCTTCCAAACTTTCCTTGTGCACATTATTCATTCTCTATTTTTCTCATTCGAACAATCATGTTTTTTCTTTTTCTTTTTCACAATCATATTCACAATTTTCTTTTCTTTTCTTTTTTCAATGCTTGTTTGAAATTTTTCAAAATTTTGAGTAACCTACCACTTTTCTTTTCACTCTCCCCAACTTGAATTCAACCAAACCTCAAGTGAATGCTCCTTGCTTTTTATGGCAAGGAAGACAATTTAGAACAATATTCAAAGGTTCAGGAAAATTTTTTAGAATCCCGAAAAATTCAACGATGAACTATCTTTTAATTTATGTACAAACACCAAGTTCATCACTAAATGAGGATCTAAACTATAAAGCTCAAAGGGTTTAGCAAATTCTCACTACTCACGGGTACGCTACTTTTGAGATATGTTTGTGCTCAATATCAACAAATGCCTTGATCATTTCTAATGCTTCCACAAAATCAAAATAATTACAAGATTAAGCATGAATCAAATGTATTAACCATAGTTTATCAGTCATCCTATGCATATAGTAAACAATGGAGGTTTCTCACAAATTTGGTTATTGGACCTAAGTGAAACAGGCATTCAAACCAATTTGCAAAATGAAACAAAATTACATTTGCACAAAGAAAAAAAATTCTTAAACATTATAGCAGTCTAGAAAAAGGTAACCATGTACCTTACTTGGATTGACATGTTCAAATACTATTATCACCATCCAAACTTGGGAGAATCTTCATTGAATACTTTTAGCAAATAGCAACCAATCTAGAAGTTCCCACATTCCATCACCAAAGCATTAAAGTAAAAACAAGCTACCAAGCAACCATAAAAAAACTAGAGTTGAACATTCCTAAACTGAAGAATTCAACTCTAAATAACTTAAAAGGAAACTAAAGTTGAGCATTCGTGAACTGAAGAATTCAACTGATATAACAATAAAATGTTATGGTGTAGAACACCAACAAAAGTGCAAGTATTCAAAAGTGGTACATAAATACAACATCCAAAATGATCCACAAAGGTGGATAGTGTACAACACAAAATAAAATACAATAATAATATAAATATAGCAATGATCTAAGCTAAACAGAAAACTTCACTTTGTAGAAACCAAAGGAAGTAGCTTAAGATCATGCTCAAAACATCAAAATAACTAGTCCTCATCGAACTCGGTCTCCTCTTCATCTAGCTCAAGCTCCTTTCTAGACTCTGAACCATAACCAGAAATAGCCTCATCATCATATCCAGCCTCTTCAGAGTCATCTACCTCATCAGTGCCAACTACACCCGCCCCCTCTCTAGAGAATAACCTGGCCTCAGTCCAACTGACATGAGCTAGGAACTGCTCCTTAGTCATTATCGAGTGATGCATCGTAGGCTCACAGTACTATAGCTGCAAAACCTGCATATAATCATGAATATCAATCATGGCATGCTGAGTAGCTATCATCCAATACCAATTGTAGTTGCAGACTTCCCTCTGAAATGGGACAAAGCCCTAGGAATCCGCAACTCCAGAACCAAAGGCCTCTCCTGCTCCTGTACCAGTACCAGTACCAGTACTTTGTCCTCCTCACAACCTCTTAGGCTTACAGAACTTGTCCACATAATTGTCAACAATAGCAGCCAGAATGGTAACCTAACGGCGGGAGGGTAACTCCACCTTCGAATGCACACACAAATTCATGATCAAGCATGGGAAAACCAAAGGTCAATTAGCTCGCACCCCTGGTTTGACTGCTTTCAACCAGTGAATGCATCTCGTCGACAATGATCTTAGCTACATCAATCTATGTATCAATCAGAATACTATGGATCTAGTGAGCAACTGGTATAGGTACAGTAGAGGTATGCGTCATTGGTGTAATGTTAGTTAAGACCAAAAGTAGCACCAGCTGTGCTAAGGGACGCATATCCTTCCTATGATATCTCCTCGCAACCTCAGATGGGTTCAACTCAACCGTTTCGCCTTCTCTCAATAAGGCACCAAAAATGGCCTCAATATCTCTATTCAGCCTCAAATCCCTGTGATACTCATCAACCTAATCCTCCCCCAAGGTAAGAGGTTTAGCCAACACATGGTTAATAGTATTCATATAAAACTTCACCTCTCTTTCACAAACTTGTGTAGTTCAAGAAAAAAACTCATTATCGTCCGGAAGGGCATTGACGTAGAACTCCCTCACGAGTTCCACGTTGTAACTATCACATGGGGTAATTAATTTGTCCCACTTTTTCTCATGAAAAATCGCGACTACCGCTTGGTAGGATCCTTGGGGGTTAATGTTAAACCTTTTCTCTGGAAAGACATTCCTTCTCTCCAGAGCAACATATCTAGTAGCTTGCTTTGCTCCTTTAAACCGCTCAGTGTCATAAGAAGTTAGTTGCGGTTGGGAGGAGCTTTCGACCTTTCTTTTCTTTGAAGGTGTGGTTCTTGGAGGTGCCATCTGCACAACACCAAACATAATAGCAAAAACATATGACACATTAGTAACAAAGCAAGGTACAAAATATCAAAACAAGAAATCAAAGCACACATAAAATTAAAATTGTTGTCATGTTCGCCTTGGGTTCACCCAGTAAGAACCCAACGAACATTCGCTTCAGGTTCGCCCAGCGAACTCAAGGCGAGAACCCTGCGAATTTGAAAAAATCCAGGTTCTGCCTACACAATTAATAACACAACAACAATGTAATTTCTACCAATCAATCAGTGATATCCAGTTTTAAAATGAGTATCAAGTAAACAACAATAACCAAGTCAACATTATTCATGCAAAGATTCAAAGTTCTTAAAAATAAATCAAACCAATTTCAACTTAACCTAAGCAATATCATCTCACTCTCTCAAAAATCCTTCCAGTTTAGTACCCATAAAAGTATAGCAATGCAAACAATTAATATTATACATGCGTAACATCCTTACAAATCTAGAAGAAAGTTTCCAAAAAAAATTCACAAAACCCTAACCACATGCTTCTAACAAGAACAAAGAATTTGACTATAAAATCAAACCTAGAAAGAGTGGTTTAGAGGGAATGGAAGTTGAAATTGAAACTTGGGAAAAAAGTATTCTTCTTACTTGATACGAGTGAGAGAAACAAGAGAATGAGTATTGTGTGTTTTTGTGATAGAGACAAAGATAATGGAAAGGCAAAAAAGGAAGTGGGGAAATTGTCTTGCCCCACAAAATCTGCTGCAAGCTATTGAGTCCACCAAATAAAATAACAACTTAAGTGATATGGGAGAAAAAGTGATATTTTGTTCTGTCTCGCTCAGTTCGCACAGCGAACTCAAGGCGAATGAGACATATTTTTCTTTAAAAAAAAAATTTCTTCTTACTCTACCACAAAACTTCCTATACTAATTTAACACTAAAAATGTAATAAAGATGAAAGGGTACTTACAATGTTGGGTTGCCTCCCAAATAGCGCTTTGTTTAATGTCATTTGAGCTCGACGATTCCAAGGTTGAAACCTCGGAACTAAAAGCAATTGAATTAGCTTCCGAATGAAACACCCTACCACAAAAGGTCCTTAATTATTGTCATAACCAGTTTTTAGTCCACTTTTCCTTGGGAAATAAAAATCCCAACAAGACTTCATCATAGCCTCCTTGGTCTCTTCATCCTTTTTTTTTTAAACTGCTTCAATCTTTGCACTTTCATCCTTCTTTTTCTTTGATGCAACTCTTGCGTCTTCATCTTTCTTTTTCATCACCGCAACTCTTGCATCGTCCTTTCTCACTTGAAAATCATCTTCCACTAGATTTGAATACACCACACCTTTGAAGAGTGTAAAACACACTTCTTCATTATTAGTCCTCACCTTCATTTTACCTTCATCAACATCAATTAACATTCTTGCGGTTTTCATGAAGGGTCTTCCAAGGGTTATTGGTGTATCCTCATCTTCTTCCATATCCATGACTACGAAATCAACCGAAAATAAGAATTTGTCAACTTTCAATAACACGTCTTCAACAACACCATGAGGATGAGTCATTGACTTGTCCGCTAGTTGCAAAGTCATGTTGGTTGATTTCATCTCCATGTTCTCAAGCCTTTTCACTATGGACAAAGGGATCAAATTAATACTAGCACCTATATCGACCAAAGCCTTACACTTGAAATCACTACTGTTGGTTCTTGGATTGGCTAGAATTTTGGTAAAACAAAGTTGTGCAATGTTGATGTCACATGGGTGATGTCTTAACATTGAGTCTTAACATTGGATAATAATAAGTGTTTAAGTTGGATGTCTGATGTCACATGCGATATCAGGTCTGCAGAAGATTAGTAACATCAGGTTTAGTGATGTTGTTAGGGTTTGCGTTTTAGCTGGATATTGGGAGAGCTGTTAGTCTCATTGGATGCGGATATCTTGGGATAGATATTCTCTGTTGCATAGAGATTTGATGCAGATTTGTAGGGAGGTTTAAAGACTGAGATTTAAAAAGACTTTGGGGATAAAATCTATTTTGAAGATTCTATTTTAAATGACAAATCAGGTCAGATATTGCAAAGGATCCAAGCCCAATTCAGATGGCTATATAAAGCGCATCAACCAAAGGAAGAAGGGACAGAAAGTAGACAGAAGATAGAGAGCTTTGACTGGAGGTTAAGCATTGTCTTTGTACGAGTATTGTGTTAACCATTCAAGTGTGAATTGGTGAGTGTAATTTGTCCTCTCTAGAGCTGTGAAGCAAGAGAGTTTTGTAACTTGATCAAAGCTGTGAAGCAGGATCAAGGTGTTTCTCAAAGTGTTTGATCTTTGAGAGGTTTTAGGGATTGAGTAGTGTTCTCATACCTAAGTGGGCTCTTAGGTAGAAAGTTTATTAGTAGAAATTAAGTTTAGGAGATTGTCAACTAGGTTGTTGAGTCTGTAAATTAATTCTACAAGTAGTGAATTTCATCCCTGGCTTGGTAGCCCCCAGATTAAGTTGTTGAACTGAACTGGGTAAATAATTCTGTGTGTTTCTATTGTTGGTTGTCCATAGCAGAGTGTGTTGTTGTGACATTAAGTGTGACATCACATATCTGGTACCAGAATTTCAATTGGTATCAGAGCAGGCATCCTTCTCTGCATTTGGGTGAGATCTAGGGCTGATACTTTCTGGTAAAGATGGACAAGGAAGTTGGTGGATTTGTGAATAGACCCCCTATTTTGGATGGCTCTAATTATGATTATTGGAAACCAAGGATGATCATCTTTTTAAAATCCTTAGACAGCAGGGCTTGGAAGGCTATCATAAAAGAATGGAAAGCACTTGTTGTGTTTGAGAAAGATGATGCTGGGAAAGATAAAGAGGGCACCTCAAAGTTGAAGCCTGAAGAAGAATGGACCAAGGAGGAAGATGAGCTTTCCCTTGGTAACTCTAAAGCCCTAAATGTTATCTTCAATGGAGTTGATAAGAACATCTTCAGGTTGATCAATTCATGTGAAGTTGCTAAGGAAGCATAGGATATTTTGAAGGCTACACATGAAGGATCATCTAGAGTTAAGATGTCAAGACTTCAGCTTCTAACATCAAAGTTTGAAAGTCTGAAGATGAAGGAAGATGAGACTATCCATGACTTCCACATGAGTATTCTTGAGTTGTCCAATGCATCCAGTGCTCTTGGAGAAAAGATGTCAGAAGAAAAGCTTGTAAGGAAAATCCTTAGGTCTCTTCCTAAGAGGTACAAAATGAAGGTGACTGCCATTGAAGAAGCACAAGACATCAGCCAGATGAGGGTTGATGAGCTCATTGGATCTCTTCAAACTTTTGAGCTTTGGTTGAATGAGGAAGAACCTGAAAAGAAGCCAAAGAGTATAGCCTTGGTTTCAAATGCTCAAGAAGAGAAAGGTAATAGTGCTGAATCCCAGGAGGATCTATCTCAGGCCATTGCTATGTTGGGAAGGCAGTTTAACAAGGTGTTCAAAAGAATGAACAAGAACTTCAAGCCTAATGTCAGGAACATCGCTTATAACATCAGCAAGTCTAAGGAGAAGGATGAAGAGAAGACTGCTCAAGACAAGGGTGTTCAATGCTTTGAGTGTAAAGGTCATGGACATGTTAAGAAAGAATGTCCCACATTCCTGAAGAAGCAAAAGAAAGGCATGACAGTTTCTTGGTTAGACTCTGACAGTGAAAGTGAAGGAGAGTCAGCCAAACATGTCAAAGCTTTAACTGGAACAGTTGTTTCTGATGGTGATTCAAGTGATGAGGAACTGGCTTTTGAGGAGTTAGCTTTCAATTATCAAGAGCTTTGTCTGAAGAGTGCAGAAATCTGTCAAGAAAGTGAAAAACAGAAGAAACAGATTGTTCAGCTTGAGACTGCTAAAGCTGATTTGGAAAATGAAGTCTTATTGGTCAAAGCTCATCTTGATTATATGACTAAATCTGTTAGGATGCTGAACAGTGGTACAGACACATTTGATAAGATCCTTCAGACAGAAAAGGTTGCTGGAGATAAGTCAGGCATAGGATTTGTGGTTGAGGAAAAGGTATCTGCTGAAGCAAGCACTTCAGGAACCAAGAAGGAGACGTCTCAACCAATGTCTCAACTTCACACAAAGAGTCAGGATCCTAAACCTAAGCAGGTTGCTCATCCACAACCTTAAAATGTTGGGAAGAGGCATGCTCATGGTCCTCATCAAAGGAAGGCACATGTTTTTGGAGCTAGGCAGTATATGCCTCCACAATATCATAAGAGCATGCAGGCTTCTAGGCTCAAACAGAACATGTTCTATCAGATGTCTCAACATCAGGGAAACATGTATGGCTATAATAATGTTGTGCCTTATTATTATGGAAGAAGGAAGCCTCATCACCATAGAAGACAGCCAAAAGGACATCATCCTTACCATAGAAGACAGTCAAACTATGGGAGAAGAAGACAACATTGTGGGTGGCAGCCACAACAATATCATCATCAAGGTGGCAGAAGGTTTAACCACTTCAGAGAAGACAGAGTTAGGTGCTTTTACTGTGGCAGATTTGGACACATGCAGTTTTCTTGTTTCAAGCTACATGGTTATCCCAAGTCTAACCCTCAACCCAGATAGAAGGTGAACAGGCCCAAGGTTGTTAAACAGTGGGTTCCTAAACCTCAGGCCAAATGTCTATTGGCTCACACCTCAGATGGACATGCTGCTAAGGATGGATGGTACTTTGACAGTGGATGTTCAAAGCACATGACTGGATTCAAAAACCAATTGGTGGATGTCAATTATTGCTCCTCAATTGATGTTACTTTTGGAAATGGAGAGAAAGGGGTAGTAAAAGGTGTTGGAAAAGTGAAGTGTCATGATGGACCTGATCTTGACAATGTGCTTCTTGTCAAAGGTTTGAGGGCTAATTTGATTAACATAAGTCAGCTTTGTGATGATGGATATAAGGTCAGCTACACTAAGGATGAGTGTTTGATAACTAATTAGGAAAATGAGGTAGTTATGAAAGGAGTCAGATCCAGAGATAATTGCTATCAATGGGTACCTCAAGTGGACAGCTTATCTGGTGATGTTAAGGTTGATGTTGTAACATCAGTTTGTGACAACAAGTGTGAAAGTCTGCTGAATGGTCAATCAGGGCTAATTACTCTCAATGTGAATCCTTTTAAATTTTTAAAAGGAAAGTTAATTTGGAGGGAGAAACTCATTGATTGGTCTTTAAGGGATACACAAAATCAGGCGCCATACCTTAGACCATCATTCCCTATTGTAGCAATATCACGTTTCATCAAAGCTCATATCTCCCGACTGTTCATCTCCTTCAACAAGAAGAATCACCTGTCTCTGAACCTATACTGCCTCAAGGGAACCATGTAGAAACAGATGTCTTCTCCATCAAAGAAATCTGGTTCTCAAAGCTCTTCGCGAGATAAAGCTAGGGTTTCTACAGAAGAGGGGTCTGCAAAAGAAGCTTTGAATGTAGAACCCATCTCCATGATGGTTCCTGAATCTGGTACGTCAAGACCTTCCAAACTTCAACCAAAAAGGGCTGGAACTATATTTAATGATAATGAGACTAAGAGGCTAGTTACTAGTGTTCTATTTAGTGATAAAACAGCACCTAGGTCATCCACTTCTCAAACTGTTGAAGAAAAGTTTGATGTTGACAAGAGAATGGGTAATCTGGCTACCAAAATCCTGGACAAAGGTATACCTGTGAAAGGAATTTCTGTACCTTTGAATCAGATGCCTGCAGAAAAGGTAGACATGCAAGGAGTTGATTCAGATCTTCATAGACTTGCTATGTCTGTTATTGAAGATTCTGAAGTGGGAGTGAAAGAAGATGATGTGCATGAGGAAACTAATGTTAAGGCAGATGTTAGAACATCACCTGTTGAAACTACTCCTGGTGAAGAAAAGAATGAGGATGTGATCAATGTGGTTGATTTATCTGATGATGAAGTCATTGGAAATGCTGTTCCAAGTATTGCTAAGAGACTGAAGATAAGGAAAGGAAAGACTGTTGAATCCTCTCCAAATAAGTCTTCTGAAGGCAAGAAGAAAACTGCTGTTGTTGGTCCTACAAAACCTTGGAGCAAGGTTGCTACATCCTCCAAAAAGAGGAAGATCAGGGAAGATTCTGATTCTGACTTTGATGTTGAGGATGATATTCAAGACATCACTCCTGTGAGAAAGTCAATCTTGAAGAGAATTGCTGACAAGATACCTGATGTTCCAGTTGACAACATCTCTTTCCATTATGCAAGCAGTGCTTCCATGTGGAAATTTATTTGTCAAAGAAGACTTGCTCTTGAAAGAGAAATTGGCAAAGAGGCTATGGAAATTAAAGAAGTCATAGAGGTAATAAAGGTTGATGGACTAATGAAGACAGTGTGTGGGTTCTCCAAGTGTTATGACAGTCTGGTTAAGGAATTCATGGTCAACATTCCTATAAATATCTCTGACAAAAGGAGTAGAGATTTCATGAAGGTGTTTGTGAGAGGAAAATGTATTGGATTTTCTCCTGAGGTTATCAATAATTACCTAGGAAGAAAAGAAGAAGAGTTTACAGAGCTTGAAGTCACTGATAATGATGTCTGCAAGGAGATTACAGCTGGTCAGGTAAAGGTTTGGCCATTGAAAGGGAAGTTGAAGGCTAGTAAACTTAGCATCAAGTATGCCATTCTTCATAGAATTGGAGCAGCCAAATGGGTGCCAACAAACCACAAGACAACAATAGCTGTTGGATTGGGTAGGTTTATCTATGTTGTTGGGAAGAAGATCAAGTTTGACTTTGGAAGCTACATCTTTGAGCAAGTGGTGAAACATGCTGAAACAAATGCTATCAAATTACCTATAGCATTCCCATCCCTTGTTTGTGGAATCATCTTGGAGCAACATCCTGAAACTTTAACAAGTTCAGATATAGCTTGCAAGAGGGAGTCAGCCTTGTCCTTGCATCCTAAGTTGTTTGCTGGACATCATGTTCCAGACATTGTTGTAACATCAGATGCTGGTGGCAAAAAGAGTACCAAGGCTGAATTACTTGAAGAACTGAAGGCCACTTGCAAAGATCTTGATGAGGTCATTAGTACCAGCACAGCAAGAAAGATGAAGATAGAACTGCTGATAAAATCCTTGGAACAAGGTGATGGTGATAAAGGTGCTAATGTCAATACTGAAAATTCAGAAACTGAAGATGGTGGAGATGGTGCCAGCTCTGATGAAGACTAGTTTCCTTGCTGCTTTTTCTAGATAGTAGTTTAGTTTTATTTTTTTTTGTTCTGCACTGTATTATGTAATTTGAATATTGTGGCTTGTTAAGCACTTTTTATGTTCTATGATTTGTCTTGTCTTGTATGCTGACTTTAGACTGACAATGAGAGCTTGTTTAGGACTAACTGTAGTGAGTAGGACTTACATGTTGAGGTATGTCCAATTGTGGCTAAAAAGGGGGAGAGTTAGCCAAGAGTTAGTCAAGGTGTTGCAATGCCAAGAAGAAGAATTAGTCATTGTGCAATGCTAAGGAGTGCAGCTAGTGTGATGCTGAAATGCAGATATTGAGGGGGAGAGTTGTTGAACAGTTGCTGGTACACTGATTCTTGCTTTGAGGGGGAGCTTGCCCTATGCTGCTGATTAGTGTTTGAAGTCTGTGCAGCTGTTTGAAGAAATGCTGCTACTAGTTAGTGTTGAAGTATGTAGCAGAGTATTGGAGTGTGTGCAGCATGCTGAAAGCATTTTGAAGCTGTTTGAAGAAGTGCTGCTAGGAGTTTTATACTAATTTTTATCCGCTGCTGAAGTATCTGATGTTGCAGAGATTGTTTTAGCCAAAATTAGCCAAAGGGGGAGATTGTTGGTTCTTGGATTGGCTAGAATTTTGGTAAAACAAAGTTGTGCAATGTTGATGTCACATGGGTGATGTATTAACATTGAGTCTTAACATTGGATAATAATAAGTGTTTAAGTTGGATGTCTGATGTCACATGAATATCAGGTCTGCAGAAGATTAGTAACATCAGGTTTAGTGATGTTGTTAGGGTTTGCGTTTTAGCTGGATATTTGGAGAGTTGTTAGTCTCATTGGATGTGGATATCTTGGGATAGATATTCTCTGTTGCATAGAGATTTGATGCAGATTTGTAGGGAGGTTTAAAGACTGAGATTTAAAAAGATTTTGGGGAAAAAATCTATTTTGAAGATTTAGTTTTAAATAACAAATCAGGTCAGATATTGCAAAGGATTCAAGCCCAATTCAGATGGCTATATAAATCGCATCAACCAAAGGAAGAAGGGACGGAAAGTAGACAGAAGATAGAGAGCTTTGACTAGAGGTTAAGCATTGTCTTTGTACGAGTATTATGTTAACCATTCAAGTGTGAATTGGTGAGTGTAATTTGTCCTCTCTAGAGTTGTGAAGCAAGAGAGTTTTGTAACTTGATCAAAGTTGTGAAGCAAGATCAAGGTGTTTCTCAAAGTGTTTGATCTTTGAGAGGTTTTAGGGATTGAGTAGTGTTCTCATACCTAAGTGGGCTCTTAGGTAGAAAGTTCATTAGTAGAAATTAAGTTTAGGAGATTGTCAACTAGGTTGTTGAGTCTGTAAATTAATTCTACAAGTAGTGAATTTCATCCCTGGCTTGGTAGCCCCCAGATTAAGTTGTTGAACTGAACTGGGTAAACAATTTTGTGTGTTTCTGTTATTGGTTGTCCATAGCAGAGTGTGTTGTTGTGACATTAAGTGTGACATCACATATCTGGTACCAGAATTTTAACTACCTATAGTTATAGGTAGAGTTACTCTCCCTGGATCTCCTTCCTTCCACAGATGAATGCTCTGGACGATAGCACTATAATTTGCATTGAGCTCGATGGTTTCCTTATCTGTATACCTTTTCTTCTTTGTAAGTATATCTTTCATGAATTTTGCATACTTTGGCATTTGCTCTAGAGTCTCGGAAAATGGAATGGTTATTTGCAACCGGCTAAATATGTCCAAGAATCTAGCATAATGTTTCTCATTGTCTTTTTCCGTATAAGCATTTTGTTCTGGACTGGACCAATGGCTAGAATTGGCCCAATCCGCCTCTGCTCCAGAGCGGCCCAAATTGCCTAAGCCCAATCCACAGAGGGGCAATAACGACATTTTTGCCCCTCCAATCGGGCAAGGAACGCAACGTCCTCCCCGGCTTTTGTGCCCATTACGCACGGGATCCTCGCTGCCCGAACAGCAAGGGACAGGTGCCCGGAACTACGTTTATGCCCGACACAACGGCTAGTTTCTGGCACCCTGCCCGACATAACGGCTAGTTTGGGCAGTTACCTATTCTTTGGGGAAAATAGTTACTTCGCCCCGAAAATAGGACCGTTGGCCACACGCTGGGGGCTCTATATAAACCCTCTCGCTAGAGAGAGTCAGGTATCATCTTTTCACCCTAAGAATACACTTTGTACTTGCCCCTTTTCTCTGACCTTTTCTTACTTGAGCGTCAGAGTGCCTTACAGGTACACCCTCTCCTCTCCTCATTCACAAGCCGAACACCTCGCACGCCTGACGAGCACCATCCAGCCGAGCACCTTGCCTTCTGACGACCAGCTTACGTGGACCTGTTCGAATACTCCGGATCAGTGGCGCTGTCTGTGGGAACTCCTTGTTCTCCCCTTCTTTCTTTCCTCCTCGGAAACTAAAAGATCAAAATATACTTTCTTTGATCTGCCCACATATGGTCGCTCAGAACTCCGCAAAAGGTGCTGACGCTACGGTTCCCGTTCCCGTCAACAAGATGGACGTTGACGGCGGTTCTATGTTACTTTCTGATCCCCGTTTCCTTCGAGACGGGGCCACTGCGTCTCCAACTCCTCCTCCCGCCGAGCAAGGAGGCAAACAGCTAACATCGGGCAAACGACCAATTCCTGGCCCTCCCAGCACCGACCTGGCCATTGCAGCTCTTCTAGAAGCTGTCAACCGCACAAACCTCCTTATCTTGTAGCAAGGAGAGAGAATAGGAGCTCTCGAGGAAGCATCTCTTCCAAGATCCTCTCCTCCGAAGAGTAAACACTGGAAATCAAGAAGCCCGCCACCCAGGCACGGGGAAGACCGTATAACGAGGCATGAGCCCGAATCTCAACGTATTCGCAAGCGTGACCAGATCTCCCCGCGAGATCGATCGTCACCAAGACACAAGAGAACGAGGCAGGATAGGCATTCTCCACCGGTCAGACCTCACGACCGGCCGCGTTCACCCTCACCTCGCAGAGACCGCCGCCGCGAGTGCAGACAACGGTCACCATCAACTCCAAGTTCGGACAGCGACGACGAGCCTCGCGGCTCGTTGTCCCGCAGGATCCTGGCCACCCATCTCCCTAAAGGACTAGAGAAGCCTCCGTCTCTAGGGACTTACGATGGAACCACTGACCCAGACGAGCACATAGAAAACATAGATGCTCTTTTGGACTACAGAGGTGTACGAGGAGCCATCAAATGCCGCCTGTTCCCAACCATGCTCCGGAAGGGAGCAATGACATGGTACAAACAGCTGCCAGAAGAATCCATTACATCCTGGAGGCAGCTGGGGAGGATTTTCTCCCGCCACTTTACCGCATCACGACGCCATCCAAAGACTGAGGCGTCCCTCAGAGCTGTCGTACAGGGAAGAGATGAGCCTCTTCGGGCCTACATTGAGCGGTTCAACAAGGAGGCTGTCCAAGTGCCAACGACCGACGAGATGAAGAAATTCCTGCTCGAGCAGGGGTTACGTCCTGGTTCAGACTTCGCGAAAGCCATCGGCCTCGATCCACCGAGGAACCTCAACGCCCTTCTCCTCCAAGCCCAGTCACATATACAATACGAGGAGAAGGTTGTCGCCCACTCTGCCCGAGCCTCTCAAAACCAAGAGGGTGCCCGATCATCCAGAGCTGAAAAACCCTCGACATCCCTTCGAGGAGATAAAAGACGCGACGATCGGCCTCGCGATGCACGCGAACAGAAGAGAACTTCTGGGTGGTTCCATGATTATACCCCCTCACTACCTCGAGGGAGAAGATCTTGTCCGAATGTGCCAACTCATAATTCAAGCAGGCGGGCGTCCGTTTTCCCAAACAGCTGCCGGCCAGGCCAGGTGTAGACAAATCCAAGTATTGTCGCTTCCACAAGAGCCACGGCCATACGACGGAAGATTGCATCCACCTCAGAGATGCCATAGAAATCCTCATTCGCGACGGCCACCTGAAGCAGTTCGCGAAAAAGAAAGAAGCTCCCCGGCAAGAAACCCAGGAGAGCAAGAAGGCTGCAGAAGAAACTTCGCCCTCCGATGACACCAACGTACAGGTCGCTATGTCCATAACTCGGCCAGAAGACTTCCGTATCCCTGATGGTCTGCCCGCCTCCACGTTCCTCGCTGCTCACAGCCCGTGGGAGGCCTTCCCGTCAGCCATGGTCATCTCTGGTGGTGGATTCAACAAAATCACGGTCGGTTCAGTCAAGAGGAGATTTGACCAACTGATCAGTAAAAGCTCCAATGAAGTCACCACGCTGGACATCACTCACAAAGGATCCGCTCCTATTTCCTTCTACAAGGAGGAGCTCCTCGGCAGGGTACCGAACTCGAGCATCCCGCTGCTTATCCGGCCAAGGATGGCGAACTTCGACGTTCGCAGAATACTCGTGGACCAGGGTAGTTCAGTTGATATAATGTACAACCACCTGTTCGAAACGCTGCAGCTGGACGACTCTCACCTTACTCCATACGTTGGATCCGACCTACAGGGATTCAATGGAGCAGTGGCAAGGCCCCGAGGTTACGTAGAGCTCATCGTAACCTTCGGTTCAGGAAAGACAACCCGAGCAATTAAAGCACAGTTTCTGGTAATTGAATGCCGGTCACTATACCAGTGCATTTTTGGAAGGCCAACCTTGGCAGAGTTGATCGCAGTACCTTCCACCGTACATCTCAAGATGAAGTACTACACTTCTGAAGGGATCGTCGCCACCCTCCACGGCGATATCGAAGCTGCCCGTCGGTGCTTTGAAGCAGCATCAAAAGGACTAAGCACCATCTCAGCAAGACCGAGGACTTCTGGCCGTCCCCCTCTGCCCAGCAGCTCCGAGCATCCAAAACCGCTCCCCCAGGTAAAATCTATCGACTTAGACAGCCGTTTCAGCGAGGAAGATCACGCCAAAGACCCAACGGCTTCAGGCAACCAGTCCAACAACAGCGGCCATCTCCTACGCCCTGTCCCAGATGGCAACTTCGAGATCGTTCCGTTCGGAGAAGACCCCCAACGGGGAGTGAAGATCGGAGCTGACCTCCCCGACCTGGCCAAGAGACAACTAAAAGCGTGCCTCCGGGAGAACGCAGACTTGTTCGCATGGAGCGCCGCTGAGATGCCAGGATTGGACCCCTCCGTCGCTTGCCACCAGCTTACAATTGACCCGGTCGTCAAAGCCGTTACCCAGCGCAGAAGGAAACAGTCCCCGGAGAAGATGGAAGCCGCGGAAAAAGCTGTCAAAGACCTTCTAGAAGCTAGGTTTATTTCTGAGGCCAAATACACTACATGGCTCTCAAACGTTGTACTTGTAAGAAAAAATAATGGCAAATGGAGGATGTGCGTTGATTATACCGATGTTAATAAGGCCTGTCCGAAGGACGCCTACCCCCTCCCTAATATAGATAAGCTCGTAGATAACTCAGCAGGTTTTAAACTTTTATCGTTCCTCGACGCCTACTCGGGCTACAACCAAATCCCAATGGCCGCGAGCGATAAAACTTACACGGCCTTCATGACCGAATCGGGCAACTATTACTACAACGTAATACCCTTCGGACTGAAGAACGTCGGCGCTACGTACCAACGAATGATGAACAAAGTCTTCCAAGGACAAATAGGCGACATGCTCGAGGTATACATGGACGACATGATCGTCAAGTCCCACAAGGAACTAGATCATGTCGCCCATCTTCGCAAAATTTTCGAGCAAGCAAGAAAGTATCAAATGCGTTTTAACCCAGAGAAGTGCACGTTCGGTGTACGGGCAGGTAAATTCCTTGGCTTATACCTAACGGAACGAGGAATAGAAGCTAACCCCGACAAATGTCGGGCATTCTTTGAGTTCCCAACGCCCACGTCTAAGAAGAACATCCAGTCCCTCAACGGGGTACTTACCTCGTTGTCCCGCTTCGTCGCAAAGTCCGCCCAACACGCCCTTCCTTTCTTCAAGCTCTTGCGAAAAGAAGCAGCGTTTGAATGGACCGAAGAATGCGAAGCATCCCTCCTTCACTTGAAGCAAGCTCTATCGAAACCGCCTGTATTATCACGGCCAAATACCGGGGAAGTCTTGTTCCTATACCTCGTCGTCACTGCCGAGGCCGTTAGCGCCGTTCTCATTCGCGAGAATCCTGGCGGGCAAAAGCCAGTATACTTCACGAGCAAAGCATTGCAGGATGCGGAGTTGCGATATCAACAGATAGAGAAGGTAGTATTGGCCCTCGTCAACGCTACCAGATGACTGAGACACTATTTGTTGGCTCACACGATCATGGTGAGGACGGATCAGCCCATCAAGCAGTTACTGGGACAACCAGACATGGCCGGGCGAATGCTCAAATGGTCACTGGAACTGTCCAAATTCGACATCCAGTATGAAAGCAGAAAAGCTCTTAAAGCTCAGGCCCTGGCCGATTTCGTAGCGGAAGTAACCTTCTCAGACTCCTCGTCCCACATAACAAACAGATGGACCATCTACGTGGACAGAGCATCCAGCTCGAGCGGCAGCGGGGCAGGAGTAATTCTGGAGAACGACGAAGGGACCATAGTCGAGGCTTCTCTCACATTGTCCTTTCCCACGTCGAACAACCAGGCCGAGTATGAAGCCTTCCTCACCGGGTTGAGCCTAGCCGAAGACCTAGGGGCTGAAGAAATCGTCATCTGCACGGACTCTCAGCTCGTGGCCCACCAGATATCCGGGGAGTATCAAGCCAAAAACGACAGTCTCTCTGAATACCTCACCCTAGTCAAGGAAAAAATGTCGAAGTTCAGAACGGTAGAAGTAAGACATGTTCCACGCGAACACAATGTGCGAGCAGACGTCTTGTCCAAACTAGCAAGCACTAAGAGGAAAGGCGGAAACAGGTCAGTCATCCAAGAGATACTTCCCCGGTCCAGCATCGATAAGGGATACTCGACCCTACACGTGCACGCGATCGGGGACAGCGATTGCTGGATGACGCCTGTGTACAATTATCTCACCAGGGACGAACTTCCGGATGACCCCAAGGAATCCAGCACCACCAGACGAAGAGCTTGCTCGTACGTCATCCTCGAAAACAAACTCTACCGACGGGGCTTCTCCATCCCACTACTCAAGTTCATAGAGGAGGAGGTTATCCCCTATGTTTTACGAGAAATCCATGAAGGCATTAACGCCCAGCACCTGGGAGGAAGGTCCCTTGCCCGCAAGGCCCTCCGGGCAGGGTATTATTGGCCAACCATGCAACAAGACGCCAAGGAGCACGTGAAGAAATGCGACAAATGCCAACGGCACGGGGATATGCACCTAGCTCCACCTAATGAACTGAAGAGCTTGACCTCCCCGTGGTCATTCGCCTGGTGGGGCCTAGACATCCTAGGACCCTTCGTGACGGGGTCCAGCCAAAACAAATACCTGATAGTGGGCGTAGATTATTTCACAAAATAGATAGAAGCAGAGGCCTTAGCAAAGATAACAGCACTTAACATTCTGTGCTTTTACAAGCAGAATATCCTTGTCCGTTTTGGGATTCCCCATGCAATCGTCACGGACAATGGAACACAATTCACGGACAAGAAGTTCCAAGACTTTGTCGCCCATCTCGGAACAAAGCAACACTTTGCTTCTGTAGAACATCCCCAGACCAACGGGCAGGCAGAAGCGGTCAACCGTGTCATTTTGCGTGGCCTCAAGCGAAGACTGGATGAAACAAAGAAAGCCTGGGTCGAGGAGCTCCACAGCGTCTTATGGGCCTACCGCACTACTCCCCAGTCCACCACCGGGGAAACACCTTTTCGCCTAGCATATGGCACGGAGGCTGTTCTACCCATTGAAATCCACGTACCGTCCAGGAGGACCGAATCACCTCTAGACGAGGAAATGAATAACGAAGCGATAAGATAGGAGCTCGACCTTGTCGAGGAAATCCGAACAGGAGCAGCCCTCCGCGAAGCATCTCTTAAGCAAAAAATAGCAATCAGGCACAACGCCAAAGTTTTACGACGAGAGTTCGATGTGGGCAGCCTTGTCCTGCGAAGAAACCACAAGGACTCTCGCGAAGGCAAACTAGCAGCCAACTGGGAAGGACCATACAGAGTCCGTGCCAAAACGGGAAATGGTGTGTACTTCCTCGAAACCCTTAACGGGGATGTGCTCCCTCGACCATGGAACGCTGAGAAACTTAAGCAATACTACAGCTGAGGTAACCAAAGGCTTCCTCGCATCAAAGGATCGCCTAACGGTCAACGTGCTCGTCCAGGTACAAATGACGCACGCGTACAAAGCAGAATCCCGCTCAAATAAATGAGCCGAAACTCTGCTCGTCGGCGGTCCTCAACCGAGCACCGCCTTCGCCCTAGTACCATGATTGGCAGAACCCCAGCTCGCGATGGGACGTTCACGCCGTGACCTCAGGCCTCGATCGCGACCTGAGATCCGCAACCTCGCCAGGACCTTCCCCGGCTATTCGACCAGTTCTCCGCACTGGCGAATTCACACCCAACGAGCTATCTTTCAAAAGAAAGCTCCACTAACAGACACACCCTCCAATGGGCAATCACACATGCACAACTAATGTAAAGTACAACAATAATGTAAAGTACAACAAAATTGTATAAATAACATTAATCGAGCATTAAATAAAAAGGCCACAAGGGCCAAAAATTATGCGTATTACATAAAAAAGGGAGCCACGCCCCCCCAAAACCAAATAAAGTTACAAGTAAATCAACGGCACGCAGGCCGGACACAATACAACAACATCAGGATAACAAAACTCCTCATTCTTCCGCTTGCTCGGTCGACGCGGGCTCAGGTACCTGCTCCTCCACGGGCTGGTCCTTGGTCTAAACTTCGGGGGTATCAAGAACAAGGCCTGCGGGCAAGACGATGCGACCATCCTCCACTCGCGCAAGGTAGTGGATACCCTCGGTCGAAATATCAAGCCCCGGGTTCACCACCCGCAACTGGGCCACGGCACTTTCGAAAGACTCCACTGCCACAGCGATACCGTCATCCTCGGCCTCCAGAATGCTGGCGACCAGCTCAGCCCGAGTTTTTAACACTTTTATCTCATCCGGTTCATCAGCACCCGGGGCACTGGCCGCCATCAGCTCCTTGTTCAACTTCTCGACAGCCTTTTTCTCCGCCTTCAGCTTGGTGACCTCCTCTTTCAGCTTGGTCGTCTCCTCTTCGGCCTTCTTCCTAGCCTCACGAGCACCCTTGACCTCCTCCTTCAAGGCCGTCTCAGAAGCCCGGGCAGCAATAAGTTCAGCCTCAAGCGCAGTGTCCCCTTCCGCATAAACGGCCGCCATCTCCAACATCCTCACAAGGGCAGAAGCATCCTGGGCCACCAGCGCCCTCTTGCTCGCTCGGTCCATACCCTCCAAGCTAAGAGACTCTTCCTGAGGAACGACTAGGGTATTGCCCTCAAAAAATCTCCTGTCAAGGATGCCCGGGGGGAGCTCAAATTTTCCCTTCTCAGGCGCCCGAGTCAGGTCCACAGCATCTAACGTCCGTGGCCGCTTCGCCCTCCCGGTCAAAGGCAATGGAGAGTCCCGTGGACCAGGAGAGGGCATAGAAGAAGTCCCCGGAGCAGTTTGAACGAGGGAAGGAGCATGAGTACCAGCAGTAGTCTGGGTCTTAGGGGGAGCCGCTCCAGCCTTACCCTTCGCCATGGCGTTCCTCACCACCCGATCACGAGCTTGAGGCATCTCACTTGCACGAATGAAAACAAGCACGTTAGTTTCGGGGAAAGGAAATAACACAAACAAAATCTAAGTAACTATGACTACCGAGCAGCTTCTCAGCATCCGCGGGAGTCTTGCACTCCAGCAGTGCCTTCACGTTGATAAACCTGCGCTCAACCCTCTGGCTACCATCCTCCTCGAAGATAGGGTTACCCTTGCTCGTCCAGCAGCTCGCGAGCTGGAAGGAGTTGACCCACTTCACCAGCATCTCATAAGACACGGTATCCTGCCCGCGTAGTGCGCTCGGCTCGAAGACGTAGGCACTGGGCTTCTTTAAGAAGTGGTCGGGTGTCCAGCGGATCGGGAACTTGTACAACCTCTCCCCGATATACTTCCCCTCCTCGTTGAACAACTCCTCTCCGTTCTCATCCACCTCTATCTCCCAGACATACGTACTGTCCTGGGCAGCTTCAGACACTGGCTCCACGATGAAGTACCGTCCCTTGAACGTTCGGATTGACTCCGAGAACGGCTTAAACAACTTCTTGGGCTGCTTCAAGGAAACCCATCCGTACTTCTTCCCCGCCAACTGCCGTTGAAGATGGAAAACAACAAAAAATAGAGGGAGAGTGGTCCCCACTGTGAGGTGCTCGCACACCAACTCAAATGCCCATATAAAGGCCAACGAATTGGGATGGAGTTGCGAGGGCGCCAGCTTGAGATGCTCAAATACCGACCGCTGGAAGTCGGTGAAGGGCAACCTCAGCCCTAACTCCTTGAAAGCATACTCATACATCGTGAAGCGGTCCCCGAACTCCGAGCAGACCCACTCGTCCACGGTGGGAAAATGCACTCTCCAATCCCCCGGTGGACCCACCTCTGTAAAGGCGTCCGCCACAGATCTGGCGAACGTGGAAATATGCTCGGAAGGCTCGGGCACCTCCCACTCCTCTGGGAAGAACCCTTCAACATCCTCCTCCATGACGTCCAAATCCTCTTCCTCTCCATCTTCGCTCGAGGAGCTCGATGCCGTCGAACTCGAAGACACAGAACTCGAGGTCGTTGCGCTGCTATTCTCATCGGAGACAGTTTCCTCCTTGGATGTGACGGGGATAACTTCTCTCTCTGGCTCCATCGCCACTACGATCACCTGAAAAAGCAGAGAAAGATAGTGAATTCGACAGGAAATCAAATCCACCCTTCCACCGCTAAGTCAAGTGAAAGGGCGCGCAGAAGGCTAAGGACAACGTCCCCGGCCTAAGCCCTAACAACAAAACGAAGAACCTCTCCGCGAGGAGATGCCCGAGACATACCATCTTCCTGCGAAGAACCTCCTCGCGCTCGTGCCCAGATTCTGTTTGAATCCCCACCGGAAACTGCAAGGCTCCACCGGAATCTGGAAACGCTCTACCGGAAAATTCACCAGTCCATCAGAAGATGGTAAGACGCGGTGGTCACGACTCGCAACCACGACGTGGACCACCACGCTCAACAAACGTACCACCTACTCCGGCGAGGTGCTTGAAGCAGCAGAAGGGCAGAACCACCGCCCACCACCAACACTCGCCGGAAACCTACCTATTTTGTCACCTAAAACTAACCCTAGCCGCATGCAATCTACCACTAACAACAAGAGAAAGTAAAACAAGCTGGAAATCAGAAAACTTACTTGATTTGAGTAGAATAGGGAGACTGCTCGAAACTTGGCACGGTGGTCAGTTGCTCTGAAGACGGCGACGGGCAAGAACGCTGATGACGACGAAGAGAAATCAGAAGGGAAAAAGTGCAAAATGGGATAACCTTCCCCCTTTTATACTGAGGGGCACGTGCGCACACGCGCCCGTAGGCAATGATGAATGCCCACTAGCCATAATTACCTATTAACTGCTACACAGGGCTCGATGCACACGTGGCAGCCAAAGTTTCCCATTATGTCAGACGCTTTGTCTCCCCGAATACCAGGCAATAGGGTCACGACCACGAACATCACGGACACAGGGGGCCACGAGCACCTCGAGACAATCACCCTCATCTACGCGCTAAGTAATGAGCAATCTTTAAGTCATCACTCCCATGCTCGGGAGCAACGACATGGGGGGCTCCTGTTCTGGACTGGACCAATGGCTAGAATTGGCCCAATCCGCCTCTGCTCCAGAGCGGCCCAAATTGCCTAAGCCCAATCCACAGAGGGGCAATAACGACATTTTTGCCCCTCCAACTGGGCAAGGAACGCAACGTCCTCCCCGGCTTTTGTGCCCATTACGCACGGGATCCTCGCTGCCCGAACAGCAAGGGACAGGTGCCCGGAACTACATTTATGCCCGACACAACGGCTAGTTTCTGGCACCCTGCCCGACATAACGGCTAGTTTGGGCAGTTACCTATTCTTTGGGGAAAACAGTTACTTCGCCCCGAAAATAGGACCGTTGGCCACGCGCTGGGGGCTCTATATAAACCCTCTCGCTTGAGAGGGTCAGGTATCATTTTTTCACCCTAAGAATACACTTTGTACTTGCCCCTTTTCTCTGACCTTTTCTTACTTGAGCGTCGGAGTGCCTTGCAGGTACACCCCCTCCTCTCCTCATTCACAAGCCGGACACCTCACACGCCTGACGAGCACCATCCAGCCGAGCACCTTGCCTTCTGACGACCAGCTTACGTGGACCTGTTCGAATACTCCGGATCACATTTAGATATGGCAATTTTTTCATTGGAACTTCACTCGTATGCTCCTTTCCTTTCTTTTTTTTCAACTTCTCCTATCTTAACTTCTTTTCTACTTCCTCCTTATCATTATTTTTCTCAACTTCTTCCACAATTTCATCCTCCTTTTCAACTTCAACATTTTTCTCCACAACATTTTTATCAACTCCCACACCAATTATTCTCCCACTCCTAGTAAAGATGGATTTGCAAGATTCCTTTGGATTCACTTGAGTAATAGCCAAAAAGGTTTCTTTATGTTGATCGGCTAGTTGCTTGGACAATTGTCCAACTTGAGTTTCAATGTTCCGAATTGCCGCATCCATACTCTTTTGAGTGGAGACAGACATTTGCATGAATTGGTTAAAATTTTCCTCAATCTTTGAGCTTCCACCTTGGTTTTGTTGCGGCTAGTTGTAACTTTGGTAAGGTTGATGGTTAGAATTGCTCGGTTCTTACCTCCACCCTTGTTGGTAACCTTGACTATTACCTCTCGGTTAGCAGCCTTGGTTATTGCTTTGATACGGTGGTCTTGGTTGATAGCCTTGATTTTGGTTTCCCGCATAGTTGGCTTCTTCAACGACCTGTGGACAATATCCGGTAAGATGATCACCTTTGCAAGGTTCAAAACTTACAATTTGTTGAGCCTTGTTGGGAAATTCTTGCATCTCTTTGATTTGTTGTGGAAGTTTTGACATTTGCTTTGTCAACAACTTCACTTGTTGTGAGAGTAATTTATTTTGAGCAAAAATAGCATCATTCGTTCCCAACTCGATAATTCCCAGTTTTCTTTGTGAAGTACAATAGTTGTGTTGTCCTTGATGATCATTCAGTTCCATCCTAGCAATGATGGTAAATGCATCTACCGCACTCTTTGACATTAGAGAACCACCTGTCGTAGCATTCAAAAGAGTTTTATGAACAAGTTGAAGTCTATTGTGGAATATGTGCACTTGAGTCAAATCATCAAAACAATGCCCCTTGCACTTTCTCAACATAGATTTGAATCTCTCCCATGCTTCGTTGAGAGATTCGCTTCCTCCTTGCGCAAATACCAAAATTGAAGTCTTGGCCTCCATAAATCTAGATTGAGGGAAGAATCGTTCAAGAAACTTCTCCTCCAAAACGATATAATCTGTCATCACAAGAATAGATTGGTCAAGATACCACTCATTCGCCTTCCCAATTAAGGAATGCGAGAATAGTCTCTTGAACAAATATTCCTCTTCGACTTCTTGAGCTCCAGTTGCACCCATTATCTCATAAAACTACGTGAGATGAGTAAACGGATCCTCATGGTCTATCCCCGCAAAGGGATTTGCATATAAAAGAGCTATAATACCTGCCTTCATTTCAGAATACCTTCTGTTGTTGGTATTCCGTGCGAACTGAGCATTGTGTTTTGGACTGTTAACACATGGGGTTAAAGCAGGAGGTGGTGGTGGTGGTGGATCTGCCATGTTTGGCGTAACAATGGGTGTAGATGAAGAAGTTTCTTCGCGCTCTTGTCTTTCTTTGGCAAGTTTCCTTCTCCGTCTAGTTCTGCTATTGAGTTTCCGTTCGGTTCTTTCAATCTTAGGATCGAAAAGAAGTTGGTCCACAGGTACACTCCCTCGCATAAACAGAATCTGCACACTTAATTAAACAAATCAAATAGCACAAGAAAAATAACAGAGGTAAGAGATCACAATATAAAGATCTTAAAATCAATAAACTATTGCAATACTTGCAATATCAATAAAAATCCCCGACAATGGGGCCATTTTGCTAGTTTGCAGATATAGGGGTTTTTTTATTGTCTCCACATGGATTGTTTTGATATGGGATGTTTGTCATTCAATAGTTTACCGTTCTAAGAAAAAGGGTTTTCAAAGTTTGTTTCATAAATTGTCACGATTTTAGTAGCAATGCTTATAAATTCTAAAGTGTTTGATTAACAAAGTATATCAAAAGTAGTTTTCATCTACCCTAACTTATACGTATTCTTTCAATCTTGCATGTGAAGTTGGATCCAATTAATATCATCGCGTATTCTCTCAATACCGTCTATCTTTAGAGCGGCATCGTGAGAAATACCGTATTCATTGCTACATGATCTCTCCATATAACAACCAATATAGTAAGCTTTTAGTTCAATACAAAGCAAATATCAACCATAGACCGATCTCTCCAATCTATAAATTGATAGATGAATATTTTAGGTCAAGTTCCATAAAATCTAGGTCTAGAGTTTTACAAAACAAGAATGGATCATTAAGAACAAAAATATTAATCATATATTAATCATCACTTGTTCACATACTGTAGCGGCAAAATCGTGAGTGTAAGATATTTATTAACTTAACTAAAAAAAGCAAGAGTCGCCACCACACTTTTATTTTATCCAAAAAGGAAAGGAAAAAGAGCGAACAAAATCTGCACAAGCTCTACAACAAGAACAAATGCACAGAGTCTGGATAAGAGGGGTTGGTTACGCAATGGGAAGGTGTTAGCACCCAAAACGTCAATAGTACTCTATAGGAGCCCTTTTAAATATTTACACTTTTGGTCTGAAAAATTTTGCTTGAAAAGTGATTGAGGAGATGAGAAGAGAAATTGTTTTTAAGATTTTTGTGTTTGGAGAAACTTATCGTCTCATGCCTACGTACCCACGATGTGCAATGTAGGATCAAAACCTCGTAGTTCGTGGTACAAAGAATGAAATTTGTTTATTTTGGTTGATTTTAAATGTAAAGACAAGTCGTCATTTCCAAGCGACTAATTCCGCTTAAAGAAATGAATCATGTCTAAACTTATGAAAAAGTTTTGAAAGAGAAAAGTGCATGAGGGCACAAAAGGAGTTTGAATGAGTTTGGTGTTTTTTTAAAGTCTTTTGAAAAAAAGTGTCAATATGCTTATGTAGTTTAGCATTTGTTAAGAAATGAAAAGAAAAGAGTAAAATCACTTGACAGAGTCAAGGTTTGATTATGAAAGAGGTGGTAGTTTGAAATCAAGAAGGTTTTTGAAAAAGGGGGAAAAGTTTTGAAAATTGAAGAATGGGTGGAGAAGAAGTGACTATCCTACAGCATAAAGTAAAAGCTAAGGATAAGAATAGCCTAACCACACAAGCAAGCTCCATAGTCTTCGAACCATAATTCCAAAGCAAAGGGAAAAGGTCCTAGTTCTAAGTCCAAGGTTCCAAGAATTTCATTGGATGTCCAAGGTCTAAGTCCAAGGGTTCAAGAATGGCATTGAAGTCCAAGGTCTAGGTGCAAAACTCCATGTCCATTGCAAAGGATAGTAACCATAGTCCAAGATTAGAAGCACAAGTTTTTTTAGAGGTTTTGGCCTTTATTAATGTTTTTGGTCCAAGTGGACAAAGAGAAAAAGGCATAAGCATAAACACGTGTCCAACGGACAAAGGAAAAACTGCGGAAATATAAACATGTGTCCAACGGACAAAGGAAAAATTGCGGAAGCATAAACATGATATGAAATGATAATAATGGAGCATAAAAGTAAAAGAGAGATAGGGAGCGAGAAGGAAATGTAAACAAAGTTAGCACAATAGTATTGTTAGTAAGTTAGTGATTAGTTGTTAGTTGTTAGAGTAAGTGATCAATAATAATTGAATAATTGCACTTAGGTCAAGGTTAATGAGAACTCATTAGAGGATTGATAAGACCAAAGCCTCCTAACAACAAGTCTCATAAGTTTTGAACCAAAATACAAATAATCAATCATTCTTGATGGTTTTCCGATACGGGACAAATATTGCGCTATGTTAAGCAATCGCCGAGTAATTTACTGAGTAATTACCCTACAATGAGGTCGGTCAATAGATCTTTGTGCTAATGCATGCTAGATGAACGATATGTAGATCGTCATCCGAAAGCGATACCGCACGAAAAGAAAAATGGTAACGATCTAGTCTTGATCAAAATTCAACAAAGGAATTTCAAGATCAATTAGACTTTCATCGATCAAAAAGAAAAGAGAAAAGATGAAGAGAAAATGGATCTAACAAGTTATGATCCACATAACCAACAATGAGAATTAAAATGAGAAATCAAAATAAAATCAAGAATTGAAATAATCACATGATCTTTTTTTGAAAATATTTTCCTAGAGATTTTTTTTTCTAAAAAAAAAACCAGTAAAGAAAAAGAAAAGAAATATTAATATATATAAAAAAATGATAGAAAGTGGAGTTTAAAAAAAATAAAAGAAAATTTAAAAGAAAATTAAAAAAAGAGGAGGAGGTTTGTTTAGAAAAGGAGGTGGTGATGAAATTAGCTTCTAACGGGCTCTAGGCCCAAGCTCTTTAAAAAATAAAAGAAATATGTAAAAAAAAAAACAAGTAAAGATATTATAAAAGAAAAAAGAAAGGAGAATCAGAAAAATTAATTTCATCATCTTCTCCTTCCAAAACGCATGGCTGCGTTGTTCCTCTCTCTCTGTTTAATTCATTTCGCCTTTAAAACAAAATTTCACCGCACCGCTCAATTTCTCTTTCACCGGCCAAAGAAAATTCCTCCGTCTTCTACGAACGGTTCCTCCGCCGCACCGTGCTCTTAACTTTATTGTTTTTTCTTTCCTCAAAAACTCTAAACAATTCCTAATAATCCGCAAATCAAAGCCAATCGAAAAAAACCGAATTCAAACGACGAAGATTCAAGCTACCTCCGAATTGATGTTGATAACTCAACGATCTCTTTAGGTAAGATATGCTTCTATCTTCTTCTTCAATGTTATGAATCTGAATTTATAGTAATACTTGAATGTTGTTGATTCGGTGCGATGCGAATTTCTAGTTGAAGCTGTTGCGAATTATTCAGAAGCTTTTTGGTTATTGAAGATTGGTTGGAGTAGAAATAAGATGATGGACAATAAATCTGGAAATGAAAATTTGTTAAGTGTGAATTGATGAAGACGAAATTATGAGAATGCTCACGGGTTATTGAAATTGTTCAGGGTAATTTTTCTGCAGAGATTCGAGGGGCTTTGAAGCTTGAGAAATTGTGAAAGAGAGCTCTCAATTTATAAAATGAAGAAGTAAGTTCTCTCGTGAATTTTTCGCTGCCGTTTCTGAATTGGTTTTTGAGTTTTGATTTGTAAGTTTCATTTGTTGCAGTTGTGTTCAATACGCGTTGCCGTTTTGGAGTGTATTTGTTGCGTTTCAATTTTGTTGTGCTGCGTGCGAAATATTCGGCTCACGTGCAGGTTGTGAAGTGTATCAGATAGAGCTTTGTTATGCTCTCATGTGGCTGAAGCAGCTGGTGACGCCGTCTTGTTGCGGCTAAGGTGTGTAGCTTATGTGATGTGGCTTGGTATGAGTTTGGACAGCTTGGAAGTGGCTTCAAGGCTTGTTCGTACGGCTGGGATTTTTGTTCATGGCATAAAGTAATTTGGAGGCTGAAGGCTTCATGTAGCAGGCTTTTACAAAAAGCAGCGTACTCCATGAGCTTGTCTTCTCTTCAAAAATTTTATTGCAAGTTTTTTTTGTTATAAAGAGATGGGCTTATCGTATGGGCCTTTATTTTTGTAAAAAATTGAAATCAAGGCTTTTTAAACATAAGTAGGAAATGAGCTTTAGGAATTGATTAGAAAAAATATGGTTTTGGTAATTGACTTAAAAATGTCTAATGGAAATTTGTAAATTGAAAATGGATAATGGATCTAATGAATTGGGTTTGGATAATTGGAACTTGGATTAAAAAATGTGGATAAAATGTGGGTATTTGGTTTAGTGGGAAAATATGGATATTGAATGAGTAAAATTGGAAAATGGTTATGAAGAAATGAATTAGATAAAAGGTTTAGAAATTGGATAATAGAAATGGTTTAAATGGATAATGGCTAAGAAGAGTGGATAAATGAATCCAAAACCAATTCCAAACTTTTTCACAAGCCTCTGATAAAGTGTACACGGCTACCACTGAACAAACCACAACTGAACAACAGCCATTTGAATCTGACTTTCTGAACCCAAAACTCACATGAACCATTGCTTGATAAACTAAAGAATCTTAATCACAAGACATTTTGAATTTGAATAATCACTGCTTGAGAAATGAACCATTGGCACAAATGACAGGCATATGAAACAAACTTGATAGTTTGACCAAGATTAAGTCAAACATCCATCTGAACTGGATTAAGAACAAACAGTCACATTTGAGTTGAAATCACTTCATTGTCTTTGACAAATCTGCGCAACACACAGAGAGAGAAACTGCAGCAATTTTTGGTATTTTTGGTTAGAGGTTAGATGAACAAAAAAAATAAAAGCAAGTGAGAACCACAGAGATGCTCAGGAGAAACACAAATTGTGATCTTGTTTGTGGTAATGCTATGCAAATGAAATTAGCGAAATCTTAGGGGTAAAAATTAGGGTTCAACAGCTGCCCCTATTTAAGTTTCTTCTATCCGGAGATATGAAGTTAAAAACTTCATCTCGGCAAGATTGAAGATACTTAAATACAGAAAACCAATTTTTTAGCCATAAGATGTCACAAGATGATATGAATGCAAATGATGAAACAAAATGCGGGGAAACTTGAAACAAAGGATATAAGGTAAATTGAGAGAGAAGACGCGAAAAGACACGCCGGGGAACACAAGCTATCTCTGAATATCTTGTCAAGATGAAAAAAAAGTATCCACCAATAGTTGGAAAGAGAGGGACAAGACCCTGGAAGACGAGTAGTGACATCCAAGAATAGCATTGGATGGAAACTACAAACAAGACAAAAGGTATGTCAATAGATGTCCAAGAATGGTATTGGACAACAACAAGGAAGTTTCTGGTAAAAACAACAGCGTCATCGAAGAATAGCATTAGATGGAGGCGAAAAACATTCTATTGGGGATAAGATATCCAAGAATGGCATTGGATGAAAGGACCTACAACGTTCAAGAATGGCATTGAATGGGGCAACAGTAAACATCAGATTCATCCAAGAATACCATTGGATATAAACAAAATTCCATTTGAAAACCTCATTGGGGGACATCCAAGAATGGCATTGGATGGCAAGGTTAAACATCATAGATATCCAAGAATAGAATTGGACTTGGTTGGGGAAAAGGTATCCAAGAATGGCATTGGACAAAAGAAATCTCAACATCCAAGAATGGCATTGGATGAAGTGAGAAAAGTTCTGGAGAAATATATCAGGTTTATCCAAGAATGGCATTGGATAAAAAGAGTTCACAATATCCAAGACTGGTATTGAATAAAGTGAGCAGGGACTTTCAGGAATGGCACTGAAATGTGAAGGTAAATCACTACATTCAAGAATGGCATTGAATGATAGTGAGAAAGAGCTTTCAGGAATGGCACTGAAAGGTAAAGGTAAATCACTACATTCAAGAATGGCATTGAATGATAGTGAGAAAGACATCCAGGAATAACACTGAATGCAAAGGAGAAAACTCATTCAGGAATGGCACTGAATGAACAGATAAAACTTTCAGGAATGGCACTGAAAGATAACTGAGCAAATATGATGAGGATTATAGAAGAGAGAAAAGACTTCCAGGAATAGCACTGGGAGAAACAATAGGAACAAGATATCCAGGAATGGCATTGGAGATCAAAAGAGACAAACATCCAAGAATGGCACTGGAGTGAAAGAAAAACAAAAATCCAGGAATAACACTGGAATAAAAGAATATAAAGATCCAGGAATAGCACTGGAAATCAAAAGAGACAGACATCCAGGAATGGCACTAGAGGGAAAGAAAATAAAGATCCAGGAATAGCACTGGAATGAAAGAAGAAAAACAAACATCTAACAACAGGACAAGATGCACAGGGAGACGACAATATCCAGAAATGGCACTGGAAAGAAAGAAGACAGGTAAACGACAACATTCAGGAATGGCACTGAATGAGAAGGCGTGTAAAAGTTTGGTAGGTGCCAAGTAAGTTGGACTTTGATCACAAGGTAGGATGTTGAAATCAACAGGACCTCAGGAAATGCATATGAGCACGAAGCACACTTCGAGCTATGAAAATATTTCTATGTATGATAGATGAATGATTTATGTATGCAATGCAGATGATAGGGCCAACTGAGATAAACTCTTTTCTGAGGGAAGAAAGGAACTCTAATTCCTCAACACAGGGAACACTGCCCACTCTGCTTGAAGAGAAGATGTTGAACACATCTCTGTCACACTTATGAATTGTATCAGGCTTATGGTCTTTTGAGGAAAGACATATTGAGGACTGTTGAAGAAGATTGCCCCAGATTGATTGACTGATGAGGATAAACTGATCATAGCTTCAGTTTGACTACTGCAGGGGAAGAATGAACTGATCATGGCTTCAATTCTTGAAATTATTGCTGAGGATAAACTGATCATGGCTTCAGCTTGACTATTGCAGGGGATGAACTGATCATGGCTTCAGTTGTTGGGGATGAACTGATCATGGCTTCAGTTGCTGGGGATGAATTGATCATGGCTTCAGTTCTTGAAAAGAATGTTGAGAAGGTTGTACTCAGTATGGGTCTTGAAGGAGATCTTCTGGCTAACCAATTCTGAAAATAACTTGCACTGAACAAATCTTGAACTGATTCACAACAGGATCTGGAAGTAATGTGCCCCTGATAGAATCACTGACCGAGTTTCTCAACTGTTTGAAATTTCTTGATGAGGAAAGTTTGCCTGCAAATAGGATTATTCAAACAAACATGGTAATTTTAATGCAAAGCTCGTGCATTTTTGAAATCAAAAATTATTTTTGGAATGATATTATTGATGTAAAGCAAAATGAAACACTTGTCAAAACACGGTGGTTTAGACATTCAAAATGAAAGAGAAAGCAAAGGTAAGACATTAAAGCAAATGATTGGCAACAAACATAGGAGTCAGTTTACGCAACCTTGCTGTAGTATGCTTTCAAAAGAAACCTGGCTTCAATTAGGTCTTTTGAAGGTTGTAACGTGGTATGGTTCATGGTTTTTTAAAACAAAGGATATAGGCTCAAAATTTATTTGTACCCAACCTATTCTTCGTGATGATCTCCAGTCCTATGCTCAGTTAATTCAAACTATACATTCAGGTTCCAAGTGATTTTGGAATTGCAACACTGTTATGATGATGGCTCAAGAGATTTTTTGAGATGGCAGTCACTATTTCTTACAACATTTTGTTGTTTTTTTATGAGGACCTTAGTCAACTCATTTTGTCTTTGAGGATTTTGGTAACCTCTTGATTTTTCTTTTGTTATCCCTAACTTTTGCCTGAACTGTGTCATTTGAGTTTACAGTCAGCGGGATGCCCCAATTTTTTCCTAAGTCTCCTTCATAGGTTTTGACTCAGCGGGCTTTTCATTTGATTTTGATTTTTTTTTCTTTTTTTTGGAAAGATAGTGACTGCCTGGCTTAATGATTACGGTGAACCATCATTGGCCTTTGATTTGAAAGACATCTTCGACACTTCTTTGATGTGTGCGAAGGAAAGCTTGTGATTGCAATGATTCTTTTGTGTTTAAATACACAGTCAAATTAACTGAGAACTACCCATCCCAGGTTAAGATTGCGGGTTTTTTCGTACAGAAAGAAATTCCAACTTCTATGCTCGAAGGGGTTGACAAGGGATTAACTTCCTTATTTCTCCAGTGTTTGGGAGTTAAAACAATGCATGTACATCATCAGCTAAGTTTTAAATTAAAAGCATACAATTTAGCAATTTCAGGTATTTCGTTTTCACCATCCTCCCTCCAATCTTTGCATAAAAAAAAAGCTTGATAAAGAAAGTGAACAGGAGATATATTTTTTGTTTTTGTGAAAAAGAAAGCATAAAGATGCACACAGTGGATATAAATGAATTGAATCAAAACATTGCAATGCTCATTTCATTGAAATTACCATGAAAGTACAAATAAGGTTCGAAAGCAAACAGTACAATCAAAGAAAAATGCAAACAGAAAGAAACAAGGTCTAGTGACTAATCAGCAACAAGGATGAGCTGTCCTGTCTGAAACACTGGCTTTAGGAGATGATCCATCTGAACTGACTCAAACTTCACTTGGCATGCTCTGGCAAAGGATTGTTGACAACATTGGGATTCTCATCAAGAAAAGTCAGAATCTTTGAGTTCACCAATTCTTGTACTCTAGCTTTCAATGCATAACAACCTTCCAAGTTATGGCCTGCCCCACCTCGATGGAACTCACAGTGAAGATCATCCCTATAGTCGGCTGGGAGAGGATTTGGAGGAGGAGGTAGATCCCTCATTGTAATCAAACCTTTCTGAACAAGACATGGATACAACTCAGTGTAGGACATCGGGATGGGATCAAAGTTAACCCTATTGCGATTCTGATTTTGTCTAACAGTCTGACGAGGAGCTTGAACTGGTTGAGCATTGATAACTGGAGCAACTGCAGCTACATTTTGTTGTTGTCTGTGACGAGATTTCCCTTTAACTGAAACAGTATGGGTGTCACCATCCTTTTTCTTTTGAAAATTTCCAGCATACTTTTTAGCACCACTAAAGGCTTCAGCATTAGCAATCTTTCCTTTCTTGATACCTTCTTCTAGTCTTTCTCTAATAGTGACTAGATTAGCAAAACCAGATGATACACTGCCTATCATCTTTTCCCAAAAGAGTGGTTGAAGAGTGTCCATAAACAAACCAGTCATTTCTTTTTCAGCCAAGGGTGGCTCCACTTGAGCAGCTAGCTCTCTCCAGTGCTGAGCGTACTCCTTAAAGGATTCTTTTTCTTTCTGAGACATGTTTTGCAGTTGACGGCGATCAGGAGCCATGTCCAGATTGTACTTATATTGCTTTAAGAAAACATCACCCAAGTCTTTCCAGTTTTGGATACGGTTTTTCTCAAGTCCCATATACCATTTCATTGAAGCCCCACTCAAGCTGTCTTGGAAACAGTGAATGAGCAGTTTGTCATTTTTGGCATGAGCAGCCATCTTGCGGCAGTACATCACCAAGTGGGTTCTGGGACAGGTGTGCCCCTTGTATTTCTCAAAATCAGGACTTTTGAATTTTGCAGGTATAACCAAGTCGGAAACCAAGCACATGTTCATTGCAGTAGCTATAAAGACATCACTTCCTTCCACGGCTCTTATCCTTTTGTCTAGAGTTTTCCATTGCTCTCTGACTTCTTCAATGTATCCAGGTTCTCCCTGGATTTCAGATTGTGGACCAGCAGCATGGTACACGAAAGGATTCTCAGGAATAGGTTGAGCAACAGAATGCACAATAGGCTGAGGTTCAGTGAACAATGGAGCTGAAGATACTGGCGAGACAAACACAAGAGTAGTTGCAAAGGGTGGCGAGTAATTCGGAGGTAACCCAAATTCTGGCCAAGTAGAAGCTGGTTGCTAAGCCAGTGGAGGGTCAACAGCAGCAAGTGAAGTTTCAACAATCACAGTCCTCTGAGGTGGTTCACCTCTAGCAATCAGAACTTGCAGCATTTCTGTGAGCTTGGTCATGCCGGACTTCAGCTCATCAATTTCCATTCTGACTTTGGTGTTGTATTGTTCTTGGTTTTCCATTCTCAATTTGACAGCATCTCTAGTTTCGTAGTTGTGTTGAGGAAACAACTTGACGGTGAACAGATGACTAGAGAAGGAGACAGTTGAAATGAGTTTCTGAGATAACTTGGAAGAATGCAGATGTATGCTCATGGATGTAAGAGTGCATGGATGCAACAACCACAAACAAGATCACTCAAAGCACACGGGTTCAAAGGTTCGAGTCACGAGCATGAAGTCGAGGGTAAGAACCAATCCCACAAAAGGTGTGTACTAAGGTTTTGTCTTCATTGTACCTGCAAAAAATAGCGGTTCTAACAGAGTGCCCAGGGTCCACAATCCACTATCAGACACACCAATGCACCAATTTGCTCGGAGGTTGGTAGTTATCCTCAAGAGAATCTAACCTGAGTGTGACATCGCGTAACAGCTAAGTCAGATTTGCATCTTCATAGCTTCCGCACCATGATCCTAAAAAGGCTAAGATGGGTTAAGGGTTACTACGGTCCTCAGTGTTATAGGCTTCTATGGAAAAAGTAATGCCTTCACGATCGCTCGATCGACATTAGTAATTCCAAAGAGGCAACCACTGAGTGGATGGATTCTCAAGTTCTTCTTTTTCAGGATTCAACTCCCTCAAAGTTCCCTTGACTATACCATCCTCCTATCTCAAAGTACACTCTGGGCCGGGTATAGGACGTATCTCACACACAGAGGAACTCCCAAACAGAACAAACAAGTAACAAGCAAATCAAGCAAAAAGTAGTAAATAAATCAAAGTAGGCTAAACCCCTCAAGGGAGAGTCCATCCCCAGCAGAGTCGCCACTTTTCTGTAGCGGCAAAATCGTGAGTGTAAACTATTGATTAACTTAACTCAAAAAAGCAAGAGTCGCCACCGCATTTTTATTTTTTCCAAAAAGGAAAGGAAAAAGGGTGAACAAAACCTACACAAGCTCTACAACAAGAACAAGTGCACAAAGTCTGGGTAATGGGGGTTGGTTACGCAATGGGAAGGTGTTAGCACCCAAAACGTCTATAGTACTCTATAAGAGCCCTTTGAAATATTTACGCTTTTGGACTGAAAAAGTTTGCTTGAAAAGTGATTAAGGAGATGAGAAGAGAAATTGTTTTTAAGATTTTTGTGTTTGGAGAGACTTATCGTCTCATGCCTACGTACCCACGATGTGCAATGTAGGATCAAAACCCTGTAGTTCGTGGTACAAAGAATGAAATTTGTTTGTTTTGGTTAATTTTAAATGTAAAGACAAGTCGTCATTTCCAAGCGAATAATTCCGCTTAAAGAAATGAATCATGTCTAAACTTATGAAAAAGTTTTGAAAGAGAAAAGTGCACGAGGGCACAAAAGGAGTTTGAATGAGTTTGGTGTTTTTTTTATAGTCTTTTGAAAAAAAGTGTCAATATGCTTATGTAGTTTAGCATTTGTTAAGAAATGAAAAGAAAATAGTAAAATCACTTGACAAAGTCAAGGTTTGATTATAAAAGAGGTGATAGCTTGAAATCAATAAGATTTTTTAAAAAGGGGGGAAGTTTTGAAAAATGAAGAATGGGTGGAGAAGAAGTGACTATCCTACAGCATAAAGTAAAAGCTAAGGATAAGAATAGCCTAACCACACAAGAAAGCTCCATAGTCTTCGAACCATAATTCTAAAGCAAAGGGAAAAGGTCCTAGTTCTAAGTCCAAGGTTCCAAGAATTGCATTGGATGTCCAAGGTCTAAGTCCAAGGGTTCAAGAATGGCATTGAAGTCCAAGGTCTAGGTGCAAAAATCCATGTCCATTGCAAAGGATAGTAACCATAGTCCAAGATTAGAAGCACAACTTTTTTAGAGGTTTTGGCCTTTATTAATGTTTTTGGTCCAAGTGGACAAAGAGAAAAAGGCATAAGCATAAACATGTGTCCAACGGACAAAGGAAAAAGTGCGGAAACATAAACATGTGTCCAACGGACAAAGGAAAAATTGCGGAAGCATAAACATGATATGAAATAATAATAATGGAGCATAAAAGTAAAAGTGAGATAGGGAGTGAGAAGGAAATGTAAACAAAGTTAGCACAATAGTATTGTTAGTAAGTTAGTGATTAGTTGTTAGTTGTTAGAGTAAGTGATCAATAATAATTGAATAATTGCACTTAGGTCAAGGTTAATGAGAACTCATTAGAGGATTGATAAGACCAAAGCCTCCTAACAATAAGTCTCATAAGTTTTGAACCAAAAGACAAATAATCAATCATTCTTGATGGTTTTCCGATACGGGACAAATATTGCGCTATGTTAAGCAATCGCCGAGTAATTTACGGAGTAATTACCCTACAATGAGGCCAGTCAATAGATCTTTGTGCTAATACATACTAGATAAATGATATGTAGATCGTCATCCGAAAGCGATACCACATGAAAAGAAAATTGGTAACGATCTAGTCTTGATCAAAATTCAACAAAGGAATTCCAAGATCAATTAGACTTTCATCGATCAAAAAGAAAAGAGAAAAATGAAGAGAAAGTGGATCTAACAAGTTATGATCCACACAACCAACATTGAAAATTAAAATGAGAAATCAAAATAAAATCAAGAATTGAAATAATCACATGATCTTTTTTTGAAAATATTTTCCTAGAGATTTTTTTTCTAAAAAAAACCAGTAAAGAAAAAGAAAAGAAATATTAATATATATAAAAAAAAATGATAGAAAATGGATTTTTAAAAAAATTAAAATAAAATTTAAAAGAAAATTAAAAAAAGAGGAGGAGGTTTGTTTAGAAAAAGAGATGGTGATGAAATTAGCTACTAACGGGCTCTAGGCCCAAGCTCTTTAAAAAATAAAAGACATATGTAAAAAAAACAAGTAAAGATATTAAAAAAGAAAAAAGAAAGGAGAATCAGAAAAATTAATTTCATCGTCTTCTCCTTCCAAAACGCACGGCGGCGCTGTTCCTCTCTCTCTGTTCAATTCATTTCGCCTTTAAAACAAAATTTCACCGCACCGCCCAATTTCTCTTTCACCGGCCAAAGAAAATTCCTCCGCCTTCTACTTCCTCCGCCGCACCGTGCTCTTCACTTTATTGTTTTTTCTTTTCTCAAAAACTCTAAACAATTCCTAATAATCCGCAAATCAAAGCCGGACGAAAAAAAACCGAATTCAAACGACAAAGATTCAAGCTACCTCCGAATTGATGTTGATAACTCAACGATCTCTTTAGGTAAGATATGCTTCTATCTTCTTCTTCAATGTTATGAATATGAATTTGTAGTAATACTTGAATGTTGTTGATTCGGTGCGATGCGAATCTCTAGCTGAAGCTATTGCGAATTATTCAGAAGCTTTTTGGTTATTGAAGATTGGTTGGAGTAGAAATAAGATGATGGACAATAAATCTGGAAATGAAAATTTGTTAAGTGTGAATTGATGAAGACGAAATTATGAGAATGCTCACGGGTTATTGAAATTGTTCAGGGTGATTTTTCTGCAGAGATTTGAGGGGCTTTGAAGCTTGAGAAATTGTGAAAGAGAACTCTCAATTTATAGAATGAAGAAGTGAGTTCTCTCGTGAATTTTTCGCTACCATTTTTGAATTGGGTTTTGCGTTTTGATTTGTAAGTTTCATTTGCTGCGGTTGTGTTTAATACACGTTACCGTTTTGGAGTGCATTTGCTGCGTTTCAATTTTGCTGTGCTGCGTGAGAAATATTCGGCTCACGTGCAGGTTGTGAGGTGTATCAGATAGAGCTTTGTTATGCTCTCATGTGGCTGAAGCAGCTGGTGACGTTGTCTTGTTGTAGCTAAGGTGTGTAGCTTATGTGATGTGGCTTGGTATGAGTTTGGACAGCTTGGAAGTGGCTTTAAGGCTTGTTCGTACGACCGGGATTTTTGTTCATGGCATGAAGTAATTTGGAGGCTGAAGGCTTCATGTAGCAGGCTTTTACAAAAAGCAGCGTACTCCACGAGCTTGTCTTCTCTTCAAAAATTGTGTTGCAAGTTTTTTTTGTTATAAAGAGATGGGCTTATCGTATGGGCCTTTATTTTTGTAAAAATTTGAAATCAAGGCTTTTTAAACATAAGTAGGAAATGAGCTTTAGGAATTGATTAGAAAAAATATGGTTTTGGTAATTGACTTAAAAATGTCTAATGGAAATTTGTAAATTGAAAATGGATAATGGATCTAATGAATTGGGTTTAGATAATTGGAACTTGGATTAAGAAATGTGGATAAAATGTGGGTATTTAGTTTAGTGGGAAAATATGGATATTGAATGGGTAAAATTGGAAAATGGTTATGAAGAAATGAATTAGATAAAAGGTTTAGAAATTGGATAATAGAAATGGTTTAAATGGATAATGGCTAAGAAGAGTGGATAAATGAATCCAAAACCAATTCCAAACTTTTTCACAAGCCTCTGATAAAGTGCACACGGCTACCACTGAACAAACCACAACTGAACAACAGTCATTTGAATCTGACTTTCTGAACCCAAAACTCACATGAACCACTGCTTGATAAACTGAAGAATCTTAATCACAAGACATTTTGACTTTGAATAATCACTGCTTGAGAAATGAACTATTGGCACAAATGACAGGCAAATGAAACAAACTTGATAGTTTGACCAAGATTAAGTCAAACTTCCATCTGAACTGGATTAAGAACAAACAGTCACATTTGACTTTAAATCACTTCATTTCTTTGACAAACCTGCGTAACACACAGAGAAAGAAACTGCAGCAATTTTTGGTATTTTTGGTTAGAGGTTAGATGAACAAAAAAAATAAAAGCAAGTGAGAACCACATAGATGCTCAGGAGAAACACAAATTGTGATCTTGTTTGTGGTAATGATATGCAAATGAAATGAGCAAAATCTTAGGGGTAAAAATTAGGGTTCAACACATACAAAGCCAATCAAAAGAAATACATAAAGTTAAGGTAGATTACCTTAACCTTTGATACAAAGGAAATTAGCTACCCATAACCATGGTAGCTTGCTTTATAAGTAATGAGAGAAGATGAATGAGCATCCAAGTCAAAGAATCGAACTCGGATGCGAATCCAGCTTCTATTTGCAAAATATCACTCTTTGGTGAAGAAATGCAGAAAAATGAGGCTTCATGTGAAAATGGGGTTTTGATCCCCAAAATGTGTGAAAAGTACTTATATAGTATAACTAAAGTTTGTCAAGTTCACTCAGCGAACATTTTCTTCACCCAGTGATGACTACTTTATGGCACCTGAAGTGCCTCAGAACAGTTAAACCGCCCCTTGGAAAATATCTAAGCTTGCCTAGCAAACACTTATTCACCCAGCGAGCTTCTTTGCAACACGTTCGCACAGCAAACTTATAGCCCTTTACTTACTGTCATCCAAGGTTTCCTCCTCGCAGGAACCTCACTGAGACTTCGCACAGCGAACACTCGCTACAAGTTTGCCCAACGAACTTAGAGTCCTTTTCTTACTGCCTCTAATCTGAGATGGTTCGCTGGGGGCTTCAATGCTACTTTGCCCAGCGAATATTCACTGGCTGCTCGCTGATGTTCGCCCAGCGAACATATTGAATCTTCACATTTTCTTTGGCAACCTTGTCATTTTACTTGTGTCTTACTCTTTGATGGTTTATGCCTAATTCCTGCACAATAACACACAAATCAAAGCAACCAAAGGTATTTGAACATAATTGAAGAATAGCATGGAAACATGGAATAAATCCATTGAAACGTAACAAATAAGATAAAAAATGCCAAATATAATGGATCAATTTAAAGCATGTTTGACATTCAACATTGGTCCTGCTTGGCTTGTGACCAGATGATTGTCTTCCATTCAAAACAATTAAGAATAAAACGAGTTTAATTCAGTCCTCATAGGGAAAAAAGAGTGGTTAGGATACCATTGTCCTTTCAACTCTTGAGTATTCTGATTGTCGGTCTTACTTAGCATGTGGCTAGATACTTGTCTCCCTCTAAGTACCAACAATTAAACTTGCCTCACAAATTTCATACGCAGAAACCTTTCTCTAAAATCAACATCAACTCATCAAACTCTTTTTTGCCTTAGGGAATCATTAAAAAAAACTTTTTTCAAGGTCTAAAATCAATCAACACACACTTATTTTCTACTCTGAACTATTAAGCTTTGATTTCTCATTCTAATATGTGAATACGTAGGCACAGGATTGCGAGATCTTGGCGAGCACACTAATTTAAAAATTATTTCTTCCCTTCGCAAGTAACCTTTAGATAGTAACACCCATTAACGCATAGAACAAGCAAAACGGTTCCCGTTGAGCACAACATATGTGAGGGGTGCTAATACCTTCCCTTGCATAACCGACTTTTGAACCCGAATTTGGTTGTGATGACCATCTTCTTCACCTTTTGGAGTTTTATGGATATTTTCTCTTTCCTCTAGAATAAATAAAGTTCGGTGGTGATTCTGTATTTTTCACGTAGCGACAGTTGGCGACTCTGATGGGGACCCATCTTAAGCGAGTCAAACCTAGTTTTGTTTGTTGCCTTGCATGTTTGGGTGTTTATTTCTACCACTTTACTTGCTTTATTTTATTGTATCTATTGATTTTATATTCTGGATATATTTGATGTACTCTATATTATGGGATGGGTTTCATGATACTATTAAGTGATAAGCCCACTACCAAGGCTTGGAGAGAACACCTAAGATAAGATAGTGGTTGTATAGTATTGACTTGTCGAACATAGTTGTCTTGATGGGTTAGTGTGAATTGCTCGCCTAGAGTAGATTCCCTATGAGGTATTGTTGGCTCGTAAGTCATTTTGCAATGACGACAATGCTTCAAGAAGGATCTATGACTCTAAGGACCTTTAGTAAACCTGTGGCTTTTCGAAGTTGAGGGTGACCTCACTTAGAGGATATTCCCTTGGGAGTATCATTGGCTTTGCAATTTATTTTTGCATTAATGAGGGTATTCTTAAGATTGAATCCATGACTTTATAAATCTTCATAAAAGCCTCAGCACTCACCTGTGAGGGGATTTGGGTTTTGCAGGGAACCTAGAAAACTCTACCTACCCTTGAGAATCATGTGCACTTCATTCAGAATACGCCGAATCCCTGAGCTTAACATCTGCATAGCATATCATTAATGCGTTTACATTTGGGCCTTATTCTTAGGGAATCTTAAAGATTTGTATTATGGAGTGAGCATTCATGGGTTCAGATAGGAGAAACACACTCCCCATAAAGTTTAAGCTATCTAAGGTAGACAATTTTATAGCTCTGAGTGGCAAGATAACGCCATGCAAGAGGAACAACTTCACTTGCAGATATGGGCAGATACTAAAGCTCTTGACCACAAATATATATGTGAGGGCTCTGGTTGCTTTGGCCCAATATTATGATCTTTCTCTCCGTTGTTTCACTTTACGAGACTTCCAACTTTCTCATACCATCAAAGAGTTTGAGAGACTATTGGATTGGTATGTGAAGGATCACGCTCTGTTCACAAGCCTGGGAGAAGAAGTTACACCAAAAATGGTAGCAGAGGCCTTACACCTTACTGTCAGAGAAGTGGCACTTGGTCTGGGACCTAAGGGGTTTTCAAGGAAATTCCTAGAGGAAAAAGCTTGGGAATTAGACAAAGAAGGAATGTGGGAGCCTTTTAGTGTTGTTTTACCTCTTATAATCTATGGAGTCATCATATTCCCTAATGACGACGACTTTATAGACCCATCCATCATCAATGTGTTCTTGTCTAAGAATCCGATTCCAGCTCTATTGGCAGATGTGTACTACTGTCTCCACACCAGACATGAGAAGAAGAAAGGGTTAGTCTTATGCTCTACTCCTTTGTGGTATTCCTGGCTTTCTTCCCACCTTCCTTAGAAGGGTCCTTGGGTGGATTTCTTGAAGGATTTGAAGTGGTCTCATAAATTGGCCTCTCTCACTGTTGATGCCATAGTTTGGTACATTCCTACTTGGGGCATAGAGAAATTCATTGCCAGTTGTGGGGAATTCCTAAATGTCCCTCTTATAAGTCCTTGAGGTTGTATCAACTACAACCCAACTCTGGACTTAAGATAGCTCAGATACCTCTTGGAGAGAGAACCCAAGATAGAAATGTTGAAAGACTTTATCTTGCCTGGCATGGGAACAGATAATCCTAATATGTTAAAGAAGTTTAAGAAAGCTTGGAGTCAAATTGACTGAAAGGGGAAAGATCTAGGTAAAATAGACTACAGAGCAAAAGAGCCTTATCACCTATGGGTGTTGAAAATGGTGGAAGAAGTCAAGTTGTCTTTCAGTGTTGAGATTCTAATCCCGCATCTAGAGCCTGAACCTACTCTAAGAAATTCTACATCTTAAATGATACAACATGCCTTATAAAGAGGTCTTAAGCCACTGAACCAAGGTGATCACCTCAACATAACACAATGACACAACACGATAATCTATCCTTAAGTCCATCCTTGAAAACTAACACACCTACTAGTCAGGTGTTTACAAGCACCGAAATGCACAAATTGTTATGAGCTAGAACATTCAAATTAAATAGGGGATTCTACCTATCTAAGAGTTAGTTTTAACAACAAAGTCATGCTTATCCATAAATGATATAAGAAATCACCTTAGTGAAAATAAAAATTGCATGAAACACATCAGAGTCAAACCACTATATAAATAATGAACTCACCCCCAAGTGTGATCACTAAATTAATTTTTTTACTTGATCTTGTATACATTTCACCTTTCCGTGGAATCAACATGTCTTTTCAGGTACACCTCATAACCCAAAGAAGGATCATATGAAAAAGACCAACTAATAAATCACAACTACTGAAATGAAGGTTACATCACCTTCTCATGTGATCCATCCCAAATTTTAAATAAGAGAAATCCCCAACCTTAAATTTTCTCCAAGTCAAGCATACTTAATTATGACTTAATGTATATGATACTAAAAAAGGATGAATCTTGTTGGTATAGGTAATATTAATAAATTCTTATAAGCCATACTTGAACTATACATTACCATACTTGTACGACCTAAGGATCTTTCTAGTTCTGATGTGAATTTACTCCATTTTTGTGTCCCTTTTTCCTATATGCTACCATGAACAAATTATTGTTCATGCCTTATGTTCAATTGGTAACACCATATCATTGTCAGCCTTAGACGTCACATGCCTACTAACTTCAACTTGGTTGATCCTTGAACCACATTGTATTAGGAAAGGCCTCATATCATATCATTTGTAACATCGCATATAACTTTTAAGTATTAACGACTAACCCTTTAATCTAAGTAATGTCTTTTCACCATGTTTTTTTTCACACACATGATTTAAAAAAAAGAAAAAAACTTCTTAGAAGGTTACCCATAAAAAATTACTCTAAGTCAAGAACTATTATTGCGTTATTATGGTATGAGCTACTGAAAATAATTTATATCATGTTTGTATAGACAATATAAATCAATTCGTATAAGCCACCCTTCACCATGTAGTACCATACATTCACGACCTTAAAATCCATATCATTTTGATATTAATTACATTCATACACGTCTATTTTTCTAATAAGGTACTAGGAATCAATCATTTTATATGCCTTGTGCATTGATGATGACTCATCACCCTCGTTATGCTCAAGCTTCAACGACTCGTAATTTCCATTTGGTCAATTCCTTAACGACATAATATTGGGAGGGGGTCTTTCAATGATACCACTTGTAACATTCCATATAACTTCCAAGTACTATCGACTAGATCTACAATCTAACACATGTTTTTTAAAGATTTTTTTTCCTTCACTCGTACTATTTTTGGGAAATTTTCTAGGTGACCACCCATCCTAAAATTGATCCAAGTCAACCAAGATTAACTATGAAGTTCTTGTGATATATGAAAATGAAAAGAATATGCATCTTATAGGTATGGGTAATAATAATACATTATTATAATCTATAGTTCAACCATGAAATATTATACCTGCATGACCTCAAGATCATTCTCATTTCAATGTAAAATATGATTAATTCATGTACCATTTCTTCCTAAAAGATACCAGGAGCCACTCATTGCCCATATCTTATAAATCAAAGATCGTTTCATGCCCTCATCAACCTCAGGTGTCACATGCCCACCAACTTCCACTTGGTTCGTCCCTGAACCACATCATCGTATGAGATGTCTTCTCTGATACATATATAACATCCTGAGTGACTTTAACTATCATGGAATAACCCCACAAGCCAACATGCCCTTTCAACATGTTTTTTTCTCTCACTCACATACTTTATGTCAAAGTTCCTAGAAAGTTTTCTCCCAAAATTAGTCAAAGTTAATCATGATTAATTATGTAGTTTTAATTGTATATGCTAGTGACAATGCAATGCTTCTTGTTGGTGTATGTAGTCCTAATAAATTATTTTAAGCCATGCAGTCATATACATGCACGACATCGGGATCGCTTTCATTCATGTGTGCATTTTGTTTGTTCATGTGCTCCTTTTCTCTAAAAGCTATAAGGAACCTCTCATTATCTACTCCTTATGTACCAACAATCATTCACCCCCTCGTCAGTCTTAGATGCCACATTAAATTCCAAACGGATTTACATATTCTCTCACAAAGCCTAAACTTTATCATTTCATAGTTACAAAAATATTCCATGTTCCCTTAATCTACCTCGAAGTTCATCCAAAATAAAAAGAAATCATAAATGCATCAAGGCAACTCCTCTAAAATTCAACAAATAAAGAGTAAGCTACTCGTAACTCACAATTTTTTTGGACCATTTTCCCAAAAAATTCACTGCGGCATTTGATAACATTTCACCATTATTTTAGGTGTTTCTATTGTTGACCATTTCGTTATATTAAACAAAATAATGAATAGTTAAATAACCTATAAAATCATTTATTCGCTCAAAAAATTTAAAAACTAATATAAAAATGAATCAAATACATTTTTATTATCTGTAATTATCAATTTTTTTATTTTAAACTCAAAATTTTGTAATCAATTTTCAATACCTATTATTTACAAAAGATAATGTTTTTCGTCTATACCTTTTAAATAATTAGTGCAAAAACACGCAATTTTGATAAAAAATATATATTAATAATTACAAAAAAAATTAATTGAAACACAATCTTAAATATTTTCTTAAGTGCAACTTTGCAACTTGGTTAATATTGATTTTCTTAAATATATTTTCTTTAGAAGAAGACATTGTTCTGACTTTGTTAATAATCATTTTATCATAATAAATTTAAAAAATAAATCATTAGAAAATATAAATAACAATTAATTTACCAAAAATTTCTTTAAAAAATAATATAAGTATGAATTTAATATAATTTTTCTCTATAATCATCTTATTATTATTATTATTATTAATTAATATTTGATTTTTTAACTAATTTTAATACCTACTATTTATAAGATTAGTATTTTTTGTTCTTATCTTATAAAAAATGACTACAATGATATTATTTTTGGTACAATAAACACAGTTTTTATACGAGGTATATATTAAAAATTTGTAGGAATTAAACATTAAAGATTTTTCTTAAAAAATAATATAAAAAATTATTATTTTATAAATACTAAAAAATTATTTTTTTAGCACCTAATATAAAAAATATATTATTATATTATTATTAGTTACCTAAATACTTATTATAAATATATTCAATATTAAATTCATAATCATATCCTTATGATGTCATTGCTTTTATGTATTCTCATATCCTTAAGATAAAGTAGTGAACATTATTATTATTTTTTTCAAATTTGGCTAAGGGTTGTAACATTAAAAGAATGAAATAAATTTTTATTGTACGACTTAAAGGGTTTTGTTACAGGATTCACATCCTCACAACAAAGGCTTTTTAGGTCAAGTAGTTTTTCACTCAATACAAACAATGTCTTGATCATATATATGATTTTTAAATATATAAAGTAATTAGTAAGACTGGAGTAAAGTTTACATGGTTATTATGCATGTCTACTCTAATTATTTAAGTAAGACATGAGGTTGCACACATCTCACTTGAGTAGGCTTTACGATTCTTTACTTATGTCAATGTGTTTTTTCTAAACAGTAGAAAAAGTAAACTTTGAATAAAGAAAAGAATTCATAGTCATGTTAATCTTCCCAAATAGTTTGACATCAATTGTAAATGAAGCATTTAAAGAGAACAAAACATTTTCTCATGCCATGTGTTATTTAACCTTTTGTTATTAACATATATTTTATGATTCCATAGATTTTAACTATTTAGATCATTTATCTCAATCGTCTGCAAACAAAATACTTTTTCAATTTTTTTCCAAAATTTGACACTTAATCATAAAAACAATTAAAACAAATAAGTATAAGTTTAGCTAGGACCATATTGCAATCCACTCCCTGCAGAAAACATTTTCCTGTCCTCAGGCAACAAAATAATGGGTGTTGCATATATGTCCTCGCCCAGTCCAGTGATCATCGCTTAGCCTGCATGTGCACCCAAGTGCGTTAGATGCATTGGGCCGCACTTAGCTTGCCTTTGTGTTAGTGACATAACCAATTTCTCGGTGTCATTTTTAGACCAATATCTAATAACTTTATGTAGTAGAAATTTAGATAAAATGTGCATGGTGTTCATACAATAACAAAGCAAAGGAAACAAAACAAAAAAAAACACGAACAATCTAACAAAGCAATTGAAATAGGTTTAGAGAAAAATAATTACCAAAGATTCAATGTTACGGATTGAGTTTTCATTCATCGGAGTCATATTCTTCAAGTTATTCTTCATATTCTTCTCAGTTTTCCTTTTCTTCTTCGTCCTCCTCTTTCTCCTTCTCCTGCTTATTGTCATTATTGTTCCAACTATTACCAATATATCCTTACCCTATAACATGATGTTATATTAAAGGTGGAATTTTTGGATAATTTATTGTACTAAAATCTTCAGCCATTTAAGCGCACAAAGTCACCATCTATTAGACAATTAAGGTATCAGTGATAGTAGTTTGGAAGACATGCTTCATATTCCTGACATAATCCATTGATTAATCCTGGAAATGCTAGATTAGACTTTGAAATAGAGTGTATAATCGTCCAAATCTAGTATGCAATTAATTTAGATCTATCACCGGTTGAGTTATGATTAACCAAATACGTTGTGCCATTTTCAAACTGATGGAAAAGGTACTCGACTTTGGGGTTATGTATGGAGGAGGAAGGTTGACCATATCTGAGCTTCTGTGGTAAGGTTAGAGATTTTAAATTGGAACGAGTTACACGCTTGATTTATTTTATATACCATATTTTTGATGCAGATGTATGCAACGATCTGATTATAGTTTCAATCATTTTTATGAACTTCTCTTAAAAATACATTCTCTTTAGTTTAGGATATCATGAAAGAGTTCTCCAGATATGCATGAATAATGTCCTTATCATATGATATTGTTTTCCCCTTCCCCAAGTGGTTCCAGAGAATACTTCATCTTCGTCTGTTGGTCTGACATTGACATAAAATTCCCTTATAATGTCGATGTTGATTTCCTATGGGTGTTTTATAATACATGTCATCATGTACTGTTGATTTATATAGAGTTCACAAAATGCAACATGCCTTTGTAAAGGTATTTTATGCATTTCCTTTAGCTGTTATGGCAATTTTGGCAGTTGTTTGGTTAGTTCATCCATCGTATGATTTAATAACTTGTTTTGAGCAAGATGACATCATTGGTATTCAATTATAGGATATTGTTCTTTCTTTGGGAGATATTACCATTATGTTTTCCTTGACGATCATGTAGTGTCATTCACTCAATGAGTGTTGTTGCATCATTCACACTTTTGGACATAAGAGAACCTCTAACAGTAGTGTCTAGTAGCAACTTTGGTTGTTGTTGAAGTCCATTCCTGAAGATTTCTATCTGCATGAGTTTATCAAAATTGTGATTTGGAAATCGTTTCAGCATGGACTTGTATCTTTCCTATTCACAAATTTTTTTTGTTACGCCTTGGGAAAAAATAATAATGGTTATCTTGGCTTCCATGAATTTGTTATGAGGAAATAATATGTTTAGGAACTTTTCCTCCAACAAATTCTAATTTTTCATCGTCGATGTGGGTTGATCTAGATACCACTCATTTTCTTTTCCAATCAAAGAGTGTGGAAATAATCATAGGAATACCGCCTTTTCCTTCCAGTTTTCATCGTCGATGTAGGTTGATCTAGATACTACTTGTTTGCTTTGCCAATCAACGAGTGTGGAAATAATCATAGGAATACTACCTTTTTCTTTCAGTTTTCATCGTCGATGTGGGTTGATCTAGATACCACTCATTTTCTTTGCCAATTAGGGAGTGTGAAAACTATAGTAGGAATAGTGCCTCTTCCTCATTTTCTGGAGCTCCTAGCGTACCAGCAATTTCGTAGAACTTCGCGAGGCACGTGTACTAATCTTCATGATTTAAACCTACAAAAGGGTTAGCATACAAAATTTGCAATAATCTCATTTCCATTTCACTTTGTCGAACATATCTTTGCGATCTAGTGAGATGAGCTAGACGTATGGAATTATATTTAGACGATGTGCTACCATTGTTGTTTCTATTGTTGTTGTTGTCTGCTTCATCCATGGTTCTTTGTGTTGAGAACAAAGACTCTTCTAGTTCTAGCCCTTCATCTATTTGTTTCTTTTTCTTGTTTTTATTGAGGTTTTTGCATGTGGTTCTTTCGATTTCGAGATTGAATAACAATTGTTTACCAGGAACCTTACCTCACATAAACTAGTAAAAACAATTTGATTCTCAATGTTAATGGGTTAGCGTTTATAAAAAAAAATAGCTATTAATAAATATACACAAATATAACAATACTTAAAATAAAATAAAATGGTGTTATATCTTTACAACTTAACACTAGTCTTCTGCAACGGTGCCTTTTTGTTACGTTTGCAGCAAAAGTAAGTTTTACAATTGTCATATCCACAACGACTGACTATATTAATGATCATTCAACATTTTTTTTAATATTTTAAGTGGAGAAAGGGTTGTGTATTGATAAACGACATAAAAATAAATAACATAAAGTAAAATGGAGATTTCGGTGTTAACAGTGACAAAACTTGCCAGGGGGTAGATTTTGCCATAAATATCTACCACGCACATCCATATGTTAGTAATACGCTCCTCTACTCAGCTATTAATATTATCACCTGTTATTCTCATTAGCATCTCCTTACAGTCTCAACACCCTGAAATTAGTGCATTACCCAACAACCGATATATTGGATTATTGACCAACGAAATGCATTAAGTTCCAACAGTTATAAATCAGCATGATACCTCACTAACCCATACTACAATACATGCAGATATTGAACTTAACCCTATCTTGAGGCGGTAGTACATAATAGATGATTATATTGAATCTAGTAATGACAAACACCTTTTGATGTCATGTCACACCATGAAAACATGTTTTAGGTAGCAAAGTTAAAACAAAGCATTAAGATTAAAGAGTCGTCAATATTAAAGCATGAATGTAATTACATAAAATGCCATGACCTATTTAGTACATGGATATAATCACTACATCTAACCCCAACAAAGAGATTTTTGCTATGGTTAACGTAATTGTGAGTAACTCAGAGAAGTCGATCATGTAGACCAAGGTGAACCTAATTCAATCTGCTACTACCTCAATCCACTGAAACCACCTTTGCAATGAACTAGAAAATTATATTTATAGGCAAAAAATTGGACTGCTCTGATCTGCCAATTTTTCTTCCTTAACAAGTAATGCTTGCATGTCTGCCTCGTGGCCTTGACCGCCTCTGCCCACCATGTGCACCACCCATTCGACTAGTGAGTTAACCCTTATCTCACCATGAAGTAGTTGCAGCTGGTTGTGCCATATGGCCATGTCATCCTATGCCTAATGAGCCCATCTTGGGCCTAGCGAGCCTGGTTGCTTCAGGGTTTTACTTTTGGTTTGGTTTCTACGTGCTGAATCGCGATTTTCGATTTCACCAGTTTTTGATTAAAGCATACAAAAAAAGTCCAAACATGTATTTTTTTACTTTTCGTAGATAAATGAGAGGTTTTTTTTATCAAATTTTATAAAATAAATCATTAAACACCAACATATTTAATGTAAATCTAACATTTATTAATGACCTAAACATCATTTTCATTTTGATGTAAATTCAATTTATTCATATATCATCATTTCTTACTAAAAGCTATTAGGAGTCGCTCGTTGTCCATGCCTTGTGCATCAACAATCGCTTCATGCCCTTATCAACCTCAGTCGTCGCATGCCCATCAACTTCCACTTGGTTAGCCCCCAAACCACATATTGTCTTAGATGTATTCTTAGATACATATATAAGATCCTAAACGACTTTATTTATTATGGAATAACCTCACAAACCAACATGTTATTTCAACATCTTTTTTCTTACTCACATATACTTTATGTGAAACTTCATAGAAAGTCACATATCCCAAAATTCATCAAAGTTAATCATGATTGATTATGTAGTTTTTATGATATATGCTAGTGACAGACAATATGATGTTTTTTGTTGGTATATGTAATCTCAATCAATTCTTATTACCCATGCTTCAACATGCATTCATATACATGCACAACTTTAAGATCGCTTTCATTCATGTGTGTGTTTTGTTCATCTGTGTGTTCCTTTTCCCTAAAAGCTACAAGGAACCCATCATTATTTCTTATGTACCGATAATCACTTGTCTCCCTCGTCAATCTGAGATGCCATATTAAGTATCTTATATGAATTCACATATTCTCTCATTAAGCCTAAAATTTATCAATTATCTAGAAAGTATAAAATCAAACCTTTTATTGTTACAAAAATCTTCTATATTCCCTTAACCTATCTCAAAGTTCATCAAATATAAAAAAGATCTTAAATGCAACAAAACAAAACAAATTTTCTAAAATTTAACAAATTTAGAGCAAACTACTCACAACTCACTGAAATTTTTATCCTTTTTCAAAAAATTCAACAAAGCATTCAATAACATTTCATCATTGTTCTAAGCGTTGGACGTTTCTATTATTGACCATTTTATTATATTAAACGAAAGAATGAATAGATAAATAACCTACAAAATTACTTATTCACGAAAAATATAAAAATAAATATGTTTTTATTCGTTATAATTTTCAATTTTTATTTATTTTAATTTTTAACTTTTAGTCCATATCTTTTAAACAACGAATCCAAAACACGCAAAACAAATTAATGGGAAATACCAAGAGAACTAATTGTGATTCACAATTTTTTTTTTTAACTATTTTATTATATAAATAAAATAAATAAATTTGTAAGAACTTGAAACAATGTTAACTAAAAAAAACTTTAAAAATTAATATAAGTATGAATTAAATATACTTTTTTACAATTATCTTGTTTTTTTAATATTTTAATCTCTATTTTTTTAAATTAAATAAAAAAAGATATTTGTTCGTCCTTATCTTATAAAAATGACTCTACAAAAACATTTCTTTTGGTACAATGAATGTAATTTTTATAAAAGGCATACATTAAAAGTGTTAAAAAAATTAGGAATTAAATGTTAAAGTTTATAAAAAATGGTCAAAAAATGCATTATTTGATAAACAATAAAGATTTACTTTTTAACACATAAATACTAAAAACATATTATTATATTATTATGATTTACCTAAATACATACCATAAAAATATAATATAAAAATTATATTATTATATTATTATGATTTACCTAAATACTTTCGAAAAATGTCATAAGTCACCCCATATCCCTAAAGGTTGTTTCCCAACAAAAGAGTAAGATGAGCCAGCAATTATGTCACTCGTCCACATTACCTCATTCTTAAACCTAGTGAAATAAAGACATAGAGAAATATTACTAAACAAAGTCAAATGAACATAGAAAATACAATTTCTCCTTATTACCTTTGTTGAAGAAAACATTATTAACGCCCTACTAAGAGAATGCATAGAGATAAGAGAAATGATACACAATCTTGATAATTGAATGAGACATAACAAATGATACACAACACACGATGCACACTTTCATCTAAGTATATAAACCATCCCTCTCTAATACTCTTTATGCTTATTCATACCTTGGCATATTCCTGCCAACAAGATTTTTAATGAGCTTATACAAAAGTACGCAAGGCCCTAGCCCAACATCACATATATCTGAAAAGTATACTAAGTGACTTCTGCCAAATCCTCAGAGAATAAAGCCTCAATAAAGGGATAAAAAATTGTAACGATCTTTTTAGAATCAACGACTTTAACAACATTACCGTTGATCATCTTAAAACAATACAAATAAGAACAAATGGGTATGAACTATTTGTACAAGAAAAATAAAAGAGAGAGTGAGACACATAATGTAACATCCGAGGTCGAAGAGGGCAGAAAGTGGTTACATGTAACACCCGAGGGCGATGGAGTGGTTATCGGTGCGCGAGGCATGACAATGATGTTAGAGCAAGAATTGTCTCTGCAAGTTATCTCTATGTTTTGAGGATAACAATGGTATTTGTGAAAGAACCATTTTATGTTCTAATGTGTGTTGTATGCAGATCATAATCATAGAAAATATCAAATCCAACAAGCACCAGCCAGACGTGCATAATTGATTATATGCGAAGTTACTATGTGTGACACAAGTCGCAAGAAGCAAGTATGCTTCTGTATCTGATCATAATCAGTCAGATCCAAGGATGCCGATATTGCTGTTGCAATGCTCTTGTGGATGCTCTCTGAAAGTGATTGTGATTCTGAAGATAACAAAGCTTCTGAAGAGATAATCTTCTAGAGAACCGAAGTGTTGAAGATTCCAATGACTTGAAGTTCTGAAGGCTGAAGGCTCTGAAGACCAAGTGCAGAAAGACTCTGAAGACTGAAGTGTTCTGAAGATTACGGTTCCAAAGGTCAAGTGCTGAAGTTCTGAAGACAGATTCATAATGGACAAGTTATGAAGATTTTGAAGACTTGAAGCAGTGAAGATAACGGGTTTCAAGACAAGTGATGAAGTTCTAAAGACGGAAGACTTGAAAGATCTGAAGACCCAGTTATAAAGTCTCTACTCATGCTTCAATTAATTACCATCAAAAGCCCCTGGAGATTTAAAGACAAATGTTACCGTTAGCAATGATTGTACACCGTTCTAAAAGACCTATCCCACCACTTCTACAGTAAAAAGAAGATACGGATGTACAATTGTAATCATTGCATAACGACTCTTTTCAAACAGCCAACAGCTCTCCAACGGCTATATTTTACTTGGCTATTTAAAGGAAATGAGTATGCGCTTCTGAAGGTGTCGATGTGATGATAGTCGAATCAGTTTTTGTCGTTACACTTAACATTCAAAGCTATCACCATTAACACACGACCATTGTTGTTGAAGCTCAAAGATCATCATTCAACACAACAACAATCAATTGGAATAAAAGTTGTTGATGAAGAAGACAACATTGCAAATCAGTCAAGTCATCAACCATCTTCGTCTGAGCCACATTGAAGATCTGAAGCAAGGAGTTGTTGCTCAAAGCTTGCTCAACCAAGAAGACGAATAAAAAGAAGATCTACAAGATGTCGTCAACTGTCAAATCAACATACATCTTGGTAGTTTCTGAAGAAAGTAAGGAGATGTTGCTCATATCTTGCTCGAACACTTGTGTGTTCTTTTGTACTTAAATTTAGGAGTTATCTGCTTATTAAGAAGCATCAATGTAATCTCCAGAATAATTAATTCTATGTGAATTAGGATTCCTCAAGTGATCAGTGTGATCGGAGACTTGAGAAGACAATGGCTTGGTGTCATTGTGGAAATCCTGAAATATGGTCAATGATAGTCATATCTCAAAGAGGAACAATGTTGGGTCAGGCTCTTGTGAGATCACTGATGAAACTCATTGAAAATCCTGGAAGAATGGTCAATAAACATTATATTCGTTAAGTCGAATCCCTGAATGTTTAGCTGTGAAATCCTGATAGTAGATCTTGCGAGATTGGAACCTATTGGGTCAATGTTCATTATATTTATTAAGTTGAATCCCTGAATGTTTCATTGTGGGTTAGTCACAGTTGCGGTTGTGCAGGATGTTAGTCACCGGCTGTTGCCCGTGCATCTGTAATCAGATTGGATTATAGTGGATTAAGTCCTTGTGTTCAAGGCGAAATCACCTTGGAAGGGTGGACTGGACTAGCTTGGGAACGGCTCAAGGGAACCAGGATATATCGTGTATTATTTACTCTTGTTTATGCTTTGTTTGATTGTTTATGTTTCTGTATTATTTATCAGAACCTTACATAAGCAAGTCAGAACCTTGCAACTTAACTCTAATAAGCTTCCGCACTGCAAGTTCTGAATCATACATAAATTATTCAGACTCTTCTTGTTACTTATGTCTTATGTAGTACAAGATCTAAATGATGCACCTCGAGTCAGAGTCTCTCAACGAACTCTGATATTCTCTTAGCGCTTTCACGATAAGAGGCGAAAAGTTTTTAAGAGTGAAAAACACAATTCAAGCCCCCCCTTTCTTGTGTCTTTCTCGCACCTTGAATTGCTATCAGAGCCCCGGTTCTGTTATTGATGGATATCAAACACTTAAGAGTGTCAAAAAAAGATCCAGATATGGTGTGTACAAATACTCTGGGTGAGATTTCAATCCACTTATAATTTATGTAACAGTTCAGAAGATGACTGTGCACAAAATTGTAGTCAATTGGATTACTTGAGCAAGTCACTTATTCTGGAAGTTTTGTAGTTGTCAACAACAAGATCTTCCTCACTAAAGCTTTGAAGAAGATTGAAGAATCATCTGATAAGATAGATTCATCAGAGAAGTAGTAGTATCTGTTGAATGTTTATCTTAGAAGATACGCTTGGATAAACAACGTATTTGCTCATAATTGAATCATCACAAAACAAGAAATCTTGTTTGCTGAAGTTTATCTCTTTATGAGTTTTTGAGATGTTTTCAAGAAACGGATTAGTCCACCCTTGACTTTCTCATTTAGATCTCATTAAGAATCTCTTCATGTAAAGAAGAAAGATTGTTGTTCTATAATATTGAACTTCAGAATGAAGTCTGCAGAATAAGTCAGAAAATTGAAGAATTTAAACTATTAAGAAGTGATTCAACATCTAAATCTTAACTGATCAAGAAGTTAAACGATTCAATAAAGAACTGAATATTGTTTTCTTGAAAAGCTTTGCATAAAACTGAAGAACATTCAGAAAGAGGAAATCTAGTAATTCATCAGGAATCTGATTAAGAACAATTTCTGAGTCTTGGTTGAAATAACATAGACGATTGAGTTCTCTTAACATGAGATTCTATCTCAGTTGAACTAACTATAATTTTTCAGAATGTTATCTGATATTTCTCTCAGAATTTCATAAATCCTGGAATCAGAAGATGCTCGACTAGATACTAAGACAGAAGTCATCTACTCGAAGCCAAAAAAAAACTAAGTCCCTGATGTTGTTCAGAATGAAGAAATCAGCTGACATTCTTTTCAGAAGCAGATATGTTGTCAATCCTTTGATGGACTAAATCTAAACGAGTTATATCAGCATTACAAGAACAAGATTGTCATGCAAACTATGTCCTGTGTTACACACATGTTTGATGATACTTGGTTCTGAACATGCTCTGCATCTGTTTGAGGAAACAAAGTCATAAAAGGTGGTGAAATGTTAGTCAATTCTTAAAGTACATAACCTCTCAGTAGTTTATCCTCAAGCTGTGGAATTAATGACCTTCTGAAACTAGAAAGCTTGATGGAAGCTTATCATTCGGACAATTAAGATCAGAGTCTCTGATCAATTGCTCTCAGAAGTCAGATGAATATTTCTGAAAAAGATAAAGGAAAAGATCAGGTGAAGATGAGATTAATTCTAGCTCTCAACTAGGATCAGAAGTTCAGAAAATAATTATACTCTTCAGAAGCTCAGAATCAGAACGGAATGCACTCATATGAAGTATGACAAATAAAGATTTCAGATTCTCTAAGGTATGACCTTCCTTATACTAAAATAATCACTGCAAGAAAATTGTCTAGTAATTAGAAATATAAATAATCTGAAATATTATCTTCTTCCAAGAAAAATCTTTTGACAATATGTGCACTCAAACGCAACCTTAGTCATAATTGCGAATCTTGAGTAATCATGACTTAACTCTGAAAACATAAGCTATTTTGATATCTTATTAAAATATTCTTTGTACTTGATCTATGTTTTCCCTAGATTAGGCACAACTCATCTTACTTAATTATATGTATATAAATCACTTCTCCCTATCAAACGATTTCATACTCAAGTCCTTCTATTATAAAACCTTAAGTGTCAAAATTCTGTTGTTCATCTACCATCATGCCTCCACTAACCTTTCTTGGGAACCAGGACATTCTAGAAATCATTCCTGAAAAACAATTTGTAATCAATGTTCCTCCTCTTTCGAGTAACATTGCTAGCAGTCTAGCTTATGTGTTTCACACTCAACAATGGACTAGATACTCCACTATGTTAGAAAAACCCATTTACGTAAATCTAGTGAAAGACTTTTGGAAGCATGCTTTCCTTGATCATGAAACTGGATATATCACCTCATTTGTTCTTGAAGTTCCCATCACTATTACTCCTTTCTCAGTCACTCTAGCAACTGGATGTGAAAATTTTGGAATCTCTGTTGACTATAACTTAAATAAGTTCTTTGTTGCTAAAAGATTTGCTTTTCTTCATAACCTTTCATCCAGATATGAACCTTCCAATCCTGAAAATCTACTACCCATTCCCAAAGCATGGTACAGACTCGTTTTGTCAAATTTCCTTCCCAGAGGAGAATACCATGACATACTAAGATTTCATGACCATCAATTTATTCATTTTCTAATGAATGAAACTTAGATAAACCTACCACACACAATCTTCAACTGTCTCTGGAAATCCATCTCTGAGTCAAGAAATAGCACAAAGTCTTACATTCCTTATGGAAGAGTTTTTTTGAGATTTTTTTCAGAGAAGGAATTGTGGATATGATCAAAGAGAAAATTGCAGAAGATGGTCCTGAAAGCCTTCCAGAAAACTGCTTGTTGAAGACTAAATTTGAAGTTTTTAGTAACTAGAAAAACTAGACTTATCTACGTTTAAACTGTGTCTGTTATATGCAGGTTATGTAGTAGTTTAAATTGTTTATGTTCTAAGTTGTTGTACTCGTGTAAGTTTTTCCTTAAATTATATAAGTCTGAAGTATCTTCCTTTTCTATTAGATGGTTCATAATCTTAATAACATGTTTTCTCACGCTCATCACTACTCAAAGTTGAAATTAAACAAATCAAAATCTGACATGCATTAAAAGTAAATTGATTTTATTTAAATCTCATATATATATATATATATATATATATATATATATAGATTTTGAGTGGCTCAAGAAATCGCCATCATTAAAATACATCAGCCACATTTGCCACTCACAGAAGAGTAGTTATTACCCATAACCGAGTAATATTTCCCCATTAAATTAGGTAACTGCTCCGTTTTCTTTTCCCATACATCTGCACATTTTAGTATACCCTAGGCAATCATGACTTACCTAGGAAATAGTAAACACAAATCTTTGGTACCGATTCAGTCATCACTCTTCACTCTCACTCACTTATAAATAGTAGGATTTTCCTTCACCTTATACCATCCTCAAACCTAAATTATCATCCTCCTAAAACCCTTTTTTGAACTACAACATAGATGATGGCCTCTCAGAGGACTGGCCCAACCTTTTTAGGAAGAAAAGAAAATTTAGAAGTTATTTCTAAGAAAAGACCTAACCTATCTCGTCTCAAAGATGACGGTTTGGAAATAATAAGGAGCATGCAAACTCAGTCTTGGCATAGCTACTACTCTCTACTAAATGGTCCCATCTTTCTAGACCTTGTCAAGGAATTCTGGAATTTTCTAAGGATCAGTAATGACGGAAACACTATCTGGTTTGAAGTCTATTTCCACCCCATCGCTATCTCTATCTCCTCGATAGAGAAAATCACTAGATATGTCTCCTCCGGAGTCACGATTGATGACTGTCAATCTGATTTAAGCATGGTGGAGAGGTGCAAGATTATGTTTGAAGATTCAGTTCCCTATGAACCGAACAATCCTGAGAAGCTTCTTCCTTCTCCCAAAACCTGGTTCAAATTCTCTTTAACCAACCTTCGTCCTCGTGCAACTGCTAGAGGCACTCTAACGCATGATGATAGAATCTTTATCTTCCTCCTAACGCATCATGTTACGATAGACCTTCCCAAAACCATTTTTAACCACTTGAGACACTCTATCAAATTCTCAAGACATCAGATGCATTCTTACATTCCTTATGGAAGGATATTATTTGAAAATAATGCTAAAAGAAAAGGCATGGGGATTGATAAGTAGGCTTGGACCAGGACCCTCACTGGCCGAAACCAGATGTGAAAGAGTGGACAATGTTGAAGATTTTGATAATTAGGTTTTAAACCCTGATATTTTTCCAGTCGTTGTCATATTTTATTGTTTAGATATAATTATCATGTTGTGTTGATGTTTCTATCTCATTCTCTGCTTCCTGTATGGTTCCAAATCAATTAATCAATGAAAATGCTTAAGTTTAAAGATGTTATTATCACTAAAATTGTTCATTATCATAGTGGCTATGTTCTAAATGCTTATATGCTCAAACTTTTTGATGATGTCAAAAAGGGGGAGAAATAGAAATATGATTTTGATAGAATGCAAAACTCAAACAAGTAAATCAATGATATAAAATGCATTTACCACTAACGAATGGTTGATGTTTAACCGAGGAACTCTGAACAAGTTCACTAGGCATTCTTGCATTCTTATAACAGGTTAAACTGAAAGAACTTTGATATAAGTTCTTATGAAATGTTTATTCATATTATCGAAGTTGTACATTTCGTGAACATGTGTTCAGAATCATATTGACCCAGTACTGTTCAGAAGTTGAGAAATTTTTGAAAGTCAAAGTTATCGTGATTCTCGTTTCATTTTGTTCAGAAGTTGTAAGCTATCTAAGAATATGATATTCAGAACATAAGAATCAGAAGAAGGAAAGCTCTGAAAGCAGTCAAGACAAAGTCTACATCTCAAGATGCTCTTCAGAAGAACTAAGCAAATCAGAAGGCGAAGACTGTCTGAAGATCTGGATTGAAAATCCAAGAAGAAGAAGTTCTGATTTTCACCAAGAATCCAATTGAGAAGAAAATGATTTGGTATCAGGCTAAATCTACACTTGGTAGTCAGACTCAGTATATAAAGATTAGTATCAGACTCAGTCTGTAGTGATATCAATCAGAGCTAAGTTGTGAAATATTTTCAAATACCTTCATTGGTATTAATTTCAGCACACTAAGAGAATACCTTTCAGTTGGTATTAAACTCAACCTACTTTGATCAAGAATCAAGCTTTGATGAACCTATGAGTTGTGACAGTAACAAGGTTCTGAAATGAAGGCATGTGTTCAAAGTCAAACTCTGAAAAATCATGATCTTATTGGTGATTTAAAATTAATATATCTGAATTATGGTTCTGAAGATCCCAATATCTGACTTATGGAAACTAAGGGGAGCCTACCCAGAAGATTCAAATGTTAAAATCTATAATCTTCATCAAGTCTAAAACTAAGGGGGAGTTTCTTAAAGAAAGTGTCTGTCTCTGATAAATAGCGAGGTTATGTTATTAGAAAAGAATTGTTCTTTCTCAATGCTAAAATGTATATGCTGAAAAGTAGAAAATGCTTCAGACGTCTCTGAAGATTATGAGCTCTGGTACGACGTACAAAGGAACTAAGTTCTAAAGATCTGAAGATGGAAGTTCTGATGAACTAGTCCAGATGCCGAAGACTTTTGTCTCCTTAAAGACAAGATAGAGAAGTATTCCTTTTCTATTCTTTGTTCTAGCAACTCAAATAGTTATTCTGTGAGTCTTTAGATCATATGAGATTCTAGATGATCACAGATAAAATTTTGGGGATAACACATTCAGGGGGAGTTGTTGTTCCGGACTCTGAATATGTTTAGTTTTGGTGATTACCTTGTATAAAATATTCAATCAAAATACATGGTTTTGTCATCATCAAAAAGGGGGAGATTGTTAGAGCAAGAGTTATCTCTGGAAGTCATCTCTATGTTTTGATGATAACAATGGTATTTGTGAAAGAACCATTTTATGTTCTAATGTGTGTTGTGTGCAGATCATAATCATAGAAAATATCAGATCCAACAAGCACCAACCAGACGTGCGTAATTGATTATATGCGAAGTTACTATGTGTGACACAAGTCGCAAGAAGCAAGTATGCTTCTGTATCTGATCATAATCAGTCAGATCCAAGGATGTCGATATTGTTGTTGCAATGCTCTTGTGGATGCTCTCTGAAAGTGATTGTGATTCTGAAGATAGCGAAGCTTCTGAAGAGATAATCTTCTAGAGAACTGAAGTACTGAAGATTCCAATGACTTGAAGTTCTGAAGGCTGAAGGCTCTGAACACCAAGTGCAGAAAGACTCTGAAGACTGAAGTGTTCTGAAGATTACGATTCCAAAGGTCAAGTGCTGAAGTTCTGAAGACATATTCCTAATGGACAAGTTCTGAAGATTCTGAAGACTTGAAGCAGTGAAGATAACGGGTTTCAAGATAAGTACTGAAGTTCTAAAGACGGAAGACTTGAAAGATCTGAAGACCCAGTTATAAAGTCTCTACTCATGCTTCAATTAATTACCATCAGAAGCCTCTGAAGATTTGAAGACAAATGTTACCGTTAGCAATGACTGTACAGCGTTCTAAAAGACCTATCCCATCATTTCTACAATAAAAAAAAGATATGGTTGTAAAACTGTAATCATTGCATAACGACTCTTTTCAAACAACCAACAACTCTCCAACGACTATATTTTACTTGGCAATTTAAAGGAAAGGAGTATGCGCTTTTGAAGGTGTCGATGTGATGATAGTCGCAATGATTAATTTTCGTTGTTACACTTAACATTCAAAGCTATCACCATTAACACACGACCATTGTTGTTGGATCTCAAAGATCATCATTCAACACAACAACAATCAATTGGAACAGAAGTTGCTGATGAAGAAGACAACGTTGCAAATCAGTCAAGTCATCAACCATCTTCGTCTGAGCCACATTGAAGATCTGAAGCAAGGAGTTGTTGCTCAAAGCTTGCTCAACCAAGAAGACAAAGAAGAAGAAGATCTACAAGATTTCATCAACTGTCAAATCAACATACATCTTGGTAGTTTCTAAAGAAAGCAAGGAGATGTTGCTCATATCTTGCTCGAACACTTATGTGTTCTTTTGTACTTAAATTTAGGAGTTATCTGCTTATTAAGAGGCATCAATGTAATCTCCAGAACAACTAATTCTATGTGAATTAGGATTCCTAAAGTGTTCAGTGTGATCGGAGACTTGAGAAGACAATGGCTTGGTGTCATTGTAGAAATCCTGAAATATGGTCAATGATAGTCATATCTCAAAGAGGACCAATGTTGGGTCAGGCTCTTGTGAGATCACTGATAGAACTCATTGAAAATCCTGGAAGAATGGTCAGTAAACGTTATATTCGTTAAGTCGAATCCCTGAACGTTTAGCTGTGAAATCTTGATAGTAGATCTTGCGAGATTGGAACCTATTAGGTTAATGTTCGTTATATTTATTAAGTTGAATCCCTGAATGTTTCATTGTGGGTTAGTCACAACTGCGGTTGTGCAGGATATTAGTCACTGGCTGTTGCCTGTGCATCTGTAATCAGATTGGATTATAGTGGATTAAGTCCTTGTGTTCAAGGTAAAATCACCTTGGAAGGGTGGACTGGACTAGCTTGGGAATGGCTCAAGTGAACCAGGATATATCGTGTGTTCTTTACTCTTGTTTATACTTTATTTGATTGTTTATGTTTCTGTATTATTTATCAGAACCTTACATAAGAAATTCAGAACCTTGCAACTTAACTCTGATAAGCTTCCGCACTACAAGTTCTAAATCATACATAATTTATTCAGACTCTTCTTGTTACTTATGCCTTATGCAGTACAAGATCTGAATGATGCACCTCGAGTCAGAGAATCTCAACGAACTCTGATATTCTCTTAGCGCTTTTACGATAAGAGGCGGAAAGTTTTTAAGAGTGAAAAACACAATTCAAACCCCCCATTTCTTGTGTCTTTCTCGCACCTTCAATTGGTATCAGAGCCTCGGTTCTGTTATTGATGGATATCAAACACTTAACAGTGTCAGAAAAAGATCTAGATATGGTATGTAGAAATACTCCGGGTGAGATTTCAATCCACTTACAATTTCTGTAACAGTTCAGAAGATGATTGTGTACAAAATTATAGTCAATTGGATTACTTGAGCAAGTCACTGATTCTGGAAGTTTTGTAGTTGTCAACAACAAGATCTTCCTCACTAAAGCTTTGAAGAAGATTGAAGAATCAGCTGATAAGATAGATTCATCAGAGAAGTAGTAGTATCTGTTGAATGCTTATCTTAGAAGATACGCTTGGATAAACAACGTATTTGCTCAAAATTGAATCATCAGAAAACAAGAAATCTTGTTTGCTGAAGTTTATCTCTTTATGAGTTTTTGAGATGTTTTCAAGAAACGGATTAGTTCACCCTTAACTTTCTCATTTAGAGCTCATTAAGAATCTCTTCATGTAAAGAAGAAAGATTGTTGTTCTATGATCTTGAAAATCAGAATGAAGTCTGTAGAAAAAGTCAGAAAATTAAATAATTTGAACTCCTCAGAAGTGATTCAACATCTGAATCTTAACTGATCAAGAAGTTAAACGATTCAATAAAGAACTGAATATTGTTTTCTTGAGAAGCTTTGCAGAAAACTGAAGAACATTCAGAAAGAGGAAATCTAGTGATTCATCAGGAATCTGATTAAGAACAATTTCTGAGTCTTGGTTGAAATAACATAGACGATTGAGTTCTGTTAACTTGAGATTTTATCTCAGTTGAACCAACTATAATTTGTCAGAACGTTATATGATATTTCTCTCAGAATTTCATAAATCCTGGAATCAGAAGATGCTCGACTAGATGCAAAGACAGAAATAAGGCAAAGGTTTAAAAGAAAAACGTGAATTTAGAAATTGTAAAAATAGAAATAAGACAATATAAAATGATCGATGGTATGACTACATCCGGAATTACAAATGTTTTGTATTAGTTCATTAAGATCAAACATTAAAACACAAAGTTAATAGATCTAACTATCTTGATTGCGTTCTAAAAATTTAATGGTCGTGTCATTAATGAGCTTATACAAAAGTAAATAAGGCCCTAGCCCAACATCACATCTACTAAAGAAGAGGACTAGGCGACCTCTATAAAATCCACAAAGAACAAATACTCAATCAAGGGATCAAAAACTATTATTAATTTATTTAGAATCAATGACTTTAACTACATTAGTGTTGAAAATCTTAAAACAATACAAAGAGGAACACACAAAGCGCGAAAAAACTCAGACATTTGAAAGAAAACATGAATCTAGGAATGGAAAAAATGGAAATAAGAAAATATAAAAACAAGTGATAGAAAAACTACATCAACAATTGAAAATGTTTTGTATTAGCTCATTAAGATCAAACAACAAAACACAAAGTTAACATATCTAACAATCATAACCACATCTCAAAAAGCAACGACCATGTCATTATGACATTTAGACGAATCGAGGCATAAATGTGTCACGTCACATGTAATGCATACATGTGAACAATAATATGGAAATCAAAACAAAATATCTCTTAGACTTTGTTGAAATAGTATTAGTGTGGTTTTTTGTTATCGTTTCCACAGGGATTGGTTGATACTAGCGTCGTTCTACAATTAGAATTATTTTAAACATAGAACATAAAATATGTTTGTTATTTGTTTCGTAACATAACGATCGCATAAAAAGTTATAAGCAACGGTAAAAGAGATTTGGTTTTAAAATGATTGATAAAAGCATGTCAAGATTAGGGTTCGATAATCCATTTCGTACGTATTTTCTTAATAAAGCATGTGAACTTATTAACAATCAATATAATCACATATCCCCTCAATATGTTTCATCTCTAAAACAAATTGTGAGTTTTATCATATTGATCATTGGATGATCTCTCAACCCAACTATCAATATGATAACGTTAAAGGATTGATATTAGTGAATATCAACTCACAAAACTATCTCTAAACTTTGTTTATTGATAGATGAAAAAGTTAGGTCAAAAGTTGAAACATATTTCTCAATAATGATCCAAAACAAATATGAACCATAAAAATAAGATTTTTCACCATATATTCATCATCAACTTGTTCACATACAAAATATCAAGAGAAATACATACAAAAGTGAGGATTATCTACCTCTAATCTTGACACAAGGAGAGATTTAGCCACCCATAATCATGGTAGCTTGAGCAACAAGTGACAAACAAAGCTTTTGGAGCATCAAACTTGAAAGGATCAAAGATTGAAGCTTAAAAGCTTTGATTTCTAGGTAAAAATGAAGAAGATGATTTTTTTTCTCCACACAAGTGTTTCTAGGTTACACAAATTCTATGAAAAGCAATAAGTGGTTTCCAAAATATCAACAAGTGCTAAAATACACTTTTTCTGTCCAGGCAAATTCGTCGGTCGAAACCAGTAAAACAAAACACGTGACAGCTACAGTGCCAGTGGGCTGGAGAAAATATCTTCATTCGCCAGGCGAGACAAAGCTTCGTCGGGCGAATCTCTTTCGCTTCTCATTTTCCTGGCAAATCGACCAACGAACCAATTCCAGTAGCTACTGGAATTTCAATTTCCTTTCGCTTCTTGCTTCGCCTGACCTTCACCGAACGAAACCCTTCCTTCGCTTCCTCATCGCCAGGCGAAGGTGGTATTTTCTCTGACACGTGAATTTCTTCGATTCTTTAGTTTTTCTTCCTATTTTTGTTGCACCCTTTCGTCATAAAATGCTAAAAAAAACTAGCAAACACATTAAAACTACCAAATATGTACATTGATACAAGAATCACTTATTAAATAAGCTATTTCATTATCAGAAGCATGGAAAAGAGCTTAAAAGTGTCGCAAATGGATACGAAAACTAATCAATATTTGACACCTATCAAACTCTCCCCAACTTGCATCTTTGTTTGCCCTCAAACAAAGGTAAATTTCAAAATCCACAAGAAAAACTTTTAAAACACCAAATCAACCGAAAAACATGCATGGTTCAAACTCGACAATCGCACGCACAAGACATTCTCAATCACTTGCATAGAATCAAAACATGATTATGAATTAAGTTCTAAACACAAACATCACACAATGCAATGCAAAATCAAATACCCACAAGTTCAAGTTGAATCACCTAATTCACTCATTATCACACACATGAGCACTATGTACACATATTTACAAGGGACAAAACACTCTCACAAGTAATTGTGTCATATCCAGAATAATTCATGCATTAATCTCAACAAGCTATTAAAAAAATCATGGAAACAAAGATCACTAAGGGCTTTTATGGTTGTAACTTGGCTTGGGTTAACAACAAAGGATAATATATACAAGGCCATTGAACAAAAATAGGTAAAAATCATGAAGAGCATTTCAATTTTTCAAAAGTTTATTCTTGCTCAATCCTCACATTTTTTTCCATCCTTTGATTTCTTTTCTTTTTCTTGATTCTTTCTTTCTTTTTGTGTTCTTTTCATAGAATGCATTGTACCACCTATTCTTTTTCCTCTTTTTTCCAATGAAACAACTCTCCCCAACTTTCAACATTTCTTTCTCTTTTAGGCAAAAAATGCTCTTCACACAAGGTTAATAATTTGTTGGGATCTTGATTTATTCATTCTAAAAAACAAATTCATTGTAAGGCTCAAGAGGGGTTACGAATACGCACACACTAATAAGGTGAATTGAAGTCTTTTTGGAATGGTGGTTATTCTCACAGTACAAAAAAATGCCTTGATCCTTTCTAAATTTCCAACATTTAAAAACAAGCTTGCAAGATTAAACATGAACTAAACGAGTTAAACAATAATTACTTGAATTCTACTTTTGGTGAACAATGGAAAGCACCTTACTTTTATGGTTTTGTCCTAATTGATTCAAACATGAACAAGTGTTTACAAAATAATGCATTATCACTATTTTGCATAAAACACTAACTTCACAATCATGTTATAATTCTACAAAGCAATTATTTACACCTTGATTATGCACATCAACAAGATTTTTATCATCACCATCACATGTTAGGGTTGACAAAGCACTCTTTTAAGACTTCTTGTGCTAGCACAATTTTTTTCAAAATAAAGGACAAACACAAAACTAACCAAAATAATTTCTTTGCATAAACATTAACTTAAACATACTAAAAAAAATGAAATTTAACATAAACCAAACTGAAATTTATCATAATCATTGTCTTGGTGTAAACACACCCAAAAAGTACTCGTCGAAGCGCCAAAATTGTAACAACAAAAAATATTCTCCGAAGCGACACAAAAGTAATTAACTACTACTAAATAAACTGAAATAAAATACTGAAAATAAATGACAAAAATAAAGATATTCTTCACTTTGTAGTCCAGCCCCTAATCTTGCAAATCTTGCATATCATCATGCATCTCCTCACCATCATCACCATCCGCTCCAGCTGCTGCCCCCTTCGAAAAGAAAGGACACCTGCCCACAGGCCAATTAGCATAGTTATTGTAATCCTCACGAGTAGGAAATAAAGTGACCTTCTGTGGAGCCGTCTGATAATGGTACAATTTCTGCATACAATCAAAATTAAACTCGGAGGGCCTTTGGTAAGCTTCAGCCATATCCCAAGAGTAGTTGAACGCCGCTCTCATCCTCGGGTCCCAAGTAGAGAAATCGAGAGCCTCAGATGGTTCACTTGCCTGTGCACAAGACGATTCACCACCACTTGCATTTTTCTTCTTCTGACTCAACTTTCCTTTATAATATCTTTCAATGTAATCATCATTAATAATCCCCATCACTTTCTCATTGATCACATTCGGCATGAGAACCCACTTTTTGAGACATAAAGCGGTAACAAGACAAGAAAAAATGATGGGAGCACTAGAATGTACCTCAGGATGTTGGGTGTTTTCAATGAACAGTTTCATCTCATTTGCAATGACCCGAGCCACATCCACCTCTTTGTCTTCCATGATGTAATACAAGAGTAAAGCAACGTCAAGCGGAACCATGGATCTATGCATCTTTGGCTTGACGTTGTATAACATCAAAAGAAGTACGACTTGGACTTCCGGGTGGCATATCTTCCCTTCGATATCTGATCGCCTCCCCCACATTGTTCCACTCCACACTCTTTCCTTCAAACTGAATTGATTTTGCGATTTTCATGTGATCAAGGTGCGTACCAAGCTTCTTTGTGTAATCATTTTTCTCAAGAATGCCCAAAGAACTTGGCTTACTAAAAAGGTCATTGATGGCTTCACGGTCAAACCTCACTTCTTTCCCTCGGACAAAAGTTTTGCACCTGAAAACTTCACCCTTGGGTTGCAGAGCATTCGCGTAAAATTCCCTAACTAACTCATAGCTTATCCTATCAACCGGGTTAATCAGATGTCCCCATTTATTGCTCTGAAAAATTCCTGCAATTTTCCTGTAAGTGCCTTCCGGATTGATAGTGAACCTTCGCTCCAAGATAATCTGTCTACCCTCTAATATGTTGTACCTAGCTGCATGATCCTCACTGTTAAAACGACTTAGATCGAACTCCCTTGGCTGGCCGAAGCTACTTCCGACATTTGTCTTTTGTTTTTTCGAGCCGGTATCCTTGTTCTTTGGAGCCATTTGCACAAAAAGGACACCACAACACACAACAGAAGAATATATTTTTGTCAACACAATAAAAACAGTAAACCACAACAAAAACACAACAATCAAAACAGAAACTATAGAAATTGTAGTCTTTCACTTTTGCTCCTAGCTCACCCGGCGAAGTTGGAGCGAAGCTTCGCCTCTCAGTCGCTGGGAGAATCACACGCAACCCAGAAAAATCTTTAAACTCAGGTCACAAATTTACAAACCTAACTTTTTATTTCACACAGCTTACAACTCACAAATTCACATCAAGAACAACAACAATTCAAGGAAGAAACAATCCTAAAGGTGAATGTTGCAAAATCATCAACCCTAACCACATGCATCTACCCCTATTCTAAGAATTTCTAAAGAAAAGATTAAAGATAAATCAACAAAAGAACATACCTTGGATTGAGAGTGAGAGAGTTGAAATGAATAAGAGTGAGAGTGAGATAGGGTTTATGAGTTTGTGTTGACAAAATGAGAAGGATTGTGGAAAAAGGGTTTGATAATGACATAAAAGAAAATTGCGTCAAAAGAGATGGGCCCAAGTGGACCCAAATAATAAAAAACATTTTTTCTTCTTTTTTCAGCAACCAAACAACAGACCTTTTTTAGTGCCCACGCACGCTTCGCCTGGCGAAGCTGACGCGAAGGGCCAGCGAACCAAAATTCGCCCGGCGAAGCAGCATTTCGCCCGACGAATTACACCAGAACTAGAAAATTTGTTGCTGCAAGGCTGTTTTGTTTTCAACTGATTCAAACGATTTTTTTACATGATTAAAGACTTAAAACAATATAAACAAAATACTTACAACGTTAGGGTGCCTTCCAACAAGCGCTTTGTTTAATGTCTTTTAAGCTCAATGGTCTATGGTGACTTTACGGATCATCAAGAAAAATAGCACAAATTTCGCGATCAACTTCGCCGCCAAGGTAGATTTTTAACCTTTGTCCATTAACAATCCGACTTTCTTTTATCTTTGGATCCTCTAACACAATTGCACCATAATGCTTTACTTCTTTGATCAAGAATGGTCCCGACCATTTGGATTTCAACTTTTCCAGAAAAAGCTTTAACCGAGAATTGAAAAAAAGCACCATTTGGCCAGTTTGAAATTCTTTTTGACGGACTTTCTTGTCATGATAAACTTTGACCCTTTCTTTGTAAAGCTTGCTTGAATGATATGCATTGTGTCTCATTTCCTCCAATTCATGAATTTGGACTTTTATTTTCTCTCCGGCCAAGTTAGGATCAAAATTCAACAATTTTAGAGCCCAAAGAGCTTTATTCTCCATTTCAACCGGTAAATGACAAGTTTTGCCGTAAACCATTTGAAACGGAGTTAAACCAATGAGAGCTTTGTAAGTGGTACGATATGCCCATAAAGCTTCATCAAGCTTTTGAGACCAATCCTTTTTCGAACTTGACACGGTTTTTTCAAGAATTCTCTTCACTTCTCTATTCAACACCTCGACTTGACCATTCATTTATGGGTGGTATGGGGTTGCCACTTTATGCTTTACACCATAATGTTCCAAAACTTTTTCAAGTGGTGCATTGCAAAAGTGCGAACCGCCATCACTTATTAACACTTGAGGCGTGCCAAAACGTGAAAATATGTTTTTCTTTAAAATTTTAATTATCGTTTTGCCATTAGCCTTTTGTGAAGTTGTTGCTTCCACCCACTTCAAAACATAATCAACCGCTACCATAATGTATTCATTGGAAAAAGATGGAGGAAATGGTCCAACGAAATCTATACCCCAACAATTAAAAACTTTAATTTCCAACATACTTTGTAAGGGCATCTCATCTCGCTTCCCAATTCCACCACTTCTTTGGCAAATATCACAATTCTTCGAATGTAGGTTTGCATCTTTAAATAGAGACGGCTAATAAAAGCTCGATTGGAGGACTTTCGTTGTCGTCCTCAAACCATTATAATGACCTCCATACGACAAATTGTGAATGTGTCAACGAATGCTTTTAGCTTCCTCACTTGTAACACACATTCTCAAGAGATTATCACTACCAAGTTTAAAAAGGTAAGGTTCATCCCTCACATAAAATTTTGCATCCGACAAGAATTTCCTCTTTTGATTCTAAGTTAGATCTTCCGGTATTAATTCGGTTGCCTTGTGGTTGGCAAAATCAGCAAACCAGGTCTAACTTGGACCATAAATAGTTTTTCATCAGGAAATTCTTCTCTTACTTCACTTTCTTGATTTGTCACTTCCACATTGACCAAGCGGGATAAGTGATCCACCACCAAGCTTTCGGAACCCTTTTTATCGCGAATTTCTAAATCAAATTCTTGCGATAAAAGAATCCACCAGGTAAGTCTTTGCTTTGAATCCGGTTTGGTGAGAAGATACTTAATCACCGAATGGTCAGTGTACACCACGACCTACTAACCAATAAGGTAACACCTAAATCTCTCAAGAGCATACACTATTGCAAGTAATTCTTTTTCAGTTGTTGCATAACTCACTTGAGCTTCATTTAAAACCTTACTCGCATAGTGTATGACATGAAATTTTTTTGTCTTCCTTTGGCCAAACACCACACCAACCGCATAATCACTTACGTCACACATTAATTCAAAATTGAGAGTCCAATTTGGAGCTATGATTATGGGAACGGTGGTCAATTTTTCTTTCAAAATTTTAAAATCTTTTAAACAATCATCATCAAAGAGAAAAGACTTATCTTTGTTGAGCAAATTGCTCAAAGGTCTTGCTATTTCTGAGAAGTCTTTGATGAATCTCCTGTAGAATCTCGCGTGACCAGGGAAACTTCATATTCCCTTCACATTTATTGGTGGTGGCAACTTCTCGATGACTTCAATCTTTGCTTGGTCAACTTCAAGGCCTTTGGAGGAGAATTTGTGGCCGAGCACAATTCCTTTCGTAACCATGAAGTTGCATTTTTCCTAATTAAGAACCAGATTTGTTTCCACACACCTCTCTAAAATGGTATCCAAATTTTTCAAGCATAATTCAAAATAAGCCCCAAAAACGGAGAAGTCGTCCATGAAAACTTCCATAGTCTTCTCAATAAGATCAGAAAATATGGCTTGTACGCACCGTTGAAAAGTGGTTGGTGCATTGCACAAACCAAATGGCATCTTCCTATATGCAAAAATCCCAAAAGGACAAGTAAAAGTCGTTTTCTCATGGTCTTCCAGATGAACCGTAATTTGGTTATACCCGGAATATCCATCTAAAAAACAATAGAGCTCTTGACCCGATAACCTTTCGAGCATTTGATCCATAAAAGGTAGCGAAAAGTAATCTTTTCGTACTGCTTGGTTAAGCCTCCAATAATCAATGCACACCCTCCAACCTGTTACGGTCCTTGTTGGAATCAATTCACTCTTGTCATTTCTTATCACGGTCATTCCTCTTTTCTTTGGAATCACTTGTACCGGACTCACCCATGTAATATCAGAAATTGGATAGACCATCTCGACATCTAATAGTTTCACTACTTTCTTCCTCATAACCACTTTTATTGTAGGATTCAAGCGGTGTTGAGGTTGTGCAACCGGCTTGAAATCCTCTTCCATCAATATTTTATGCATGCAATAAGCCAGACTAATCCCTTTTAAATTAGATAGAACCCAACTTATAGCTCTTTGATTTTTTTTTCAAAACTTGAATGAAATGATGTTCCTCTTTTTTGGACAAAATGTTACTAATGATAACCAGTTTGTTACAACCATCATCAAGAAACACATATTTCAAATGAGGAGGCAACATATTCAATTCAAGTGGAGATTTTTCATCGTTCACTTCTTTTTTCAACACTTCCACTTCTCACTTTCATAAGACCATCTTCGATATCAATCATCATTCTAGCCGTTTTCATAAATGGTCGCCCAAGAATCAATGGAGCATCATGGTCTTCCTCCATGTCAATAACAACAAAGTCAATTAGAAAGAAGAATTTATCCACCTTGACTAACACATCTTGAGATACTCCATGAGGATGAGTTGTAGACTTGTCGGCCAATTGCAATGTCATTCTTATTGCTTTCATCTCAATGCTTCCCAACCTCTTAACAATAGATAATGGAATCAAATTCATGCTTGAGCCTAAACCAATCAAGCCTTTACCAACATAAACATCTCCTATGGTAACCGACAAAGTAACCCGACCTGGATCACTCTTCTTTATCGGTAGAGTCCTTTGAATGATCGCACTACAACTTGCATCAAGCGTGATGTTTCTTAGTCCGTAAATCTCCTCTTCTTGGTAAGGATGTCTTTCATGAACTTTGCATATTTAGGCATTTGTTCAAGAGCCTCGAAAAATGGAATATTAATTTGTAATTGACAAAATATATCCATGAAACGAGCAAAATGCCTAACATTATCTTTCGTGGGGGGAGCATGAGGATAAGGCAAGTTTTGAATTGGAATTGAATTCAACTTCTCTTTCCCTTTCTTGATTTTTTTTCTTTTCCTCCTCTACATCTTCTTTCTCATGGTTCTCATTTTCAAATAAATTCTCCTTTTGATTTTTTTCAACCTCTACCTCATCATTTTTTTCTTCCTCCACAATCTCATCACTTCTCACATCATCATTTTTCTTGTCATTTTCTTCTCCTTCACCTATCTCTCTTCCACTCCTAGTTACAATGGCTTTGCAATGTTATTTTGGATTGGTTTGAGTGTTAGTGAAAAGGGCGACCCCGGTTGTTGATCGGCTAATTGTTTCGCAAGTTGCCCAACTTGGTTTTCAAGAATCTTGATTGATGTCTCATTACTCTTTTGGTTGGCCATCGACATTTGCATGAATTGATTGAGAGTATCTTCCAACTTTGAACTTCCACCTTGAGGTTGTGTAGGTTGATAAGGATTTTGATGGTTTGATGTTCCAGCATCTTGTCTCCAACCTTGTTGATAACCAGGATTATTCCCTCTTTGATGGTAACCTTGGTTATTTTGATAAGGTTGTTGAGAGTTGCTTTGATAAGGTTGTTGTCTTCCTTGGTAGCCTTGATTACCCATGAAATTTGCTTCTTCGTTCACCGAAGGACAATAACCGGTGTGGTGATCTCCTTTGCATAATTCACAAATTACTGTACATTCTTGCTCGACATTTCGTGCATCTCTTTTAGTTGTTGTGGAAGCTTTGACATTTGTTGAGTCAACAACTCCACTTGTTGGGATAACAATTTATTTTGAGCAAGAATAACATCGTTAGTCCCCAATTCAAGCATTCCCAGTTTCTTTTAAATTGTACCCCGATTGTGTTGGCCTTCATTGAGTGCGATTCTATGGATTATATCAACCGCTTCCTCAACACTCTTTGACAATAAAGACCCTCCCAAAGTAGCATCCAATAAAGTTTTGTGAGTAGATTGGAGTCCATTTTGGAAAATATGGACTTGTGTTAAATCATCAAATCCATGGCCTTTGCACTTCCGGATCATAGATTTGAACCTCTCCCACGCTTCGTTGAGAGATTCATTTGTACCCTGAGCAAACACAGAAAATGAAGTTTTTGCATCCATGAATCGATAGTAAGGGAAAAATCTTTCCAAGAACTTCTCTTCCAAAATATTCCAACCAGTTATAACAGCTGTGGGTTGGTCAAGATACCACTCCTTCGCTTTTCCAATCAAGGAATGAGGAAATAGTCCCTTGAAAAATTGTAATTCTTGATCTTCATCTACTTCAGATGTTCCCCGCAATCTCATAGAATTTAGTAAGATGAGCAAAAGGATCCTCGTGATCCATCCCGATGAAAGGATTTCCATATAAGAGTTGGAGAATCCCCGTCTTCATCTTAGCTTGCCTTCCATTATTCAAATTATGAGTGAACAATGCGGTGTGTCGTGGACTGTTAACACAAGGCGTTGAAATTAGAAGTGGTGGTGGTGGCGGCGGAGCTGCCATGTTTGGCGTAAACTGTGGTGTTGGTGTAGAAATAGAACTTTCTACTCTCTCTCTCTCGTCTTTCCTTGGTAGGTTGCCTCCTCCGTCTAGTTTTTCTATTCAATTTACGTGCAGTTCTCTCAATCTCAGGATCGAAAAGAAGTTGATCTGCAGGTAACTTTCCTCGCATAAACAGAGTCTACAAAACTTAACCAAACAAATTAAGAAGCACAAGAAAAAAGGAACTGAGGTAAACAAAGTTTAAAACTTATCAACTATTGCAATCCTTGCAATATCAAACAATAATCCCCGGTAACAGTGCCATTCTGTTGAAATAGTATTAGTGTGGGTTTTTGTTATCGTTTCCACAAGGATTGGTTGATACTACCGACATTCTACAGTTGGAATTATTTTAAACATAGAACATAAAAGATGTTTGTTATTTGTTTTGTAACGTAACAATCGCTTAAAAAGTTATAAGCAACGGTAAAAGAGATTTGGTTTTAAAAACGATTCATAAAAGCATGTCAAGATTAGGGCTCGACAATCCATTTCGTGCGTATTTTCTTAATAAAGCATGTGAACTTATTAATAATCAATATAATCACATTTCCTCTCAATATGTTTCATTTCTAAAACAAATTATGAGTTTTATCATATTGATCCTTAGATGATCTCTCAACCTAATTATCAATATGATAACATTAAAGGATTGATATTAGTGAATTCAACTCACAAAACTATCTCTAAACTTTGTTTATTGATAGATGAAAAAACTAGGTCAAGAGTTGAAACATATTTCTCAATAATGATCCAACACAAATATAAACCATAAAAACAAGATATTTCACCATATATTCATCATCAACTTATTCACATACAAAATATCAAGAGAAATACATACAAAAGTGAGGATTATTTACCTCTAATCTTGACACATGGAGAGATTTAGCTACCCATAACCATGGTAGCTTGAGCAACAAGTAAAAAAACAAAGGTTTTCGAGCATCAAACTTGAAAGGATCAAATATTGAAGCTTAAAAGCTTTGATTTCTAAGTTAAAATGAAGAAGATGATTTTTTTCTCCACACAAGTGATTCTAACTTCATACCATTGGTAACATCATACCATTGCCAGCCTCAGACGTCACCTGCTTACTAACTTTAACTTGGTTAATCCTTGAACAACACTATCTTAGGAAAAGCATTATATCATACCATTTGTAACATTGAATACAACTTTTAAGTATTAACGACTAGCCCCTTAATCTAACTCATGTATTTTCACCATGTTTTTCCTTACTCACATGCTTTTTAAAAAACATCCTAGAAGGTTACCCATCAAAATTTTACTATAAGTTGAGAACTACTATTGTGTTATTATGGTATGATCTACTGAAAATAATCTATATGTTGTTTGTATAGACAATAAAAATTAATTCTTATAAGCCACCCTTCAACCATGCAGTACCATACATTCACAACCTTAAAATCCATATCTTAATTTATATCAATTACATTCATTCACGCCTCTTTTTCTTATAAGGTACCAGGAATCAATCATTTTACATGCCTTGTGCATTAATGATGACTCATCACCCTCGTTATGCTCAAGCTCCAACGACTCATAATTTCCATTTGGTCGATTCCTTAACGATATTGTATTAGAAGAGGGTGTTTCTATGATACCATTTGTAACATTCCATATAACTTCAAAGTACTGTCGACTAGATCTACAATCTAACACATGTCTTTTAAACATTTTTTTCCTTCACTCCTACTATTTTTGGGAAATTTCCTAGGTGGCCACCCAACCCAAAATTGCTCCAAGTCAACCACAATTAACTATGAGGTTCTTATGATATAGGACAATGAAAAGAATATGCATCTTATAGGTATAGTTAATACCAATACATAACTATATTCCATAATTCAACCATGCAATATTATACATGCATGACCTCGAGATCATTATCATTTTGGTATAAATATGATTGATTCGTGTATAATATCTTCCTAAAAGATACCAGAAGCCGCTCATTACCCATATCTTATGAATCAAAGATCGCTCGATGCCCTCGTCAACCTCAGGTGTCACATGCTCACCAACTTCCACTTGGTTCATCCCCGGACCACATCGTTGTATGAGATGTCTTCTCTGATACATATATAATATCCTAAGCGACTTTAACTATAATTGAACCCCACAAAAGAACACGCCCTTTCAACCTATTTTTTTTCTCTCACTTACATACTTTATGTGAAAGTTCCTAGAAAGTCATGTCCCAAAATTTGTCAAAGTTAATCATGATCAATTATGTATATTTTATGGTATATGCTAGTGATAATACGATGCTTCTTGTCAGTGTATGTAATCCCAATCAATTTTTGTAAGACATGCAGTCCTATACATTCCTGACATCGAGATCACTTTCATTCATGTGTGCATTTTATTTGTTCATGTGTTCCTCTTCCCTAAAAGCTACAAGGAACCTCTCATTATCTATTCCTTATGTACCAACAATCATTCACCTACTCGTCAGTCTTAGATGCCACATTAAATCTCAAAAATATTTACATATTCTCTCACCAAGCCTAAACTTCACCAATTATCTAGAAAACATTAAATTAAACATTCCATGCATTAGTTCATTTTGTAGTTACACAAATAATTTATACTTCTTTGATCTACCTCGAAGTTCATCCAAAATAAAAATGAATCTTAAATGCAACAAGACAACTCCTCTAAAAGTCAACAAATGTAGAGTAAGTTACTCGCAACTCACGAAAATTTTGATCATCAACTACCTACCTATCATTGAAAGCTGCCCCCAAACTCCCTATATTACCCTTTTGACCAAAATCAATTTACACTACATAATACCCTTAATGGTAATTCACTAATTCAATATTAATGAACTAATCACATTCTTTGGTTTGTACACTTGGCACCAATTTTTCAAATCCTTTCTCCCTCTCTTTCTCATTCTTTTCTTCCCTTTCTCCATCTCTCTCGTGTACCTTTCCCCCTCTCCCTCACTCGTTTTCTCTTTTCTCTCTTTTCCTCTCTCTTTGGCCAGCAAACCCTAGCACGCCACCGCCGAATCTCTGTGAAATGGAAGATGAAGCAATCTCGCAAATGCAGAAACTCATGGCTCTGCAAATCTTCGTCTCCGATTCTATGGTATGGTAGAAACTCATATTTCATTTCAATCTCTCTTTCACTCCTTTTCATTTTATGTATACCTCACAATGGCTACGGGTTTATTAATAATTATTGTTATTTTCTTTTTGGTCTCAATTTTGATTTCAGGATCTATTCACATTTTGGGAATGACTAAGTCTTGTATCTTTCTCCTAAGGGCGGTTCCTAAGGGCGATTTCAGTTTCGACCTCTGCAGATTGTGCTTTAGTTCATAAATTTCTCGCAGTTTCGGTGAGTTTCCATTTCGAATCATGAGTTACTTTCGGTTCAGTTCCGGTTTCGAGTTTGGTTCAGAAACATTTACACGTTATAACTTATTTTAATTAGATATCTGAAGAATATTTTTTAAAAGTAAGTTCAAAAACATTTATGAAAAGTGTCATAAGCTGCTTTGATCAAGTCTCCCAAACAGTGTCACTAAACTTATGGCAGTAAATAAGCTCAAATTAGCCCATCCAAACAGTCCTTAGTGCATTATTTTTTGAATGTTACCACTATTCTGCTCATTAGATTTTCTTTGGGTTTATGATCTGTTTGGATTGATTTGTTTGAACTTATTATTGTCATAAACACTTATGAAACTGTTTAAGAGAACAATCCATAATTAGTTGGTTTTAGCTAATTTTTATAAGTGTTCCATGATTAATAGCTGATGAAAACAACTTATAGTTTATTTAGAAACAGTTTGACCGACTTTATTTTTATCTTTTGTTATTTTATAGACCAAAGTGTGTTTGGATTTCAGTTTGGAAGTACTCAACCTCATGCTCGACGGAATCCGTCTTCCTTAGTTGATTGGGTCAGGAGTAAGTTGGACCTCTTTCAAGTTGAAATTGAAACATACTTAGTCATGTTAGGATATTCGGCTTAATTTGAAGCTTATAGCATAAGCACTTATATGAATAAGCTATTTCTATAACACATGATAAATTAAAGTCAAATTTTTTTCTTGTAAGCAATCCTGGAAAGCTTATGGAAATAAGTTGAAAACAAATTATCAACATATCAGAAGTTGTTTTATTAGTTCTAACAATATCATAAGTGCTTTTAAACTCAAATAAGCCTATTGAAACAAGTCCTAATATATGTGTGCATTGAAGCTGACCCTTTGGAACTGTATTTACCTTACCTTAACATTCCACTGCAGATGAGGAAGATGTGATTTTTTAGGGAGGCAACAAGTACCGTGCATCATTAAACTTGACTTCTCTAACAAAGAATGACAATGCTAATTGTTTTGCTGAAGAATTAGCCGACCAGTTCAAGAGTCAACCCTGTACAAATACCACAGCTGCCAACACAGTGCCAGGTACTAAAACTAACCTCTTCATCCATCCAGACCTTTTAGCAATATGCCACTTAAATATTTCTGAGACAAGGGATGGATCTATGATGCTTTTTTTTGTTGTAAATGATTTCTGTCAGAATTATAACTACATGGATAAATCATCAATGGTATGTTGATAGTTTCTGCAATTGTATATGATTAAATTACTGGAAAATGTTTGGTCTGTGAATGTAAAGTTGTTAAGTACTTATGGTATATGATTGGTTGATTAAAGTGCTTGTGTGTTGTTTCTTTCTTTTCTATACTGTTAAGCTCTTTTCAGCAACATTATGAAATAGGGCCCTCTTTGGATAGCCAACTTGATTTAAGCGCTTATAGTATAAGCACTTAGCATTTAGCAGATGTCGTTTGATTGAGTGATGTAGTTTTAAATACTGCCCGGAAAATACACTATGAGTTCATCGTCAAAGAGGTAACAATTTTTATTTCTTAAATGTTTGATTATCATGGGCTAAACCAACCCAAAATTTAATTGCTTATGTACTACAACCTTAGTATTAGCCATTGTAGCATGCATAATCAATATCCTTTCTGCATAAATTATTTCCATATCCTTTATACTTATTTAATGCTCCATTCATCTTGGGTTTGCGGCATGATAGTTTTGTCAAGATGGCTGGCACATTTTACATCATATCATAATATACTGACCAAGAACTTTATATGGTTTTCAATTGTCTTTTTATCCATTTTAATTACAAACAAGAGTGAAAGCTGCCATTTCAGATGAGCAAATGAAAGTTCTCGTCGCGAGTCTTCAAGTTCAGACACTGGTTATCAGTAGCTGGACAAGTTTCGTATGTGGTATGAAGAATATGTTAAACTTATCAAGGAGACAATCCCTAATGCTGAACATGTACTTCAGCAAATAAAGGATAAGTTGCATTGCAAATCTCAGACACTTGATGATCTAATCATTGTATTTTCTTTTAAGTATTTTATGCTTGATACATCTTGAAACATATGCCACACTTCTGCCCATACAAGTAGATAAATCTTGAAATATAATGCAACAACCTTTATTTCACTTTATTTTGTCATAGAACTATATTTTGATTTCATAGTGTAAGTTGTCAGAAAGAACATATGGTAGGATTATGGGCGGTACCAACATCTAAGACGTACACGTGGAGCTAATGGTTCATAGGTTTGTTATGCACCTAGCCTCTTTATGTATCATTCAGTATGATACTAATCCAATTACTTATATTTTAAAAACCTTTTTCTTTAGGAGGTTACATGGACGATGTCTAACGGCTCTTACGCATCTAGCAGTTCACAACATTGACAAATGCTTAGTGGAAATTCCTAATGGGGTAGGTTTATTATCTATTTAGTTATTGCATTCTTTTTGCATGCTAGACTGCTGTCCTTCAAACCTTCTTTGGCAGTGACAGGATGTGTTGAAAATTATGTGTAAGTTTATATGTATATATATCGATGAATTAGACACTTTCTGTAGCATATGAATGCGCTGAAAATCACTAATGTTGATGAATCCTAGCAGTAGCACAATCTCAATGCAAATATATAAAGAGTTAATTGGGTCTGGAAAAGCGGTAAGTAGACAAATAAGGAAGATGAAATCATGTTAGCTCTAGATTTTCAGTGTATGCATGATTCTGGCTCTCAATCTGAGGCTAGCTTCCTAGAGAACTACTTGGATAAATGTGGTGCTAATTCATTTCTGATACAAACACTAATTCATTTCTGATATATTTCTGATGCTAAATGGAATTTAAAAATTAACATGTGGATTTTGGATTTGATTTCTATTTCAATTTTCCATGAGTCAGGTGCTATAAATGGTGCCACGGATGCTGGTAACCTCTTAAAGCCTATGCTTGGTAGAGGGGAGTTGCGATGTATTTGTGCCACAACACTTGATGAGTTTAGGAAGTATAACGAGAAGGACCCGACACTTGATGAGTTTAGAAGATGTTTTATTTTTATTGATGATCAACACCAAATGCTAATGTGTTATGTATTTATTATGCATCAGATAGACAGGGTGAATCTTGAGATCCAACAGGCTGAGCGGGAGTATGATCTAAATCGTGCGGCTGAATTGAAATATGGTAGCCTAAATTCTTTGCAACAACAACTTGAGAGTGCAAAGAAAGAGTTAGAGGAATATATGAACTCTTGGAAGTCTATGCTGAGAGAGGAAGTTACAGGAAATGATATGTCTGAAATTTTAAGCAAGTGGATCGGCATTCCTATTTCAAAACTTCAACAATCAGATAAGGATAAGTTATTGTATTTGGAGGAAGTGCTTCATAAGTGTGTTGTGGGTCAAGATCCTGCTGTGAAAAGAGTATGGAGATTACCACTAGGAAGGAGAGGTTGGCCTTTGATTGGTGATAGTATCAAATGGTACAATGTTGTTGCAAGTTCTCATCCTCCTCGGTTGGTTGAAGAAATGGCGCAAAGGTATAGTATGTCACAACTTTGTTCTTTGATGATACGCTATTTAGTACAAAATATTGTCAAATAACATTTATAGTCGCGCTATAACACTTATGTATTATGTATATCGGACTATATCCTCTAGGAAATATTTCATAATCAAAGGGATTTGATTTCAAAATTGGCTGTCAGTTTTTTTCCCTAAATCAGCTTACAACCTATGTATATATGCCGATGTACTCTCAATATTATGTAATGAAATCAATTCATTCTTCCCTAGAATACGCAGTGACAGTGTCACTCCTGCGGGATAGTATTTCATTTTCTCTTTTTGTATTTTGTATATTCAATACAAATTCTCACACAAATTTCAAACAAACTTATGAAATAGAATAGGAAATCTGTTCAGGTTTACAAATACATGTCGATTAATTGCTGAAGGGTCTAATCATGAAACATATAGGACCACATGCTTAGTTACTCTGGTTAGTTAAGTGAAGGAGAGTCAGGCACTGATTTTTTAAAATGTTAACTGAAAGAGGAGCCGTGGCATTGGCATAAAATGAAAAAAAAATTCTTTCCTATTGCCAACAGCCAAGTCTCATCATTCATTTTTAGAGTTCATAACTGAACAAATATAACATATTAAGAATTTCGGTTTTCTCAATACTTTGAAAGTTTGTTATATTTGAATGTTTTGTAGGAAAGAAGTATGTATCATATTCTAAACTCAGACTCTCACTTTTTGGGGTCATGTAATATTGATTTATATATTCAATAAACGGGAAGATGGTTTTTCATCTTTGAAAGATTACAATGATTACTTGGAGGAAGTTGAAGACATGAGTAAGTTTTTTAAGTCAAGATGACATGTGTTTCACCCAATAATTTTTACTCTAATTTTGATGAAATTTCTCCTCTCCCCCTGCAACGTTTGACTTGATTGAAGGAATAGATGTTGCTGCTATAGAAGCAAAAATTGCTAAATACCAAGCAGAAAATTCAGAACAAATAATAGTTAATCGAGCCTGCAAGGTACTTCTAATAGTCTCTTAACCAGTTCAGTCTCTTTTGTATCTGTTTTGTATCAATTTGTACTGAGAGCCATGTGTTATTTTTTGACGCTTTTTGTTGTTGTTGCTTTCAGCTTAGTCTCTTTTCGTAGTCGTTACCGACACCATGTCAGGTATATGCTTTCGCCGTGATTTCTAATTGTTATTAACTTGGTCTTTGATGATTTGGATTCACGTTGATTGTTGTTGAGCCATTATGAGTGAACTTCCATTTTAAGATTGTCATGCTTGTGCTTGGAATTTTGATTGTTCTTAATTCTTTCCAAAACTGTGATTGCTTTTGTATAATCACCATGCACACTATGTTAACTGCCTTTGGTTTTTCATGACAACTCATAATGTGCAATTATGATTATGTCTGCTTACTCTCATTTGGAAATCACTAGCTTTTATTGCAGTTATAAACTCAGGACTGTATGAATGCTATAACGGTACAACAAAATTGTCATGCACTAAACTGCTTGAGATATATTATGCACACCTAGATAATTCATGCTAAACTGCTTGAGATAATCCTTTTCTTCATATTAATACATATATTTCGTATATACAATGTTTTTAGGGTGCATTTGAAACAATTTACTTTTACAATCAGATTGTCACTCTTTTAAGTTTTGTCCACCATGTAATCTTTGAAGTATAATAAGGCTTTCTCTTCGGATTAAAAACATGTTTTTGCGGCAGAAAATAGCTGGGCCAAGGAGGTGTGAATGACTTCCTCTTTTTCCGGCAGAAAATTGCTTGATATGATTTTTCCTGTCACATGAGACAGATATTGGTAGGTCACTTGGATCATAATAGAATTAACCTTAGATGATAATATTATTAGTTGTCTATAACAATAGAATAATAAACAAGTATAGTTTTTCCTATCACACAAGACAAAAATTTCTAGGTCACTTGGATCAGAATAGACTTAACAGTAGATCATAATAGACATTGCTAATTATCTTTCTTTTTAAAAAATATTTCACTATTTGTGTATTTGGTATTGCTTTCTTTCGAATTTCCCTTCGACATGATAGCCTACTATGTGTGTATTTAGTTCTGCATCCGTGGAAATTTTGATTAAACGTGATTTGTGTTTAAACACATTCACTTAAAAGTGAGGTCAACATCTCACTACCATTCTTAGTTATGTACATTATCTCATTTTTTTATCTTTATTTTATATTTTTCTGTTAGAGAATCACACAGAGTTGTTCGCAATTGACACATTTGGGAGTGTCTTTCCATCTCCGCGGTTAGGCCATACAGCTTCCTTGGTTGGAGATTCAATGTTTGTGACTGGAGGTCGAACCGGTCCTGATAAAATTCTGAGTGAAGTATGGAGCCTTGATACAACTAAGGAATCTTGGAAGCTACTACAATGTCGTGGCGGTGTCTTTCCTCCCAGGTAATACTTTGCAACACCCTTTTGTTATAGTATTAACCAGTTCAATGAAAGGCACTTATCAAGTGTTATACAGTAGGAGAAAAATGTTATATATATGTTAATTCACGTGCATACACCTTATTGAACGATATATTATAACTCTGATAAGGTGTGGTAACTTATAGGCACTTGATAAGATATTAGATTAATCAGGGAACTGTTGTGGTTTTGCTGGTGTAGTGGATATGCTGCTCATCTGGTTGGTCAGGAATCTGACTTCAAGAGATCTTGGTTCATTATGCATATATTGTTTTGGAGTTCATTGACTCTCAAGTTTGTCATGTTAATCTGGGCGTTTGGTGCCGATTTTTCGATTAATTATCTCAGGTTTATAGTAGGTGGCAGTAGCGGTGTTTGTTCCATTTGGTTAATCTAATAAGTTGTTGTTTTGTTATTTTCTGCTGTTCGTCCAGGTATCGTGTATGTTATGCTGGATTGTAGTGTTTTACCTACTATTTGGTGTGTATTGTTAGCACTACTTGTGCTTTTTTGTTTCCAAGCATTTTGGCTTTTTTAATAAATCCTGAAAATCTATTGTTGCTAAGCTTAAGGATTTGGAGATCGTAAACAAAATCGAATCCAGGTAATTCACCATTCAGTTGGTTATAACTGAGATCCAGCACCTTCAAGTTTTGGAAAATGGGTTGCTCAGCTCCTCCAACCAATGAACCGGTAAGTTGGTTATGGCTTAGATTCAGATACTTAATACTTTCATATATTTGCGAAGAAATTTTCCAGAATCGGAACTCAGCAGTATGTTATCACTTAAATCAACATAGCTAGCACCTGATAAAAGCATGAATTCAAGATCTAAAGTACCGTCGAGCATATTCTCGTGCAAGTCAAGTTTATCAAGGTTAGAAGTTTACTCGAACCCTCGGGGAATTTTTCCAGTGAAGCTATTATGAGACACATTAAGAGATACAAGACTATCCAGCTTAGTCAATGATTGCGAAAGCGCTCCAGAAAGGGCGTTGCGGCTCAAGTCTAAAGATTTGATAGAAGACATCTCTGAAATAGAATTTGGAATTGGACCGGAAAAGTTATTTCCAGCCAATGACAGATTCTGCAAGCTATCAAATTTACTGATTCCATCTGGTAAGGACGAGGAAAAGAGGTTAGTAAAAATATCCAGAAACTCAAGGCTTTTGAAATCGGCAACATTGTTAGGTAATTTTCCTGTAGTGTTTTACCTGGATTCTGAATTGGCAAGTTAACCAGAAAATGAAAGAGATATTTATGGTTACAATTCTACTTCAAAATTATAATGCTATACATTTGGGTTTAGTTTTATGTGTTTACAGCTTCATTTATTATTAAGTGACCATTATTGATCGAATGCTTATGTTGTTGTTTATTATTGTGCAATAACATTGTCATAAATTAGTTGTTCGATAAATATTTTCTGCTGGCATTTATTGAAGGAGGTTAAGTCTGAGAACATGATAGAAATGCTTGAGGACATGGAAGCCTCTGAAAATGAATTTACCTCTACATTATATTTTTGTTGCATGTGTCATTTTCTACAACCGAGCCACGTGAGATTACTTATTTTAGATTAAACTGGAATGCTCAAGAACATTCTTTCACCCTGAAATATTAGTGTTGTTAGTAGACCGCAAATTGTGAGGTTTAAATTTTGCTATAGAATTTGTTCCGATGGCATTAGTATAGTCTGTTCAATTGAGAATACTTATGTAGAAATTAGTAGACATCAAAATGTAGTTTTTAGTGATCAGTGGTATCTTTTAGGGGGGATATACTTTGTATTTTGAGCAACAAGTTTAGTGTTTGATTCAAAACTTCTAATGCTTTATTAAATCTAATGTGATATAATATCAAAAGTATACGTATCAAGCTATCAATCTGGTTGGATTTATTAACATCATTCTCCATTACAAATTACAAATAATAGTTGTGTTTTCATAACAAACTATACTTACTTCTTTCAAAACTTATTATGCTTCATTAAAGCAAAAGGGACATTCTTTCAAAATTCGTATCATATGCTTATTTCATACAACATTTCAATTATAAGCTTTAACTCTTAATACATATATGGCACAGGTGATAAATTTATAATGCTTTAACTCTTCAAAATTTTAAATGTGTTGTGTCAATTTAGTGGAGCTTGATGTTTCTACATTTTGTTATTCCTTTGCATTGTACAAAATTATGTGCACTATCTCATTGGTAATTACTATATGCATTATCTCTCTATCAGCTTAATTTAGTGAATCTTATGTATATTCATATCTCATTCCAAACTTATGCTAAAGTTTGTTCTGTACATTTGCATGGCGTTCCATTCAAGCTACGTAAAATCCAATACACTAAATCTTTTCGTAACTTTTACTATTGTTTCTTTTAAATTATGATCAATCATGACACGAATAACTTATTTTGTCGTACACATTTCAACTGTAGTGTACGTTTCTTTCATTGTATCCCAATCTCAAGTACAAAATTATTTCTATCCCGTGGATTTATAAAAAGTTTGTATATTCTAAAATGTTTATTCAAATCCTCACGGGTCACTACCATAACAATACCTATTTGTTATTAAGTATTTTTTTTCAAATTTACATATGCATTTAAATACATTTTATATCATATTAGATAAATTTATCCCACATGTATGTTGGATCATTACTATAGTCAAATAACTATTTTTAGATGATTACTCTTGATATTTTTTAATTCAAACTTTATCAATTATTGTTAATACATGGAAAGATGTATTAAAAAAGAATCACAAACATTTAAATTTTTTATCGAATGATTTAAGATAGGAATCAACTTACTCGTGCGGACGCACGGATCTTCTACTGGTTTTTCAAAAAACTCACTGCGGCATTTGATAACACTTCACCATTTCATTATATTAAACGACATAATGAATAGTTAAAAAAACCTATACAATTATTTATTCACTCAAAAAACTTTAAAATTGACATAAAAATGAATTAAATAGTGTTTTATCATCTATAATTATCAATTTTTTATTTTAAACTCTAAAATTTGCAATAAATTTTCAATACCTATTATTTACAAAAGATAATGTTTTTTCATTTGTATCTTTTAAACAATTAGTGCAAAAACACACAATTTTAATCATAAATATGTATTAAAAATAACAAATAAATTAATTGAAACACAATCTTAAATATCTTCTTAAGTGCAACTTTACGATTTGGGTTAATTTTAATTTTTTGAAATATTTTTAAAAAGAATACATTGTTTTGAATTATTAATAATTGATCGTACCTGGATCAGACAATATTTGATGGCCAGCAACGTCTTGTGGTCTTCAGCTCCGGTGAGGTTGGAAGACGGCCGCGGGGGGGGGGGGGGGGGGGGGGGGGGGGGGTGTACCTACAAGTTACTCCGACGCTCAAGTAAGGCAAAGGTCAAGCAAAAGCAAGTACAAGGTTAGAGAGTAAAAGAGTGTGTAATCTGACCCTCTCAAGTGAGAGGGTATTTATAGAGAGCCCCCCAGCGCGGGGCCAACGGTTACTTGCATTAGGCTGGATTGCCAGGCCCAATCCAAGTAACTGTCAGGGCTTACATGGCGTAGTGAAGACCAACACGTGGTCTTCGCCCTGGGGTAACCGTTCTTAGATCTCCGGAATTAGGGCAGACCGATTCCATCGGGAGTGGGCGGTTACATGAGAACATGTCCTCGCGGGGAGGAGTCTTGCGTGTCGGGGAGAGACGTATCTTCACGGAGAGGAACTTATGTGCAGGAGGAGAAGACTCCCCGGGGGAGGAGAACCTGAGTGTCGGGGAGGAGCGAGACCGGGGAGGCTTAGCGCCCTGCCCGACGCTCTATACCGTGCGTGTGCCCGACAATGTTGAGAAGGCGTATGCCCGACATAGGTTGTGCTAAGAGGCCCTTGTTGGGCCATCCCGGGATGTGTGGGTTGGGCCTGCTCGATTAAGGGGCAGACCCCAGTCCAGAACAGGAGCCCCCAAGTCGTTGCTCTGAGGTGTCGGAGTAATGACTTAAGGGCCAGCTATGTCGAGGACTTATCTAGTCGGGGAAGGGACTCTAAACGAGGAACAGTTGGTAACCGGGCAAAAACGAGTCGGCCTGCTCGTGCTAGACTGGCCGTGGATGGGCAACATCGCGGGGAAACGGGAAGTCTGAAACGAGGTGAATGAAAAGACGCGTGTTGGGGAATAAAACGACACGTTTGGGAGAGTGTGCGCCACGTGTCGCAGCTCATCATTGTCTAGGGCGGCTACGCTAGGGTAGCGTAATCGATTGCCCAGGAGCCCTCGAAACTTGTGAGAGCCCTATAAATAAGGGTCATCTCGTCCCATTTGCACTTTTGACTCCCCCTTTGCTCAGATTCTCTCTTTCTTCCTTCTCTTATTTTGCCGCCGTACGCCGCCGCCAACTGCCGCGCCGGAACCCTACCGGAAGTTATTTCAAGTAAGTTTCTTTCCTTTTTTCTCCTTTCATTTGCCTTTTTAGGGTGGTTTCATGGTGAACTGATGAAGTTCTCATGGAAATCACGAAATATCCGGCGAAAACGGCGGAATTTCATAGTTTAGTTGTTGAATCTCGCGGGGAGAGACGGTGAAATCCCCGAGGACACGAAGAATATCTCGGGGTCATGAGATGAACGTTTCTCAGTTCTTTTGTTGAACATTCCAGGGATTAAGGACGAAATCCCCGGGGAGCCGACGTTTATCTCGGGGATATGGGTCGAATACCCCGGGGTCCCGCCCAATTTCGCTCCCCGCGGACCTGAGGATGGTCGCGGGTTCGCGTTCCCCGACGTTCCCTCCTCGCCCTTTCACTTGATCAGCGGTGGAAGGGGTGGATTTGATATGGGTCATCGAATTCACCATTTCCTTCTGCTTTTCAGGTAAATGGACGTATTGCCAGTGACCGAGGGATCTTTGGATATCTACGACGGGCCCGATTCACCTATGGCGGAGACAACCAGCGCTGGGGAGAGGCTTCCCGACGAGTGGGCCTGCGAAGAGGCAGTGAACATGATCTCCGAGTTTGTCGACTTGAACGAGGCCGACATATTTTGTACCGTCGAGCACCGCCTAATAGGTTCACCGAAGTCGTGGAACGTGGTCAGGCCTTTTCCACATCATCGAATATGCTTGACATATAGTGGGATGCGGTTTCCCGTATATGAGTTTATGTTCGACGAGGCGGGGTGGTGTTTGCCCTTCACGGATTTTTAACAGTCAGTGTTTGTCCACCTGGGTTTGGCCCCTTCTCAACTCCACCCCAACTCTCTTGCTTTCATCAGGGCTTTCGAGCTCGTGTACAAATACCTGAAGATTGGGGCGACGGTGCCCCTATTTTTTTGCATTTTCCATCTTCAACGGCAGGCTGTCGACGACAAGCATGGCTGGGTATCCTTCAAGCAGGTGAGCAGCCTGTTTCACACTTATCTGGACTCCGTGCGAGATTTCAAGTATCGGTACTACCTCGTGAGGCCGGTCACACATGAGGCCATAAATACAGTGTATCGTCGGGTCGTCAAAGAAGTGGATGGGCGGCGAGAGGAGGCCCTTGTGCCCAAGTTTCCGTTGTTCTAGACTGAAGAGCACTTCAAGAGGGGAACGGACAACTATATCGTCAGCCCTGGTAAACTCTGTGAAGGGGATCGCTTGGCTCACGAGGCCATAGTCAAGTTCGTCAGTGGGTTTAACAAAGCCAAGTTTGTGATGCCGAACGGGGACTTCCTTTTGGGCGACGATGGGGAGGTCTTAATGAAGCGTCGATTGATCAACACTAGGGCTCTCCTCGAGACGTTTTCTGACGAGGAGACTCTTGAGCTGTTAGGTGGGGTGGCCTCCCCGACCTACCTCTCCCTTCGTCCTTCTTTTCGAATTACTGACCTCTTTGTTTTCTGTGCAGGTAAGATGTTGTCTGCTGAGGAGCACCTCAAAAAGTTGAAGGCTAACCGTGCTACGAAGAAGGGAGGCAAAAGCCGTCTCGAGCAGATCCGAGCGCAGGAATCCTTTCCCACTCAGACAACCGGGGGTTCTTCTGGCTCTCACCAGGATAGTGATTCTCCCAGCCCCCAGGTCTCCCCGAAGAGGCAGCGGATTGCGGACACAGTGGCCATCGACCTTACTGAGAACGAGAGTCCCCCTGCTGTAAAATTTGTGCTCCCACCTTGTCACTCGAGGCTGAACTTTTTCATGGGGAATAATTCCCTATGCATGGGTGCTCCCGAAGCTCAGGCCATCTTAGGGGTCGACAAGGTCTCTCGGAGAAGGGCGCTGGTGGAGGATGTGTCTGCTGTGATGCGGGTTTGTGCGGCTGCCCTGGTTCTGAATGACGAGGCGTGCCCGGAAGGCGAACTGAACAGGTTGCGCGAGAGTTTCCAGTCCATCTCAGCAGAAATGGAGAAGCTGGGCAAGGAGCTGGCCGACTGCAAAAGCCAGAACCAGACCCAGGTCAAGCTTCAAGGGAAGTTGGAGGAAAAGTTAAAGAATGCTGAGGAAGAGCGGAGATGTCTCGTCGGGATTGAAGAGGAGAGGGATCGTCTCTTGGCGAGGAATGCCGAGTTGGAGGAGGCTGTGTGCCCAGCTGGTGAGGAAACCGAAGAAGATAGGTTGTTGACCTCGCGGGCGGCGCTGATAGCGAAGCTCCAGGAATCCGAGGAGGACAACCTCGTATCGGCTGACATAGGTTTCAGGAACGCCGTGCAGCAGCTTCGGGTTCTCAACCCCGACCTCACAACCAAAGGGATTGACCCCGACTCCGAGGTGGTCGACGGTCAGATCGTGTAGCCGATGCGGGTGGACGAGGTTCATGAAAGCGAGGAGCCCGAAGGGACTGTCGCCGAGTAGGATTTTCTTCTTCGTTTTGTTAGGCCTGCGAGCCGTTTTATTTAATTTTCAATACGTATGCCCGGCCTGCATGCCAGGGGCTTTTGATACTTATTTGTAATATCTGTACAATGGGCTTCTGCCCGCTTCAATGCATTTTTGCTTATCTGCTCGTGTGTTGTTTATATGGTTTATACTGTGTGTGATGTTATAGCATTTGTTATACTTTGCTTGTTTCTGCCCAAGTAATAGAGATTTCTACACTTTGTTTTTGTCTAAGTAATAAAGACTTTTGTACTTTGTTTTTGTCTAAGTAATAAAGACTTTGGGATTTGCTCGACCTTGATAGTCCCTGACTGCGTGGAGAGCTGGTCGGGTGGTCGGAGACGTATTCCGACCTTCAACGAGGCTAAGAGCTCGGTCGAGGTCTTAGCTTCGTGGCGTGAACTTCCCATCGCGAGCTAGGTGTTCTGCCTAATTGGTACAATAATGGCGGAGCTCGATCGAGGTATCCCCGTCGGATCAAAAGTCCTCGCGCACACACAACGCAACCTTCGATCATCGTGTTTTGTATAGGGGTGTCGCGCTCGTACCTTAGTGCGTCCCCGTAATCGCAGTGTTCGTGAGTCGCGGGCAGTGCTTAACTGTAGTATTATTTGAGTTTCTCAGCGTTCTATGGTCGAGCAAGTTCTTCCCCGTGCATATTTTTGAGGAAATAGGCTCTTGTCCCCGTTTTCGCGCGGACGCGGTACAGGCCCTCCCAGTTTGCGGCGAGTTTGCCCTCTCGCGAGGCTTTCTGGTTCCTTCGTAGGACGAGGGTGCCCACCTGAAAATCACGTTTGATAACTTTGTCGTTATAACGCAGTGTTATTTTCTGTTTTAGTGAAGCTTCTCGAAGAGAAGCGCCCGAACGTGTCTCCTCGATGAAATCGAGTTCTTCCCTCAGGGCTTCGTTGTTCGCGTCCCTGTCGAGGGGGGTTTCCGTCCTCCTCGAGGGTTTGCTGATTTCCACGGGGATCACCGCTTCCATTCCGTAGGTCAGACGAAAAGGGGTCTCCCCGGTCGTGGAATGTGGGGTCGTTCGGTAGGCCCAGAGGACGTTGTGTAGCTCCTCGACCCACCGTTGTTTGGCGTCGCCTAATCGAAGTTTCAATCCTCGTAGGATTACTCTGTTCGCCGCCTCAGCCTGTCTGTTCGTTTGAGGGTGCTCGACCGACGCGAAGTGCTGCTTCGTGCCTAGCTTGGAGACGAAGTCTTGGAAATTCTTTTCGGTGAACTGTGTTCTGTTATCGGTGACAATAGCTTGAGGCACGCCGAATCGGGCGAGGACGTTCCTTTTGTAAAAATGCAGTATGTTGAAGGCCGTGATTTTGGCCAATGCTTTCGCCTCAATCCACTTCGTGAAGTAGTCCACCCCAACGATGAGGTATTTGTTTTGATACGACCCCTGGACGAAAGGTCCGAGGATATCCATCCCCCACCATGCGAACGGCCATGGGGAGGACAGTGTTTTGAGCTTGTTAGGAGGAGCGAGGTGCATGTCCCCGTGTCGTTGGCATCTATCGCACTTCTTGACGTGTTCCTTGGCGTCCTGTTGCATGGTGGGCCAGTAATACCCTGCCCGAAGTACTTTACGGGCTAACGATCGTCCGCCTAGGTGCTGTGCGTTAATTCCCTCGTGGATTTCTTGGAGGATGCAGGGGACCTTGGTCTCCTCGACGCGCCTGAGGAGGGGGATAGAAAACCCTCGCCGGTATAGCTTGTCCTCGACTATCGTGTATGAGCATGCCCGCCGCTTGACCATTCCTGCTTCCTTGGGATCGTCGGGCAGTTTTCCCGTCGTGAGGTATTCGTACACAGGGGTCATCTAGCAATTGCTGTCACCAATGGCGTTTACGTCCGCCACTGGAGCGGTTTTGACGATGCTCGGCCGGGAAAGCACTTCTTGTATGACGGATTTGTTCCCGCCTTTCTTTTTTGTGCTTGCCAATTTGGACAAGACATCTGCTCGGGCATTGTGCTCGCGGGGGATGTGAGTTACTTCTGCGGAGGTGAACTTTTTCATCTTTTCTTTCACCAAGGTCAAGTATTCGATGAGATTGTCGTTCTTGGCCCGGTACTCTTCTCGGACTTGCGAGGCCATGAGCTGGGAGTCGGTGAAGATTTTGACCTCCTTGGCGCCGAGGTCCTCGGCCAGTCGAAGTCCGACGAGGAAAGCCTCGTACTCCGCTTGGTTATTCGACGTCGGGAAGGATAGTTCGAGGGATACCTCAATCAGGATGCCTTCCTCGTTTTCGAGGATGATGCCCGCCCCGCTTCCCTTCGGGCTAGATGCTCTGTCGACGTAGATCGTCCATTTTTGGGATCCGTTGGTCGAAGGTTTCGGGATGGTCATCTCTGCCACGAAGTCAGCCAATACCTGAGCCTTCAGGGCTTTCCTTACCTCGTATTGGATGTCAAACTCGGCGAGTTCGAGCGACCACCTGAGCATCCTCCCCGCCATATCTGGTCGTCCAAGGAGTTGCCTTATAGGTTGTTCGGTCCTTATGACGACAGTGTGGGCGAGGAAGTAGTGGCATAGCCTCCTGGCCGCGGTAACGAGGGCTAGGGCGACTTTCTCTATCTGCTGATACCTGAGTTAGGGGCCTTTGAGGGCTTTGCTCGTGAAGTAAATTGGTTTCTGTCCGTCCGGGGTTTCCCGAATGAGGACGGCACTGACTGCTTCACTCGTGATCGCGAGATACAAGAAAAGTGTTTCCCCGCTCTCAGGCCGTGAGAGGACCGGGGGTTACGATAAGACTTATTTTAGGTGGAAGAGCGCCTGCTCGCATTCTTCGCTCCATTCAAACTCCGATTTTTGTCGAAGAAGTTTGAAAAATAGGAGTGCATACTGTGCCGACTTGGCGACGAAGCGGGAGAGGGCGGTGAGCATCCCGTTCAATGATTGTATTGACTTCTTTGAGTCCGGAGTAGGGATCTCAGAAAAAGATCTACACTTGTCGGGATTAGCTTCGATTCCTCGCTCTGTGAGGTAGTAGCCGAGTAACTTACCTGCCCGAACGTCGAAGGTGCATTTGTCGGGATTGAACCTCATGCGGCACCTCCTCGCTGTGTCGAACACTTTCTTGTGGTGTGCGGCATGGTCGACTTCTTCCGCGGATTTGACGATCATGTCGTCCATGTAGACCTCGGGCATGTCGCCGATTTCAGCCCGGAAAACCTTGTTCATCATCCGTTGGTAGGTCGCACCGGCGTTCTTCAGGCCGAAAGACATTACGTTGTAGTAGTAATTGCCCTACCCGGTCATGAAAGTCGTGTGTTGTTTGTCGACCTTGTCCATGGGAATTTGGTTGTACCCCGAGTATGCGTCCATGAAGGATAATAGTTTGTAACCTGCAGAATTGTCGACCAGCTGGTCGATGTTAGGTAAAGGATAGCAGTCTTTCGGGCAAGCCCGGTTAAGATCAGTATAATCAACACACATCCTCCATTTTCCATTATTCTTTTTGATGAGTACAACGTTGGACAACCAGGTTGTGTACCTGGCCTCCGAAATAAAATTTGCCTCTAAGAGGTCTTTTACAGCTTTTTCAGCAGCCTCCGCTTTTTCAGGAGACTGCTTACGCCTACGTTGAGTTATGGCCCTAGCGGCCGGATCTACTGTGAGCTGATGGCAAGCCACCTCGGGGTCGAGGCCAGGCAACTCGGAGGCGCTCCATGCGAAGAGATTAGTGTTCTCCCTTAGAAATGCCTTCAGCTGCTCCTTCGCCAGGTCGGGGATCCCGGTGCCAATCTTCACGTTACGGTCTGGATCGTCCCCGAGGAACACGAGTTCAAAGTCTCCTTCTGGGATGGGGCGCGTTGGGTGGAGAGGTCGCCCATTGTTTTCCGCCTGGAGGTCGAGGTCTTCTGCCCCGTCTTCATCGGGTTCGCCCGGGAACCTGCTGTCGAGTTCGACCGTGTTGACGCGCGAGAAAGGTATCTGTTCGGCGTCCGGGGATGGCTTGGCCACGATCTTGGGTTTGGTGCTGATGGAACTCATGCCTTTGATGGCGGCGTCGAAGCATCTTCTGGTCGCGTCTATGTCCCCGTGCATCGTCACTACTCGTCCCCTGGCCATGTAGTACTTCATTTTGAGGTGGACCGTTGATGGTACCGCCGTAAGCTCGGCCATGGTGGTCCTCCCGAGGATGCAGTTGTAAAGGGATGGACATTTGACCACCAGGAAGCGGGTCTTCACCTGTCGGGTTGTGTCTTCGGTCCCGAATGTGACCATCAGCTCAACGTAGCCCCATGGTCGGGTGGTGGTTCCGTTGAATCCCTGCAGGTCTGAGCCAACGTATGGGGTCAGATGTCTCTCGTCGAGTTGGAGAGTCCCGAAAAGGTGAGCGTACATGATGTCGACCGAGCTGCCCTGGTCGACAAGGATCCTTCGAATGTCAAAATTCGTCATCTGGGCCCTGACCAGGAGGGGGATAGTGGCGTTGGGCGCTCCTCCGGGGAGCTCCTCGAGATAGAAGGTGGTAGGGTTTGAGTTCCCTCGCACCTTCTCGAGAGTGGTTGTCTTCGCCGATATTGCGGATTCCAGTTCATCAAATTTCCTCTTGATCGACCCGACAGACAACTTCTCATAACCACCCCGGAGATGACCATTGCCTTGGGGAAGCCTTCCCAGGTGCTACGAGCAGCGACGGGGTCCTCGTAGGGGAAGGTTGCCCACATGTTGCGAATTGCTTCTTGGCCTTCAATGATCACGGGGACAAAGAAATCTTCGGGTCGAGTGACACTGAGGGTGACCTGAAGCTGACTCTCGTCGGGAGGAGGTGTCGTCTCCTCGACGTTCTGGGCTTTCCGGGAGCTAGGACGAGGAGTATCATTCTTCTGGGTGTATTTCTTCAAGTGCCCCTCCTTGATGAGGATTTCAATTGCATCTTTGAGATGGATGCAGTCTTCTGTGACATGTCCGTGGCTCCGGTGGAACCTACAGTACTTTGACTTGTCAGTGTTTGATTTGGGAGTAGTCGGCTTCGGAAAATGGACGCCTCCTTTCAGAAATTCCGAGTTCTGGCACTCGGAGAGGATTCGCGCGCGGGGAGCGTTAAGCGGGGTGTATTCCGTGAACCGGCCAGCTGATCCGCGCGGTTCCCGAGGATCACGGGGGCGATTTTCTTTCTTTCTTTCTCCTCCTCGTCGGGGAGGAGAGTCTTCATCTTTGTGGCCGCGAGGGCCTTCTTTGCGTCTAGACTCAAGGGCGATTTGCGCTGCCTCCGACTCCTCGAGCTCGATATACAACTGAGCTCGTTGGAGGAGGTCCTCGAGACGGTGGGGTCTGCGAAGGCCCACGGACTTGGCAAAATCAGATCCAAAACATAGTCCATGGATGATCAGATACTTCTTCATGTCGTAGGTCGTATGAACCTCGACAGCCTCTCTGTTGAATCTATCAATGTAGTTCCGGAGAGATTCGTTCTTCCCTTGGAAGATGCTCTCTAGGGCAGCCTCCGTCTTCGGGTGTCGACGAGACGCAATAAAGTGTTTGGTGAAGCGTTGTCTTAGTTGCTTCCAGGATGTGATCGACCTGGGTGCCAGACCCTTGTACCATGTCATGGCGCCCTTCCGCAAGGTGGTGGGGAAAAGCATGCACTTAATGGCTCCCCTGACGTTTCTGAAGTCGAGCATGGCTTCGAAACTTTCAACGTGATCGTCGGGGTCGGCCAAACCGTCGTAGGTCCCCAGTGGCGGGGGTTTCTCCATGCCCGCAGGAATTGGGGCGTTCATGATCTCCCACGACAGAGGGGTCCTCTGGTCGTCGTCGTCGCTTCCGGCCGGGGATCTTGAAGGGGATCGGTGATGTCGTGAAGGGGAATTCCTCGAACGGTTCCTCGGTCTCTCCTTGGTGGTTTTGGACTTCTTGGTAGTTGCGGAGGGCCTGGGTTCCTTCCGAGGCGGGGAACGATGGCGCTTCTGGGAGACCGCCGACTAGGGGCGTTCAAGGCGTGGCCAACGGCCCTCGCGCACAGGCAGGGGGGTTCGAGATTCTTCGGATGGAATCCTTCGCGGGGAAGGAGAGCGGCGAGGCGAGGGTGGACGACGATGTCTTCGCGAGGAAGATCGTCGTGTCCGCCCTTGCTCTAGTGCTTCAATTCTGGTATTCTGGTGTGCTATCAGCTGATTGGTCTGATTGATCAAGGCAAACAGGGCCACGGTGCTCGAATCTGCATTGGGCGGAGGAGCAACTGGCTGAAAGACGGCTTGTTGGTCGTCCTGCTGGGCAGCGCCGTAAGCCGCGTCTTGGGAGTCTGGGGAGGCGGTCTGCCCGTCTCTCACGTCGCCTTCTTCGACGTGGAGGGCAGCAGTGTCTTCGCGGTGGTTCCCGTTCTAGAGTTGCGCGAGGACGGTGTCCAGAGCTTTGTTAGCAGACGGGTTGCCGGCCATGATGGTGATGAACGAGAGGATTGCTTTGGTTTATCGGAGGAAAAACGGGGAAGCAAAGGGTTCCTACAGACAGCGCCACTGATCGTACCTGGATCAGACAGTATTTGATGGCCAGCAACGTCTTGTGGTCTTCAGCTCCGGTGAGGTTGGAAGACGGCCCGGGGGGGTGTACCTGCAAGGTACTCCGACGCTCAAGTAAGGCAAAGGTCAAGTAAAAGCAAGTACAAGGTTAGAGAGTAAAAGAGTGTGTAACCTGACCCTCTCAAGTGAGAGGGTATTTATAGAGAGCCCCCAGCGCGGGGGCAATGGTTACTTGCATTGGGCTGGATTGCCAAGCCCAATCCAAGTAACTGCCAGGGCTTACGTGGCATAATGAAGACCAGCACGTGGTATTCGCCCTGGGGTAACCGTTCCTAGATCTCCGGAATTAGGGCAGACCGATTCCATCGGGAGTGGGCAGTTACTTGAGAACGTGTCCTCGCGGGGAGGAGTCTTGCGTGTCGGGGAGAGACGTGTCCTCGCGGGGAGGAACTTATGGGCAGGAGGAGAAGACTCCCCCGGGGAGGAGAACCTGAGTGTCGGGGAGAAGCGAGACCGGGGAGGCTTAGCGCCCTGCCCGACGCTCTATACCGTGCGTGTGCCCGACAATGTTGAGAAGGCGTATGCCCGACATAGGTCGGGCTAAGAGGCCCTTGTTGGGCCATCCCGAGACGTGTGGGTTGGGCCTGCTCGATTGACGGGCAGACCCCGGCCCAGTCTAGAACAATAATCATTTTATTATAATAAATTTAAAAAATAAATCATTAGAAAATATAAGTAACAATTAATTTGACAAAAAACTCTTTAAAAAATAATATAAGAGAATTTAATATAATTTTTCTCCATAATTATCTTATTATTATTATTATTATTATTATTATTACTATTATCATTATTATTATTATTATTATTATTATTATTATTATTTAATCATTAATTTTATGATTAATTTTAATACCTACTATTTATAAAAGGAGTATTTTTCATTCTTGTCTTATAAAGAAAATTGTTATAAAAGATATATATTAAAATTTTGTAGGAATTAAACGTTAAAGATTTTCCTTAAAAAATAGTCAAAAAAATCAATTATTTAATAAATACTAAAATTCTTTTTTTAACACATAAATATTAAATACATATTATTATTTACCTAAATACTTACTATAATCATATTTAATATTAAATTTATAATCATATCTTTAAGATAACCTTGTTTTTATGTGCTCTCATATTCTTAAAATAAGGTAGTGAACATTAAATTTGGTTAAGGGTTGTAACTTTGAAAAAAAAAAAAATTATTGTACGACTCAAAGGGGTTTGTCACATGATTCACACCCTCACAAGGTAGGTTTTTTATGTCAATTAGTTTTTCACTCAATACAAACAATGCCTTAATCATATATATGACTTTTAAATATATATAGTAATTAGCAAGACTGATGTAAAGTCTTCATAGTTATCATGCATGCTTACTCTAATTATTTAAGTAAAATGTGAGGTTGTACACATCTCACTTGGGAAGGCTTTAAGATTCTTGACTTATGTCATAGTGTTTTCTCTATACAGTATTAAACTTTGAATAAAGAAAAGTATTCATAATCATGTTATATTTCAGAAATAATTTGGCATTAATCATAAACGAAACATTTAAAGAGAACAAAACATTTTCTCATGTCATTTGTTCTTTGACCTTTTGTTATCAACCTATCTTTGGCGATTCCATGCATTTTAATTGTTTAGATTATTTATCTCAACCATCTGCAAACAAACTTCCTTTCTGGCAGTATTTTTTCAAAAAAATTCCAAAATTTGACACTTAATCATAAATAAATTAAAAGAAATAGGTATAGGTTTAGTTAGGATTTTATTGCATTCCGCCCTCTGCAGAAAATATTTTCCTGTCCTCAGACAACAAAATAACGGGTGTTGCAAAGATGTCATCGCCCAGCCCAGTAATCATCGCTTAGCCCGTATGTGCACCCAAGTATGTTAGACGCACTGGGTCACACTTAACACACCCTTTGTATCAGCGTCATGACCAATTTTTCGGTGTCATTTTCAAACCAAAATCTAATGGCTTTATGTAGTAGAAATTTAGATAAAATGTGCATGGTGTTCATACAATTACAAAGTAAAGAAAATGAAACCAAAAAAAAATCATGAACAATCTAACAAAGCAATTGAAATAGGTTTAGAGAAAAATAATTACCAAAGATTCAATGTTGCAGATTGAGTTTTCAATCATCAGAGTCATATTCTTCAGGTTATTCTTCATATTCTTCTCAGTTTTCCTCTTCTTCTTTGTCTTCCTCCTTCTCCTCCTCCTGCTTATTGTCATTATTATTCCAGCTATTACCAATATATCCTTACCCCATAACATGATGTTGTATTAAAGGTGGCATTTTTGGATAATTTATTGTACTAAAATCTTCAGCCAATTAGTGAAAGCACACAAAGCCACCATCTATTGGACAATTAAGGTATAAGTGATAGTAGTTTGGAAGACATGCTTCGTATTCCTAACATAATCCATTGATTAATCCTGGAAATGCTAGAGTAGGCTTTGAAATAGAGTGTATAACCGTCCAAATCTGGTCTGAAATTATTTTGGATCTATCACCGATTGAGTTATGATTAACCAAATAGTTGTTCCATTTTTAAACTGATGGAAAAGGTACTCAACTTTGAGGGTTATGTTATGGAGGAGGAAGGTTTACCATATCTGAGCTTCTGTGGTAAGGTTAGAGATTTTAAATTGGAACGAGTTACCTGCTTGATTTATTTCATATACCATATTTTTGATGCAGATGTCAGCGATATAATTATAGTTGCAATCATTTTTCTGAACTTCTCTTGAAAATACATTTGCTTCGGTTTGGAATATCGTGAAAGAGTCCTCCAGATATGCATGGATAGTGTCCATATCATATGATATTGTTTTCCCCCTTTCCCGGTAGGTTCTAGAGAATACTTCATCTTCGTCTGTTGGTTAGACATTGACATAAAACTCTCTTATAATGTTGATGTTGATTTCCTCTTAGGGTTTTGATAATACATGACACCCTGTACTATTGATTTCTTGCATTATTCTCGAGAATTCCCATGACTTCTTCAATTGTAGTTTCTTTTCAACAATTAATTATATGCTTCTTAATTGATTGTAGACTTCATTGTGGTCATGGATTTTGAAGCGGTCTTTGTCTAATGGTACCATGAAAGATTCAATTTCGATTGTATTTTCCACCTAATGACAAATTTATTTGGGGGCTATTTGCAATTAGTCATGTGAATAACATATATTTTTCTCATTTGGTTAGTTAAATGATAAAATGAGAGTGTCAGTTTTCTAGTTCTATGACTACAATATGTTGCATTTGTATCCTCGCCAGGTGTTGAAGCGGTAAAGCAGCAAGCAAAAATTAATTAAGTACCCAGTTTTGTCGTCTCCACAAGGATCGATGCGAGAAAGAATGTCGTTCAATGGTCTCCACATTTCTAAGTTTGTGGTGCAAAAGCTTTGGTTTAAAAGATTTAAGGCACCAAAATTAAAGGCATAAAATATAAAGACTGAAAATATAAAGTAGAGACTGAATTATAAACGGAGCCTTGTTGGGATTGGATCTCATCAATTGATAACACATGCATTCTTCTAATCAAGTAAACACAAATCAATCATTCGTCTAATATCCTCAAGTATCACTCACGACATACATATCCTCTCGGTCCCCGCTTATTGTGAGTGATTTTGTACCGATCAATAATTGCTCTCGCACTTTACCAATTAATACAAAGTATTTAAAACCTACATGAATGTTAAACCTACATCCATTTCTGGCATCTAGACCTAACAGATATTACTATAACATTCATATCAAACTAATGAGTAATTCATATACAAAGCTATTATCAGAATACGTACATATGATTAACCCTTTTTACATGCATTCAACTAATTGGCCAAATGTATGTGAATATTGTTCTTCATCGCTATTATCACGCATCCTCGCAATACCGCAACGATCCTACTCATGTTATTCATGCTACTAATCAACACAATACAATAAAAGATACAATGAATATCAACTCACAAAACCATGTCAAAAGTTCACTCATTGATAGATGAAAATCCAAGATCAAGGATTTGAAATAAGTTTTGTCAAGACCCACAAATAAGCAATCAAAGACAATCAACAATAGAGGATCAAAACCAGTTCACAAACATATATTAGATGAAATACATAAGGTATCAAAAGATTACATCCAAACCCCAACAAGAGATCAAAGATCTTACCTTCTCCTTCTTAGGGTTTGAGTTTCTCTCACTAGAATATATTTGGATTTGAAGAGAGATAAAGTTTTGATCCTAAAATTACAAGTTATGGCTAAAAAAATGATGAAAAGTATTTATATAATACATTCAAAATCTTTCATGTTCGCACTGCGAACAAATTATTTGCCCAACGAACGCCAAATTAGGCACCTGATGTGCCTCAGGAACAGTTAAACCGCCTCTGCGATTCTACATAAGTTCACAATGTAAATAATTATTTGCAAAGAGAACATTCGTTAGAAAGTTCGCAATGCGAACTTAGGTGCCTTTACGTACTATCTCAAGTCTGGGAGTATTCGCTGGAAAGTTCGCAAAGCGAACCTTCGCTGGCAAGTTCGCAAAGTGAACTTTCTGAAATTTCTTCATTTCCATTGGCAACTTGCATCTGTTTTCTTGTGTCTTACTTCTTTGATGACTTAATGCCTTTTTATGCACAATAACACACAAATCAAAGAATCCAAAGGCATTTGCAATAATATTGAAGAATCACACAAGAACATGAATTAAATCTATGAAAACATTGGAATTGTGTTGAAAAGTGCCAAGAAAGATGGTTCAATTTAAGTCGAAATTTGCACTTAACAAACTCTCCCTAACTAGATTTTTGCTTGTCCTCAAGCAAAGTATGCCCCTCATTAAAACAAGAGGATTTGCTCAAGCATAAGATTCAACTAAGAAAAGATTAACGGTTCAACTTCAAACAAGAGAAATTTTCTCAAATAAGAGGATTTGGTCAAGCATGAAAATGCGTACAAGCAACATTCACCACTCAATAGAATCGAACAATGACAAAGAATTAAGTTCGTAAACAAATATCATAGAATGTTTCAAGTAACAACTAAATTTTCATACTTGAATCACTCTAACACTCCTCTTCAGAATAAGAATGAAGAAATTAACGAGTTTGCAACCACGGGGCAATTTCACTTACCTGACAAAAAATGCTAATAACAACTCAATTCATACAACATCTAACATTAAAAATGAAAACATGTAAGCAAAAAGATTACTAAGGGCTTTAAGGGTTGTAGCTTGGTCGGGTTAACAATAAAGGGACATTTCTAATGGCCATTGAATCGAAATTTCCGATGCAAAAGAACATTCACTATACAAGTTATTCACACATCTCAACTTCATTCACCATTTTCATTCCTTTACCACAAACCTTCTCAAACTTCCTTATGCGCAATTATTTCGTTCTCTATATTTCTTATTCAAACAAGCATTCTTTTTCTTTTGTTTTTCACATTCATATTCACACTTTTTCTTTTCATGCTTGTTTGAAAATTTTCAAAAGTTTTAGCAACCTACCGTTCTTCTTTTTCATTCTCCCCAACTTGAATTCAACCAAACCTCTAGTGAATGTTCCTTGCTTTTTATGGCAAGGAAATCAAATTAAAACAATGTTCAAAAGTTCAAGAAAAAAAATCTAGAACCACACAAAATTCAATGATGAACTATACTTTCAAATTATGTACATAAACCAAGTTCATCACTAAAATGAGATCTAAATTGTTTAGGCTCAAAGGGGGTTAACGAATTCTCACTACACATGGGTAAGTTACTTTGGATACGGTTGTGATCAATATAAACAAATGCCTTGATCATTTCTAATGCTCCCACAAAATCACAATAATCAACAGATAAAGCATGAATCAAACGAATTTAACAAAGTTATCAGTCATCCTAGCATATAGTAAACAATGGAGGTTTCTCACAATTTGTGACTTTTGGACCTAAGTGAAACAAGCATTCAAATAAGTTGCAAAATGAAACAAGAATACACATTTGCACAAAGCACAAAATTCTTAAATCAATCTAACATTCTATAAAGCGGTACAATTTACCTTGCAGACATTCAATGCTCACCATCCTATCATCACCATCAAGACTCGGTTGAAGCTTCATTGAATACTTTTATACAAATAGCAACTAATCTAGAAGGAGTTCTCATCATTCCTAGTCACACTAGAGAAAACATAAAAGAAAACAAATATATACAATATAAACAAATGTACAAAGCTAAAAAATATAGAAACTATCGCAATGCAATTAAATATCCAAACACCAATCCCCAACAACGACGCCATTTTGTTGGAACGGTAAAGCAGCAAGCAAAAATTAATTAAGTACCCAATTTTGTCGTCTCCACATGGATAAGTACGAGAAAGAATGACGTTCAATGGTCTCTACATTTCTAAGCTTTTGGTGCAAAAGTTTTGGTTTAAAAGATTTAAGGCACCAAAATTAAAGGCATAAAATATAAAGACTGAAAATATAAAGTAAAGACTAAATTATAAACGGAGCCTTGTTGGGATTGGATCTCATTAATTGATAACACATGTATTCTTCTAATCAGGTAAACATAAATCAATCATTCGTCTAATATCCTCACGTATCACTCACAACATACATATCCTCTCGGTCCCCGCATGTTGTGAGTGATTTTGTACCTATCAATAAATGCTCTCGTACATTACCAATCAATACAAAGTATTTAAAACCTACATGAATGTTAAGCCTACATCCATTTCTGGCATCTAGACCCAACAAATATGACTATAACATCCATATCAAACTAATGATTAATTCATATACAAAGCTATGATCAGAATACGTACATATGATTAACCCTTTTTACACGCATTCAACTAATTGGCCAAATGTATGTGAATATCGTTCTTCATCACTATTATCACGCATCCTCGCAATACCGCCTCGATCCTACTCATGCTATTCATGCTACTAATCAACACAATACAATAAAAGATACAATGAATATCAACTCACAAAACTATGTCAAAAATTTACTCATTGATAGATGAAAATCCAAGATCAAGGATTTGAAATAGGTTTTGTCAAGACCCACAAATAAGCAATCAAAGACAATCAACAATAGAGGATCAAAATTAGTTCACAAACATACATTAGATGAAATACATAAGGTATCAAAAGGTTACATCCAAACCCCAACAAGAGATCAAAGATCTTACCTTCCCATTCTTAGGGTTCAAGTTTCTCTCACTATAATATATTTGGATTTGAAGAGAGATAAAGTTCTGATCCTAAAATTACAAGTTATGGCTAAAAAAATGATGAAAAGAATTTATATAATACATTCAAAATTTGTCATGTTAGCACTGCGAACAAATTATTCGCCCAGCGAACACCAAATTAGGTACCTGATGTGCCTTAGGAACAGTTAAATCGCCCCTGTGATTCTGCATAAGTCCGCAATGCGAATAATTATTCGCAAAGCGAACATTCGCTAGAAAGTTCGCAATGCGAACTTAGGTGCCTTTTCTTACTGGCTCAAGTCTGGGAGTGTTCGCTGGAAAGTTCGCAAAGCGAACATTTGCTGGTTTGCAAACTTGCTGAATTTCTTCATTTCCTTCATTTCCTTTGGCAACTTGCATATCTTTTCTTGTGTCTTACTTCTTTGATGACTTAATGCCTTTTTCTTCACAATAACACACGAATCAAGTAATCCAAAGGCATTTGCAATAATATTGAAGAATCACACATGAACATGAATTAAATCTATGAAAACATGAGAACTGAGTTGAAAAGTGCCAAGAAAGATGGTTCAATTTAAGTCAAAATTTGCACTTAACAAACTCTCCCCAACTAGATTTTTGCTTGTCCTCAAGCAAAGTATGCCCATCATTAAAACAAGAGGATTTGCTCAAGCATAAGATTCAACCAAGATTAACGGTTCAACTTCAAACAAGAGAAATTTTCTCAAATAAGAGGTTTTGGTCAAGCATGAAAATGCGCATAAGCAACATTCACCACTCAATAGAATCGAACAATGACAAAGAATTAAGTTCTTAAACAAATATCATAGAATGTTTCAAGTAACAATTAAATTTTCATACTTGAATCACTCTAACACTCATCCTTAGAATAAGAATGAAGAAATTAACGCGTTTGCAACCGCGGGCCAATTTCACTCACCTGACAAACAATGTTAATAACAACTCAATTCATACAACATCTAACAATAAAAAATGAAAACATGGAAGCAAAAAGATCACTAAGGGCTTTAAGGGTTGTAACTTGGTCGGGTTAACAATAAAGGGACATTTCTAAAGGTCATTGAATCGAAATTTCCGATGCAAACGAACATTCACTATACAAGTTATTCACACATCTCAACTTCATTCACCATTTTCATTCCTTTACCACAAACCTTCTCAAACTTCCTTATGCACAATTATTTCATTCTCTATTTTTCTTATTCAAACAAGCATTCTTTTTCTTTTGTTTTTCACATTCATATTCACACTTTTTCTTTTCATGCTTGTTTGAAAATTTTCAAAAGTTTTAGCAACCTACCATTCTTCTTTTTCATTCTCCCCAACTTGAATTCAACCAGCGATCCTACTCATGCTATTCATGCTACTAATCAACACAATACAATAAAAGATACAATGAATATCAACTCACAAAACCATGTCAAAAATTTACTCATTGATAGATGAAAATCCAAGATCAAGGATTTGAAATAGGTTTTGTCAAGACCCACAAATAAGCAATCAAAGACAATCAACAATAGAGGATACAAACTAGTTCAGAAACATACATTAGATGAAATACATAAGGTATCAAAAGGTTACACCCAAACCCCAACAAGAGATCAAAGATCTTACCTTCTCCCTCTTAGGGTTTGAGTTTCTCTCACTAGAATATATTTGAATTTGAAGAGAGATAAAGTTCTGATCCTAAAATTAAAAGTTTTGGCTAAAAAATGATGAAAAGTACTTATATAATACATTCAAAATTTGTCATGTTAGCACTGCGAACAAATTATTCGCCCAGCAAACACCAAATTAGGCACCTGATGTGCCTTAGGAACAGTTAAATCGCCTCTGCGATTCTGCATAAGTCCGCAATGCGAATAATTATTCGTTAGAAAGTTCACAATGCGAACTTAGGTGCCTTTTCTTACCATCTCAAGTCTGGGAGTATTCGCTGGAAAGTTCGCAAAGCGAACATTCTCTGGCAAGTTCGCAAAGCGAACTTTCTGAAGTTTCTTCATTTCCTTCATTTCCTTTGGCAACTTGCATCTCTTTTCTTGTGTCTTACTTCTTTGATGACTTAATGCCTTTTTCTGCACAATAACACACAAATCAAAGAATCCAAAGGCATTTGTAATAATATTGAAGAATCGCACAAGGACATGAATTAAATCTATGAAAACATGAGAATTGAGTTGAAAAATGCCAAGAAAGATGGTTCAATTTAAGTCAAAATTTGCACTTAACATTAGGCGATGTTGTTAATGTTAGCATGAGGTATTTCGCCTAGTGCAACAACCTTTTTCAAACCACAATTTTAATGAATGCTAGGTGTCAACAATGGTCGAAGTACACATGTATGTGATGTTGTTAATATTAGCATGGGGTTTATCAACATGCATTGGGGTTTTCATTATAAATGATATATATGGCATAATTGTTCACTGTTACTTACATTTGAGGATATGATTAAGTAATAAAATGAATAACTCAACATACCTTGATTGTCCCTTTTAATTTAAATGAAGAGAAGATGAACCTGGTATTTTGATTTCTTTGGCAAGGGGATTTCAAGTTCTTTTTCTACGAGAAACAAAATGACTTTCACTCAAACCAAGACTTTTGTTCATGCAAACAATGCTCTTTTAGGGACTGTGTTGTGTCAAATAACAATACCCCTTTGCTACTATTCAATGTCGAGTTCTCGATATGCGAGTTACTACTATGTTAGTTGAGACTTAATCAATCACATGGATGCGCTAGACGCGGAATGACCTGACCATGTTGCGCTTAACGAGCCCACCTTTTTGTTGGCATTGACATTGTTTTCCTCAATTTTTTTAAATGACCTAAATAAAGCCTAATTACAAAGAAATTTGTAAAATATGGTTGGGTTGCCTCCCAACAAGCGCTTGTTTAACGTCAGTAGCTTGAAAGTGATAAGTGTCATGTGACACCAATTATCTTATAACTTACCTCACGATCTTTGATTCTGACCTTTACTTCACCTTTGTCAATATCCACGAGCATACTCGCAGTCTTCATGAAAGGTCTTTCTAAGATGAGATGTATCTTTGGGTCTGTCTTGACATCCAATATCAAAAAGGCTATAATAAATGATAACTTTTTAATTTGTATAAACACATCTTTGACTTCTCCCACGGGTGTCCTGCATGTTTTGTCTGCCATTTGTAATTTTCTTGCATATGACTCTATTTGCAGATACCTGATTCTTTCTACCATTAATAGTTGTATAATATTCACACTTGCACCTAAGTCAACGAGTGAATTTATATATTTCATATTACCCTATAGAGGCAGGTAACATAACTTCCTTCATGGGTAAGTTCTTCTTATCGCCTCTGCATGCTTCACCATGCAATCCTTCTTCCTCTAGTACTTTTGCTCATTCTTCTGGTCTTTCTTTGGTTTTGACAACAATTTTATCACCCTCAAGAACTACATTGCAATTTTTCTTTGGATTGTTCTTTGTGTTTGCATTAAATATGTTACTTGGTAGATCTAAGAACTGCTAGGCTAGTTGACCCACATGTGTTTCAAGTTTTTTAATGAAGGATTCAATATTTTTGTGATTAACCACAGACACCTGTATAAATTGATTTAGTGCATTCTCCAACTTTGTTATTATGTCTTGTTATAGAGGTGTTTTATGATTAATGTTAAAAATGTTGTCTATTAGATGAACCAACCTCGAATCTCCATCCTTGATTAAATTTTTTATTTCCCAAAGAGTTGTTATTATGATATTACCCAGGATTTTGATTGTCTTAATAATTTACTTCCCTATCAGTATGGAGAAAATTCGATCGGATGATTTCTACTGCAAAGTTCATAAAATGTAATATGCCTTTGTAGAGGTACTTTATACATTTCCTTCATCTGTTGTGGTAATTTTGGCAGTTGTTTGGTTAGTTCATCCACTATATGATTTAATAACTTATTTTGAACAAGATGACATCATTAGTATTCAACTGTAGGATATTGTTCTTCCTTTGGGAGGTATTTCCATTATGTTTTCCTTGATGATCATTGAGTGTCATTCACTCAATGATTGTTGTTGCATCGTACAGACCTTTGGACATAAGAGAACCTCAAACAGTAACATATAACAGTAACTTTGGTTGTTGTTGAAATCCATTTCTGAAGATGTGTATCTGCGCGAGTTTGTCAAAATCGTGACTTGGATATCATTTCAGCATGGACTTGTATATTTCCCGTGTCTCACAAAATTTTTCTGTTACGCTTTGGGAAAACACAATAATGGTTATCTTGGCTTTCATAAATTTGGTGTGAGGAAATAATCTGCTTAGGAACTTTCCTCCAACACGTTCTAATTTTTCATTGTCGACGTGGGTTAATCTAGATACCACTCGTTTGCTTTGCTAATCAGAGAGTGTGGAAACAATCTTAGGAATATCACGTTTTCCTTCCAGTTTTCATCGTCGACGTGGGTTGATCTAGATACTACTCGTTTTCTTTGCCAATCAGAGAGTGTGGAAACAACAGTAGAAATAACACTTCTTCCTCAGTTTCTAGAGCTCATAGCGTACCAACAGTTTCGTAGAATTTCGTGAGGCACGTGTACTAGTCTTCATGATTTAAACCTACAAAAGGGTTATCCTACAAAATTTGCAATAATCTATTTTTCATTTCACTTTGTCTGACATTTCTTTGCAATCTAGCGAGATGAGCTAAATGTATGGAATTATGTTGAGACGACGTGCTACCATTGTTGTTTCTCTTGTTGTTGTTGTTGTTGTTGTCTGCTTCATCCATGGTTTTTTATGTTGATACAAAAGACTCTTCTAGATCCAACCCTTTAGCCCTTTGTTTTTTCTTCTATTTTCATTGGGGTTTTTGCGTGCGGTTCTTTCGATTTCGAGATCGAATAACAGTTGTTTAACAGGAACCTTACCTTGTATAAACTAGTAAAAACAAACCGATTCTAAATGTTAATGGGTTGGCGTTTATAAAAAAAAAACTATTAATAGATATACACAGATATAACAATACTTCAAATTAAAAAAGGGTGTTATATCTTTACAACTTAGCACGAGTCCCCCGCAACGACGTTGTTTTGTTACATTTGCACCAAAAGTAAATTTTACAATTGTCGTATCCCCAAAGATTGACGATATTAAAGACCTTTCAACAATTTTTTTAATATTTTAAGTATAGAAAGGGTTGTTTATTGATTGTGATGCGTGAAGAGTAAGTGACATAAAAATAAACAACATAAAGTAAAATGGAGATTTCAGTGTTAATAATGAGAAAACATGCTAAGGGTAGATTTTCTCATTAAATATCCAACATATGCATCCATATGTCAGTAATATGCTCATCTACTAAGCTATTAATATTATTAACTGTTGTCCTAGTTTATACCTCCTTATAGTCTCAACACTATGAGATTAGTGTAACACCCAACAATAGATATATTGGACTATTAACCAACACAATCCATTAAGTTCCAACAATTATAAATCAGTATGATTCCCCGCTGACCCATACTACAATACATGCAGATATTGAACCTAACCAAATCTCTAGGCGGTAGTATATAATAAATGATTATCTTGGATTTAGTAATGACAAACACCTTTCAGTGTCATGTCATACTGTGAAAACATGTTTTAGGTAGCAAAGCTAAAACACACATTAAGATTAAAGAGTCATCAATATTAAAGCATGAGTATAATCACATAGAATGCCATGACCTATTTAGTACATGAATGTAATCACTACATCTAACCCTAACAAAGAGATTTTAGCTACGATTACTCATGGTTAACATAACCGCGAGTAACTCAGAGAAGTCGATCTTGTAGACCAAGGTGAACCTACTCTAATTTTGTACTACCTCAATCCATTGAAACCTCCTTTGTAATGAACTGGAAACTTATATTTATAGGAAAAATTTTGGACTTCTCGGTAGGCACACCACCTTATCGCCTCGCGCCTACCCTGCTTTGACCGGCCAACTTTTCTTCCTCGACAAGCAATGCTCGCATGTCTGCCATGTGGCCTTGCCCGCCTTTGCCCGCCATGCGCACCACCCATTCAACTAGTGAGCTAACCCTTATTTCACCATGAAATAATTACAACTGGCTGTGCCATTTGGCCATGCCATCCTATGCCTAATGCGCCTATGCTGGGCCTAGCGAGCCTGGTTTCTCCAGTGTTTTACTTTTGGTTTGGTTTCTGCTTGCTGAATCTTGGTTTTCCATTTCACCCGTTTTTGATTAATGCATACAAGAAAAGTCTAAACATGTATTTTTTTATTTTTCATAGATAAATTAGAGGTTTTTGTATCGATTTTTTTTTTTGTAAAATAAGTCAATAAACGACGACATATTTAATGTAAATCTATCACTTATCAATGACCTTAGTATCATTTTCATTTTGATGTAAACTCGATTTATTCATATATAATTTCTTCCTAAAAGCTACTAGGAGTTTCTCGTTGTTCATGCCTTGTGCATCAACAATCACCCCATGCCCTCAATAACCTCAGTCGTCACATGCCCAACAACTTCCACTTGGTTAGTCCCCGAACCACATTGTCTTACATGTCTTCTTAGATACATCGATGACATCCTAAGCGACTTTATGTATTGTGGAATAATCCCACAAACCAACATGTTCTTTCAACATGTTTTTTTAACTCACATATACTTTATGTGAAACTTCATAGAAACTCTCATCCCAGAATTTGTCAAAGTTAAGTATGATTAATTATGTAGTTTTTGTGGTATATGCTAGTGATTTGTTGGTATATATAGTCTCAATTAATCCTTATTATCCATGCTTCAACCATACAAAGGAGGGTAGGCGCGAGGCGATATAGATAATGCTTCAACCATACAGGGTAGGCGCGAGGCGATAAGGTGGTGTGCCTACAAAATATAACCTACAAAATTAGGCGCATTAGGCGCGAGGCGATATATTAAACGAAAGAATGCATAATAAAACAACCTACAAAATTAATTATTCACAAAAAATATAAAAAATAAATATGTTTTTATTCATTATAATTTTCAATTTTTATTTATTTTAATTTCTAACTTTTAGTCCATATCTTTTATACAACGAATGTAAAATACACAATTTTGATAGTACATATGTATTTAAAATGGTAAATATGTATTTTAAACAATATTTTATTATTATTTATTTTTAACCATTTTGTTATAATAAATTAAAAAATAAATTTATAAAAACTTAAAACACTATTAATTAAAAAAACCTAAAAAAATTAATATTAAAATAAATTAAATACATTTTTTTTCATAATTATCTTCTTTTATAATATGTTAATCTCAAATTTTTGTAAATAATTTTAATATTTACTATTTATAAAAAAGAATATTTTTCGTCCTTATCTTATAAAAAATGAATAAGGACTTTTATTTTTGGGTACAATGAACATAATTTAAAAAAAGGCATACATTAAAAATGTTTAAAATTTTTTAGGAATTAAACGTTAAGGTTTTGCCTTAAAAAAATGGTCAAAGAAATGCATTATTTTATAAATAATAAAAATTTAATTTTTAACATGTAAATACTGAAAACAAATTATTATTTTATTATCATTTACCTAAATACTTACCATAAACATATATTTAATATTAAAAAATAAGTCAAATAAAAAAAAAAAAGAGTATATAGAAAAAATAAAATAAAAAAAGAAAAATTACCGGATTCCAAATTGGGTTTGAAAAGAGTTTACATGTATCGCTGAGATCCGCTTCTAGTTTCATTCATTCCCTCTTTCGTTCTCCTTGTCCTTACCCTCCCCATTCTCCCTCCCGTTCCTCACTGTCTCCGGCGATTTTCTTTTCTTCCGATAGACACCCACACTCTCCGGGGAGGTTTTCTACCACCTCAAAGCCGAATACAAATCCATATTCCGCATCCTATTCAGGTGAAGTTTCCTCACTCTCTTGGTTTTTAAGCTTTTTGTAGGTGGCTTTTGTTGAATCCGAAGAGTTTGTTTTCAATTTTCTAGGTTTTCGTTGTTGGTTCGGAAAACGAAACTCTAGGCTGCTTGTTTCTGAGTTGAGAAATCGTAGATTTGGTGTGGCGTTGGTGGCGTTGGTCTGAATTTGTTGTGCTGCCAGTGGATAGAGACTGTTTAGGTTGATTTTTCATGTCGCTGGAACCGTTGGATCGAAAGAGGAAGTACGAGAGCTCGGAGTCTCTAGGGGGGTCAGTGGTTAGATGGAGAGGCCCTTCTTCTCATCATCAGAACCACCGTCCTCACCAGTTCAATAGGCCTGGCAATTTTCGTAGAATGACAGGTTGGTGTTTTTTTGTCGTGTCTTATGTTTTTAGGTTCTGTAATTTATGATTTTTTGTTGAACTTTTTAGATTCTTTGATTTTGGAACGAATTTAGTGTATTGCTTGCTATGCTGTTAATGATTTGGTTTATTATACTTTCTGTTGTTAATTATTTTGAAGCAAATAAATGTATTGCTACCTGTAATCTGATTGATGTTTGTGAGCTTTTATTATGGAGAGGCACGGCACACCATACACCATGCAAGTTTGGGACAACCACCAACCTCATTTAGGGTTTACAATTGAGTTGTGAGCTTTTATTTAATTTATTGATTTTTAGATTTTTGAAGATCTGATTCTGCATTTGTTATTAATACGATATTTTAAGTAGACAAACATGCAAACTTTCATATCAATAAAGTTAAATGGTGGCCAATGTGGGTTGGTACACGTAGTCAATGATTGCTATGCAAGGCTGAGACAACTACCAACCTCGATTAGGGTTTAAAAATTGAATTGTGAACTTTTATTTGATTTATTGAGTTTTAGATTTTTGAAGATCTAACTTTGTAGTTGTTATTAATATGATGCTTTAAGTACTAACATGCAAACTTTCCTTTTAAATAAAAGTAAATTGTGGCCAATGTGGGTTGGTACATGTAGTCAATGATCTGCAATTGAACTCTCATCTTTCCATAGATGTTGGTTTAATTCTCCTAAAGCTACTAAGATTCCCACATTGTGTTAACCCTATCTGTGGATAATCTTTGACTTTAGGATTACGATAGGAAAAATTGCTTATAAGTTGGACCTATGGAGTAGTCTTTGGGTTGGCATAGAATTGCTTGCGATTTCTATCGGTTGGGTCTCTGTTGATAGTACCATAAGGATTTGGCTCTTCTAAAGTGAGTAGTTAGTAAAATAAGAAAATAGACTGTTGATATTAGTCATTGTACTTTTTTATAATGAGGTACTCATTTAAATGGGGCCAAATCTATCTCAAAGTTGTATTGGTGCCTAGCCTCGTAGTATCGTGGTGCTTCTCTCCGTATTTGCATATTTTTTTATTAATAGGCAAATTGTAAGAATGATTTTGTACCAAATAAACAAACAATAGAAGGATATAGCATTTTCTAGGTTTGTATAGATAGCTATTGTTTTTCATCCCTGCATACCTGTTTTCCAGACCCTGATTGGCTCCGTGATGTTTTAATTCAAAATGATTCGTACTACTATATAGAAGTCCTGATTTCTTATACGCTTTTCCCTTCCCCTTGCTTCAGTTTTTTTATTTTTTTATTTTTGGGCGTGAGAGCTAAGAAATATATATATTTTATTGATTTCTTTTTTGCTAATTCCAATTTTTGGTTTGAATATTTTCTGAAGGTCATCATCGTAGGCAGGAAAATTGGCAGATATTTCCAGAAGAATCTGGTCAAGAGCATATGCTTTCTCGACCTTGTGACAAAAACCTTGAGGAGGATAACTGTCGCTCTCGAGGGGATGGCAAGTATGGAAGGGGCTATAAGGAAAGCAGAGGAGCCTCTAGTCAGAGAGAATGGAAAGGGCGTCCATGGGAAAGCCCGAGCAACTCTCTTAATATGTCCAGGAGGCAAACTAATGCATTTAATGAACGTAAGTCAGGTGATGAAATGCTAACATATTCCCCTCATCCAAATTCTGGCTCATTATCTACTTGGGAGCAACATCACATGAAAGACCAGCGGGATAAGATGGGTGGTATTAATCGATTTGGTACAGGGCAAAGATCCGATAGGGATAGTTCTCTGGGTACAGTTGATTGGAAGCCACTTAAATGGACCCGACCTGGATCTGTACGAGACTCGAGCTTTAGCCAATCAAGTGGCACAAGAAGCTCAGGAGGGGCTAATTCAAAGGGAAACTATGAAGGGAAATATGGGTTACAACCAAAAATTGCAACTGCTGTTGAGTCAAATTCGAGGGAAGCTGCTATATGTCGTACATCTTCTGCTCCATCTGAAGAGGCAAATTCGAAGAAGAAGTCTAGGCTAAATTGGGGCGAGGGACTTGCAAAGTTTGAGAAGAAGCATGTTGAAGGACCTGAGGTAACTTCAAACAAAGATGGACCTGTCTCACCTCCTTTTAATATGGAACCCTGTAATTTCCTCTGTCCCAGCTTAGTCGATAAAAACCCAAAAGTTTCAGAATTTTCAGGCTGTGCATCTCCTGCAGCTCCAACAACTGCTGCCCGTAGCTCTTCACCAGGTATGTTTGATTCTGTTACTGTTTATAGTCTTTTCACTCCTGTGAACTTGTAAAACAAAGCAACTTAACTGATAGAAGTGTTACTGCTATTAGTGTAGTAACATCATTGACCCATCTTAGGGTTCATCTTATATCGCGTATGTCTGTGTATGTTAGTAATCTGATATTTGGTGAGTCAAATTTATTCAGGTGTTTAAATGTGTACTAGACTTTTTGATTTTGCCCTACTATGTATTGTTTGTCTAAACCTGAGATTCATTTTGTTTGTAGCAGGTGCGGATGATAAATTGTTTGGAAAAGCTGCAAATATGGACAGTGATGTTGGTAATTTGAGTAGTTCACCTGACCGGGGGTCTCAAAATCACCTGCAGATGTTTTCTCTCAATTTAGAGAAGGTGGATATTGATTCACTGACTAGTTTGGGCTCTTCACTAGTTAAGTTACCACAGTCTGAAGATCTGAGCTCTGTGGATTATAATTTATCAAGATCCACCACAATGAATGAGTTGCTGATATTGAAAGCCGGCATTTCAAAGGTATTAGAGGTGACTGAAACTGAAATAGATTCACTTGAAAATGAACATAGATCTCTAAAATCTGAATCTGAGGGTAGATTTCCATGTTCAGCAGCAGTAGGCTCTCTGCTATGTTACAATGGAAAACATTGCTCTGATGACAAGGTTTCATGTTTAGAGTCATCGCCAATTGTATCTTCTGACGGCCTTATTGTGGAGAAGGTGCCTATTGTGGAGAAGATGCCTCTTGCTACTAACTTTGTTAATATACATGAGAATTGTCAGGAAGATGACACTAACAGTCATGGACCTGCAAGGTCCAAAGTTGTAGAGCCTCTGCCCATAATTAATGCAGTTTCTTCATGTGATGCGAGGAGATATGGTTCTGGCTCTGTAGACTTGGGTGGAATTCATTCTACAGCCATGCAATGCTTAATTCCTTGTACTAATAGGCATGCTGCCAATGTCTCTGTTTGCGGTGATAGTAATTTATCTTTGGAGGTTAAAGATGGTGTGGGTGCTAAGAAAAGTGCAAGCTTACATTCTAGAACTAAGGACAATTTGTATGAGAAAATTATTTCTTGCAATAAAAAATCTGCAAAAGCAGCACATGAAGTATTTGCTAAGTTATTGCCTGAAAAATGTTGCAAGAATGGTAACGTTGGAGCTAGCACTGGTTCATGCTCTCAGAATGACACATTAATTATAGAAAAATTTGCAGAGAAAAGACGATTGACAAGATTGAAGGAGAGAGTTATGACACTTAAGTATAGAGCCCTGCATCACTTTTGGAAAGAAGATATGCGCTTACTGTCTATTAGGAAACAACGCCCAAAATCTCACAAGAAACTTGAAGCCAGTTATAGTCATCAGAAGAAGCGGTCTTCTATTTCCTTTCGTTTTCCCTTCCCAGGTATGAATATTATTCTTTACGACTGTTGCATTTGTATTGATTTTGATGTGTTTTTTGTTTCATAGATTTGTTGCTATGGATATGACTTAATGTCATTGTTTAATTCATGTAAGCAATCATACCTAGTGGGAAACAACTTCGATTGTTATTGTTGTTTTCTTTTAACATATTTAGCCAACTACGACATTGTGCTCTGCCATAGCTTCATAAGGCCTTAGGTGCTTGGTGCCTTTCACCCATTTAGCGAACTGCATCTAGTAATACTTAGCACTCAATACAAAAAATGGTTATTGAATTTGTATGGTTGTTGTTAGCTTTTTTATGATGGTGGTGATGTTTTGGTGCTTCATTTCTGTATCTTCTGTGTAGTACTCTTAGTATATGCTTGGATGAGCAGTGAATTTGATAAAATCACGGTGGCACTGTGTTTTTGTTGAAAATACGAAATGTAGTTTATTCCAAAATCATGGTAGCTCACTGTGATTCTGACAATCCCACTGCCAATCCAAACATGCACTTAATCTTCCGGTGGCATCAAAAACAAAAATTGGAACTTGTGTATAATAATAATCAACATATTTCTCTTAGTTTGACTTAATTTTGTATTCAGCATTAACCAGGTTAAGTAATTGACATGCTTGAAAATTATTAGGTCTTTATATTAATACCATGTGAGGCTTATGTCTATTAGTCAGTAATTTTAGCATTTACATTTATTTATTTAACATGGACAAGAACAAATGAAATAATGGCCCCATAGGTGCAGTGATATACTGAGGTTTATGTCTATTAGGAAATACTTTTAGAATTATACATATATTTAATATGGACAAGAACAAGTAAAATAATGGCTCGATAAATATTAGTGTTAATATAGATATTTGTTTTCGTGAACTTCTGTGTACATACTTTGTAAGTCAGAGAACAGAATCTTCCAGAACCCTTGTGAAATATTTCAGTCTTAATTTAGAATCTTGGAGAATCAGTAATTAGCTCCTTAAGTCACTATAGGAAAAAATGTATTCAAATGTGCCATTTGTTAGTACATGGATTGTTTTGACGGTTTACTTGGTAGATTTGACAAGATTTGGGTGATCTTGGTATAATTTCCCCCCATTGTCTCTCTACGGAGAATTCTCTGCAAAATTTATTATTTTAGGAAATTTGTTAAGAGACCAGTAAAATAGAGAAAGAAAGCGGTGTAATTTACAAGTGTGAGTGTGTACCATTTCCTCTAGTGCCAAGTGCTCTACATTTGTACCAATTGAAAAGACTCAAGTCCCATATTATTGATCAAAGATAAGGCCTGAGAGACACCTCTCACCTTTACAGCCCATTTTGTAAGGATGAAGTAGACCCAATAAAAAACCTTACTATGGTATCAAAGCCTATCTATCGATCCTCCCAGCATTTATATCCGCCAATGTTGTCGATGGTGAAGAGTAAATAATCGGCCATAAATATATGGCGGAAACATGGTAGACAAATTAAAAAAACTTATTTTATGTTTAGACACATCCATGAGCAGCAGAAATGAATAAAACACCAATTAAAAACCTGGTTAGGTACATGACCAACCTCCTGTTTAGGGTTTATTACAACTTTAATCCACTTTGGGCCTGTACTCAGGTTGGATCATCCAAGCCAACCAATGTAGTCAAAAACGAGATCCTAAGTAGTATTGAAAGGGAGGTGAAAGATGGTAACACGACTCTTAAGATCCTATTGAAGGGCAAATTTGTCATTATACACACACACACACACAAGCATAGATAGTATCATACATGAACAAAATGACCTCTAAATCATTATTGAACTTAATACAATGCAAGAGAATGAATCCAATTGGAAGAGTGTTAGGGCGGTACATCCCAATCCTCTCATCCCCAATGAATCTAAAGGCCGTTAGGAATGCAACGATTGCTACCACGTGTGCAAATGCTGTAGTCAGTCAGTCTCCCTGACCTGTATGGTCGGCTGTGTTCAACTCTGCTGAAGGGGCAGCTAAGTGTTCAACTCTTACCTGAAGTCTATGAGTGTTCTACATAGACCTCAACTGGCGTCCAAGTCCAGCTCTGACCTGAATTGTCGGTTGGCTGTTCACTTCTGACCTGAATGATCGTCCAAGTCTGGTCAAACATTTACAGTTGTATTAGTACACAGTCCACCAAGCACCAAGCCTGTGAAGGCATTAGAATTTTCCTTTCATGATAGGTCAGTCATATCAGTCCAGTGGGACTTTTTGACTGTTGCTCCATTTTTCCTGTTACCTTCTTCGCCTTTAAAATGTTTTTGGAGGTTGATGATCTGTGCTGGATTATGCAAATGACTACTTGTTTGTTTGATGAATTGTGACATTTACATTCTCGTCTACCTCTTCATTTGATGAATTCTGACATTTACAGTTCATATTATCTCTGTTCTAATTTGGGTTTGCTTTGTGATGATTAATATAAATCTTATTTTGTCTATATTTGCAGCAGGAAACCAACAAACGTTGGTTCCAACGTCTGAATTGATTAAGTATACAAGCCAACTACTTTCGGAATCTAAACATGAAATTCACAGAAGCACTTTAAAGATGCCAGCATTAATTTTGGATCAAAAGGACAAAATGAATTCAATGTTTTTATCTAGTAATGGGCTGGTTGAAGATCCATTGGCTATTGAGAAAGAAAGGGCCGGGATAAACCCTTGGACTTCAGAAGAGAGAAATATTTTCTTGAAGAAATTTGCTGCCTTTGGAAAAGATTTTCGGAAAATAGCTACCTTCCTTGACCACAAAACAACGGCAGACTGTGTTGAATTCTATTACAAAAATCACAAGTCTGATTGTTTTGAAAATATAAAAAAAAAAGATAACGACAAGCTCAGGAAGTTTTATAAAGCCAAAACTGACTTGATGCCAAATACTTCTCCACTTGATATCTTGAGTGCAGCTTCAGTGATGGCAGATGACATTGCAAGAAATCGGAGAATGCGTTCAGGGCGTGCTCTTTGGAGGGGATATAACATGAGTGCTAGGCTGAAAAGTTTTGTAGTTCCTCAAGATGAAAGAGAGACTGTTGCAGCTGATGTGTTAACGAGTATATGTGGTTCTGTTTTATCCGAGGCAACAAGTTCCTGCATAACTAGTTCAGTCAATCCTGTGAAAGGCAAAAGGGCCAGAAAGTGCGTGAAAGCAAAGCCTCTACGCAAACCATCACCACCTCCAACGCCAGAAATTACTCAAACTATTGATCATGAAACTTGTTCCGATGAGAGCTGTGGTGAAGTTGATCTTACTGATTGGACAGATGTGGAGAAGGCGGCCTTTCTTCATGCAGTATCATCCTTTGGAAAGGATTTTGCAATGATTGCGCGGTGTGTTAGAACAAGATCACAATATCATTGCAAAGTCTTTTATAGCAAGACTCAGAAACGTCTCAGATTGAATCTCATGGGTAACAGACCTGATAATGTTGGATCATTGGGGGATGATGACGTGGATGGTGGCAGGAGCGACACAGATATTGCATGCATTGTAGAGACAGGTTCAGCCAACGGCTCTGATACGTCAGGTACTAAAACTGGCGTGGACCAGCCTGCAGCTGATAAGAACATGTGTCGTGATGAATCCAATCCTGTAAAAGCTAGCAACATGTCAGCTGACTTAGATGAATCAGAGGAAACTAACGAGAAAGTAGATCATGAAGATGTAAATATGATTTCTAATGTATGTGTGATTGGGGGCGAGTCTAACCTGGACATTGATGGTAATGTAGGTGTCTTGTATGATTCTGACAGGTCTGGCTCAGTGCGGGCTCAAGATGAACCGAGTGAAGGGAGAGTTGCAGTTACAAAACTGGTGTCTGGTATGGAGATAATTGAACCATGCTACCCTATTTCTTTTGGTGATGGTAGACTGGTTTCTGATGTTTCTTCTGGCCAACAGGGAAATGAATTGGAGGGTTCAACAGTATGTCTAGTTGATAGAGATGAAGCTGATACAGATGTTGTAGTTCAATTGAAAGACAACATACACGATACAAGCACTTTGGTGAATACTTCACTATCATCTACGGAAGTTTCTTGTTCAAGATTAACTGTTGATGCTGGAAATGAGCCCCAACCACGCCTTGGACAACCTCCATTCTCAGGATCATCAGAGGGTCCTCTTACAAATGCAAATCTTGGCTACCAGCTTTGTAATCCTGGTAATTCATTGGACCATGTTGAGGCTGCCAGAGTCCATCAGTGCTGTAATTTGCAAGTGCATTATAAGAAGGAAGTGAATGTGAATATGAGCTGCAGCAATTCAGCAACTGAGCATTACCAAAGCGTGCAGTGTTTGTCAGATTCAGAAGAAGCACCAAGAAATGACGTGAAAATATTCGGGAAGATACTGACCATTCCTTCATCTACCCAGAAGCCTAATTTAAGTGTAAAGGGAAATGAAGAAAATGGCACCCATCACCCGATGTTTGACACTGCCTCTTCTAGTCGGAAATTAACCAGCCATGCTAATGCTGGTGGGAAAATACCTGTCTTGGAGGTTGATCTGAATGACAGCCAGATCATTGAAAATGTTCCCATTGTAAGTTATATCAATGGGAACAAAATTCAGCCTGCTCTGTCTTCACTCCCCGACTCTGAAATTTTGCTTGCAAAATATTCTGCTGCATTTGGTAGTTATCCTACAACTGCCAGATTAGAGAAAGAGTCATTGATGGCATTGGCCAAAAATGATAACCAACACCTGGACCAAACATCTGGTTTTACAACTGGAGAAGTCAATAAAAGCTATGGTGTGATTGGTTATCAGGCATTCAGAGAAAGGGACGATCTGAATGCTCAACCACCCAAAGAAGATGACCTGCAGAGAGGAAATGATTTTGAAGCAATCCCAAGTTTGCAGCGGCAGGTTGCAGAAATGGTGGGGACGATTGCTATTGGAAAGCCAGTGATTCTTGGTGGAGGATCCGAAAGTGTTGCCTCAGATCCTTTGGCAGCCGTCAAAAAGCAGCATTCCAATGCTATCCTGTATGTCGGTCAATCTGGGAGTGTGATGAAAGAGGACGAGTCTTTGGCAGGGAAAGAAGACTTGGGTAGTTAGCAAGTGTTCGGCGGCTGCAGCAACACACTGTATAATAGCTTCTCTTAAGCATGATTTATTTAAGCAATGTAATAGGTTTTTAAGATAATAATTTTAATATGGCAGCAGCCATGTTGTTGTATTTTTATAGGAATTCTTGAATAATTTCTGAAAATATTTATGGGCAATTGCCATTTTGGTGAGCCCCTTAACCCATCACTGCACATTAATTTTGCTGGCTAAATATTACTTGGTGGTTGTTACAACTACGTGATAAGTATTTATTTTCTTTCTTGGCTGGGTTCGAATAAAGAGAAAAAGAGGTATGGTTTTACTTCAAGGTTTACCCCTTAGGTTGAAGAACCACAATCTTCACTCGAATGGACCACTCTAGGCATCTCTTTCTCTAATCAGGATGAGTTTAATAAGCGAATGATAAGATGTGATGAGTCACTATTGTTCTAATTCTCTAATCAGGATGAGTTTAATAAGCGAATGATAAGATGTGATGAGTCACTATTGTTCTCTTTCTCCCTCTGAGTCACTATTGTTCTCTTTCTCCCTCTGAACTAGGTTTCAAATCTTACAAGAAGCTATAAGACAGTGCGCCCTTGCCGCTGAACACATCTAACTACCCAAGTCTTCTTCCCCCATCAAAGACTCATCACCTTTCATTATACTTCTAGTTTGACTAACAAACTAGTAAGCATTAGAATGCTGCATTTTGATGGCTGCCATAGGATCTGAGGAACACTGTTGGATCCTCCAACAAGAATCCCTAGCTTTTCAATAGCATCTATTCCCACAATTTAATTAACCTGCTGCTGCAAACTTGAGATTGTTTCAAAAACATTTCTTCTCTGCATGTCATCGTCTATGAATGGTTGCACAATCAGATCACCCCTCTCTAAATATCCGATAACCAATCACACTATTGCTTCAATTGACTTTTCCGGTTGTAAAAGCAGATGCTTCGTCCAAGTGTTGCTTATCATTCTTGGCCAATGCCTGCAATGACTCTTGCTATAATATGGCAGATGTAGGATAACCACCAAATGCATCAAGATATTTCACAAGCTAAATGGCAGAATCAGGGAGTGATGAGATACCCAGCTGAATTTTGTTCCCATTGGTATAACTTACAATAGGAACATTTTCAATGACCTGGCAGTCATTAAGATCAACCTCCAAAACAAATATTTTTCCATCAACCTGGTTAATTTCATACTAGAAGAGGCCCTGTTTAACTTCGGTTGATGGGTACCATTTTCAATGATCCCAGGTCACTAAGATCAACCTCCTAAACAGGTACTTTTCCACTCCATTAGCATGGTGGGTTATTTTGAAACAGAAGCCGAGTTTTGTTCCCATTGATATAACTTACAATCACAATATTTTGCTGGTCAAGAGTGAAGCCAAATCTGTATGAATTGAATAGGTCATTAATAAGAGATTATATAAGAACAATCAAACTCCATCAAAAGTTCAATTTAATTGGTGTAAACATAATAAATCAGTAAATAAAATTGTGGTGCGTACCTTATACGGTTTGATAGTATAAACACAAGAAACATTGAAGTTCTGGATTTGAAGACAATCAATTCCTTACATGATGCAAAAATCAATCATAGATTTGACCAAGGGCAGACTGCAAAAGATTCAAAGAGTTTATCATCGAGATTTTATAAGAGCAATCAAACTTTAAAATTTCAGTTGAGTTGTTGTGAACATCACAAATTAATTAAAAAAAGATTGCAATGCGTACCGCATATAAGTAGATAATATTAGAAGAAACAACACCGAAGGTAGGTTGCAAATGATTCTAAGTGATTGGCCTCAAAATAAGCTAGTCGAGGGCGGTGGAAAATTCCTGTTAATTGAATAGGTTGTTAATTGGGGATTCTTGGATTTTAAAGCTTATAACTTGGATTTCATTAGAACAATCAAATTCCATTGAAAATTCAATTAAATTGGTTTAAGCATAACAAATTCAATAAAAAAATATAGTGCGTACCTTATGACTTAATAGTATTTGCACAAGCATCATTGAAAGCAATGGTTTGGAGATGACAACAGTTGCTTTACAAGATATAAAAAATCAAATATAAATTAGACGAATTTTTTTTTTTAAATAATTAATTCGTTGCATTATGCGATGTAAAAATCGAACACAAATTAAACAAAGAATAACCTTCAAAAGATTCTAAACAATGAATCTTGAGGTAAATAATCGAGAGTAGTGCCGATTAAAACATGGTGGTCGATTACAAATTGATGGTCTAGATTAATTTAAATAAAGGTGAGAGGGGTAGGAATGAAGAGATATGGAGTGGCCGATTACGAGTTGATGATCTATGTTAATATAAATAGGGGTGAGAGATGTAGGAATGAAGAGACATAGAGAGGCCGATTACGAGGTTATTAACTATGTTAGTTTAAATAGAGATGAGAGGGATAAGAATGAAGAGATATGAAATGGCCGATTATGAGTTGATGACATGTGTTAATATAAATAGGGATGAGAGATGCAGGAATGAAGAGACATGAGTGGCCGATTACGAGTTTATGAACTAGGTTAGTTTAAATATGGATGAGAGGGCAGGAATGAAGAGATGTGAAGTGGCTGATTACAAGTCGATGGTCTAGGTTAATTTAAAAAGGGGTGAGAGGGGTAGAAATGAAGAGACTTGAAGTGACCGATTACAAGTTGATGGTCTATGTTAGTTTAAATATGGGTAAGAAGGATAAGAATGAAGAGATGACGAGGCGTGACAACAGAGTATTGGGTAGCCAAACGAGATATCTTACGAGTTAAGCGAGAGGTATCTTACGAATTAAGCGAGAGATATTTTACAAGTTAAGCAAGAATGAAGATAAGGTAAAAGTGAGGCTAATAATTATGTGTCGGTAAATTTTTTTTAACTCGGGTGATATATAATTTCTAAAAAATAATAGTTTTTTTAATGGGTTAATTTAATGTAAAATTATAAATTTTAATATCTAAATTAAAAAATTATCTATATAAAATGAAGTTGCAAAATTTATAATGAGAAAAAAGATTATACACCGACAGTGTAAAATATTTTTACACCGTCAATCAATCACGGACGTGTATCCCGCCAAATCACAAGTTTAATTTTAAAATACTGATATGACATGACGAAATGTTATAATTCTATTGGATGATGGTGTAAAATAAGTTTTGTCAGTGCACTACCTTTGCTCTCATTTATAATAGTGTAATAAAATAAAATATTAATTATATATTTTTTTACGTATATTTAAGTGGACTACATAAAACTAGAGCTGTCAAAATGGGCTACCCGGCCCTAAACGGGCCGGCCCGGATGGGCTCGGGCTTTTTAGGGCTGGGCCAAAAAAGTCCGTTTCTAATATGAGCTCGAAAATTACTACCCGAGCCCGGCCCTGGATGGGTTTCGGGCTACCCGGCCATAAATGGGCCTTTTTAATAAAAAATAAAAATAAAAATGCCATAATATTTATTATAAATAAAATTAAAAATTATATTATTTTAAACATAATACATTTTTATAATACATTTTTAAGTACTATATTGTTTTTTATCAATACTATAATGTGTTTTTAAATACAACACATGTCTAAATTGTATAAAATAATACTCGAATATTTAACATAAGAGAAACTAATAGAATACGAGAAAAGAGTATTAATTATTTTAATGTATAATATTTAAAAGAGAATTATTGAATATAATATATATAAAATTTAGTGAAGTGAGAAAAATCAATGTGTTATTTTAGAGTAAGATAATATAAATATTAGTATAATTTTTTAAAATTTATAGTGATATGGGCCTAATAGGCTACCCACGGCCCATATGGGCTAGCCCTAATGGATAGCGGGCTTTTTAGAGTTGGACTAAAAAAACCCTAAAAATATGTGCTCTAATTTTAAGGCCCAAGTCCTATGATTCTGCAGGTCTGATGGGCCGGCCCATATGGGCTAGCCCATTTTGACGGCTCTACATAAAACCCAATTAAATTCTCTTTAACAAAGTTAAAGAAATTACATCATACATCTCTATATTTTAACATGACATGCTATTTATGGGATAAAATGACCAAAATACTCTTTTAATAAAAAGAAAAATAAAATTATAAAAATAAAATCAAATATTTTAAAGATTTAATTGCAGTTTTGGTTTTCTATTATTCATTTTTTTTTTCCTTTTGGACATTCCATTTTAAAATCCGATGTTAGTCCATTTATTTTTAATTTTTAAAGATTTTAGTCCCTCTGCAAATCATAGGACAATTTTTAATGTTATGGCACTCTATGTGTCACATGCCACCTCACCAATAAACTATTTCAAATTATTTTATTTATTTTAAAAATACATAATTCATTTTTGTTTCAAAATAATAAATTAACCCAAATAAATTAACTCAAACTAAAATTAATCATTTCATCTTTTCCATTTAAATAAATATGAAATAACTTAAAAACCTTATTAAATAATGTTAATTAAAATAATCAATTTAATTTAAATTAATTTTTGATATTTTATAAGAGAAAAAAGGAAATGCACTGATAGTGTAAAAATTGTTACACTGTCAATCAATGTGAGACATGCATCAGAATAAATCCTAATTTTATTTTTAAAATACTGAAATGACATGGCAAATATAAGAGTTTTAATTGGTTGCATGTGCAAAACTGCCTTACACTGACAGTGCACTACCATTAAACCCATTTTATAAAACCAAAAATTAATTTAAATTAAAGGGATTGATTTTACATGGAATTAGGCTTGATTCCAAAAAAAAATTCATTTAAAGTTTGCACTAAATAATTTCAAAATAATATATTTATAAAAATTTACTTAAATAAATTAAATTATTCTATAAATATTTTTAAATAATATCATTAAAAATAATTATTTTGTCCTAATTAACATGCAAAACAGAAGGGGACCATGAAGACCTTAAACAACACAAGGTCATTTACATTTTAAAAATCTAAAAATAGAATAAAATTTGAATTTTAATTACATTGATCCAAAATAAATAAATAAAAAATCATATTTTTTTGACTACACAATCTTTCAATTAATTAAAAATTAAATGCATTAAAACAACAGAATTTTATTTATTTTCAATTACTCAATTCTTTTTTGGTATTTTTGTTTATCACCATCATCAACACGTTATCAAAACATTATCATCACCATAAAAATTATCAACCCAGAAAATTCTCTCTCTCTTTATTCTTCTCCAATCATCATCACCAAAATATCACAATCAATACAACACCATGTTTACGTAGAGCAACCTTTCTCTCTGCATTTCAAGCTTCATGTTTCTCAGCTCTTTTTTTTTTAATAACTTCTTGGGTAGTACCAATAATGGACCTTAAAGTATGGCTTCTGGGTTTTTTGTTTTTCTGGATGAACAATGATGTTGAAGTTTCTTGCTAAGAAGTTGTATTGTTGATAGTAATGAACAAAATATGAAGAATGATGATATTGATGTCTCTGGGTTATAAAGTTGTTGTTTTTTTTTGTTTTCCAAAATGAACAAAGTTTGATGTTGAAATTTTATAAGTTTATGTGTTGTGTGGAAAGATTTTTTCAGAATACAAGTGCAGCCACTTTACATTTTACTTTATCAACTAGCGGGATATTCGTCCGAATGCACGCATATGAGTGTGTTGCATTTGTTTCAACAAAATTATTTTTGCAAAATATTTTTTTTAAATAAGACATATTTTAATTTATATATGAATCATAAATATAATTTTAAAAAAATGTAATAACATATGGTTCGCACGAATTATGGCCGGAATACCCGTGCGTTCGCACGGGTACATTTAACCAATAAAGTTTATTATTTTTACATGTAAAATATATTTTTATTTATATTTGAAGTATAAATATAGTTTTTCCATATATACAAATATTAGATCAATAGTATTTGTAAATATTGTTTTAATTGTATAAATAAATATTAGTAACATAAATAAATACATTTAACCTGTGTTTGGATTCATACATTATTTTAAATATATTTACCTTTATTTTTTTTAATTCTACAAAAATTGTAATAACTCGTGCGTTCGCATGAATACTGGTGAGTTATGTGCATTTTGTAAGTTGAGATTGCACCTAAGAGGGAGGGTGAATTAGGTATTATAATTTTTTTTTCCAGTTTTAGAGTTATATGTGATAATTTTTCCGGTTGGTTGCTAAATGTTGAAAGCGGTAAAGTGTGGAAAGATAAAAGACACAACTATATATCTCGGTTCTTCTCACAATCCGAGAGTACTCCAGTCCCCTTACGGAGTAAGAGATTTTATTATCTGTTTGTACAGACCATCCTAGTCTCTATACACAAGAGCATAACAAATCAATAAGGACAATCCCCTTATGATTTATACAAAGTGAAATAAGAGAACAATCCTCCCTTAATCACTATTGATCTTCTCCTTCAAGTAAACAATTCTCAATATGTAACATAAGTGCTCAATAATGTATGTGATTGAAACTATATGTGAAATTGCAATGAAAATTAAGTGCAGAAGTTTCAACAAAAAATTATGTCAAGAACACTTGAATTTTGAAAGATGAGAGAATGTATGATTTTGAACTGTAGATGTAAGAGGTAAGATTCAAAATCTGAAAAGTAAGGTTTATATAGTGCTTTAACACGTCTCTAAATATGTACCAATGCATAAAAAGATGCCATGGTATAAAAATATTTTCAAAAATTCGTTTGGATCAGAAAATGAATGAACCACTACCCTGCTTCAGTGGTAACCGATTACACCTGAAACGGTATGTGAAAATTGAAATTTTCGAATGTGTAACCAGTTACCACAAATGGTGTAACCGGTTACACCTGATACTTTTTCAAAAATGTAAGTATTTTTACATTTTGAGTAAATGGTGCAAATTGTGGCGGTTGTAAAGTGCTGTTACGGTGGTTTGAAATGCCACAATTTACCTAAAACAGAATGATTAGTTTTAAAATTATTTTAAAAGATGCATGAAAGGTTCAAGATGAATATGCATGATTTTTCTGAGAAATTAATATATATATATATATATATATATATATATATATATATATATATATATATATATATATATATATATATATATATATATATATATAGACACACACACACAAACACACACACACTTGAATTGTAATGCGTATTTTACCATCTTGATTCTTCAATTAATTTTCCAAAACTTTTTGATAATTTGAACTTGATTGCTCTAGTCTTCAAGCTTTGACTTCTTTTTGTTGATGTGTTTATCTTCATCAAAACTATAACTCTTCTTCATATTCTTTTCCTTTTTGATGGTGACAAAATATTCTTTGAAATTTAAATTGTTCATCAATGAGTTACTTCAATATGTACCTTTTTGAAATGTTGAGTAGCAACTAGAATCTCCCCTATCTTGTATATCTCCCCCTTGATTTTGAAATTCAAGGCATTCTCCCCTTAAATAATTATGAACAAGAATAGATATAATACCTACTATTTCTCCTCATTTTGACATCATCAAAAAGATGACAAAGTAGAATAAATATAAATCAAGATGATAACATAAGAAGGATATATTTATAATTGAAAATTAATAGCACAAAATTAGAAACTTATCTACTTCAAGGATTTGATATCAAAGTTGATATCAATGTTGATGCTTCTTCAAAAAATATTTTGAATCAAAGAAACTTTTAGAAACTACCATATAATATGATATTGTCTCTTGAAGGATCAATCTTGATTTGACAATGCTTGCATATGACCTTCAAGTACCTACAAAACAATTAGTTATATATAGGTACCCAATTTTCTTTGGTTCTTTTGGGTTAGATACCTTCTTGACCCGCACATACTTACTACAAGGAATACCATAATTTTTTATGTAGCAAGCATTAGTAGTATGACCTTTTGCTTTACAATAGAAACAAGTAGGTCTAAAAATATGATTCTTATTATAAAACCTTTTATGATGATTACAACATGTTTTTTCTTTAATTCTACAATGTTGAATTCATTTTCATATTTCATAGTTATTTGGTTTAATTTAATAATTTTAGACTCAAGAGATGAACAATTATTGCATGCTGAATTTTTGATTAAGTCTAACTCCACTTGAGTGTTATTAGTCTTACTTTCTAGATTTAAAATAGTTTTCTTTTGACTTGAAATATTTTTTAGAAATTTTCGAAATTTCATCATGTAATTCATCAAAAACACTTTGTAATTCATCATAAGATGGAATATCATCAGTTTCGAAATCACTAATCTCATGTCCTTCATCACTTGAATGATGTGAGACCATCAATGCCTTGCATGCATGATCTTCATCTAAAGACGAACTTATTTCATTGTCATCACATGCTACATATGTTTTCTTTTCCTTTTTATGATTCTTATTTTTGAAGTTTTCTTTCTTTTCAAGTGTAGGACATTCACTCTTGACATGTCCCCCTTTTTCCACATTCAAAACACGTAACTCTCCTTGTTGGTGCTTCTTTGTGAATGATCTCCTTTTTCCTTTATTTTCTCAAGAATTTTTCAAACTTTTTGATAAGATCATCATTGTCATCAGTGGATTCCTCCTCTTGATTGCTACCATGAAATTTGACTCTTGTCTATAATACAACATCTTTTGAATCTTTTGCTTGTATTTCATGCTGCTCCAATGTTTCAAGTTCTATTTCATGCTCTTGAAGTTTTTCGAACAAGGAAGCGAATGTCATGGTAGAAATTTTTTTCTTTTTTGATATTGTTGTCACCTTTGGTTTCCATTCCCTGGTTAAAGGCGCAATCACTTTAAGATTTAATTCATTGTTAGTAAAAGTCTTATCGAGAGCAATCAAGTGATTGGTTAAGTGAACAAATCTCTTTTGTAGAGCAAAGATTGATTCTCTGGACTCCATTCTGAATAACTCGTACTCTTGACTCAACGTATTCAATCTTGTTCTCTTTACTTTAGAGGTTCCTTCATGAGTCTCCACCAATGTATCCCATATTTGTTTTACCGTTGTACATTAAGAGACACAAAATAATTCATCCATGCTAAGTGAACTTTGAAGTATGTTGATTGCTTTCTTGTCATAGAGTACCTTCTTCTTATCATCTTTATTCCATGAACTTTTAATCTTTGTTGTCTCAACACCATCGATAACAGTACTAGTAGGAACAAACATACCATTTTATACAGCATCCCATATATCTTTTCCATGTGCTTCTAGATGAGCCTTCATTCGAATTTTCCAAAAAATAAAGTATTCACCAAAGAACAATAGAGGCTTGTTATTGCTTCCACCATATCTGAACATCGGGTTTGCGGAATCCATTCTAGATTACAAGAGCAGATTACTTGAACCTGCTCTGATACCAATTGTAAGTAGAGATTGCACCTAAGAGGGTGGTGAATTAGGTACTTTAAAATTTTTCCGCTTTTAGACTTATATGTGATAATTTTTTCGGTTGGTTACTAAATGTTGAAAGCGGTAAAGTGTAGAAAGATAAAAGACACAACGATATATCCTGGTTTCCCTTACAATTCGAGAGTACTCCAATCCCCTTATGCAGTAAGAGACTTTACTATTTATTTGGATTTTGTACAGGCTATCCTAGCCTCAATACATAAGATCCTAACAAATCAATAAGGACATTTCCCTTATAATTTACACAAATTGAAATAAGAGAACAATCCTCCCTTAATCACTTTCTTGCTTCCAACAATCCTAGACAACAAGGAATTCAACACAATTATGAATTTTTACAAGAGTTTTTGAAGTTGTATACAATGTATCAATCACTTGGATTGATCTTCTCCTTCAAGTAACAATTCTCAATATGTAACACAAGTGCTCAATAATGTATGTGGTTGAAACTATATGAAATTTCAATGAAATTAAGTGCAGAAGTTTTAACAAAAAATTCCCTCAAGAACACTTGAATTTTGAAAGATGAGAGAATGTATGGTTTTGAGTTGTAGATGAAAGAGGTAAGATTCAAAATCTGAAAAGTAAGGTTTATATAGTGACTTAACACCTCTCTAAATGTGTACCAATGCATGAAAAGATGCCATGGTTCAAAAATGTTAAACCTGAAATAGTATGTGAAAATTAAAATTTTCGAATGTGTAACCAGTTACCACAAATGGTGTAACCGATTACACCTGATACTTTTAAAAAATTTTTAAGTACTTTTACATTTTGAGTAAATGGTGCAAATTATGGCAGTTTTAAAGTGCTGTTACGGCCGTTTGAAATGCCACAATTTACAAAAAAATGGAATGATTAGTTTCAAAATTATTTTAAAAGATGCATGAAAGGTTTAAGATAATTATGCATTATTTTTCCGAGCAATTAAGATATATATGTACATGCCAAATATATTTTCCTAGTCGAGCTGTATAGTCGACCAAGACTGGGTATAAATCTAGTTGAGTACTTGGCCTAGCTATCTGGCCGAGTTGTGTACCAGGCCTAGCTATCTGGCCGAGTTGTGTACCAGACCTAGCTATCTGGGCGAGTTGTGTACCAGGCCTAGCTATCTGGCCGAGTTGTGTACCTAGCCTAGCTATCTGGGCGAGTTGTGTACCAGGCCTAATTATCTGGACGAGTTGAGTACCTGGCCTAACTATCTAACCAAGTTGTGTACCAGGCCTAGCTATCTGGCCGAGTTGTACCTGGACGAGTTGTACTAGACGAGTTGGTTGGTTATCCTATTCAGTTACAGAAAAATCAATGGTCGGCAGTTACAAACCATTAAACAGGTGGTTACCCATGATTAATAAAGACGTTACAGTACTTATGGACGGTTGCAAATGTTATGAAAGCAGATTAATGGTCATTAGGCCAGAGAACACTATATAAAGGGTCTTATAGGAATCCAGAAAAGGGGGTTCTGCGACGTTCATGTATAAGACATATACACTACATACTGATGGGTTCCCGCATGAGGGTTAAGCAAGACCAGCATCTTGGGACAACATACATACGCTTGTATAACTCCCAAATCCCTAAATATACTCAAACAATATAGACAGCGTAGTCTTCTCTTCCCTAAGGTAGAAGACTAGCACTTTTGGCGTTCTAACCATTTTTGGCTAGAACATTTGGCGCCCACCGTGGGGCTCCGGTAAAACTTTCCCGGGCCACACAAGATATTCAGAATGAATGAGAAAAGTCATGTTCCAGTTTCTATACCCATATTCATGTTATGAGCAGCGAACATTGTCACTTCCGGATCCCTAACCCAAAGTACCATGGCAAAGGTCATAGCGTTTACGAAGGCAGCAGAGCTTCCAAATCTGATGTATCCATTACAATCCTTGCGAGATCGTCCGTCAACAACCTCAGTATCGCACGTCATTCCTTCCGTCGTTCTAGCAAGATTCCGTGAATCGCCGCGACAACGCTCCGGCTAGGATTCAATTTAATTTCAGTCCACGACAACGACTTTTACTCAGATAAGTGATCCTCATATAAATATTGTAATGATCAACTAACAATCACATTTTATTCTCATACGAGACAAAATGTTGTTATTTAAATATTGTTATGTGTTATACTATCGTCTTGATTGCACGTCGTGTGTGACTATGCTGCCGCGTGATAATGACGTAAATATTAAACCATGTCGTACATGTATTATACCGAACGAAGCATGGGCTGAAATGAGTCATATAACTAATAACGGAGTTGTGTACCAGGCCTAGCTATCTGGACGAGTTGAGTACCTGGCCTAGATATCTGGCCGAGTTGTGTACCAAACCTAACTATCTGACCGAGTTGAGTACCTGGCCTAGCTATCTGGCCAAGTTGTGTACCAGGCCTAGCTATCTGGTCGAGTTGTGCATGGCCGAGTTATGTTGGACATTAGATATAAGATGATTATAAGCCAATGTCTCCCTTGCATGTGAATTCCTGTGTTGAAGTTGCTGGCGCAGTGTCTCAAAAATATGGTTGAAAATGTCACGGTCAATAATAAATCATCAGCATAACATATATATATATATATATATATATATATATATATATATATATATATATATATATATATATATATATATATATATATATATATATATATATATATATATATATATATATATGGAGGTAATGGCAATTGTCACCACAACCATTGCCATTCCAACTTGAATGCTCGTATCACATGGAAACGGGCGCATACATCCAGCAATAGGAATTTGAATGGTCTGCGTACAAAACCAATATATAATATATACTTATTATGGATATTGTGCTGGCACTAATTATGTTTGGTTATTACTTGAGATAACCCTGAAACCAGAGGTGTATATATACACAATAATCATATTTCAAATACCAGGCAGTTTATGTCAAAAACATATTATATATGTTACAAGGTGGCAATGAATAGTTAATCCCCGGGGTGTTGTCCTCCATGTTGGAAATGCTCTAGTATGCCTTTCAAAAGTAATTTTATCAAATTAAAGGTATAATCAAATGGGATGTTTATATGGATTGTGAGTACAAATAGTTGTTTTCTTTACATTATGCCAATTTTACTAACGGGAGCACCAAGTTGAACAGCTGCAGCGATAAAACTGACATTAAAAGGAAAGTAGCATTTGCAGCAAGAATTCTGAAATAAACTGCAGAGTATGAAAATCTCAAGTTCTTGACGAGACAAAGCAAAAAGTTTTGAGAGAAGTCAATTCTCAACCTGCTGGGTGGACTGGTTTTTAACTATGGGAAAAATTAAAGCCTTCTCTCTTATATTATATCATACTATGTTTTCACCTTGATATCTTGAAATTTCATATGGATAAGTAACAAATGTATACTTTAAATATTACTATTGGTCAGATAAGGAGAACCATTTCTCCATCATCTGTAATCACTTCTAGGAAACACTTAGAGCTTACTTTAAGCAACGAGTGTCGTCCTTTCTCCCCTGCGTGGGAAGGAGTCACCCTACCTGTGTTTAGTTTTTAAATAAAATAGGATGAGCTCGGAACAAGAGGAGGTCTTATATGGAAGAAACTAGACTCTCAAGAAAAATCTGGCACCCCGACACACATTATATTAAGAAGAAACCAAGATGCTAGAAGTCAAAAGCATGGAAGACAAAGACCACTTGTCTCATTTGCGAAAGAATGCAACACAAAGATAGAAAAATTATTACTAATCGAAAACTCTCAAACTATTTTTCAGGTGCAAAGTCGGGGTGAAGTTTGGAACTCTCCATAAACAACTTTCGCCCATGAACGGGTTGATTAAACTCCTATAAATGTGTTGACTTGCTCCGCTTACATAGGCCGCCCATAAACAGGTTGATTAAAACTCTATAAACGTGTCGACTTGCTCCGCGTACATAGGTCGCCCATGAACGGGTTGATTAAAACCCTATAAACGTGTCGACTTGCTCCGCGTACATAGGTCACCCATAAACGGGTTGATTAAAACCCTATAAATGTGTAAACTTGCTCCGCGTATATAGGTCACCCATAAACGGGTTGATTAAAACCCTATAAACGTGTCGACTTACTTCGCGTACATAGGTCGCCCATAAACGGATTGATTAAAACCCTATAAAAGTGTCGACTTGCTCTGCGTACATAGATCGCCCATAAACGGGTTGATTAAAACCCTATAAATGTGTCGAATTACTCCGCGTACACAGGTCGCCCATAAACGTGTTGACTTATTCTGCATACACGGGTTGAACAAACACTTATAAATGTGTCTACTCGTTCCGTGCACACAAGCCAGATAATCAATTATAAAGATGATGAAACATCTAAGCCCAAAGCATGTTGAAAGATACTCGGGGCTTGTAAGTAAAGAATCATAAAGGGCAAACTGCCAACAAGAAAGATGCAAATCTTGTTAAGACGCCCAGGTATATACCATAATCGGTGACTGTGCTTATAAGAGTCCAGAACTCTCGAAAGTGTGAAGACTATACACACAAGATAACTAAAAGGCTCCTTAATAATCAAACTAAGCAAAACAAATAGGCGAAAATAATACTTGACACTTTATAATCGGACACTTAAAGTATAATCGACTTAGTGCCCGAGGGGCTAAGGTATATGAGAGATTATTTTAAGAATGGAGAAAACAAAACGATGTTGTCAAAAGCAAATAAAAGCAAAATGACAATACGATTATAAAGACCACCAAAGGGCAGTTTAAAGTACAAAGCCCGCAGGCAAAAGTCATAGTCATACACCTTAGGGCCTCTATCCGACACTAATGACACTCCTCATATAAGAGTCGAGTTCTACAAAACGGTCAAATTCCACGGATCCTCAACTATTTTGGTATGCTTTGGGCCCGATCAAGTTAATAAACCTTTGACCATCATCTAATAAAATCTGTGGCTTTTATTTGATCACTAGTGAAATAATTCCCACCTTAATGGCAAAAAGTATTTTAAACCAAACGGGCAAAACCCATTGCGGTAACTGCCAGACTCAACGAAGTTTGCTTGAGGCTTAATAGCTCGAAGATATGAATAAGTGGATGATCGTCCAACCTCAGACAGGCTTGGGGCACTTAAAAGAAGCACCATTGCTGATTTCATAAATCAGCCAAAGGTGATGTAAACCCGGGTATCATATCTGGACATTTACTCTTGTGGGCTTCGTACCAGGAGACCCAGATTGGAATAGATCACGCTGCAAGTATTCAGGCGCTTACAACAAAACCGGAGAAATTAGCAGACGAACTCTCTCGGTTACGGCACAACCCAGACAAAGTACTTCACTTCAGTAAACTTTGTACCCGGAAGATTCCGCCTATATCCTGCGATAAGCACCCAAGGATAAAGATAAGCGAACCGAGTCTAAAAGCCTTTTGGGGCTCTAAATAAAGATGTTTGAGAAAAAACCCCAACGAAAGATATTAAACTCAATAAAAACTTCTATGTGAACAACCAAGAATATTGTCGTACCAGTCGTATCCGGACACTTCTTTCCAGAGGATTTCATGCTCAGGGAGACTTAGCATATACACCCCTGGATATTGTATCTAAACCAGGATATGAACTCGGATAAAGCACAAAGGGGCTCCAGACGCATATTGAAAATCCTCAAGTAAGGCAAAATTCCGGGTTAAAACAAAGACCTCTGTCCAATCGACTCAAAAGTAAAGGATAAACAAATATTAATCTCACTACTTTGTGATACTACCAAAGATAGTATAGTCAGTGATTGACCAAACAAAATGAAAAACCTTGGTAAACATAAGTATAATCTGGGTAATTAGGCCCTTTACATATACAAAAGTCGGGTAAGATGTATCTCCGACTTGGGCATAATGCATACCTATAAGGTACTAAACTCGCATGAGGCCATAAGTGAATAAATATGGAAATACAAAAAACTTTTACCACGTAAGGGTATGGGAAGAAGACTGGGTTTTAGCACGACACATTTCAAATATATCCGAAATTTTTCGATGACCAAATACTACATTCCTAGATCATAATTCGTATTCGGGGGGCTTATGTACTTGCCAAATATATTTTCCTAGTCGAGCTGTATAGTCGATCAATACCAGGTATAAATTAGTTGAGTACCTGGCCTAACTATCTGGCCGAGTTGTGTACCAGGCCTAACTATCTGGCCGAGTTGTGTACCAGGCCTAGCTATCTGACCGAGTTGAGTACCTGGCCTAGCTATCTGGCCAAGTTGTGTACTAGGCCTAGCTATCTGGCCGAGTTGTACCTGGCCGAGCTGTACTAGACGAGTTGGTTGGTTATCCTGTTCAGTTACAGAACTCAATGGCCGGCGGTTACAAACCATTAAACAGGCGGTTACACATGATTAATAAAGATGTTACGGTACTTATGGACGGTTACAAACGTTATGAAAACGGATTAATGGTCATTAGGCCAGAGAACACTATATAAAGGGTCCTCTAGGAATCCAGAAAAGGGGGTTCTGCGACGTTCATACAACAGACATATACACTACATACTGAGGGGCTCCCGCATGAGGGTTAAGTAAGACCAGCATCTTGGGACAACATACACACACTTGTATAGCTTCCAAATCCCCAAATATACTCAAACAATATAGACAACGTAGTCTTCTCTGCCCTAAGGTATAAGACTAGCACTTTTGGTGTTCTAACCATTTTTGGCTAGAACAATATATACTTAAATTGTAATGCATATTTAACCATCTTAATTCTTCCATTAATTTTCCAAAACTTTTTGATAATTTGAACTTGATTGATCTAGTATTCAAGCTTTGACTTCTTTTTGTTGACGTGATTGTCTTCATCAAAACTATAACCAAGGACAAGACGAACTCTTCTTATCACATTTGTTTTCAAAATGTAATATGAATAAATAGAAAGAAAAACAAAATTGCTCATATATTAGTCAAATTATTACATCAATAATATATAGCTCACCTTCCATTTATTTTCTTAACAAATATTGTATCTTAAATTAAAAATAATTTCAAATAAAAATATTAGTAATAAAAATAGTTTATATTATATTAAATATGTAAACTCTCCCTCATTATTAACATCCGTATTTATTTTCAAATATTTATTTTAAGAAAATTGTTAACTCTCCCTCATTATTTAAATTTTGTACGACATATTTATATTTAAATGCACGTTAAAAATAATATTTATGCATATTTTTTTAATCTAATCAATTGTGTTCTGTGTCACTTCATGATATTTTAAATAAGATAAAAAAAAATTTAAAAATTAATTATTAAATATTTTCGGTAATAATAATAAGAATGATTTGATACATAATAAAAAAATAAATTTATACATTAATAATTTAATATCAATAAAATTGTTCACATACAAAATTAAATACATACAAAATTAAATACGATATATTTATAGTGTGATTTTTAAAAAGTTAAATAGACACAAGTTTTCAAGAAACATTTCTTCTCTCTCTATTAAATTGAGATTTACGTTGTTTATTATTATTATTATTATTATTATTATTATTATTATTATTATTATTATTATTATTATTATTATTATTACTACTATTATTATTATTATTATTATTATTATTATTATTATTATTATTATTATTATTATTGTTATTATTATTACTATTGTTATTATTATTATTATTGTTATTATTATTACTATTGTTATTATTATTACTATTGTTATTATTATTACTATTATTATTATTATTACTATTATTATTATTATTATTATTATTATTATTATTATTATTATTATTATTATTATTATTATTATTAATATTTTGAATTCATATATGAGAAATGTTATTCTTACACTCATGTGTACACCTACACCGTATTTTACTGTTTACCAATACGGTAAATAGTGAAATATTATAATAAAAAAATATTTTTTTTAAAAAATATATAAAAATTAATTACTTTTTTTATATCTTGATATTTATTAACCAATTTCATAACTTCATTAACCAATTTTTTACATTGTATTAATCAATTTTGTTTTAGTACTAAAAATTTTTATATCTGAATGTTTATTAACCAACTTTATAACTTCATTAACCAACTTTTTATATTGTATTAACCAACTTTGATTTACTATTAAAAATTACTGTTTACGGATACTGTTCACATGATACTATTCACACATTATTTATGTACTATTTCACTGTTCACGACAACAGTGTATACAGTGTATGTGTATGAATGAGTGTAAGCATAGCATAGCTGTTCATATATACTTGCAGTGGTTTTAATCTATGATCTATGATTTTAATATTTTTACTTTTTCTTCATAAACATCACAAATAATTGAAAATTTGAAAGTAAAAAACTAATTTTAAAAGGATAGACAAAGAAAGAATAAGTCTAATTTATAAAATCCATAAAAATTAAATATTTTACTTTTGAATTTTTTTTTGGATTTTAATTTGGGGTAATTTATTATTCTAAAATAAAATGAATTATGTATTTTAAAAACACATTAAAATAAATTTGAAATAAATAAAATGATTTGAAATAGATTATGTGTGAGTTTGCATGTGACACGTCAACGTCAACAAAGTGAGTGTCATGCATAAAAAATTATCCTCAGATTTGTAGTGGGCCTAAAATCCTCATAAACCTAAACTAAAATTAAAGGACTAAAATTCCAATTTTTAAAATGGGAGGACAAAAACGAAAAAATAAATAATAGAGGCATTAGTACTGCAATTAAACTTATTTTTAAATTTTTGAAAAAACTTTTTAACACTTAATATTTGTGTGAAATTGTATTAATATACACAAGTTCAGGCAAAAAAATCATATATGACAAGACTCCATCAATTAAATCCCCTACTAAACCATTTATTTTTAGTTTCTCTATTGAACGAGATTTTTTTGACATTTTAATATTGTTATTATTATTACTATTATTACTGTTATAATAATAATAATAATTATAATTATTATAATTATATAATATTAATAATAATCATAATAATAATAATAATAATAATTATTAGTAATAATGGTTTTAAGGGTTTGATTTTAAAAAAATTCAATTAGAATAAAAGACTTTATTTTTTTTAAATAATTTAAAATTTGATAAAAAAATATTTTTATTCATAATACTTTTGAAAAACATGAATTTTCATTAAAAGTATTATATAAGAATAACTTTTCTGTAAATAAAAAAAGCGCAAATATGTGTAAAAAATGTGATTATTTTTTCTTTTTAAAAAAGCAAAATGAACTCTTGAATTTTTTTTTGAAATTAAAAAACTTTTTAAAAACTTTCGGGTTTTGGAGATCTCCTTTAATTTTTTGAGCCTTTAATTTAATGAGTCTATTTATTTTGTGATATCATTTAGGACATTACTTTATCCACCCCATGAGATGAGGGTGGTTAAACTGAAAATTCAAATTTGACATTTTATATTCCGGAGCTGTATATCCGGACGCGCATAAAACGCACACAACACTTCATAAATGAGTCATCCAATTCATATATGTTAAAAACTATTCTGGAAATGCATTTACCGAGTCTTTCCGGAGATGTATTTGTAGTTTCACCTTTGAAAGCATTTTGTGCTTCATAAGTGAACCATCCACCCCAAATTTATCAAAAAAGAGACTAGAGATACATCTCCGTAATTTTTATGGGGTGATTATGTAGATGCATCTTCGAAATAACCGCTGAAAGAATTTGAGAGTTTTTTTTGCCTTGGCAGTAATTGTCCCATTTAATAATTTTTAGGCCATTTACATTAAGGATATTTTTTAGGCAAAATTGATATATATTAGCATGCTAATTATACTAAGATAATTCAAGGATGTCATATATAAATTCAAACATCAATAAAAAATCCAAACATTACCACATTACATAATATGTTCAAAATATACAAATAAAAATACAACTATTCTGTTACCAAAATACAAATAAAAATAAACTACTGTGTATATCAAACCTCCTATTTCTCCTTTACCGCATGTACCCTAAAGCATTTTGTGCCTCAAGTATGATGGCCTGTACGACGACCATACCATATATGCCTTCCTCAAAATTTCCTCTTTATGACATCTCTCGCAATCGTCGCAATACAATGACATACCAACAATAAGTCCTGGGCGTGGTCATTCCTAGCTTGCCCATCTTCCAATATCTCCTGATGAGTTGATCAAGGTGGTGCTCCCGCAATATCTGGTGTCATGTAAGGATGTGACACCTGATAGAACCAATGGATGTATCCCTCTGCAGTAACCCAAGGATCAACTGTTGGCACCTTGCGTGCCTAATATGGTACTAGATGGCTATAGAAATCACCGAGTATGACATCACGTTATCTATAGCGGACTGTCGGAGGAGAAAACATGGAGGGAGGTCTTGGAATAATCTAAAGATATCTGAGCTGGTGCATGACCCGCTCAGGTAGACGTGCATACATCAGGTGCGACCCACAACCCAACCATCCAGAGTAAAAGGTTATTTTGTCCAAGGATCGAGCCTGACAATGGCCTTTGTATGGATATAAGCATATGTCATATGCTACAGTGTCAATAAACACCCACAATAACTATATCGTATTATTCCCTCTGTACGGGGCAAAGGTGGAAGCACATGGCCAATACTCAATGTAGTCCATGAGATGTTGCCAACCGAAAATGCGAGGAAAATGAGAGATGATCCATGCCTTAAAATGGTTCATATAAATGCTAGCATTGTGAAAATATTAGTAATAGTATGTTATATAGACAACATCGACGTATGTTTAACTTTTGTTCACAAATAATGTAGTGTCAACTAAGTATATGAAGTATGACCTTAATGCACATTATCTGTGGAACAAAACCTGCTCGTCATCACCTTCGACCTCTAATGCCGCAACTAGGTGGTATTTGTACAGTTCCTCCAACGCCTTTCTTGGCATCAATCTTCCGTTGGGCCTCACCCTGGTGAGCTCCCAAATAGTTTACCATTAATTCAAGTGCCTCTGATTTGTTGGTCTGAGAATGGTTTAGTAATCTTCCCCTAATCGGAAGATGCAGAAGGAATGAGACATTATCAAGGGTGATGGAAATATCACCACGAGGAGTGTGAAAAGATGATGTCTCCTTGTTCTATCTCTCCATTAAATCCTCCAACATGCCATGGTTAATGGTCATGTATCCAGTAGCGCATAAACTTGCCATCCCAAAGTAACTAACTACATCTTGAAACCACGCGTCTACATTCTATTCTAGGTTCAAAATCTTTCTGACACGGTGTACAAATTTTACAATTTCACACTCCTATAAAATAAATATATCAACATCAGTCGCAACTCAATTAATATGAAACTAATATAGTGTAAAAGTAAATAAATATACCTTTTCTCTCACATATGCTAGCAGCATGTTCAACATAGAGAGGAAGTAAAGAGGTGTCATAAGGGACTCTTGGAAAACTATCAAGAACGAGAGAAACAATCCTGTTGGGCTTTAGGGGCTTCATAAGCTGGAGGGTCAGCAAGAGACACATGCCATCGGGAGGTCAAAGCCTGAGACACGCGACCTTGTGAAGCCTGAGACACGTAGCCATGTTAAGTCGACGCTTATGCGTCAAATAAACTAGCACTAACTCATGGCCTCGAACACACTTCTATCTCCCTACAAATTGACGACGCTGGGATACACGACCGTGCCTCAACCTGTACTGGTTTTTAACCATTGTTCTTGTAAAACAAAATAGAAAACAACATCAAAATCAAGGCAAGTATAATTATGGGATGCATATCCGTAAAATAGGAAAGGAAAAATATAAAAAAAAAAACCCAGAGATGTATCTCGGTAAAACAAGAAAGGCAAAGCAATCCAGAAAAATTCGGAGATGTATCTTCGTAAAAATGTGCGATAACAGAAATTTCAAAAAATGCAAACAATTCCCTAAACTAGGGATGTCAATGGGGTGGGGGATACATTCTCGTCTCAATCCCTACCCTCGAATCTATTCCCCATCCCCATCTTGGATCCTTGCCATAAGGATGATTTAGTCCTCCATCCCCGTCCCCACAGATCCCTACGGATTCCCATGGTTTATGTGGAGATCCATAAACATAATTTATTTATTTATTATTTTTAAAAAAATTAATAGAAAAAATTCAAAAGCTAACCACAAGAAATTAAGAAACTAATCATCTATGATAAATATATTGTTTTAACAATAGTTAATCTATACTTTTGAGAGTCATGACCACAAAACTTTCAAACTTACAAAAATTTAAAATAATCATTCGAATCTCTCTCTTTTACTAACATTATACATGTGTTTTAAATTTATTTATGAAATAAGTTATATATAATGAAAAATAAACCTACATAGAAATTTAAAATAATATATTAATTAAGGATATATGGTATTTTAGACGAGTCGGGGTATATGTTCGTCGTTTTCGTCCCCAAAGTACCTTCGGAGGAACTTTGTTCCCAATCCCCGTCCTCGCAGGGGAAATTCTCCATCTTTAGGTCCCCAAACGGAAAAATCTATGCGTGGATCCCCATTAATTGATGCAAGTTAACATCCCTATCCTAAAAGCCAACAAATTTGTATGCGTGTCTAAAGAAAGTACCTATTTTGAGTGTAACTAAAAATTAATGCATTCTAAATAACCTAGTTTACCTAATACATGCATAAAAACTAAAAATAGAAAGAAAATGAGAAACTTACAGATAGAGAGTTGTTGTGTGAAAGCTTGAATGGAGTGAATGGAATCTATTGAGGTTGAATGCAATACAATTAAAGTAGTGTTGAAGTTTAAAAAATGGCACATTTGAATCTTGCTCAGGGCTCTTTGAAGAGTTTGTGAAAATGTAACAAATGAAGAAGGAAGAGGGATCTCTGTAAAACCCTCTGAGCTTAAAATGTTGAATTTAAAATAAGGGTTAGTATGGAGATGTATTTTCGAAAATATTTTTGACCAAAATGGGGTGGTGTAAGAACAAGATTTGGTTCTACATCTGGCCTTTGAGTTTTAATGATAACTGCACATGTTATCTAAGAGAACAATTCTGTATGATATGGTTTCTGTCTAGTGTGTGGCTGTTGTCAATATGATTATGACTCTGATAAGAAGACGTGTGACATCATCAGACTCTGTTAGCAACACTCTGGAAGAAAACATATGTATGTACAAGATTAAGTAAAGATTCATGAATGTTTCTAATACAACAGTTCTAATGAACGTTAGTTCTAGACATTCTAATTGAGACTTTATGAGAAAGGCCCATAAGGCTTTCTAATGTGATGCGCATCTAATTTTACAAGTTCTGAAGATTCTGAAGATTCTGAAGATTCTGAAGACGTGATTCAGGTGAACATGGTTCTGAAGATTCTAAAGACACAATATCTAAAGATCAAGTTCTGAAGAGTTTCTGAAGACAAGGTTCTGATTGAACGAAGTACTGAACACTCTGAAGACAAAGTATGCACTTAATGAAATATGAAGACTCTGAAGACAAGGTTCTGAAGACTCTGAAGATAATGCTTCTAAGAAACCAAGTGCTGAAGATTCTCAAGATACTTCTGCTGAATGAAGATCTGGAATTCTGAAGACTGGTTCTGAAGATTACACAAAGAATGACTCTTCTACAACATGCTTCATCAAGTTAATATCTGAAGCCTCTGAAGATGCTAGAAGACTGAAGATCAGAATGGTTTTGAGCTGAATATAATAATACTAAAACTCAGTGACCTCTACCTCGATAAGGTGGTGCAAGGACAACTATTTGTACAATGTTGTTGACTATTCATTCATGTGAACGTTGGGATATTGATGTTGGAATATGTTTCCAAGAATACCCCTCAATGGATCTATTCTCTCAAGCTCTATAAATTAAAGATTTTGAAGCTTGAAGAAACGTTGCTTGAAGCAGCCGCTGATCATTAGAAAAAGAGAGAGAGAGAGAGAGAGAGAGAGAGAGAGAGAGAGAGAGAGAGAGAGAGAGAGAGAGAGAGAGAGAGAGAGATAAAGTTTGTTGGTTGCTGCTCATACTGAAGTGTTATTATTCAACGCAATAAACAATCAACATGTAGCAAGCAAAGATGAAGCTGCCACTACAAAGTGTGCACAAACGATGATCATGCTAACACCATATGGAACTACTCAAGTGAGACATCAATAAGTGAAGCATAGTAGCTTAGTTGAACTTGATGGTTAAATTGGAAAAAGCATTAAAGCTTAAGAAAGGAGTACAAAATTCTACAAGCTGAAGCTTAAATGAAGAATGCTCAATGAAGAAGAAGCTGAAGCATACTGCTGAAGAGTGTACAATAATGCAACATGCTTAAGCCATGTGAAACTAGTTAAGTGAAACATCAATAAGTGAAGCATAGTAACTTAGTTGATCTTGATAGTTAAGCTAGAAGAAGCATTACCTACTCATGAAAGGAGTACATCAGAAATAAGCTTAAAGCTCATGAAAAGAAGCCGTAGTGCTCAATAAGAAAGCTTTTAAGCAATACATAACTAGTGTGCTTTATAATCTCTTAGAGATTTATTCTTCAGATAGTTTTGTATTAGAAAGCAAGGAGTTGTTGCTCATATTGTAATGCCCTGTATAATATATACCTAGAATAATACAATACAAGCATTTTATTTGGTACTGACACCATCGTAAGTGCCTAATGGCGTAATTCACATACTTGACCATTTCTAAAGAACATAATACAATGTATGGTACAAGCTATGGAAATTAGCCAAAACAAAAAAGTCTAAGAATAAGGTACAATATTCCTCATTGTACTAAGCTTCTCTTGAAACATCCAAGCACAACTTCACTTGTAAATCAAACCTGCAAATGCTTCCTGAAAATAATCAACAATAATGGGGTGAGATATTAAATCTCAGTGAGTTCCCTATCTTATAGATTCTCTCGGCTTTATAGGGTTTTAGCCAAATCCTAATTCAAGTCAAGGGGAAGGGAAATAACCTTGAGTTCTCAATCTCACACTATATGGAAACATGTCATGAGTCTGTTAACTCAAGATCTCACTAATCAGATATATCCTGAGCCTGTTAACTCAAGAATCCTCATGAATGGAATATGTCATGATCCTGTTAACTCAAGAATCTCACTAATCGATAACCTTACTAAGGCATCCCCTTTTCCCGTCCGCTTCTTCGTCTAGAAGTCGACCCAAGTCATGGATCCTTGTAATTTACTTGACATACGAAATGGATTTGGGAACAACGACCTGTTAACCGTGAACCGTCACTTCTCATGGCCTGTTAACCATCACAAGTCTCTACCCATAGGTTCCATTCGTACTACTCACGGGAATCAAACCTGCCAAGTAATCATGCATACGTTTCAGAGGAGCTCGAGACTCATGAAACTGCAACTCAAGTGAAATGGTTACGATTACGTGATCATATACACAACGTGATTGTATTCGATAATCACTAGGCCACATTCGCCTTAAGGCCACATTCTTTTTTTCTCTCAAAACACAAGGTTACACACATGTTCCATACTAGTGTTCACTCTCTCCTAGACCATTACTCGTCAAAGATGTACCTTTCTACATCGAATGCATGAGCATCGCCATCTAGGTTATCTACTCTAGACCATTACTCGTCAAGGATGCACCTTTCTACATCGAATGCACGAGCATAGCCATCTAGAGTTTCTATCAATTCCTAGCATTACTAGGTTCCACTATCATGTTGTTATGGGGTAAAGTTTCCTAACTCTTTCTATTCCATATTTTAACATGCATAATCTCTCGATCATGTTTAACAACAATATTAGACAAAGCATAGTACAATTGCATTTTAGAATTTCATATAATAATTCAATCATAAGACATAAAAAAGCATATTACAATTGTATAATAGGATCACATATAATGATTCAATCACAAGTTATATCACCCTTAGGTTCCATCCGATTTATTTAATCGGGCAATGAAAACAATATTTCTCACTCTTATCCCGTAGGATATTTTCACAGCTTTGCATCGGCTATAACCATGCCTCGATCGGATTTACTATCCAAAAGATATGGAATTTCAACATATCATATAAACATTATTTAATTCATTTTCCACTAAATAATTAATCCCACATCATACCCCTAATTTTCACTTTTTATTGGGTAGAGGTTTGTCATAGCTTTCCAACGGTACCAAGAACGCTTAAATCGGAAACACGGTTCGGAAGTTATGAATTTTTAAAGAAAAGAATTTATTTGGAAAACTCCCAGGAGCGCCCGGTGGTCAAGGTTTCGCCTGGTGGAGCAGCGGCGCAAACTCCTGCGTCGCCCGACGCTCAAAGCGCCGCTCGACGGTGTATACCAGAAACAACATTTCTCATCTGTATTTTTAGGGTTCCAAGGGCCTCAAATCCCACCCTTTCCACACCAGATCATTTCCAAACATCAAAACAAGTATTATCAAATGATCACACGCATATTACGACTACACTATGCAATTTATATCAAATTTCACCCGTTAGATTTCATTTTCTCTCAAATCTAACCTAAGTTTTAAATCCTTAATTCTAGAACTTAGAGTTTCTAACTAGAACTCACCTGATAATCGAAGAGGAGTTTGAAGAAGATGATGAATGATGAAGATGATCCATGAGCTTTTCTCTCTTCTTCCTCTTTCTCCACTTTCTCTCTTTCTCTTCCTTTCCTCTTCTTCTTACGAACTTCTTCTTTTTCCTTTTCTTTCTCTTTTCTAACATATATATATATATATATAATATAATCCAACAGGGTAAAATATCGCCAATTGATATTTTGTCGTTTCAAACCAATTGATCAATTATTCGAGTTACCTTAATATACTTTCTCAAATTAATAATTATTGATCTGTCCCTTTCATAAAATAATTGATCTCTTTAGAGTTCACCAGTTGCTCTATTGATGCCAATTGACCATACTGAAAACACTTAGAGGATTCCGTAAATCCAATTAATCAAAGATAGAGCACATAAATACTCATCTGATCTCGTTTGATATCCAACTGAGCATTTAAATAATACGGGGTATTACACATATCTTCCTAGAAACACTTAGGTATTATTGTACTTCATTTGTGTAATCAGCTTGTAAGAAGCATATTAGTGCACAAGAAAATCCTTGAAAAATGTATTGTTCCTTGAGTGGTCGAGTGAAGACCAGAATGCTTGAGATGACTAAGCGTGTTTCTAATAGCTTAGTGGATGTTGTTCCTTGAGCGGTCCAGTGAAGACCAAGATGCTTGAGAGGGTCAGGTTATTGTTAAATGGCTTGAAGGTTGATTCCTTGGGAGGCTAGTGAAAGCCAGGATTCTCAAGAAGGCAATAGAAGGTATCCATTGTGGTTATAATCGTTGATGATTATTGGATTAAGTCTTTGTGATAAGGCGAAATCACCTTGAGGGGTGGACTGGAGTAACTTCGTTAACAGTGAACCAGGATAACAATAATTGTGTTCATTTATTTTTATTTATATGTTAATGTCATTAGTTTAAATTCTGCAAATGGGGACGAAATGTGAAAATCAATTCAAACCCCTCTTTCTTGTGTTTCTCAACCTCAGGTGGCTCACTCAAGAAAGTGTTTGGGGTTTGTAATTTGGATGCGTCCAGAGTTGCATCTTCGAAATCTAAGGGATTTTGTGACTTTTCACCGTGGCGAATTAGCACTCCATAGGGTAGGAAATGTAACCCGCATAAATTATTCTTCAAGTTTTAGACCCCTAAATTTTGATGGCCTTAAAAATTAGGAATTAGTTTTTAAAAATCCCATAAATTGACATCTAATATACAAGTAAGAAAACTATTTTTTTTCATGTTTTTTAAGTTTATACTAGATTTTATTTTATCATGAAAAATATGGTATAAATGCATTAAATGTATGAATTTATACTGAATTTGTAAAATATTTGGTGACAAATATTTTGTATTATACCGTATTTTGAACAAATTTGATATTAATATATATGGTTATACCATTCTCGTTAATATATCTGGTGTAAATGCATAAGCTTATACTCAAATTATTAATATATCTGGTGTAAATTTATGAGTTTATACATGGTTTATTAATATATCAGGTGTAAATACATATGAGACTAGATAGTTGTGAAAAATTGTTAGTTTTAAGGGTGACACCAGATTCTTGTAAAATTTGATGGGTAAAGTTTTTTTATTGTTTGATTTATTTTGCTTTTAGTGAGACAAAGAAGAAGAGATGATAGAGTCATACCTAGATTGAGTGACAAAGTTGTTAGTCAAGTTGCCGAGAGCTCTTGAAGAGATGAAAGAGATGGTACTGATGGTCATTTGTGCACTAGAATAGGTAAAGTAGCTCCCACCGGTTCTCACAGTAGGAGGATAGAAGAGACTCACTGCCTAAGTACTATCTGATGTAGAGGAGGTAGAGCTGGATGCTCCAAATTTGACGGCGAGGAGACACATGACTCCATACACAAGAGGGGGTGGAGGTGAATCATGGGGGTTTGAAAAACAATAATTTAAAACAAAATTATTTTCAGAATCAGAGTTTAAAAATATCCTCAAAAGAAACGTTTGGATATGCAGTAAAAACTCAATGTAAAGAAAATGAGTGAAAAATAAAGAGTTATGGGAAGAGAGATGACACTCGAGATTTATATAGGTCTGGTCTAAAAAAAGTGACCTATTCCTCTCCCCAAAATTTAATCTTGAGAGTTTCAAATAATTCTTATAAGTTTTTAGTAGGTTAAGCTTACGAACCCCCTTATACAAGGAAAAATAAAGTTCCAGGTTTACTTCTAACTAAACAATGAACTGTGGAATGAAGCGGTTAGTCTTCACGCCAAATACGAACAAAGCTTCGAGCGGTTATTCTTTAAGCCAAACCGAGATTTTGTACGAACTTATCTCGAACCAAGGTGGAGTTTTTAACTGAATATCCTTCAAACTGAGCCGAGGTTTATACTGCACTAACCATGAATCAAGCCGAGATTTCACACCAGGATGACCTTAAACCAACATAGATTTTACACTGCGATGAACTCAAGAACCGATAACAATATTTTTCACTGGTTATCTTTAGAAACTTAGAGAGAAAGATTTTCTTTAAAAGGATGAACTCACAAAGCAAATAGAAGCTTAACACTAATCCCCCAAACAAACACTTCCTAATGAAGAAATATTCACTCAAGAGGAAAAATAAATCTTGGTGAATTTACAATATTACGCTTTCCATAACAAATTCCTCACTTAAACACAAGAATATTTCTCAAATTGCTATGGCTAAATTTTTGATATTTTAGAGAGAGAAAAAGAGAGAGGAATGTGAGATATCTCATGTTTCTGGATGCTGAAAAATGAAAGGTTTTAATAGATAGCTGTTACTATTTATTAAACAATCCATGGACAAAATTAGTTACCTAATTAATTAGGTATTTCATCTAATCGATTAGATGACATAAATAATCGATTGTTGTGCCTATTTTGAAAGGTTTTGATAGAGAGCTATTAATATTTATTAATACACTTCCACAATCGTTGTAGACTCATTTAACCCTTATCTAATTGATTAGGTACTTGGTCTAATCAATTAGACAAATGAAAAACTTGCCTTAATCAATCAGATAGTTCCTAATTTATCTTGTTAGGCTCAAAATAAATTTTAGGTGATTTTATTTGAAAAATAGAGACTTTAAAAAGAGTTTTAGTGAGTGTGTGATTTAGCCATACTACTTTATGAAAGTCCCCTTGTGTTTTTACAGAACATTGATCTCTCAGACACGATGAGGCGAGCTTTCACACTTCATTTGTTTCACACTTTAAAGTTTCAAGTCTTTCGTCAGATAAACTAATCATATAAACACTTTACTTGATTCTTCTTGGAGATGGGGCTTAAGATGTCTTCAAGTCGAACGCCATTATTAGAGGATATCACAATGATCATTAAACCGTAACTCTTCAGCTTTATTCTGAGGAATAGCTTGATCAACCACTGTGTGCATATTTGACCACTTGAAACATCATTAGCACTTGCTTGTATTTATATGTCGTTGTCATCAAAGTCATGTTACATCTTCATGAGTTGTCATCAAATTAGAGTTACAACTTTATGAGTTGTCATCATCAAAACCATGTTGTTGACAGGACTAGGCCTGTCTTGTTTAGCATTGATCATTTCCTAATTCAACTTGCAAGCACATACTTCCACAAGAGGTGCATGCATATTTGATGGATCAGGATGATATAGGTGATTATCATGATCGTTCCGTAAATAAGGGGTTCCTTGGAGAACCCTCAGATCTTAAATTGCTGGTAGATTATGTCGATCATGTTACCTTCAGATTAATGCATTGAGATATATACATATTTTTGTTAGAAAAAGAGTGGTTCTGCATCTGGCCTTAAGTTTTGATGATAACTACATATGTTATCTCCGAGAATAATTCGGTTCTTTATGGTTTTTGTCTAGTGTGTAGATTTTTCTAAACAGGATATGAATCTGATTTAAAGGCGTGTGACGTCATCAGATCCTTATCTAAACACTCTGGAATAAAAACATATGTTGTGTACAAGATTTAAAGTCATTATTCTGGAATGCTTTCTAATACAACGGTTCTGAAGAACGTGTGTATCAAAGCTTCTGATTGTGACTCTGTAAGTAATCCTTAAAAGCTTTCTTAGAGATATGCTTCTATCGTAACAAGCTCTGAAGTTTTTGAAGAGAAGGTTATGTTGAACAAAGTTTTGAAGATTCTAAAGATATCATTTCTAAAGAACAAGCTCTAAAGTTTCTGAAGACAAGGTTTTGTTGAGCAAAGTTATAAAGATTCTGAAGACATCATTTCTAAAGATCAAGCTTTGAAGTTTATGAAGACAAGGTTCTATTGAACGAAGTTCTGAAGACTCTGAAGACAAATGCGTGCTCAACGAAGTTCTGCTGAACAAATTCTGAAGTCTCTGAAGATATCACTTCTAAAGACCTAGTGCTGAAGATTCTTAAGTTAGTTCTGCTGAATGAAGATATGAGATTCAGAAGACTTAGGTTCTGAAGTTACAAGTATTGATCTCTCTACATGCTTCATCAAATACACATCTAAAGCCTCTGAAGATTAGAAGATAGAAGAATGGTTTGCGTGTTTTAATGAATATAATAATACAAAGTAGTCTGTGACCTCTACCCATATTAGGTGGCGCAAGGACAACTTTTTGTATTATGATGTAACCATTCCTGTAAGTGAACGTTGGGATATTACAGTTGGAATATGTTTCCCATTATACCCTCCAACGGATCTATTCTCAAGCTTTAAATATTGAAGATCTGAAATCTTGAAGAAAAGCTGCTAGAGAGTTGCTCAACAAGCTCACAAGTTGCCGAAGCAAATGCTATTGTTATATGTAGTGTGCGATTTTTGTCGGTGACGCGACCAACTTATCGCCATTTGGTTTTTCCTCACTGTAATGGTAGGGATTGGGTGCTACTTTATGATTTCTTATTTATCCTATGAAGCTGGAAAGGAAAGGGAAGCTATTTAAAACTAACCTTGCATGCAAATGTTTTGCTGAACAAATGCTTAAGAGATTGGGGAGTTCGGGGTCAGGTTATACAATGGGGAGTTGCCAATTACCCATCCTATATGTGGTTATCCACATGTTATTAGCAATTTCTATACTCTTTTCTACTTACTGGTGTTTGTCTGTCATGGGTTTGGAAAGTTTCTCCTTTGGGAATGTTTGAGAGAGAGAGAGAGTTTTTGTTGATTTCGAGTTTTTCGATGTTTTTGGTGAGGTACTGGACCTAAAGTTTTTGATTAGTATGTGAAGGTACTGGACCTAAAGTTTTTGATTGGTGTGCTCGCTAAGATTTCGCAATCTTATGCCTACGTATTCCCGTAATGATAACAGGGAAATCAGAGCAATCGTAGTTCCTCCTATTCTATGGGAGGAAAAAGATGTTTGGTGTCTTGTTCAAAGCCCAAGATTGAAGCTAAAGGTATATTTGTGTCTTGTTCAAAGCCCAAGATTGAAGCTAAAAGGTTTGACTGAGAGAGAATTTGTCATCTCTAAAGGGAGATATCTCGTCTATTTATCACAATTGTTGGGTGGCTGATTATAAAGGAGAATTACTTTAACTGGAATATATGGATCCAGCAATGCCATAATTTCCTTTATAGGGGATTTGTCCTGAAGGAGAAAACTTTAACTCAGTGTTAAGCAATGCCATTTTTCCTTAGGAGTTTTTCATGCTAAGAGAGGGACATTGGCATGGATGTAAATAATCCAGAGGCTTGCCACTTATAGCAATTAGATGAAAGAGGGAGTTTACCAGGATAAGAGATGGACTACAACTTGGATTTTTGAAATCAACAAGTGTGCCACTTACAGTAGTTATCTGGAATTAAGGTTTGTTTTGGTTATCTGTTTTGATGTGTGATATACAGAGAAATGTCTTCCTACAGAGAGATTTTGATTTCCTCTGAAGGGATGTTGATTTTTGTGTGCCTTGATTAAAGCCCAAGGTTGAAGCTAAAAGGTTGATTGACTCCACTGGGGAGTTTATTATCTGTCTTGTATAAAGCCCAAGATTGAGGCTAAAAGAGAGACTGACTCTTTGGGGGATATCATTATACAAAGCCTAAGAGGAGGTTGGAAGTTGACTTTTCTGGGGAAATATTTTGTTTGTCTTGTACAAAGCCCAAGATTGAGGCTAAAAGAGGGTTTTTGACTCCACTGGGGAATATTTGTATGTGTCTTGTACAAAGCCCAAGATTGAGGCTAAAATGGGAAACTGACTCTAATGGTGAGAGGTTTTATCTATTTTGTACAAAGCCCAAGATTGAGGCTAGAAGAAGATTGACTCTATTAGAGGGTATGATTTGTCTTGTACAAAGCCCAAGATTGAGGCTGAAAAGACGATTAACTCTGCCTAGGGAGATTTATATGTGTCTTGTACAAAGCCCAAGATTTAGGCTAAAAGATATTTGACTGACTCAGCTGAAGATATTTATATGGGTGTCTTATACAAAGCCCAAGATTGAGGCTGAAAATATGATTGACTCAACAAGAGAGTGTCTTTATCTGTCTTGTACAAAGCTCAAGATTGAGGCTGAAAGGATGATTGACTCAACAAGAGAGTGTTTTTATCTGTCTTGTACAAAGCCCAAGATTGAGGCTAAAAAGATGATTGACTCAACAAGATAGTGTTTTTATCTGTCTTGTACAAAACCCAAGATTGAGGCTGAAAGGATGATTGACTCAACAAGAGAGTGTTTTTATATGTCTTGTACAAAGCCCAAGATTGAGGCTGAAAGGATGACTGACTCAACAAGAGAGTATTTTTATCTGTCTTGTACAAAGCCCAAGATTGAGGTTGAAAGGAGACTGACTCAACAAGAGAGTGTCTTTATCTGTCTTGCACAAAGCCCAAGATTAAGGCTAAAAAGATGATTGACTCAACAAGAGAGTGTGGAAATATCTTTATACAAAGCCTAAGAGGAGACTAACTTCTGCTGAGGACTATTGAGATCCAGAGACAAGTCCAAAATGAGGAATCAACTCTTGCTGAGGATTACAGAAGAGTTGAAATATCAGATGCCTTGAGGTTTTGATAAAGGTTTATTGATAGTGATTTGACCCTAGCTGGGGAAATTCTAAGTGAGTATTTTAGAGATTGAGTTATAAAACCTATGGAGGTTTTAACTCTGCTGATGATTGATGAGATGATCAGGGTTTATCCTGTGCTTTTGGGAAACTTGAGGGTTTCTTTGAAATCCAAAAGAAGGTGAAACTGTCCAAGTCTACTGGTATGACAGGGTTTATCTTTGTATGAGGCCCAATAGGAGGCTGGTGTTTTAAGGGATGAGAATCAACCCTAATTTGGTTTGATGTTTTGACTCTTTGGAAAGACTGCTCTAACAAAGGATGACTAGGTTCTGTCCTACACCTGTAAGAGGTCTTTGGGTCCTTGTACTAAGCCCAAGAGGAGGCATGAGAACTTCTAAGAAGCATGAGGGTCCTTATACAAAGCCCAAGAGGAGGCTGGGGATGCTTTTAGGAAGCCCGTGGGTCCAAACCAAAGAAAAGTTCAAGAAAGGTTTCACTGGGAATAATCCTTTCTTTAGTGATCAGTTCTAGGGTTTGAATAAATTCAAGAGAGGTTTCACCGGAAATTAATCCTCTCTGGGGGAAATGAATTTCTTGTACAAATTTCTAATAGTGACAGTCTTGAGAAAAGTTTCACCGGGAATAATGCCTTTCTCTGTTCCATATTGTATAAGCCCAAGAGGAGGCAAGACTGTATTTAGAAATTCCTATGGGGAACTAGTTTTGACTGTGTTGAAAGAGTGGCCACTGGTTTGATCTATTCCTAGACCTAATTGTCGGGGAAAACTCTAAGCAAGATAATATACATGCATATATATATATATATATATATATATATATACAGATGAAATATATACTGTATGTAAAAGAAGGTAGGAGGACTTATAGGTGAGCAAGCTTCCAGCATTACAAACAAATATATATATATACAAGTATGTAAAAGAAAGCTGTTTTAAAACTTACAGGCGAGCAAGCTTCCATTGTAACATCTGTATGGTTAGTTGTTCAAGAAATTAAAGAAAGGTTTGATAACAACTATGGATTTGAATCTAAATCAAAAGGGAAAGTTGTTTTGAAAAGAAGATTGGGGCTTATACTCAAGGAGAGGGCCAGATGAAAAACATTGATCATACTGTTGATCTGAAAATTGTATCGGGACTTATACAATAACTGAGGGCCAAAAAGGTTTTCTGTACAAAGGGGTTGGGTCTTACACTCTATCAAGAGGCCCAAAGTGTTTGAAAAAGTAAAGAAATGGGACTTACAACACAAGGGTAGGCCCATATGATTTTGTTTGAAAATGGCGATCGCGTCGAGATTTTTGAAATCGTATCGGGACTTATACAATGACCGAGGCCCAAAAATGGTTTATTTACAAAGGGATGGGACTTACAACTCAAGGAGAGGCCCAAAGTTTATTTTTATACAAGAGATGGGGCTTACAACTCAAGGAGAGGCCCAAAATGATTTTGTTTAAAAGGCGACGATGGCGTTGCGGTTTTAGAAACACAGTGGGACTTATACAATGACTGAGGCCCAAAAAGATTTTTATTTATAAGGGATGGGTCTTACACTCTATTAGAGGCCCATAGTTTATTGAAAAATGTTTGTGAGGGTGAAAATAAGCAAAAACCCTAATTTGATTTAAAAATGTATTTTAATTGAATAAAATTCAATTAAAATGATCAAAATTATCAAACATGTGTGAAAAACAAGTTCTGATCTTTGATTAGTGTTTTAAAAATCATGTTTTATTAATAGAATAATTTGAAAATCATATGAATTTGCAAAATCAAGAGAAAGAAATATTTTTAAATGCCTAAAAACAAATAAAAATATAATTCTTTACAAAAATACCAAATATATGAAATAAATAATATTTTTGTGAAATTTTTGTAGAATAAAATATTTTAACATTTTTGTGAATTTTCAAAAAAAAGACCAATAAAAAATAATTAAAATTGAGAGAGAAATTAGTTTTGAAATTAATTAATAAAAACCATGAAAAATGTGAAAAATAGCAAAAAGAGAGAAAATGGCAAAATGGTCTGGGTGGGTCTTGAACCCATGACCTCCCAACCAAACACACATGCGCGCTACCACTGGGGTGGTGATACATCTGTGTATCAAAACCACCCCATCAACATATATGGGTGCCAAGGATTTCAGGCCTGGCCAAGGCGCCATGGCCTGGCCCTTTCCCAAGGCATGTCCTGACTTTTGCCTCTTGCATGAAGGCTCTAACTTCCTCATTTCTCCATGGATTTTGATAAAATTTAGATGGATCATGCCTAGAATTTCATGAGGAATCCAATGGTGCTTTTAGATTTTTCTAAAGATGTTCCTATTTTAAAACCCGATAGTGGTTTCAAAATAGGCCTAGATTTGTATGTTCTATGCTATCTCATTATACAGGCAACAATAGCATGGCAAATTGGTTCAAACACAACATATATGATATGTATGAGATGTCCATGATCAATAGACATCAAAGCAGTGCATGATTTAGAGAGTTCAAGTTGTGATGCACTTACCTCTTGAAGCTCCTTGTACTATCTGTCAAGATCCTTGTGCCAAAAGTAATCCAATGCTTTAGACACTCTTTATTGATCCCTTAGAAGCTTTTAGGATGACCAAAACCAGCTGGAATCCTTAGGAACAAGAATTGGCTCTTTCTTGCAAAAGTGGCAAAAGTGACCAAAATGGTAACTCTCTCAAATGGTGTTCCAGATGAGGGAAACCAATTGGGATAGTTTGAGGATGATATTTAGAGTGTGTTTGAGGCTTTGTTTGGTTTTGAAAGTGACTAAATCAAGACATGGCTTGAAAAATGCAGAAAAGTCAAAATTTGAGGTTTTGGAGGTTGACTTTCTGATTTTGATGTTTCAGATCAAGGATGAGTGTTTGAACAACTTATATATGATACATTGGATGTGTTTAGATCATGAGTTGTGGTGGAATTGCTCTCTAAATCGAAAATTCAGTGGTGACTTGCAAAAGAAGGCATTTTTGCAAAATGAGAGAGATTTGGAGGAAAGCAAGTGTTGTAGTGCTTTGGTGTGCTCAAACTGACCACAAATGAGCCTATTTATAGTAGAGCAAGTTTGTTTTGCAAGGAATAGTGAATGGTAGCTTGGCCAGACCTTTGGCCAATGTTGATCAAAAGGCATCTTTAGTTTCCTCTAGCCATTGACTTGAGGTTAGGGCACAGGCCTATGGTCCTTTGGTTTAGAGCCGAATCTTGACTCAATTTAGTTAGAAATGTCTTGATGCTTGCCACCTTGTGAATCCATTGAATGCATTGAAACAAAATTGGAGTCTTTGAACTTTTTAGCCTTTTTAGGGCATTTATGGCTACATGTAGTTCCTTGGACTTGGGAGGCTTTTGGATCAGATCATTCCTCTTTGATTTTATCCCTTGAGGTGTCCAAATGGATGACAAGGCTTGTAATTATCTGATTTGGCCAAATCGAGCAAATGACCTATAATTTGCCTTGAACAAAATCAGTCTTTGATGCCATGTTCCAAGGGTTGGAACTCCCTACTCAAATTGAATTTGGAGATGATCTGGTACTTGTTGGAAAGCCCTCATGGTATACTTCAAATTTGATGTTCAAAGTTGGTCTTGGTTCAGCTTGCATCAAAGTGAAAAATGCCTCTACATTTTGGAAAAAGTAAGACAGATTCTGACTTATTGAAAATTTCACCAAGTGTTGGAAAAAGTGGCCATTTTCACTTTTTTGTGATTTTGATCAATCCATAACTCAAAATCCATGAGGATTTGGAATCTCTTGTAGTTGACATATTTGAACTATGTCAGATGGACTTTCATTTGAGCTATGAATGGGAGAAAAAGGCCTTGTGGTTTAGGAGTTATGACCTTGCAAAGTTGGGTAAAAACCACTTTTGTTCCATAAATTAGAAAAAAATTGGTTTCTCAAGGTTGCCCCTTTTGCAAGAAACCTCACTTTTCTTGATTTTTCTTGATGAATGATGATTAATACCATACATTAACATTGCTTTTGACTTAGGGGAACCATATTTGTGAAAAATTCCAAAAAGTCAAACTTGATTTTGGGCACAGTTGACTTTTTGTCAGATGAAATCCAAACTCTGTGATTCTTTGTGCAATCAAGTTCTTGACCCAATTCAAACCTAATGGTTGGATTCCATAGGTGTTATAGGGTGTATTTAATCATGTCCCAAGGTTTGGGAACATGTCTTGGTCAAAAGTCAAAGATACATTTGACTTTTCCTTCAAAACCCTAATTGTGGTTTAGATGAAATTGAAACTTGTGAATCAAGCATATTGAATCAATCCATGGTTGTAAATGGATAAATGTGGTGTATTTGAGTCCCTCAAATCATGTCTTGAGGTCTTGGCTCATGTTTTTCTCCAAAAGTCAACTTAGGGGTGAATTAGGTCAAGAAACCCTAATTCCTGATTTTTTATGAATGCATCCCCTGAGGCTAAATTGACTTGATGATTGGGTCCATGAGGTCCCTTGGAGTATCTTGGGCTGTGCTTTGAAGCATTGGCTCATGTCCAGAAGAAAATTTTCATCTAGAGGCCTTGGTCGACCAAAACCCTAATTTGGTGACATTGGCAATCTTGAGACTTGATCCACTTGGAATGTTGTAACTTTGTGCTTGATTCTTGATGTGGGAGTCCTCTTGATCCTTTTTGGGTGTTTAAGAGGTTAGACAAGTTGAAGATCATGTCATTTCTTGATTGATCCTTTGTCTAAGTGCTCTGAGAAGGCTCAAAACCCTAATTCTTGGTGGTAGTGGATGCTCGACAATCCTTGAGGAGATTGATGAGGTATGATGGTACATCCATATTGTGGTAATGGTTCTCACAATAATGGGAAATCTCGGTGGTCAAAATTTGGGGTATGACAGATGCCCCTATTTAATCTTCTTGGACCCGAAGGTGTTAATGGCGAAGATATTCGGACATTCAGGGTGCAAGAGGATTAAATATCGGAATACCCAAAATTTTGACGGTGGTTATGAATGGTAGTTTGCTCGTCCATCTTCTTTTGCTAAGCAATGTTACTTAGAAAATGGTAAAACTTCCCCTCGATCCTGGTCTTCAGCCACAAAACTGGTCTTAGTTTTCTGAAATAAACCTCCACTCGATCCTGGTCTTCAGCCAAGGAACTGGTCTTAGTTTCTTCTTGTCGAGTTTCTTCCTTAACAAGGGATGCTATGTGTAACGGTCTTCATCAAACTTCTCGCCGATTTTTGTAACACCCATTTCTACCCCACAAATATCACAGCGGATTAAACATAAAATCATTAAATAAATCAGCATCACCTCAAAGGGTGCACGTTTCTCAATAAAATCAAATCAACAAAAGTTGCTCCGTAAACAACGGGTTTTCCTCAAAATAACTCAAAAATGCCTCAAAGGGCAGCAAATCCACCATAACCACAAAATCTCACCAAAGGGTTTTTGAAACAAAACCATAATCATCAAAATAACAACAAAATAACAGCCAAATAAAACTCAACATGGTTTGACTCAACGACCCAACCCGATGTTACACTATCAGAGCAAGACCCTCTACATCGACCAAAAGCAAATAATACTTCAAAAGTTCCTCGAAGCATCCACGACTAATCCTGATCACCTGCACGTTACCCACGTGGAGGCAACATTCAAACAGGCAGGGTGAGTAATACAATTCATTATAATCAATATAAAATAGGATATGTATAAAAATGGCGTCATCATCATATACAGCATCATCAGAGTCATCACAGGCAAACATCAAAGCACGACATCATAAATCACAACAATATGCCACATAAATGCAATGCACAACAAGACTCATGCAAGTGGTACCAATATTCATAATCGATAGACACTTAGGCCATCACCCTCCAAAGATCTCCGTAATTAGGATCGGTTCCACACAAGAACCGGAGCACGTCATAAACCACTTCACATCCACACAATGGGATGGAAGCCACAATAGACCGAAGTCTAACCTCATCATCACTGGACCGGAGTCCTAACATCATCATCAAAATATGCTATGAATGCATGATACACAATGTCAATAATCATCATCGTCAATAAAATCATTACGTGCATCATCATTCATCAAAATATCAGGTTAATCATGTCATCAAATATACGTCAAAATATCACAAAATCATCATGTCATAATCATCATTAACATCAATAACATCATGGTAAATCATCAGAAAAATCACAGCACCGAAACATCAGAACATCACAGAAATCATAAACAAAATTTTGCGATCAACAAGGTTCGCTACTGAGTTCGCCTTGCGAACCTATTCGCTTTGGCGTTCGCTTTGCGAAGCTGCCAGCGAATCCCCATCCCCATACAAAAACCAGAGAGTTCCCCCTTCTACCTCTCCTCGCTGCTTCTATTCGCTAGGCGAAGCCCTTCTCTGGGACGTTCGACTTGTGAGCCCCAAAAGTCACCTCCCAGAGTCATCTCAGTACCATCGCACACTCATCACGTATTCGCTGTGCTGCTCGCTTTGCGAGCCTGGGCGAACATTTGCCTTGCAAATGAGTTGTTCGCCTTGCGAACTAGCGATTTCTGCAATCGCTGCTACACATCAGTAGCACTTCAGTCCACCAAATCCCTACGGGTTCAACCTCAATTCTCCCAAAACATCTCCAAAATAGTCCTAAAGCATCATGGCACTCAAAGGCATAAAACCTACGGTATTTAGGTCGATTAATTCCACTATCCTAACTCAAAATCACATAAACCTTCAAAAACTCTCAAGGTTCCCATAAACCCCATAAATCCCTTTCTCATACAAGATCCCACATATCATCAAAAGGTTTAGCCTCGAAGGCTTATTTTTACCCAAATCAATTCAACCCTCAATAATCCATCATCGATCCTCAGAAATACCCATAAATCATCAATAACGCATAAACCCTTCAAAAACCCCCAAAAACCTCAAAAACCCACTTTAAACACATCACTTACTATATTGAAAACAATGAAAGGCAATATTCCCCATACCTTACTATATTGCCGATTCAGAGCTTTTCTCTAATTAGCCATTGGGAACCTTCATGAATCCTCGCCTTTTCCTTTTTCCTCAGAGCTCTGCACTTTCTCCTTATTTTCACGATCTAACAAATTGAATCCTATTCCTCCCAATTCTTTTTTGTTAAACCCTTGGGCTTCCAAAATAGACTTTCCTCAAATTACCCTCACTAATCCTCCTCAAAAGTCCATCTTGCCCTTAATTCCTCTAATATTATTTTAAATTAATAATAATACTAATATATTTATATTATATACTATTATTTAATTAAAATAACCAAAAACTCCACCAAAATACTGACATCGACACAAACCCCCAAAACTCACAGAAAATTCACAAATATTATATTTAAATAAATTAAATAAATATTCTAATAAATTTGGGGTGTTACAACTCTCCCCCACTTACAGAATTTTCGCCCTCGAAAATTGCCTCAAAGAAATAGAGTCGGATACGACTCCCTCATCTGATCTTCGTGTTCCCAAGTCCAACTTTCGCCAGCTGGTCCGCCCCACAACACCTTCACCAAAGTTATGTCTTTACCCTGCAGTTGCTTCATTTCTCGACCGTCAATCCACACAGGTAAAGCTTCTACTGTCAGATTATCCCTCACTTGTACATCATCATCCATCTGAATCACATGCGACGGATTTGGAACGTACTTTCTCAACTGAGACACATGGAACACGTCATGTAAATTCACAAGTGACGGCGGTAAAGCAATTCGATAGGCTACATCTCCTATCCTCTGTGAGATTTGGTATGGACCAATAAAATGTGGAGTGAGCTTCCTAGACTTCAAAGCTCGACCCACATTAGTCACTGGCGTCACCCTCAAAAACACGTGATCTCCCTCTTGGAATTCAAGTGTCTTCCTCCTCTTATCATGATAGCTCTTCTGGCGACTCTCCGACGCTCTCATCCTTGCTTGGATCATCTTAATCTTCTCGGTCGTCTCTTGCACAATCTCAGGTCCGAGTACAACACTCTCGCCCGACTCATACCAACACAAAGGAGTCCTACATCTTCTCCCATACAAAGCTTCATAGGGTGCAATTCCAATACTAGCATGAAACCTATTATTGTACGTGAACTCAATCAACGTCAAATGGCTATCCCAAGATCCTCCATGATCCAACATACAAGCTCTCAGCAAATCCTATAAGGATTGGATAGTCCTTTCTGTCTGACCGTCCGTCTGTGGATAATAAGCAGAACTCATCCTCAACTTAGTACCCAAAGCCTCTTGCAAGCTCTTCCAGAACCTCGATGTAAATCTCAGATCTCTATCCGACACAATACTCGAAGGTATCCCATGTAACTTCACAATCTCCTCAATATATATCTTGGCCAACTTCTGCATAGAATGATTAATCTTCATCGGTAAGAAATGAGCCGATTTAGTTAATCTATCCACGATCACCCAAATTGAATCATTTCCATTAGTAGTCTTCGGCAATCCCACCACAAAATCCATGGAAATACTATCCCATTTCCATTCTGGAATCCTCAACGGCTGCATCATACCTAAAGGCTTCTGATGCTCAATCTTCGACTTCTGACAAGTCAAACACACATAAACAAACTCCGCAACATCCTTCTTCATACCCGGCCACAAAAACAACTTTTTCAAATCTTGGTACATCTTCGTAGCACCGGGATGAATACTCAACCTACTTCGATGTCCTTCCTCAAGAATGCTCTTCTTAATATTCGGGACATCTGGAACACACACCCTATCTCTGAACATCATCACACCATTCTCGTCAATTCGGAATTCCCCTCCGTTACCTTGGTTGATCAAAGTCAACTGGTCAACTAACTTCAAGTTAGATTGTTGTCCCACTCTGATCTCTTCCAGAATACCACTAGTCAACTTCAACATTCCCAACTTCACACTGTCAAGGGTCTCTTCACACACCAAACTTAAATCTCGGAATTTCTCAAGTAATTCCAATTATTCACCATAAGCATCGACATATGCAATGACTTTCTGCTCAATGCATTGGCCACTACATTTGCTCTGCCCGGATGATAACGCAAATCAAAATCAAAATCCTTCAATAACTCTAACCACCTTCTCTGCCTCATATTCAGTTCCTTCTGATCAAATAAGTACTTCAGACTTTTATGATCACTGAACACTTCAAACTTAGAGCCAAACAGATAATGTCTCTAAATCTTCATCACAAACACCACAACGGCCAATTCCAAGTCACGCGTAGGATAATTCCTCTCATGAACTCGCAATTGTCTCGAAGTATACGTGACAACTTGACCATTCTGCATCAGCACTCCACGAAGCCCATCTTCGACGCATCACAATACACCATAAAAGATTCACTCGGATTAGACAAAATCAGCACTGGAGCGGTCGTTAATCTCTTCTTCAATTCCACAAAACTATCTTCACAAGCTACTTCCCACACAAAAGCTTGACCCTTTCGAGTCAACTGAGTCAAAGGTAATGCCAACTTAGAAAAGCCCTCGATAAACTTGCGGTAATAACCCGCCAATCCCAGAAAACTTCGTATCTCAGTAGCAGACTTTGGAGTCTCCCACTATAATACAACATCAATCTTGGAAGGATCTACAGCAATTCCACCACTCGAAATCACATGGCCAAGGAAACTCACTTCCTTCAACCAAAACTCACACTTCGACAGCTTTGCATACAACTTCTTTTCCTTCAATACTTGCAACACATTTCTCAAATGCTCAGCATGCTCTTCTTCAGACTTAGAATATATCAGGATGTCATCGATGAAAACCACCACAAACTGATCTAGATACTCATGAAAAATCCGATTCATATACTCCATGAACACACCAGGTGCATTGGACACACCGAACGACATCACAGTGTATTCATAGTGACCATACCTCGTTCTGAAAGCTGACTTCAGAATATCATTAGGCTTAACACGAATTTGATGGTAACCCGATCTCAAATCAATCTTGCTAAACACACAGGCACCTACTAACTGATCCATCAAGTCATCGATTCTCGGAAGTGGATAGTTATTCTTGATAGTCACTTTATTCAACTGCCGATAATCAACACAAAACCTCATACTTCCGTCCTTCTTCTTCACTAACAACACAGGAGCACCCCATGGAGAAACACTTGGTTGAACAAACATCTTCTCGAGCAATTCTTCTAGCTGTTTCTTCAATTCACTTAACTTAGAAGTTGACATCCGGTAAGGAGCCATTGACACTGGACTCATACCTGGTATTAAGTCCACTGCAAAATCTACTTCACGCTCTGGAGGCAAATCACTAATGTCATCTGGAAACACCTCTGGAAATTCACATACTACAGGTAAGTCGACACTTGCAGCTTCATGATCAATATGCAATGATGCAAACATTGCAAACACCAAGGCTTCATCTTCCACAAGTTCATCTACTTACTTCGCCGACAAGAACATCAACTCCCCACTATCACCAAACTCAGGAAACTCCACTGTCTTAGTATAACAATTGATATGAACATGGTTGAACTCCAACCAGTTCATTCCAAGGATTACATCGATTTGGTGCAAGGGTAAACACACCAAATCCATCACAAAACTCTTTCCAAAAAATCGTCAAAGGACATCTCAAACACATAAAAGTAGTAGTAACAAAACCATTAGTAGGAGTCTCTATTAGCATACTACCATTCATATCAGACAACTTCAAACCCAACTTATTAGAACATTCAAGCGAAACAAAAGAATGAGTAGCACCAGAATCAATTATAGCAACCAACTCAACATCATTAATAAAACAAGTACCTCAAATCAGATTGTCCTTCTCTGGCACTTCTGCATCACTCAAAGCAAACACTCTGCCACTGGTTTGAGCAGCAGTAGCTGTCTTCTTCGGTTTCTGACACTTGGTACTGATGTGACCCTTCTCACCTCAATTGAAATAAGTTGGACCATCATCCTTGCAATCAGTAGCTCTATGACCATTCTTGCCACACCTGTCGCACCTCAACACACGATTAGTACAAACATCAGCACGATGACCTTTCTCGCGACACCTATAACACTTCCCAAAAGTGGGAGCTACTCCCGCACTTGTCTTTTTCCCATCTAAAGCCTTCTTCTTCCCTTTGTCAGCGGAAGTCGTATAAGGTTTCCCCCTATACTGCCTTTTCTTCTCACTCAACTGCTTGTAGTGAGCAGATCAAGCTCAGCTATCCTCATCGTAGATTTTGCTCTTGTCCACCAACTTAGCATACCTGCAGATCTGTTGATACCCAATACCTTGTTTAATCTCTGGTCTCAACCCATTATCGAACTTGAGGCACTTGGACATCTCAGCATCAGCACGGTTGTAGTGAGGACAGAATTTCACCAGCTTCTCAAACTTCGCAGCATACTCTGTAACAATCATATCTCCTTATTTCAACTCCAGGAATTCCACCTCTCTCTTACCACGAGCATCCTCTGGATAATACTTTCCCAGAAATTCCTGCTTTAACACCGCCCAGTTTATCACAGTGCCAACATCTTCCAGTCTCCGACGGGTGTTATCCCACAAATTCTCAGCCTCCTCTAACAGCATATGAGTTCCAAACTGAACTTGATGCGCGTCAGTACATCCCACCCCTCAGAAGATCTTCTCGATCGCCTTCAACCAATTGTGTGCACTTGCTGGATCGTGAGTACCCTTAAACTCCGGCGGATTGTTCCTCTTGAACTCCCCCAAAGCACGAAACTCATCTGGAACTTCACCATTCAGATTGAGTTGCGCCACCACATTAGCAACTGATTCAAAAGCATCAACAATAGCACGATCATTTCTTCCAGCCATCCTGCACACCACCAACAAGGTTAGCAGAACTAAAACATCGACAGTGTACACACACTTATCGACCGGCAGGGGACTGACATCACGTAAAAACCTGGCCGGATGGACCGAACTGCTCTGATACCACTAATGTAACACCCTTTTCTACCCCACAAATATCGCAGCGAATTAAACATAAAATCATTAAATAAATCAGCACCACCTCAAAGGGTGCACATTTCTCAATAAAATCAAATCAACAAAAGTTGCTCCGTAAACAACGGGTTTTCCTCAAAATAACTCAAAAATGCCTCAAAGGGCAGCAGATCCACCATAACCACAAAATCCCACCAAAGGGTTTTTGAAACAAAACCATAATCATCAAAATAACAACAATATAACAGCCAAATAAAACTCAACATGGTTCGACTCAACGACCCAACCCGATGTTACACTATCAGAGCAAGACTCTCTACATCGACCAAAAGCAAATAATACTTCAAAAGTTCCTCAAAGCATCCACGGCTAATCCTGATCACCTGCACGTTACCCACGTGGAGACAACATTCAAACAGACAGGGTGAGTAATACAATTCATTATAATCAATATAAAATAGGATATGCATAAAAATGGTGTCATCATCATATACAGCATCATCAGAGTCATCACAGGCAAACATCAAAGCACGACATCATAAATCACAACAATATGCCACATAAATGCAATGCAAAACAAGACTCATACATGTGGTACCAATCGTCACAATCGATGGACACCTAGGTCATCACCCTCCAAAGATTCCCGTCATTAGGATCAGTTCTACACAAGAACCGGAGCACGTCATAAACCACTTCACATACACACAATGGGATGGAAGCCACAATAGACCGAAGTCTAACCTCATATCACTGGACCAAAGTCCTAACATCATCATCAAAATATGCTATGATTGCATGATACACAACGTCAATAATCATCATCGTCAATAAAATCATTATGTGCATCATCATTCATCAAAATATCAGGTTAATAATGTCATCAAATATACGTCAAAACATCACGCCATAATCATCATTAACATCAATAACATCATGGTAAATCATTAAAAAAATCACAGCACCGAAACATCAGAACATCGCAAAAATAATAAACAAAATTTCGCGAACAATAAGGTTTGCTACTGAGTTTGCCTTGCAAACCTATTCACTTTGGCGTTCGCTTTGCGAAGCTGCCAGTGAATCCCCATCCCCATACAAAAACCAGAGAGTTTCCCCTTCTGCCTTTACTCGCCGCCTCTATTCGGTAGGCGAGCCCCAAATGTCCCCTCCCAGAGTCATCTCAGTACCATCACACACTCGTCGCGCATTCGTTGCGCTGCTCGCTTTGCAAGCCTGTTCTCCTTACGAATGAGTTGTTCGCCTTACAAACTATCGATTTTTGCAATCACTGCTACGCATCAGTAGCACTTCAGTCCACCAAATCCCTACGGGTTCAACCTCAATTCTCCCAAAACATCTCCAAAACAGTCCTAAAGCATCATGGCACTCAAAGGCATAAAACCTACGACATTTAGGTCGATTAATTCCACTATCCTAACTCAAAATCAGATAAACCTTCACAAACTCTCAAGGTTCCCATAAACCCCATAAATCCCTTTCTCATACAAGATCCCACATATCATCAAAAGGTTTAGCCTCGAAGGTTTATTTTTACCAAAATCAATTCAACCCTCAATAATCCATCATCGATCCTCAGAAATACCCCTAAATCATCAATAACTCATAAACCCTTCAAAAACCCCAAAAACCTCAAAAATCCATTTTAAATACATCACTTACTATATTGAAAACAATGAAAGGCAATACTCCCCATACCTTAGATTGTCGATCCGGAGCTTTTCTCTAACGAGCCTTCGAAAACCTTCACGAATCCTCGCCTTTTCCTTTTTCCTCAGAGCTCTGCACTTTCTCCTTATTTTCACGATCTAACAAATTGAATCCTATTCCTCCCAATTCCTTTTTGTTAAACCCTTGGGCTTCCAAAATGGGCTTTCCCCAAATTACCCTCACTAATCCTCCTCAAAAGTCCATCTTGCCCTTAATTCCTCTAATATTATTTTAAATTAATAATAATACTAATATATTCATATTATATACTATTATTTAATTAAAATAACCAAAAACTCCACCAAAATACTAACATCTACACAAACCCCCAAAACTCACCGAAAATTCACAAATATTATATTTAAATAAATTAATTAAATATTCTAATAAATTTGGGGTGTTACAATTTTTACTGGGGATACGCCATTTGATTGAAAAGTTTTGAGGTCAGACTTGCTGGGGGTATCCATTTGTCTGAGCTGTAGAGGTGTGCAAACTTCTCTGTTGGAGATGCCATTTATTGACTTTACTGGGGAAAACGAGTCTCTTGAAAGATCATTTTCTTCTTAGGGATACTACATCATACTTTTCTTCGAGATCTTCTCGGAGAAATGCCATGTGATGTGATCCAATTTTGAGGTGCTGATGACTTCATTAACATCGACTTTCTTGGGAGAAAAACCGACGTATTGTCGAGAGTCTTTGGTTGAGAGGTTTTCTCTGGGGATTTTCCTTAGTCCGGGAAAGCGAAAATGTCATCTTCAATGGTGAAGAGTGACATTTGTCGAATGTCTTCTTACCTTTTAGAGGTTCAATTTATCAAGGTGGTCGAGGACCGTCTCCAATCAAGAAATAAACTGGGGAGAAATTGCTCAGACAGAACATTTCCTGATGAGGAAAGAACTGATAACTTGATTGATAAGAGGACTTTTATCACTTGGGAAATGAGTATGACCAGAGTGATAGTAATGCATTATGAATATGAATATGAATAAATAATGCATGATGTATGTATGTTTATGCTGACAAAACTGACGCGACATATAGACTAATAGATAAACATGACTGGATACTCGGCCACAGTGGGGATGAAAAGTATCACTGATTCAAAATAGCAATCCTGCCTTGCTTAAGAAAGACGGTCCCTATGGGGAGAAAGAATTGTTCAATCGGTCTTAAGAGATACGAACTCTGCCGGAGATATGAGATGGGAAAATCACATCTGAAATAGTTGATCCTTCATTCAGGTATACTGGTTTTAGAAGGAGTACTTTGATTCTGCACTTTGAAATTTAATCACTTCCGGAGAAGCCATCGATGTGCTTTTTGCGTTCAGCAGAAAAAGAAATGTCATCTTTATTTTAAAAGTAGAAGAAAATTTGACAAGTAAATTCATTTTTTTGTTTTATTTCAAGAATCGTTGATCATGTTAAAAATGTCATTCTGTAAAGCTAAAACAAATGAAAATTGCAAACAAAAGCACTAGGGCTCAAATTTTATTGATAGGATGGAAATCAGCCAAGCGCGTGATCCCATAGTGCATTTACAAAGTTTAGAAAATGGTAATTTAAGGGAAAAGGGCTACATTGAAACATAACGACCATTATCCTTCTACCAACTTTAAATTCTGGACATCCCGAGCTTTTGTCGAAGATGACCTTGACTGGAAGTTTTTTTGACGAATAGTGTTACCGCTGGGGGATTTCACCTTGTCGGACATAATTACTTGCCATGAATCCCTAACTTTTGCCTGGATTGTACTTTAAGATTCCCAATCCATCGGGATAATTTTAAATTATGTCTCTAATTTTTGCCCGGACCGCCCTTTTGGGTTTTCAATCCACCGAGACGTTTTTTTAGGCGAAGTATTTCTTGACTACATCAACATTCATGGGGTAGGCAAATTCCTCTCCATCCATGGTTGCAAGTCTCAAGGCACCGCCTGAGAAGGCTTTCTTGACCACATAAGGGCCGTCATAATTCAGAGTCTATTTGCCCCGGGAATTAGTGAGGAATAATTGTATCTTTTTGAGCACGAGGTCTCCTTTTCTAAAGACACGGGGTCAGACCTTTTTGTCAAACACTTTCTTAATTCTTTGCTGATACAACTGACCATGGCATAGATCCGTTATTCGCTTTTCTTCGATCAAATTCAACTCATCGTGTCGACTTTGACACCATTCAGCCTCTGTTAGCTTAGCTTTCATTAATACCCGGATTAATGGGATCTCTACTTCTATGGGGAGCACTACTTCCATGCCATATACTAGAGAGAAAGGGGTTGCCCCTGTTGAAGTGCGGACAGATGTACGATAACCTTGAAGAGCAAAGGGTAGCATCTCGTGCCAGTATTTGTAGGTTAACACCATATTTTGAACGATCTTCTTGATTTTCTTATTAGCCGCTTCTACCGCTCCATTCATCTTAGGTCGGTAGGGAGATGAGTTATAGTGTTCGATCTTGAACTCAGCGCATAACTCTTTCATTATCTTGTTGTTCAAGTTAGATCCATTATCAGTAATGATCTGGCTTGGAACACCATAACAGAAGATGAGATTGTTTTTGATGAAATGGACTACCACTTGTCGGGTTACATTGGCGTATGACGCTGCTTCGACCCATTTGGTGAAGTAGTCAATGGCTACCAGGATGAACCGATGTCCGTTTGAAGCCTTGGGTTCGAGCATGCCAATCATGTCGATTACCCATATAGAAAAAGGCCATGGGGAAGAAAGAACTTTGAGATGCATTGGCGGTACATGGATTTTGTCAGCGTATATCTGACACTTGTGACACTTCCTCATGTACTTGTAGCAATCGGATTCCATTGTCAACCAATAGTATCCTGCTCTCAGAATTTTTCTGGCCATTGTGTGTCCGTTGGCATGAGTTCCAAAAGATCCTTCGTGAATTTCCTTCATCAACATGTTTGCTTCTGGTCTGTCTACGCATCGGAGCAAGACCATGTCAAAGTTTCTCTTATATAGTGTATCACAACTCAGAAAAAGTTGCTAGCCAGTCTTCTGATGGTTATCCTGTCTTTTCTTGATGCCCCAGGTGGGTACTCTTGTTTCTGAAGGAAGCATTTAATATCGTGATACCAAGTTTTGTCGTCTATGACTGCTTCGATCGTGAAGATGTAAGCGGGTCGTTCTAGCGCATTATGTCAATCTTAGGTACGTTGTTCCATTGACCTACACTAATCATGGAAGAGAGAGTGGCTAGTGCATCAGCCATGTGATTCTCTTCACGAGGGATATGGTGAAACTCGATTATGTTGAAGATTGGTAACAACCTTCTCGCGTAATCTTTGTAAGGAATCAGTCCTGATTGGTATGTGTTCTAATATCCTTTGATCTGATTGATAACCAGAGCCGAGTCTCCATACACATCCAAGTTCTTAATTCTCAAGTCAATCGCTTCTTCGAGACCCATGATACAAGCTTCGTATTTGGCCTCATTGTTTGTGCACTTGAATGTTAGTCTGGAAGTGAAAGGAATGTGGGTACTCTGAGGTGTTACGATGATTGCCCCAATTCTGTTTCCATAATTATTGATAGCTCCGTCAAAGACTAGTCCCCATTGGGAACCTGGTTCTGGCCCTCCACTGGGTAGCGGTTCATCACAATCTTTCATTTTTAAGTACATGACATCTTCGTCTGGGAAGTCAAATCTGACTGATTCCTGATCGTCAATCGGTTGATGATCCAAATGATCGGCTAAAATACTTCCTTTGATGGCTTTCTGAGCGTGGAACTCTATGTCGTATTCTGATAACAACATCTGCCAATGGGCGATCCTTCTCGTGAGAGCAGGCTTTTCAAAGACGTACTTGGTCGGACCTATTTCTGAGATTAACCAAGTAGTGTGACAAATCATGTACTGGCAAAGACGTTTGGCTGCCCAAGCCAGAACACAACAAGTTTTCACGAGCATAGTGTACCGAGTTTCACAGTCAGTGAATTTCTTGCTTAGGTAATAGATGACATACTCATTTCTTTTGGTTTCGTCTTGTTGGCCAAGTACACAACCCATGGAGTCTTCCAAGACTGTTAAGTATATGATCAGTGGTCTTCCCTCTACTGGAGGTGATAGAATCGGTGGATCAACAAATATTCTTTGATACTGTCAAACACTTTTTTTCAATCTTCTGTCTATACACAGCTTTGATTCTTTCTGAGTAGTTTAAAGATTGGCGCGCATGTCGCGGTCATAAGGGATATGAACCTGGAAATGAAATTCAGACGTCCCAAAAATCCTCAGACTTGTTTTTCAGTCTTTGGAGAAGGCATTTCTTGAATGGCCTTGACCTTGTCAGGATCAACCTCAATTCCTTTTTGGCTGACGATGAACCCTAAAAGTTTTCCTGAGCGAACACCGAACGTGCATTTATTGGGATTCAAGCGGAGTTTGTACTTCCTCAGACGCTCGAATAATTTTAACAAGTGGGTCACATGCTCCTCTTCTGTTTTAGATTTGGCAATCATATCATCGACATACATTTCAATTTCTTTGTGCATCATGTCATGAAATAGAGTAGTCATGGCCCTTTGATAGGTTTCCCCGACATTCTTCAAACCGAACGACATTACCTTATAACAAAAGGTGCCCCATGAGGTGATGAATGAAGTTTTCTCCATGTCTTTCGGCGCCATTTTGATTTGATTATAGCCCGAGAATCCATTCATGAAGGAGAAGACTTTGAACTTTGCTTTACTATCTACCAACATGTCTATGTGCGGTAAGGGAAAGTCATCCTTTAGACTGGCTTTGTTCAGATCCCTGTAATCTACACACATTCTGACTTTTCTGTCCTTTTTCGGAACTGACACTATGTTGGCTAGCCATTGAGGATATTCTGAGGTGGCAAGGAAACATGCGTCAATCTGTTTCTGCACTTCCTCCTTTATTTTGATAGCCATATCCGGGTGAGTCCGTCTTATCCTTTGTTTCACCGGCGGACATTCTGATCTTAACGGTAAATGATGCTCCACGATGCTGTATCCAACCCTGGCATGTCCTGATAGGACCAAGCAAACACATCTGGAAACTCTTTGAGAAGTTCTATCAAGCCTTTTTTGACAGTTAGACTGAGCAATGCCCCAACCTTGACTTCTTTCCTCTCTTCTTCTGAACCCAAGTTGACCATTTCCAACGGCTCTTTGTGAGGTTCAATGAACCTTTCCTCTTGTCTAAGTAATCGGGAGATCTCTTCTGAAATTTCTTTGTCCTCTTCTTCTTCAGCTTCTAATACTGGGAATTCAAAGTTGGGAGAAGGCATTGGATCGTATGTTTCAATGAGGTTTAAAACAAGCAATCTGCATGACGTGATGATTTGTTTTTAGAAGAGATAGAGAGAAATGCAAGAGTGTGTGCAATGTATTTTCTGAAAAATGCTTATTTTTTATTTACTTTTGGGCTGTTTTAGGATAACCATTTTCTGAAAAAAAGAAAAATGAAAACAGACGTTTATTTATTTACGATTTATCGATTCTTGAAACTACAACCCTATAAAACAAAACTCTGTCGCTTTGGGCGAAGCGAAGAGGGACATTTATAGAAAAGTGATCCCTATAAAAACATCCGTTTCACCTGGGCAGGGTGAAAGGTCAAAACAAAGACGACAATTACTTAGACTTATGGACGACTTTTGGGACATCGACATCGACCTATTGGTGATGAACCCCTCGGTGAATCACAAAGTCTAGTACCTTCTTTCTTGGTTTGTCCTCAGAAATGACGCTGATTTCTGGCGGAGCAGGATCGTTGGAGTCTTCCTCCCAAGAGAGTTATCGTAAACGAACTCTTCTGTTGTATCTTCCTTAGTGTTTTTACTCTCAAGAGGATCTCCCTATCCAGTTGGCTAGATGTCCTCGTATCTGACGCGAGAGCTTTCAGGATGGTGTACTTGACCAAGAAGTCATACTTGTCACTCGGCTGTCCTAAGGTATCCCATACTTCTGTGGGACTGGAGGAGTCATCTTTCTCGATGACGTTGACCTCAGGAAAAGCATAGTTGATGAACTCTTGTCCTACAATCCTTGCAGATTCATCGCTGTGTGGATATCTTCAGAATGCCCTGAGTAATGATCCCATGATTTGGTGGGGACGCAGGTATTATTTGGCTGGCTCTTTTGCCCCAAGTTTTCTGGGTACGGCTTCCAGATAGGCAAGTCATCTAGTGGGTCATAATAGTCATAGTCAAAGTTGTCTTTCATCGGATCGTCTTCTAAAGAGTTTGGTGGAGCACGACATCTCTCAGGATCACAACTCCGTACATCATCTTGACATCTGATCTTGGTATATATCTCGGACTCTATTTGGGGAAACTGAATGGCATGTGCATTTCTTCCTGAGACATATAACCGTTGTCGTTGAGATAATATTTCCATTCCTCGTCCGTATCGGAGGAGTCACTCTTACTGATGGTGTGTACTTCTTGAGACATTGGATGAAGGAAGCCTCCACTGTGGAAGAAGTCCTGAATGGGATGAAAACTTTCATCTTTCTTGGCAGTCTGGGTACAGGCTGAGGAGAAACCAAGACCTTTCTTTGTCTTGTTATCCGTAGGAATTACGAGTTGTCCCCATCCTTTTATGTCGTTACTTTTGATCACTTCGAGAGCGTCCTTGTATGAGGAGATCGAAGTTCCTCTCTCTGATCGATTCTCATTGCTCACCGAGAGTGCTTGGAACTGGGTTCCAACGACCTCTTCCGGTTCTACACAGGAAAATGATGATAAGTTGCTCACGATTAAGGCCTGCTCTCCGTATACTATGACTAACTTGTCATTTTTGACGAACTTCAACTTCTGGTGAAGTGTCGAAGTGACTACCCTAGCTTCGTGTATCCAAGGTCTTCCTAATAAACAACTGTATGCTACCCGGATATCCATGACCTGGAAAGTGACTTGGAAAGTGTGAGGATCGATGGTTATGGGAAGATCCACTTCGCCGATAACTGTTTTTCTGGATCCGTCAAAGGCTTTGATAATGATCTCACTGCCTCTCATCGGAGCTCTTTGAAATGATAGTCGTATCTGAGTTGATTTTGGCATAACATTCAGAGTTGATCATGTGTCTACCAGTACGCTGGCTAGAGCATCATCCTGGCAGTTGACTATAATATTAAGTGCCATGTTGTGATTTTTGCCTTCTTCCGGTAGTTCTTCATCACTGAATCCTAAGTTGTTGCAGGAAGTGATGTTGGAAATGATGTTGTCAAACTGTCTTATCGTCACATCTTGTTCTACAAAATCTTTCTCCAAGACTTTCTGCAGAGCTTCCCTGTGAGCTTCGGAACTAAGTAAGAGAGATAACACAGAGATTCTCGAAGGAGTTTGTAACAGTTGGTCTACAATGTTGTACTCGCTTTTCTGGATGAGCTTCAGCATCTCATCGTTGTTCTTTACCAGTTCTGGATTACTGGATTGTCCGACTTGTTGATTGGGAACTTCTGTTTGAGGTTCCTTTTCCTTGGTGGGTTCTCTAACTTCTCTGTTCAAGATCCGCCCGCTCCGTGTGACTCGACTGATGTCGGTGATGTTTACGACGGAGGGTAATGGAGTTTCCTTTCCATTTTCGATTGTTGTTGCACCGTACTTATAAGGGATATCTTTATCAGATTTGTGCGGTATTAGTCCCGACAGATAGATAACCACAAGTTCCTTTTGATTTTTCTGACCATCGTAGGCAACTTCAATTGGTTCGAGGTTGAGAATCTTTCTACTATCAAGAGGGAGTCTCGATTCATCGAGTAGAGGAATTATGGAACATACGTCTTTGGCCATTTTGTGATTAGAGATTATGACAATGTCTTTGCTTTGATCAAGAAGATAGTCTTGTATCACGTTGATCGAACCAGAACTTGAACATGGTCGAATCTCTTTCCGGTCCAACTGATTTTAAAGAGCTGACCGTACAAGATAACATCCTTGGTTATTCTCTGAACAAACTCTACAGCGCTCATAATTATGTGGTGGCACCCGGCCACGTCCGCTTTGTATGCAGTGCAATTTTACTAGATCTGTTTCCATCGAGCGGACATCCTGACTTTGATGCCTATCAGGATTCTTGTCAGTCATACTGATCTGTTGTGTAGCTTCGTCCAAGTAGATTGGAAGCCACCAGTGGTCCAACAAGTGTTGAAGTGTTCTTTGGACAAGTGCACATCCTTGGCCGTTCTCACGACACTCTTTACAGTTTTGATAATCATGTGAAGCCAGAAAGCCAAGCCTGACTTGCTTAGCATGTAGTTCTACCAGACTGGTATTCATCAAGTGTATGTCAAATATCTTAACCATATTGACTTGATGGTTATTTCTCTCCTGATAGTCCTGGATCCATCTGAGATCCATCTGACGTTGGAGGGCCTCTTGTACAAAAGAGCATACCTGATTGCTTATTGAGCAGATCAGACAGGTATTGTAATCGTACCGTGGCAGATTATGATGTTGACTTTGGCTTGAATGCATCGCCACTAAGTTGACGTTCATTGTGCGGACGTCGTGGTTCTGAACAATGTTGGGATGCGCATGGGCCATGTTGACTTCCCGAATTCGGTGGTCCTGGATCCAACCCAGATCCATCTGTTCTTGTAGAGCTGATCGCACTACGGAACACCCTTGATTATTCTTTGAGTAGATATCACACTGGTGATAATTGTAAGGTGGTACATGACTGTACCCGCTCTGTCTACAATGCATCCTGACCAGATTAGTTCCTAATAGGAGTACATCGTGAATCTAACAACTGCGGCTAAATTCTTATTCTATTAAATTTATGGCAGTCTTCTCATGTTGAGGCAACGGGTTCGTCTGAACATTCAGATTAGTATCTTTGAAAGATAGGACCCCGTTCTTGACAAGCTTCTGGACATCAGACTTGAAACTGATACAATTCTCAATGTTGTACCCTGGTCCTCCTTGATGGTAAGGGCAAGTTTGATCCGCTTTGAACCAAAAAGGTAGATTTTCCGGTACTATAAGAGGACACCTAGTTTGGACGTGCTCCTTGACCAGTAGAAGTGGAAATAGTTCTGCGTACAACATCGGTATAGGGTCAAACCCTGGTGTCCACGTCGTACGATTGTTGCTATTATACTGTGGACGAGCCTGCTGATGTTGTTGTGTCCTTTGTTATTACTGTTGTTGACCTGGTTGGCTCTGAGCAACCTGAGGTTGATACGCGGAGCCGGCGCAGGGTTGATAGTGGGAGTTACCGCTGCTACTGGTGGATACCTTTGCCTTTGCTTTCCGAGAGAGATATTACCAATATCTTACTCTTTTTTCTTTGGGAAAACACTACCGTATCTTTTGGTACTGTTTGATGGCTCGGCGTCTTTGACCAATCGTCCTTCTCGGACTGCTTCTTCAAGGTGTATTCCCATGTTCACCATTTCAGTGAAGTCACTGGGCGCACTGGCAACCATTCGGTCATAATAGAATGAGCTCAAGGTTTTCAAAAATATCTTGGTCATCTCTTTTTCCTCACGAGGGGGACAGATCTGAGCGGCAATTTCACGCCATCTCTGAGCATATTCTTTGAAAGTTTCTTTGTCCTTCTGCGACGTTGCTCTGAGTTAATCTCTATATGGTGCCATGTCTAGGTTATACTTATACTGCTGAACGAAGGCAGCACCGAGATCTCTAAAAGTATTGATCTTGGCGCGGTTTAAACCCATGTACCATTTGAGTGCGGCACCGGTTAAACTGTCTTGGAAATAATGGATCAGTAGCTGTTGATTTTCTGTCTAAGTTGACATCTTTCGAGCGTACATCACCAAATGACTTTGAGGGCAAGAGTTGCCCTTGTATTTTTCAAAGTCAGGCACCTTGAATTTCTATGGGATATTTACATTAGGGACCAAACAGAGGTCTGCGGCGTCCTTTCCGAATAAATCCTTACTGCGAATGGCATGCAGTTCCTTCTGCATTTCTAGGAATTGTTCCTGGAACTCATTCATCCTTTCGTACATGTCTTCGTTTCCACCAGAAATTACTTGTGGAATCTGTCCTTTTGGGACAGTGCGTACTACTAGTTATGGTATAGTCATTACGGCGGTGACTCTTGGTGCTTCCATGCCCCGAAGTTTGTAAACTTCAGGAGTTTCCGTTATAACTCGTGCGTCTTCGCTTTCCTGAAGTTTGTAACCTTCAGGCCCAGCGATTCCTGCTGCAGTTTTTGGGTCTTCAGTGACCGGCGGAATGTATCCTTTAGGGACAAAGTTGATAGGCATGCCCCAGGGGCGACCTTTAGGCATGTTGTACCGAGGATCATATATCTCCACTACGGCGTAGATGTGTTCTCTGAGATCACAGCTCTTTGTTGTTGCCTCTGAGCTGCTGCCAGGGATTGCAAGTCATTGTGAAGTTTTTCCAGACTTTCCTTTAGAGCGTCAACTTCTTCTCTCAGCTCTCTGTTCTCTTCCTCGAGATTGTCCATTTTCTTTTGTCGATTGGCCCGAGTATTGTATGAGTGAGACAATTTGACTCTAGAATTGTGGCACATACGTGAGACTCGAAGATAAGAAGAACGCGTTATGTGAGAATGATAAATGATATACAATGTGTAGCGGTAAAATCGTGAGTGTAAGCTATTGATTAACTTAACTCATAAAGCAAGAGTCGCCACCGCACTTTTATTTATCCAAAAAGGAAAGGAAAAAGAGCGTACAAAACCTACACAAGCTGTAAAACAAGAATAAGTGAACAAAGTCTAGGTAAGGGGGTTGGTTACGTTAAGGGAAGGTGTTAGCACCCAAAACGTCTATAGTACTCTATAGGAGCCCTTTGATGTATTCATGCTTTTGGTCTGAAAAAGGTTTGCTTGAAAAGAGATTGAGGAGATGAGAAGAGAAATTGTTTTTAAGATTTTTGTGTTTGGAGACACTTGTCGCCTCATGCCTACGTACCCACAAAGTGCAATATAGGATAAAAACCCCGTAGTTTGTGGTACAAAGAATGAAATTGGTTTGTTATGGTTGTTTTTAAATGTAAAGACAAGTCGTCATTTCCAAGCGAATAATTCCGCTTAAAGAAATGAATCATGTCTAAACTTATAAAAAAAATTTAAAAGAGAAAAGTGCATAAGGCACAAAAAGAGTTTGAATGAGTTTGGTGTTTTTTAAAGTCTTTTGAAAAAGGTGTCAATATGCTTATGTAGTTTAGCATTTGTTAAGAAATGAAAAGAAAAGAGTAAAAACACTTGACAAAGTCAAGGTTTGATTATGAAAGAGGTGATAGTTTGAAAACAAGAAGATTTTGAAAAAGGGAGAAAGTTTTGAAAATTGAAGAATGGGTGGAGAAGGAGTGACTATCCTAAAGCATAAAGTAAAAGCTAAGGATAAGAATAGCCTAACCACACAAGCAAGCTCCATAGTCTTCGAACCATAATTCCAAAGCAAAGGGAGAAGGTCCTAGTTCTAAGTCCAAGGATCCAAGAATAGAATTAAAGTCCAAGGTATAGGTGCAAAACTCCATGTCCATTGCAAAGGATAGTAACCATAGTCCAAGATTATAAGCACAAGTTTCTTAGAGGTTTTGGCCTTTATTAATGTTTTTGGTCTAAGTGGACAAAGAGAAAAAGGCATAAGCATAAACATGTGTCCAAGTGGACAAAGGAAAAATTACGGAAGCATAAACATGAAATGAAATGATAATAATGGAGCATAAAAGTAAAAGAGAGATAAGGAGCGAGAAGGAAACATAAACAAGATTAGTACAATAATATTGTTAGTAAGTTAGTGATTAGTAGCACAAGGGCCTTAGTGCCATAAGCCTTCGAAAGGTAACACTGATTATTCTGTCTCGCATCTTGAGCTATAGTAATTAAACAATGTACTTAGGTCAAGGTTGATGAAGACTTGTTAGAAGATTGATAGAATCAAAGCCTCTACAACAACAAGCTTCAAAGATTTTGAGCCTAATACAAAAGATTAACCATCATTGGGCTTACACAACCAAAAGGTTTGGGCCACGGAAGATCAAGTTCCGATTCGGAGGGAGGGACAAATGTAGCGCTATGTTAAGCAACCGCCAAGTGACTTATAAAGAAGTCACCCCACTCGAGGCCGGCCAATAGTGATCTTTGTGCTAATGCATGCTAGATGATCGATATGTAAATCGTCATCCAAAAGCAAAACTGCACGAAAAGAAAATAGGTAGTGATCTAGTCTTGATCAAGAATTTAACAAATAAATTCCAAGATCCATAAGACTTTCATCGATCAAAAGAAAAGAGAAGTAGATGAAGAGAAGGCCAAATTAAACCACAAAATTATGTGATCTAAGGCTAAGAACAAAGGGAAAGGAAAGAAAAAGGAAAAGGAACCAAAACAACCCCAAAATAAGCCAAAAAACACAATTTTGCCTCTGTGCAAACGACTGCACAAAAGGTGCAATCGATTGTACCTGTTCAAAATCAGCAAATTAACACAAATTTTACGCTGCACAATCCATTGCGCAAAAGGTGCAATCGATTGCACCTGTTCAAAAGACAGAAAATCAGCATTTTAAGAGGCTAATCCTTGATCAATCATTTCATCAAACATCTATTGATCATGGATTCAATTGTGCACGGAATTTAAAGTAAAACAAAAGTAAAAACCTGCACTCAAACATAATTACAAGATCCAAAGGATCAAGTAACACAAAGCAACCAAAGATCTACATGATGAATGATGGAGATGAAGCTTTAACAATGGTGTGAGATGAAGTACCACTCCAAATCTCAAAATTCTTTCAAATTGCTTCAAGATCTACACTCCAAAGCCTTAATCTACTATAATTGATGAACAAAAACAAGAATGGATGAAGGTTTAGCTCAAAGTTGAACAAGATTCAATGTGAATTCTTTTTAACTTTCAAAGGAAGAAATGTGAGCTTTGGTGAATTTTGTGGTTGGGGAGAGAATTTGCAAGAGGTTTTTTGGCTCTCAAAAGCTTGAATGAATGAATGAAATGAAGGCTCTATTTAAAGAGTTTAGGCTTGGAAATTTGGTGGTTTGGAATTTGGTTTGGAAGATCAAAATTAGGCTTGGAATTTGATTTTGGAGGGAAATTAACAAAAGAGTGGTGATTAGTGAAGGTGTATGGTGGAAATTAATTGTGATGAGGTAGGAGAATTATTTTTGGGTGATCTAGAATATTCTCATGTGATAAAATTGGTGCCAAATGCTTCAAAATTTGAAAATTACTGAATTTGGCCAATTTTGCCTCTGTGCAATCGATTGCAGTGCTGACGCAATCCATTGCGCCTGTACAAAAATTCAAAAATTGGCACGAAATGTGAGGGGTGCAATCGATTTCTGTTTTAGTGCAATCGATTGCATCAGTGAAAAATGGAAAAAATTGCTTTGTTTGACCGGATTGCTCCGGCTATGGCTCGATTATTTTGCTTGTCGAAGAAGGCATGGAAATAAACACATGAACCTTGGAATTCCTTGGATAATAATCAATTAAAACTTGAGGAATCCTTGATCGGATAAAATTTGACGTGATTACGGATCAACTTTGACGTTGTACTAATGAAATTCATTCGAGCTGCGGGGCTATTGTTTTGGTATTTGTAACCTGTTCTTCCCCTGAAAATGTTATTGAAAGAAAACAAAATATTTTTGGATTTTGATTAAAGGTTATTAAACATAAACAAATAATAAATCAAGTGAGAAAATATACATATACTCGGGAGAAACAAAGATTGTGATCTTGCTTGTGGTATGAGATGCAAATGAAATGTGATTGATATGTGGAATCTTAGGGGTCAAAAATTAGGGTTCAACACAATGATATATATATATTTTTTGTTTTAATCAAAAAGAAACTTCAACAAATAGATTGAAAATATCATACAGTGGGGAGACCCCTTTTTTTGAATTTGAAAGATTGCAGTATGTTACAAAGAAAAGTATAGTATTTTACAAAGTGCTGTAAGGAAAACGCCTAAGCTCATGGATCCTGAGTCCTCTCTGAGGAGATCTCAGATGCTGGTTCTGGTATTTTTCTTTTCTTTGATCGGGGTTCTTCAGCCATTTTCAGGTTGTCAGTCCTTTGCCAAGTGAAAGGAGTGAGCACGTTCCTTTGATCTTCCATAACATGCTGTTCTAGAGTCTCAATCAGAGCATCCTTTACTTTTAACAGTTCCTGAATTTCGGTACACTCCACATTGAGGATTCGGTACTTGTTTTTCCAAGAGCTTTTTTGACGTTGAACTTTGTTGAGAGCGACCTGGAATTTTTCTGTATCAGACATTAAATAAAGGACATATTCCTTTAACGGAAGAACTTCTCGACGAGGGTAAGGCATCCTCAGCTTGAGGGCTCTAGTTTGTACCTAGTGGAGATAGGGTTCCATGGAGGTACAATCTGGTCTTCCTAGAGACTCTCTTCCTTTCCTGTGAATATGTTGCCAGGCATGCACTATTTCCTTCATTAGTGCCCTGTCATTTTCCCATTCCTTAAAGAAAAGACCTTCCAGATGAACATTATGCGGGATATTCTTCATCGGGTATCCGAGTTGACGGCGAACTAAAATTGGATGATAGTTGATTCCTCCTTTAGTTCCTATGAGGGGTACATTAGGGAAGTTTCCACATTTGTCGATGATCTTTATCCCCTCATAAATCCTATCTATGTCAGAGTTGGTAAGAGACATAATCCTTTATGACCAACGTAGAGTACTCTTGTGATCCCAAAATGCAGCAGACTTGGGTAAATGGGAAGTGAACCATTTTTAAAGCAGGGGTACAGAGCATGTGATCATTCCTCCACTGTACAAATTCCTTAAGTGTACAGAATGATAAGCATCTGCGAGCAAGGTTGGTACGGGGTTTCCAATCAGAAATATCTTAATGGCATTGGTATTGACGAAGTTATCGATGTTGGTAAAGAGGAATAACCCATATCTGAGTAGAACAAAGATATCTTCGAAAGCAGTTATGTTTCCTACACTGGCAAACTATAGAGCTTTCTCTGTCAGGAATTTAGCTAGTAAACCCTGGATTCCTTCCTTAGTGATAATGTGATTCCTGACTTCTGACTCGTCCAAATAGATTGCTCTTGCAATGGTTTGTTCCTTTGGAATTTCTTCCAGTCCAGAAAAGGGAGCTTGATCAGTGATATGTAAATCAGTCAGATGAAAATACTCTTCTAACGTTGGTGCTAGTTGATAATCCAGGAATGTGAAGCAGTGATTTTAGGCCTGGTCAAGGCGCCATAGTCTGGCCCTTGCCCAAGGCATGGCCTGATTTTTGCCTCTTGCATGAAGGTGCTAACTTCCTCATTTCTCCATGGATTTTGACAAAATTTAGATGGATTCTGCCTAGAATTTCATGAGGAATCCAATGGTGCTTTTAGATTTTTCTAAAGATGTCCCTATTTTAAAAACCGATAGTGGTTTCAAAATAGGCCTAGATTTGCATATTTTATGCTATCTCATTATACAGGCAACAATAGCATGGCAAATTGGTTCAAACACAACATATATGATATGTATGAGATGTCCATGATCAATGGACATCAAAGCAATGCATGATTTAGAGAGTTCAAGTTGTGATGCACTTACCTCTTGAAGCTCCTTGTGCTATCTGTCAAGGTCCTTATGCCAAAAGTAATCCAATGCTTTAGACACTCTTGATTGATCCCTTAGAAGCTTTTAGGATGACCAAAACCAGCTGGAATCCTCAGGAACAAGAATTGGCTCTTTCTTGCAAAAGTGGCAAAAGTGACCAAAATGGTAACTCTCTCAAATGGTGTTCCAGATGAGGGAAACCAATTGGGACAATTTGAGGATGATATTTGGAGTGTTTTTGAGGATTTGTTTGGTTTTGAAAGTGACTGAATCAAGACATGGCTTGAAAAATGCAGAAAAGTCAAAATTTGAGGTTTTGGAGGTTGACTTTCTGATTTTGATGTTTCAGATCAAGGATGAGTGTTTGAATAGCTTATATATGATACATTGGATGTGTTTAGATTATGAGATGTGGTGGAATTGCTCTCTAACTCGAAAACTCAATGGTGACTTGCAAAAGAAGGCATTTTTGCAAAATGAGAGAGATTTTGAGGAAAGCAAGTGTTGTAGTGCTTTGGTGTGCTCAAACTGACCAAAAATGAGCTCTATTTATAGTAGAGCAAGTTTGTATTGCAAGGAATAATGAATGGCAGCTTGGACAGTCCTTTGGCCAATGTTGATCAAAAGGCATCTTTAGTCTCCTCTAGCCATTGACTTGAGGTTAAGGCACAGACCTATGGTCCTTTGGTTCAGAGCTGAATCTTGACTCAATTCAGTTAGTAATGTCTTGATGCTTGCCACCTTGTGAATCCATTGAATGCATTGAAACAAAATTGGAGTCTTTGAACTTTTTAGCCTTTTTAGGGCATTTATGGCTACTGTAGTTCCTTGGACTTGGGAGGCTTGTGGATCATATCATATTTTATCCCTTGAGGTGTTCAAATAGATGACAAGGCTTGTACTTATCTGATTTGGCCAAATTGAGCAAATGACCTATAATCTGCCTTGAACAAAATCAGTCTTTGATGCCATGTTCCAAGGGTTGAAACTCCCTACTCAAATTGAATTTGGAGATGATCTGGTACTTGTTGGAAAGCCCTCATGGCATACTTCAACTTTGATGTTCAAAGTTGGTCTTGGTTCAGCATGAATCAAAGTGAAAAATGCCTATACATTTTGAAAAAAGTAAGACAAATTCTGACTTATTGAAAATTTCACAAAGTGTTGGAAAAAATGGCAATTTTCACTTTTTTGTGATTTTGATCAATCCATAACTCAAAATCCATGAGGATTTGGAATCTCTTGTAGTTGAAATATTTGAAGTATGTCAGATGGACTTTCATTTGAACTTTGAATAGGAGAAAAATGCCTTGTGGTTTAGGAGTTATGACCTTGCAAAGTTGGGTAAAAACCACTTTTGTTCCATAACTTATAAAAAATTTGGTTTCTCAAGGTTGCCCCTTTTGCAAGAAACCTCACTTTTCTTGATTTTTCTTGATGAATGATGATCAATAACATACATTAACATTTTTTTTGACTTAGGGGAACTATATTTGTGAAAAATTCCAAAAAGTCAAACTTGATTTTGGGCACAGTTGACTTTTTGTCAGATGAAATCCAAACTGTGTAATTCTTTGTGCAATCAAGTTCTTGACCCAATTGAAACCTAATGGATGGATTCTATAGGTGTTATAGGGTGTATTGAATCATGTACCAAGGTTTGGGAACATGTCTTGGTCAAAAGTCAAAGATACAGTTGACTTTTCCTTCAAAACCCTAATTGTGGTTTAGATGAAATTGAAACTTGTGAATCAAGCTTATTAAATCAATACATGGTTGTAAATGGATCAATGTGGTGTATTTGAGGCCCTCAAATCATGTCTTGAGGTCTTGGCTCATGTTTTGCTCCAAAAGTCAACTTAGGGGTGAATTAGGGCAAGAAACCCTAATTCCTGATTTTTTATGAATGCATCCCCTGAGGCTAAATTGACTTGATGATTGGGTACATAAGGTCCCTTGGAGTATCTTGGGTTGTGCTTTGAAGCATTGGCTCATGCCCAGAACAAAATTTTCATCTGGAGGCCCTGGTCGACCAAAACCCTAATTTGGTGACACTAGCGATCTTAAGGCTTGATCCACTTGGAATGTTGCAACTTTGTGCTTGATTCTTGATGTGGGAGTCCTCTTGATCATTTGTGGGTGTTTAAGAGGTTAGACAAGTTGAAGATCATGTCATTTCTTGATTGATCCTTTGTCTAAGTGCTCTGAGAGGGCTCAAAACCCTAATTCTTGGTGGTAGTGGATGCTCGACAATCCTTGAGTAGATTGATGAGGTATGATGATACATCCATATTATGGTAATGATTCTCACAATAATGGGAAATCTTGGTGGTCAAAATTTGGGGTATGACATTATAGTCGCTACGAGACAAGTGAAAATACAAAATGCCGAAGTGCTAAATGTTGCAAGAGCAGAAGAGAAAATCAAGAGAGAGTAAACAGAACAAGAAGTTAAAGAGTAGAAGAATACACGCAAGTATGTGTGCAAGGCAGAAGCAAGCACCAAGTTATAAGCTCAAGAAGGAGATGTTCAATGATCAACCAGATTAGAGCACTGCTCTACAACAAATGAGAAAATCCTTAAAAGAAGTTTTTAAGCTCACAAAACTCAAGCTGATACGATACAAATCTCTAGGAGATTATTCTCAAGATAGTTTTGTAAATTAGCAAGGAGTTGTTGCTCATATCTTGCTAGAAACACTTTTTTGTTATTGTACTTCAATTGTATCACCTGCTTGTTTAGAAGTAACTCATGTACACACCTTTGTAAACACTTTTCAAAGTGTAGATTCCTCAAGTGACTAAGTTGTTAGTCTAGATACTTAAGAGGGCTAAGTTGTTTTCTAACACTTAGAGGTTGTAATATTTCTAGATTATTGGATTAAGTCATTGTCTAAAGCGAAATCACCTAGGTGGGTGGACTGGAGTAACTTTGTTAATAGTGAACCAAGATAAAAATAATTGTGTCCATTTATTTTTATTGTCTTGTTAGCATTGATATTGAAATTCAACAAAAGATATCATAGTTGGTGAAACCCAATTCAAACCCCCCTTTCTTGTGTTTCTCACCCCTTCAATTTTAATTTAAGTTGATTTTATGTATTAGTTGTTAATTGAAAGTTACTAATGGTTTATGCTTTAATTATTACAGGACTGCTACCCATTGAAGGTCCATACTAATGGTCTGAAGCTAAATAAATTTTTGGCAGTGTAGATGTTAGAGAAGGTTAGGAGATTGGTAGATATTGCTAGCTTGGTGTCGTAGATGGATTGTTCGCTGACGATGCTTTACACTCCATTATTATATACTTTTGTTGAGCGATGTCATATGGAGACATCTACATTTCACCTTCAATTTAGTGATATGACAATTACCATGGACAATATCTACAACATATTCTATATCATAATTATAGGTAACTTTTTCACCCATCAGTTGATGAACGTCGTGATTGCAACTATAATTGCAGAGGCATACTTGGGGGTTACACAAGGATCATATTTGAGGAGTTTAGGTTTAATTTAGGTGCTCATTTTTTTCTCTTGGCTCCAGAAGACTTATACGTTATCGGTGGAGCATTCTATGTACCATAAGACCGCCATGGTATACTTGTTGAATCTTATTAGATGAACTATTTTCACAAATAAGTCGCATGTCTACATTGATTCGAGGTATATATCCTTATTCATTAACCTTGGATTTCATAGTTGGGGATGGGGTTGTACTACAATTATGCTACCCTATCATACTAATGGAGAGGCAACTACATTTGAGAGAGGCAACCTGTTGGTTATTGTAGTGGGAAAATTGTGCGTGTAAGCTATTGATTAACTTAACTCATAAAACAAGAGTCGCCACCGCACTTTTATCTTATCCAAAAGGAAAGGAAAAAAGAGCGAACAAAACCTAAACAAGAATAACTAAACAGAGACAGGGTAAGGGGGTTGGTTACGCTATGGGAAGGTGTTAGCACCCTAAACATCTATAGTACTCTATAGGAACCCTTTGATATATCTACACTTTTTGGTTTGAAAATGTTTGTTTGAAATGAGATCGGGGAGATGAGAAGAGAAATATTTTTTAAGATTTTTGTGTTTGGAGAGACTTCTTGAGCCTCATGCCTATGTACCCACAAAGTGCAATATAGGGTCAAAACCTCGTAGTTCGTGGTACAAATAGCAAAAATGGGTTGTTTCGATTGATTTTAAATGTAAAGACAAGTCGTCATTTTAAGGAGAAAACTACAACTAGTCATCCACAAGTATAAGAAAATAACATTTACATCATCTTAAGATGAAGGGTTTTTGCTTGGATAAAAATCAACAAGTCTATCACTCAACATCTAAGTGGAAAATGTCAACATCTTAAATACTATGGGGAATAGTAAAATTACATCTCAACTATGAAAATGACTCATGTCTAAACTTTTTGAAAAGTTTTAAATGGAAAAAAGTGCACAAAGGCACAAAAATTTTGAATGAGTTTTTGTATTTTTTATGTCTTTTTGAAATTAGTCAAAGTATGATTAGCATTGATTGACATTTATTAAAGAAAACAAAGTTTGAAAATCACTTGACCAAAGTCAAGGTTTTTTATGAAAGCAGTTTAATTTTGAAAACAAGAAGGTTTTGAAAAAGGGAGAAGATTTTGAAAATTTAAGAAGGGGAGGAGATGAAGTGACTACCCTAAAACTTAAAATAAAAGGTAAAGAAGGGGACATCTAACCACACAAGGAGCAAAAATTTGACAAAAAGTCAACATGAATATTCCTCTTCCTTTTGGATTCAAATCACAAGCATAATAACCAGATGAAATAAAAGATCGGAGGAAATCCCAAATTAAGCCATAACAAAGCCAAAGCGAAGTCTTCCCAAGGATTAAAAGCCAATTAGGAGAGTCATGTATCAGATGATTTTCGAGGTCAAAGTATTAACACCTGCACACAGAAAATTTCCTAAAACAAAATAGAAACAACCAAAAATGACACCAAGGTCCAAGGTCTCAAATCTCCAAGAGCAAAAGGCAAGGATCCTAGAACTAAGTCCAAAGTCCAAGGTCACAAAGTCCAAGCATAATGTCACAATAGTCCGGAATTAAGAGAATCAAGTCTTTTAAGTGTTTTAATATTTATTAGTATCTTAAGAGAAGTATGGTCCAAGTGGATAACAATAAAAAGAGAGCATAAACATAAACATGTGTCCAAGTGGACAAAGAGAAAATAAGATGATAATATGATAATAAAAATGCTAAAAGTAAAGGCATAAAGTAAATGACAAGAAAATAAAGAGCAAAAATCAAATGACACAAAGTAAAGTTAGTGCAATTATATAGTTAGTAAGTTAGTGTTAGTGATGAAGAACATTCGATGGTTTTTCGGAGAATACTCGACTAGTCAACCATAAACATGAAAACATGAATCCATACATCATTAAGGGAAGGGCGACTCACTTACAAAAATGAACTGATTTCCGATTTCAGGACAATTTAGTGCTATGTTAAGCAATCGTAATCGGACTCATGTAGAAGCCACGGCTATTTGAGGTCAGTCAATAACAATGTTAGTGTTAATACAAGTTAGAGAAATGACATGTAAGTCATTCTCCTAAAACTTGCCACACTAAAAGAAAAGAGGTAGCAGTCTCATCTTGATCGTAACTTCAAAAAGAAGTCTAATGATATGTAAGATGTTCATTTACCAAAAGAAAAAATAAGAAGAAGAGGGGAAGGGAAGCCTAATTAAACTACAATATTTGAGTAATTCCATCTTTAAGTTCCATCACTCTTCTTGGTGGATTAAGGTATTAAACCTATCACTAATTCAAAGCACCTAAAATGAATCCAATGATCCACTTAAAGATAGATTTGAACTAAGGAAGGTTTATTAACCCCTTCAAACACCCAAGGTCCATGGAATTTAAAGAGAAATTTGATCAACAAACACTACTATTCAAGGCAAAACCAAAGGAAATAGAGAAAAAAGGAAAAAACTCAAAATACTCCCAAAATAAGGCAAAAAATACAATTCCGACTCTGGTTAATCGATTAACCAATTTGTACATGCATTTGGTTAATTGATTAACACTGGCAGGACATCAAAAAAAATTGAAAAAAAATCAGTATTCATGATTCAATCATTTCTTCAAACACCTTATGATCATGAATGCAATTGAGCACGAAAATTCCATCAAATTAAGAGCAATTAACACCAATGGAATCATAAAATGTTGCTCAAAGAAGCAAGCAACAAGAGTCAACAAGAGATCGCATTATGGAAGATGAAAATTAAGCACAACAATGGTGGAACAAGAGTTTACCACTTCCAAATCTGAAAATGCTTCAAATAAACTTCAAGAACCACACTCTAAAGCTTTGATCTATAGAATTTGATGTTGAAGAAGTGTTTTGGAGGTTTGGCTAAAAAATTAGTAAGCTTCAATGAAAAGCTTACTAACTTTTAATGGAGGACGAGCTTTTGGTGAATGTGGTAGTTGAAGAGAATTGAGAGAAATTTTAGCAAGGTGAATTTAGCTATCAAAAGCTTGTAGGATGAATGAAATGAAGCCTCTATTATAGAATTTAGGCTTGGGAATTTTGGTGGCTTGGAGCTTGGTTTGGAGCCAAAATTAGGCTTGGGATTTGAATTTGGAGGCAAAATAAAGATCAAGTGGTGATTAATGAGGGTGTATGGTGGGAATTAATTCTGATTATGTAGGGGAATTATTTAGAAGTGATCTAGAATATTCTCATGATGAAACAAGTGAATTTTGGTGCTAAAATGCCGCAAAATTTGAATTTGCTGTTGCTGGCTAAAATTTGCATGTGTTAATCGAATAACCCATTTTAGGCAAATTTTGGTTAATTGATTAACATAGTGAAAAAAATGAGAAAATGGCTTTTTGCTGTGTTGTCTTGGCTCTTTTTTTTGACTTGTCAAAAAAGGCATGGAAATAAACACATGAACCTTAGAGTCTCTTGAGTAATAATCAATCAAATCTTGGGAAACTCTTGATCAAATGATTTTGAATTGTTTGCAGATCAACTTTGACTTTGTTCAGATGAATTTCATTCAAGCTGAGGAACTGGTATTTGACATTCTTGATCCCAAACTTTCCTAAAAAAGTTAGTAAAGGGAAAACAAACATATTTTTGGATTTTAATTAGGGGTTAGTAAACATAAACATAAACAAATATAAAGCAAACAAGAAAATATGGGTGCTTGGTGATCTCCCTAAAAAACAAACCTACAAAGGAAGGTAAGAGAACTAAAGCTAGTGATCTTGTTTATGGTATGAGATGTAAATGACAAGGGGGATCTTAGGGGTAAAAATTAGGGTATTACAGCTTCCCCTATTTAAGCTTCTTCTATCCGGAGATACGAAGAATGACATCTTTGTCTCGACTAGATAAAAGAGACTTAAATACATAAATAAACCCAATTTTTGGCCCTAAGAGACCACAAAATGATATGATTATGCAGATGGTATACAGACACAAGACCTCTGTGGAGAGAAAATGCCACAAGAGACAAACAAATGCTAGGGAGCAAAAGAAAAGAGAACAAACTCCGCAGGGGAAAACCAAAGAGTAAGATTCCATTGAGGGAAAATTACCAACACCAGAAATGAAAGAGGGATATCTCATCCTGACAGGGGAGGTAAAAATCTCTGTTGGGGAAAAGATCATCTACTTCTAGACACCTGGTAATATCTCAATCGAAAGGAAAGATTACCAACTACCAACCAAGTGGCAGCTACGACAAGGTAATCAACCAAAATGGTACGAGAAATATTACCTATTACTAACTAACGGGCAGCACGACAAAGGTAATAGACTCAAAAAAGGTATTACCAACTACCAACCAAGTGGCAGCTACGACAAAGCAATCAACCATACTACCAACTAACGGACAGTACGACAAAGGTAATAGACTTAAAAGGGAGAGATTACCAACTATCAATCAAGTGATGGCTACATCGAGGTAACCAAACCAAGCTATATTACCTACTACCAACTAATGGGCAGTACGACAAAGGTAATATACTCAAAAAAAGTATTACCAACTATCAACCAAGTGATAGCTACGACAAGGTAACCAAACCAAGCTATATTACCTACTACCAACTAATGGGCAGTACGGCAAAGGTAATTAATAACTCAAAAGGCAAGAGAAATATTACCTAATACCAACTAAGGGCAGTACCACAAAGGTAATAAACTCAAAAGGGAGAGAAATATTATCTACTACCAACTAAGGGCAGTACCACAAAGGTAATAAACTCAAAAGGGAGAGATTACCAACGACATGGTAACCAAACCAAAAGGTAACAAACTTCTGTTGTCAGAGAAAATGATAAAGGTTCAATCTATGAATAAACCAGAGAGAAACCATCAAACAAGACTCTACCCGGTGAGGAAATATCTCAACTGGGAATTAATTCCATCCAGACAAATGAACTGAACAGGAGGGCTAAAACAAATATCTTCCATGAGGCATAAACTCAGTGGGGAATTAACAAAGATAGGAATTTTCTGCTTACGTGTTAACACTCTAATAGAGAGAGGACACACACGCTCTGTGGGGGATAACAACACCAGAGAGCAAAGAAGCACCAACACAAATGTAAGATGCACAATGCGAAAACAATATGATATGCCCAACAAATGAATGTGTATGCAAGGCATATGAGTATGAATATGCTGACAAAACATACATAAGGATGAACAAAAGATGAATAAACATCACAACACCACTGAATACTCGGCTAAACCCAACAAGGTGGAGACATCATTAGAAACTCTGCTAGGGATTCAGCTGAAGAAATCCTACAAGAGATAAACAAAAGCCATCAAAGGAAAATAAATCCTACTACAAGGCTCGAAACTTGCTGGAGAAAAAAATACTGCTTAGGGAGAAACCCAAAGATCAATCTTCTAACACCAATGATCTACAAAGAGGATAACAACATAAACTTTGTTCTAGGAGATGGAGAGAATCTATTGGGGGTATGACAACCCGAATCTTTCCGACTCTTCCTGAGGATAATAAAACTTCATATGAACTTTGCCTTAAGGAAAGAAGAGATTTGCTACAGAAAAATAATGGATCCGCTGGGGATTATAATCATATAAACAATTACACAAACATCCACTAGGAAAAAGGACAAATCTGTTGGAGATAGTAAGGAAACTCTCTGGGGATTAACCAATTCTGAGCAAAACATCCTGGATTTGCTGACGAAAATAAGAAGTTAACATCACGAAAAAAGGTCAAGCTGCGGGGGATTTTAGATCAATAATCAACATAAATGAGAGAAAACCCAACAGGTGATTACTTTACCAATACTCCTTGAATAGAAACGTCATCAACGACTTCACTAGGAGACAACTGAAGTAGTGATGAACTACCTTCACTGGGGAACAGTGAGGATAAATCTCTGAATAAGAACAATCTGGAGAGAAAGACATCATGGACTTGCCAAGGATAGTAAGAAGTCAACATCATAGCAGAAAATTAAGCTGCAGGGAAATTTAAATCAATACCCAACACAAGGCAGAAGAAACCCGACAGGTGACTCTTATATCAATACTCCTTAAAGGGAAATAACATTACTCTCCGCTTGGGGACATCCAAAGCAACAATAACACATCTAGAGGGTAAAACTATGAGTAGGGACTCCTCATATAATTTCTGCTGGAGACAGCAAAAGATGAATCTTAGAGTTACACATCAAGAAGAAGTGGACCTTAAAACTGCTCAACTACTTGATCATAACATGATCAGCTGGAGAAGATCTAGATCGAGACCTAGCTGGGGGAAAAAAACCGAACAGTATTCGTTTGGAGAAAAACTCAAACTGGTATTTAGCTGAGAAATACTAGATCTTATGAATCCAACACATCATAAAAATCTTTGAGGGAACCCATCATCTTGTTAAGAACTAAAAGGGGAAACCTGGTTATATCTATAGTGTAGCGTGCGATTTTTGTCAGTGACGCGACCACCTTATCGCCATGGTTGGAATTGGGTGCTACTTTCTGATTTCTTATTTATCCTATGAAGCTGAAAAGGAAAGGGAAGCTATCTAAAACTAACCTTGCATGCAAATGTCTTCTTTAACAAATGCTTAAGAGATTGGGGAGTTCGGGGTCAGGTTATACAATGGGGAGTTGTCAATTACCCATCCTATATATGGTTGTCTATAGATCGTTAGCAATTCTATTGTTTTCTATTTACTGGTGTTTATCTGTCGAGGTTGGGAAAGTTTCTCCTTTGGGAGTGTTTGAGAGAGAGAGTTTTTGTTGATTTCGGGTTTTTCGATGTTTTTGGTGAGGTACTGGACCTAAGGTTTTTGATTAGTGTGCTCGCTAAGATTTCGCAATCTTATGCCTACTTATTCCCGTAAAGAGATAATAGGGAAATCAAAGCAATCGTAGTTCCTCCTATTCTATGGGAGGAAAGAAATGTTTGGTGTCCTGTTCAAAGCCCAAGATTGAAGCTAAAGGTTATTTGTGTCTTGTTCAAAGCCCAAGATTGAAGCTAAAAGGTTTGACTGAGAGAGAATTTGTCATCTCTAAAGAGAGATATCTCATCTGTTCATCACAGTTGTTAGGTAACTGATTATAAAGGAGGATTACTTTAACTGGGATATGTGAATACAGCAATGCCATAATTTCCTTTATGAGGGATTTGTCCTGAAGGGGTGTAGCACGGTTTTTGTGGTTTCGAATCACTATCGCTTTGGTACTACAGTTCGATTCATTTTTTATCCTATTGAAGCTGATGAAGGAAGGGAAATAGATGTCTCCAACTAACCCTGCTTGCAAACTGAGGTTAAACAGTCAAAACTGTTGGTTTACAAATGCAGTTCGTGGGCCTCTCTCTGCTTATTTTGTTCAGAATGAAATACCGGGACTGTTCATGGGGAAGTTGTTGGGATACTGCGCTAGATTGGCTGGAGGTAGGGGACTTTGGGGTTTTTTTATTAGTGTGCTCGCTAAGATTCTTTTTCAATCTTATGCCTACGTATTCCCGGGATAGGGAAATCAGAGCGATCGTAGTTCCTCCTATAGAGAAATGGTGTTTTGGTGTCTTGTTCAAAGCCCAAGACATGAAGCTAAAGGTGGTTTATATCTTGTTCAAAGCCCAAGATGTGAAGCTGAAGGGTCTATTTGTATCTTATTCGAAGCCCAAGATGTGAAGCTAAAAGGGTGTTGACTTTAGAGAGAATTTGTCATCTCTAAAGGGGAATATTTGGCCTGTTTGGCACGATTGTTGGGTGACTGATTATAAAGGAGAATTACTTTAACTGGGATATGCGAATCCAACAATGCCATAATTTCCTTTATAGGGGATTTTCAACCCGAGGGAGAAGACTTTAACTCAGTTTAGAGCAATGCCATCTTTCCTTAGGAATTTCTCATGCTAAAAGAGGGACAGTGGCGTGGATGTAAATAATCCAGAGGCTTGCCGCTTACAGCAATTAGACGAGGGAAAAAGAGTTGTTGATGTTTGTATATTGTGACAAAAACATGATTTGATTCTAAAAGGTTGATTGAATCAAACAGGGATTTCTTTATACAAAGCCTAAGAGGAGGCTATTGACCCAACAAGAGGATGCTTTTATATGTCTCGTACGAAGCCCGAGAGAGAGGCTGGAAGGATTGACTCAACAAGAGAGTGATTTTGTATGTGTCTTGTACAAAGCCCAAGAAGGAGGCTAAAAGGGTTTGACTCAACAAGAGAGTCTTTTATACTCACCAAGAGAGTGATTTGTATCTCGTACGAAGCCCGAGATATAGGCTAAAGGTGATCGACTCAACAAGAGAGTCTTTTTATACTCAACAAGAGAGTGTTTTGTATCTCGTATAAAGCCCAAGATGAAGGCTAAAAATGTTTGACTCAACAAGAGAGTCTTTTATACTTAACAAGAAAGTGTTTTGTATCTCGTACAAAGTCCGAGATAGAGGCTAAAAGAGGATTGACTCAACAAGAGAGTCTGTTATACTTAACAAGAGAGTGCTTTTGTATCTCGTACAAAGCCCGAGATGAAGGCTAAAAATGTTTGACTCAACAAGAGAGTCTTTTATACTCAAAAAGAGAGTGTTTTGTATCTCGTACAAAGCCCGAGATGGAGGCTAAAAGTGTTTGACTCAACAAGAGAGTCTTTTATACTCAATAAGAGAGTGTTTTGTATCTCGTACAAAGCCCGAGATAGAGGCTAAAAGTGTTTGACTCAACAAGAGAGTCTTTTATACTCAACAAGAGAGTGATTTGTATCTCGTACAAAGCCCGAGATAGAGGCTAAAAGAGGATTAAGTCAACAAGAGAGTCTTTTTATACTCAACAAGAGAGTGTTTTTGTATCTCGTACAAAGCCCGAGATGAAGGCTAAAAATGTTTGACTCAACAAGAGAGTCTTTTATACTCAACAAGAGAGTGATTTTGTATCTCGTACGAAGCCCGAGATGGAGGCTGCAAATGTTAACTCTGCTGGGGAGAATCATTGTACAAAGCCCAAGAGGAGGCTAGGGTTACTGTTTCAGTTGAGTGACAGGTCCAGTATGTTGGTTAAAAGAGAAAATCAGTTCTTACATGGATAATGTTGTACCCATGGATTTGATCTGAGGACCAGGATTATTTCCTGTTCTTTAAGGAAACGGGGAATCCGAAGGGTATTGAGACTGCCCAAGTCTACGGGTGTTTTTTTCTATTTTTGAAAGGAACTTCAGAATGTCTTCGAGACTTAAGGAGATTAGACTGTCCAAGTCTAGAGTTTTATCTTTTGTACTATGCTTAAGAGAGATCAAGAGACAGTACGTTCGTCGTAGGAAGATCTAGACTCTTTGAAAGACTGTTCTATTAAGATGACTAATTTCTGTTCCTATACCTTTAAGAGGTCGTCTGGACAATTTGTACGAAGCCCAAGAGGAGGCGAGAAAAACTTTTAAGAAGCCGAAGGGACAATTTGTACGAAGCCCAAGAGGAGGCTATCTTCCCGGAGGAAGAATCATTATACAAAGCCTAAGAGGAGGCTGTGAAAACTTCTAAGAAGCCGACGGGTCCTTGTACAACGTGGAAGAGGAGGCGGGGATGCTTTTAGGAAGCCTGTGGGTCCTTGCACTAAGCCCAAGAAGAGGCTGATGAACAGTTCCAGAAGGGGTTTCACTTGGAACATTGGCCTTCTGTATATGAATTGTTCAAGGGGGATATTTCTTAGATCTAGTTATCTAAAATTGTTGTAAAAGAAAATTCTCATGGTTTAGGTTATTTTGAAATATCCGGGAGAAAGTCGGATGTAAGGAGACGAGGTTTTGTCTAGTTCTAGACATAGTTGCCGGGGAAACTCTAAATATCTATACTAGTATTACACAGTCGATATGACTTTATGAAAGAAGACTTACAGTGAAACAACCCCATAGTACAGTTATATACATATGAAAGCGGTAAATGAAAGCGGGTAAACACTTACTCGGTTGTAGAGCTTCCATGCTGTTTGGTTTGTTGTTCAACAAAGAAATTGAAAATAACAGTATGTTACAAAATCAAAGGAGAGAATGCTTTTGAAAGGAAAATTGGGGCTTACAGCTCAAGGAGAGGCCCAGGGTTTTATCAGTGATCGCACTGTCGTTTTGTACAGGGACTTATACAAGTGACTAAGGCCCAAGAAAGGTTTTCTGTACAAGGGGATGGGTCTTACACTCTCTCAAGAGGCCCAAAAAATGATTGAAAGTGAACAAAGATGGGTCTTATAGCTCAAGGAGAAGCCCAATGGTAAATTTTGAGAGGGGCGACGATCGCGCCGAGGTTTTGAAAACACCGTGGGTCTTATACAACGACTGAGGCCCAAAAGTTTTTGGTTTCAAAAGGGGATTGGGTCTTACACTCTATTAGAGGCCCAAAATGATTTTGAATGGGTCTTATAGCTCGAGGAGAGGCCCAGATGGTTTGTTTTAAACGGGCGATGATCGCGCCGAACTTTTGAAATACAACGGGACTTATACAACATTTGAGGCCCAAAATAGGTTTGTATTTACAAAGGATTGGGTCTTACACTCTATTAGAGGCCCAAAAATGTTTTTAAAAGGTTTGATGAGGGTTGAATTAATCAAAACCCTAATTTGTTTCCAAAATGTATTTTAATTGAATAAAAAATTCAATTAAAATGATCAAAATTGTTTAACATGTGGAAAACAAATTGTGATCTTGGATTAATGTTTCAAAAAATCATATTTTGACCTACAAAATGATTAGAAATCATTAAAATTTGCAAAATCAAGAAGGAAAAAATATTTTAAATGTCAAAAACAATTAAAATATTAATTCTTGGCAAAAATATCAATTATGTGAAATAAATAATATTTTTGGGATTTCTTGGTAAAATAAAATATTTTAACATTTTTGTGAATTATTAAAAAAAGAATCAACTCAAAATCATTAAAACTCAGAGAGAAATTAATTTTTGAATCAAATAAATAAAATCACAAAATTCAAATATTCAAATATTTGAAAAAGGGCGCCAAGAACATGGCAAGAACACGCGCCCTTCCTCTGTTTCTGCAGATTTGCGTTTTCTATCCAATCTCACTGAATACTTGATTATATCATGCAATCTACATATCAATCTACTCGTTTCAACCTCACGATCATGTCTATGGTCTTTAATTTCATTTATTTTAAGCATGGAATAAGAAATCAAAGAGAAACCTCAAGAACCCTAAATTCTGCATGAAGGTTCAGAAATTCTATACACGATTCATACAAAGCAATTGATTGAGGGTAAACACTCTATGCATGATTATGAACATATGGCCAAATTATTGTGCAGCAAAAATTGCATGGATCATAGAGTTAGAAGAGCTCATGCTCACCTCTTGCAGCTGATGACCGTGTTTTGGGTTAGGGGTGTTACAGCTAGGTTCCAATGATCTGGATAGCTTCTCTAGGTGCCATGAAGTGTGTCTGTATGCTTGAAATGGATTGAAATGATCTGGAACTTGAGATGGCACCCCAACTGCAAATCTGTCAAAGGCTTGAGCAATTGGCTAGTGATTTTGTGATTTTGGTGTTCCAGATGTTATGTGAGTGTTTGGATCACTTCTATATGATGTTTATGAGGTGTGTGTGTGATTGGTTTGGTTGGAATTGCTCTCAAACTCAAAACCCGATAGTGACTTGCTTTGGAAGGCAAATTTGGAAGTGAGAAGGTGATTTTGAGGAAAGCATCTGTTTGATGGATTTGGTGTACTCAAACTGATCACAAATGAGCTCTATTTATAGTAGAGCAAGTTTGTTTTGCAAGGAATAGTGAATGGGAACTGCTGCATATGTTTGGCCAATGTTGATCAATGAGAATCCAAGTCTCCTCTAGCCATTGATTAGAGGTTAGGGAACAGGCTGCTGGTTCCCTTGGTCTTGGATAAGTCTTGACTGAATTTAGTTGTAAATGGCTCAGTCCATGCCACCTTGGTGCATCCATTAAATGCTCCAATGCAAAATTGGAGTCTTGTCCCTCTTTTAGGTATTTCTAGGTTTGGCATGCTACTTTTGGTTCCAAAGACTTGGGAGGCTTAGGATCAGAGTTGGTTCCTCCTTGGTCCCCCCTTGAGGTGTTCAGATGGATAGATTTACTTGCCCTTTGCAAAATTTGAGCAAATCGAGCAAAACTCCCAAATCTGCCTTGCCATGACAGTTTGCAACAAGGCATATTGGCATTGTCATATCTCATGGCTCAAGTGGAATTTGATGGAGTTCTTGGCCATTTTGGAAAGCCCTCATATGATACAACAACTGTTTGATCATAATTGGTTTTGATACTTTTTGGATCCAAGTGAAAAATGCCCCTACATTAAGAAAAAAGTAAGGCAGATTCTGACTTAGTGAAAATTTCACTAAGTGTTGGAAAAAAGTGACATTTTCACTTTTTGTGATTTTGATCATTCCATAACTTAAAATCCACGAGGAATTGGAATAAGTTGTGTTTGAAGCTTTTGTAGAGGGCAATGAGAGCTACAAATCCAGCTTTGGATGGGGAAAAATGGCCTTGTGGTTTAGGAGTTATGATCCTCCAAAGTTGGTACCCTAGCCACTTTGTTCCATAACTTAGAAAACTTTTTAAGTTTTTTATGGTTACCCCTTTTACAAGTTATCCCACTTTTCTTGATTTTTCTTGATGAATGATGATTCCAATCATACATTAACATCATTTTGGGGTCAAAGAACCATAATTGTGAAAAATCTCAAAAAGTCAAAGTTTGACTTTTGTGCACAGTTGACTTTTTGTCAGATGAATTCCAAACTGTGCGATCCTCTATGAAATCAAGTCCTTGACCTAAATCAAACTTGATGGATTGATTTCATAGGTGTTATAGGGTGTATTTGTAACACCCCGATTTTCGTAAGGATATTTATTTAATTTATTTAAATATTATATTCGTGGTTTTCTGTGATTTTTGGTGGTTGGTGTAGATGTCGGTATTTTTGGTGAAGTTTTGGTTATTTTAATTAAATAATAGTATATAATATGAATATATTAGTATTATTATTAGTTTAAAATAATATTAGAGGAATTGAGGGTAAGATGGACATTTTAGGAGTATTAGTGAGGGTATTATGGAGAAAGCCCAATTTTGAGGCCCAAGAGTTAAATTAACCAAAAAGGAGGAATTTAGGGGAATTAGGATTCATTTGTGGAGATCGTGAAAATAAGGAGAAGTGCAGAGCTCTGAGGAAAAAGGAAGAAGGCGAGGATTTTCGTGAAGGTTTCCAAAGGCTCAAGAGAGAACTCATCGGATCGACAATCTAAGGTATGGGGAGTAATTGCCTTTCATTGTTTTCATTATAGGATTTGATTGATTAAAGTGGATGTTGGGGATTTTGGGGTTTTTGAGGGTTTATGGGTTTTGAGGTAAACTGATGACTTTGAGGGCATTCTGTGAGAACGATTGATAAGAGTCGAAGTAAATCGGTAAAATAGACCTTTGGGGCAGACTTCCCTGTTGTTGTAGTTTTAACCCTGTGGTGAAGGATTTATGAGTTTATATGAAGCTTGAGAGTTTTGAACGTTTAAGAGAAATTAAGGTTTCCCGTAGGGTCCTGAATCGACCTAACAGACATAGGTTTTAGGCCTTTAAATTCTGTGATATATTAGAACTGTTATAGGGATGTTTTTGGGTCAACTGGGGTTGTAATCGCAGGTACCTTAGAGGTTTGGGAGCTACTGATGCGTAGCAATGATTTGCTGTAATCGCAGGTTCGCTAGGCGAACCATTGCTTCGCTAGGCGAATGTTCGCCAAGGCTCGCTAGGCGAGCAGCGCAGCGAATGCGCGATATTGTGAGTGTGAGTACATAGGTGATTCTGGAGTATAGGGAGTGATTCGCTGGAAGCCTCGCTAGGCGAAGCGAACAGCGAGTAAGTTAGCGAACAAACTAGCGAGCATGACAGATGGTGGGGTTTCTGGTGTTTAGTGTGGGATCTGTGAGGTTCGCTGGCCGCTTCGCTAGGCGAAGGCCACAGCGAACAGGTTCGCTAGGTGAACCCTGGAGCGAACAACTGTTGTTTCACAAAAATTCCGATTTCTGTGCTGTGTCGTTTTGGTGTTTGATGCTGTGATATTTATGATGATTTACCATGATGTTCTTGATGATATTGAGGTGCTGGGTTGTGATGTTTCGATGAATATATGATGATATGAATTTATGAAGAATTTATGAGTGATGATGCACATAATGATGATGAATTATTGACGTTTATGTATCATACATTCATATGTATACTCTGTGACGACGCTTCATTCCCATTGTGTGGATATGAGGTAATTATGACGTGCTCTGATTCCAAATGCGGGATCGATCCTATTGACAGGGATCTTTGGAGGGTTGATGGCCTGGTGTCCATTCTTTGTGACGATTGGTACCACATGTATGAGTCTTGTTATGCATTGCATCTTATGTGACATTGATGAATTGTGATATAGTGTTTCCTGATGTTTTCCTTGATGATGACCTTGATGATGTCGTTTATGAAGATAATGCCATTTTATGTATATCTTGTTTTATAATGATTATTATGAAATGTGATTACTCACCCTGCCTGTTTGAATGTTGCCTCCACGTGGGTAACGTGCAGGTGATCAGGTTTAGCTGTGGATGCTTTCGAGGACTTGAAGTTATTTGCTTTTAGTCGATTTAGAGGGTCTTGCTCTGATAGTGTAACATCGGGTTGGGGTCTTTTGAGTCGAACTACGTTGTTTCCTTATTTTTGTTGTTATTTGACGATATGGTTTTATTTTGATTATTATGATGTTTGTTGAAAACCTTTTTAATTGAGAATTTTGAGTTCCGCTGCCATGTGAAGGCTTTTGAGTTATTTTGAGGAAAACCCTTTGTTTACAGGGTAATTGTGTTATTTTGATTTAATGAGAAATGTGCACCCTTTGAGGGAAATTTTTATGCCTTACTCTGATTATTTAAGTTGTTTCTGCTGCAACATTATTGGGGGTAGAAAAGGGTGTTACATTAGTGGTATCAGAGCCTGGTTGGTCCGTCCGGCAGGTTTTTACTTGATGTCTATCCCTGTCAGTCGACGAGTGTGTGTACACTGTCGATGTTGTAGTTCTTCTAACCTTGTTGGTGGTGTGCAGGATGGCTGGAAGAAAATATCGTGCGATTTCTGATGCGTTGGAATCGGTTGCTAATGTGGTGGCGCAGCTGAATCCAAATGGTGGAGCTCCTGATGAGTTTCGTGCTTTGGGGGAGTTTCAAAGGAACAATCCACCAACTTTTGTGGGTACGCATGATCCAGCAAGTGCACACAAGTGGCTGAAGGCAATCGAGAAGATCTTCCGAGTGATGGGGTGTTCTGATGAGCAACAGGCTCAGTTCGGAACGTATATACTGGAAGAGGAAGCTGAGGACTGGTGGGATAACACCCGTCAGAGACTTATGGATGTTGGCACTGTGATAACTTGGGCTGTGTTTAAGCAGGAGTTTCTGGGGAAGTATTTTCCAGAGGATGCTCGTGGCAAGAGAGAAGTGGAATTCCTTGAGCTGAAGCAAGGATATATGACTGTAGCAGAGTATGCTGCGAAGTTTGAGAAGCTAGTGAAGTTCTGTCCGCACTACAATCGTACTGATGCTGAGATGTCTAAGTCTCTCAAATTCGAGAATGGGCTGAGGCCAGAGATTAAGCAGGGTATTGGGTATCAGCAGATCCGCATGTATGCTGAGTTGGTTTACAAGAGCAGAATCTACGATGAGGACAGCCGAGCTCGATCTGCTCACTATAAGTAGTTGAGTGAGAAGAAAGGGCAGTATAGGGGTAAGCCTTATACAACTTCAGCTGACAAAGGGAAGTAGAAGGCTTCAGATGGGAAAAAGTCAAGTGGGGGAGTAGCTCCCGCTTCTAGAAAGTGTCATAAGTGTGGCGAGCAAGGTCACCGTGCTGATGCGGGTACCAATAATGTGCTGAGGTGCTATAGATGCAGTAAGAAAGGTCATCGAGCTACTGATTACAAAGATGAGGGTCCGACCTATTTCAATTGCGGTGAGAAAGGTTATATCAGTACTCAATGTCAGAAGCCGAAGAAGACTGCTACTGCTGCCCAGACTAGTGGCAGGGTGTTTGCTTTGAGTGGTGCAGAGGCGCCAGAGAAGGACAACCTGATTAGAGGTACTTGTTTTATTAATAATATCGAGTTGGTTGCTATTATTGACACTGGTGCTACTCATTCTTTTATCTCGCTTGAATGTGCCAATGGATTGGGTTTGAAGTTATCTGATATGAATGGGAATATGGTAATAGAAACTCCAGCTAATGGTTCTGTTACTACTACCCTTGTGTGTTTGAGATGTCCCATGACGATTTTTGAGAAGAGCTTTGTGATGGATTTGGTGTGCCTACCCTTGCACCAAATTGACGTGATCTTTGGAATGAACTGGTTGGAGTACAACCGTGTTCATATAAATTGTTATAACAAGACTGTAGAGTTTCCTGAGATTGATGATAGTGGGAAGTTGATGTTCTTGTCTGCTAAGCAAGTAGACGAACTTGTGGAAGACGAAGCTTTGGCGTTTTCAATGTTTGCATCGTTGCAAATTGATCGTGAAGCTGTGAGTGTGGAGTTGTCGGTTGTCTGTGAATTTCCAGATGTGTTTCCAGATGACATCAATGATTTGCCTCCAGAGTGTGAAGTGGAGTTACAGTGGACTTAATACCAGGTACGAGCCCAGTGTCGATGGCTCCTTATCGGATGTCAGCTTCTGAGTTAAGTGAATTGAAGAAACAGTTGGAAGAATTGCTTGATAAGAGGTTTGTTCGACCAAGTGTTTCCCCGTGGGGTGCTCCTGTGTTGTTAGTGAAGAAGAAAGATGGAAGTATGAGGTTGTGTGTTGATTATCGGCAGTTGAATAAAGTGACGATCAAGAATAAGTATCCACTTCCGAGAATCGACGATTTGATGGATCAGCTAGTAGGTGCTTGTGTGTTCAGCAAGATTGATTTGAGGTCGGGTTATCATCAAATTCGAGTTAAGCCTGGTGATATTCCGAAGACGGCTTTCAGAATGAGATATGGACACTATGAATACATTGTGATGCCGTTTGGTGTATCCAATGCACCTGGTGTGTTCATGGAGTATAAGAATCGGATTTTCCATGAGTATTTGGACAAGTTTGTGGTGGTGTTTATCGATGATATCTTGATATATTCTCGATCTGAAGAAGAGCATGCCGAGCATTTGAGAACTGTGTTGCAAGTGTTGAAAGAGAAGAAGTTGTATGCAAAGCTGTCGAAGTGTGAGTTTCGGTTGAAGGAAGTGAGTTTCCTTGGCCATGTGATTTCAAGTGGTGGTGGTGCTGTTGATCCTTCTAAGATTGATGCCGTGTTACAGTGGGAAACTCCAAAGTCTGCGATTGAGATACGAAGTTTTATGGGATTAGAGAGTTATTACCGCAAGTTTATTGAAGGCTTTTCGAAGTTGGCATTACCTTTGACTCAGTTGACTCGAAAGGGTCAGACTTTTGTGTGGGATGTAGCTTGTGAAGAGAGTTTCATAGAATTGAAGAAGAGATTGACTACTGCTCTAGTGTTGATTTTGCCTAATCCGAGTGAATCTTTTGTGGTGTATTGTGATGCGTCAAAGATGGGTCTTGGTGGAGTATTGATGCAAAATGGGCAGATTGTTGCTTATGCTTCGAGATAATTGCGAGTTCATGAGAGAAATTATCCTACACATGACTTGGAATTGGCCGCGGTGGTGTTTGTGTTGAAAATTTGGAGACATTATCTATTTGGCTCTAAATTTGAGGTGTTCAGTGATCATAAGAGTCTGAAGTACTTATTTAATCAGAAGGAATTGAATATGAGGCAGAGAAGGTGGTTAGAGCTGTTGAAGGATTTCGATTTTGATTTGAGTTATCATCTGGGCAAAGCAAATGTAGTGGCCGATGCGTTGAGCAGAAAGTCATTGCATATGTCGATGCTTATGGTGAAAGAGTTGGAACTAATTGAGCAATTCAGAGATTTGATTTTGGTGTGTGAAGCGACTCCTGACAGTGTGAAGTTGGGAATGTTGAAGTTGACTAGTAGTATTCTGGAAGAAATCAGAGTGGGACAACAATCTGATTTAAAGTTGTAGCGAGCGATTTTGGACGCGGTTCTTAAGCGCTGGTCGCTCTCTGCGGTTTGAGCTTAAACTACAGGTCGATTCATTTTTTATCCTATTAAAGCTGATGAAGGAAGGGAAATAGATGTCTCCAATTAACCCTGCTTTGCATACTGAGTTTAAATAGCGGTCTGTTAGGTTACGGATGCTATCAATGTGGGGGGGGGGGCCTTTGTACTGGTTATTTGTATTTTCGCCAATACTGTTTTCTTCTTCTTTTTTTATCTAGACAGAGGGTTTCTGGCGGGGAACAAGGATTAGGATGTTAGGACTGATGTTTTTGAATTACTGCTTTTGATTGATGGAGATATGGGATTTGGGTTTTTGTTTAGTGTGCTCACTAAGATTTTTCTTTCAATCTTATGCCTACGTATTCCCGTTTATCCAAAACAGGGAAATCAGAGCGTTCGTAGTTCCTCCTATTCTATGGGAGGAAATGGGTATTTTGGTGTCTTGTTCAAAGCCCAAGACATGAAGCTGAAAGTCTGTTTGTATCTTGTTCAAAGCCCAAGATATGAAGCTGAAAGGTCTCAACTTTAGAGAGAATTTGTCATCTCTAAATAGGGGATTGTATATCACAACTGTTTTATAAAGGAGAATTACTTTAACCGAGATTTGTGAATCCGGCAATGCCATAATTTCCTTTATAGGGGATTTCAACCTGAAGGAGAAGACTTTAACTCAGTGTAGAGTAATGCCATCTTTCCTTAGGATTTTCTCATGCTAAAAGGGGGACATTGGCATGGATATAGATGATCCAGAGGCTTGCCACTTACAGCGATTAGATGAAAGGGGAAGGAGTTGTTGATGTTTGTGTACTGTGAACGAGGCACAACTTTGATGCTAAAAGGTTAATTGGATTAACTAGTGGTTTTCTTATACAAAGCCTAAGAGGAGGCTATTATGTGTCTCGTACAAAGCCCGAGAGAGAGGCTAAAAGGTATTGGCCCGACGATGGAGTCTTTTGGTATCTCGTATAAAGCCCGAGATGGAGGCGATTTGACTCAACAAGGGAGTTTTTTGTATCTCGTATGAAGCCCGAGATAGAGGCTGTTGTTTGTTTGGCTTAATAAGAACCTTTTTGTATCTCGTATAAAGCCCGAGATGGAGCCGAAAGGGGTGATTGACTCAATGAGGGAGTCTCTTATGTGTCTCGTACAAAGCCCGAGAGAGAGGCTAAACGTTGCTTGACTCCGCTAGGGAGGATCTTTGTACAAAGCCCAAGAGGAGGCTATGGTTACTGTTTCAGTTAAGTGACAGGTCCAGTATACTGATTTTAAAGAGAAAATCAGTGCTTATATAAGCAACACTGTACTCATGGATTTGATTCAAGGATCCGGGTTATTCTTGTTCTTTAAGGAAGCGGGAAATCTGAAGGGTATTGTGACTGTCCGAGTCTACGGGTTTTCTTCCTATTTATCGAAGGGGTCACTTGAGAATGTCTTTGAGACTCAAGGAAATTAGACTGTCCAAGTCTAGGGTTTTATCTTTTGTACTGTGCTTTGAGAAACAGTAGTAGACTCTATGAAAGGACTGTTCTATGCAAATGACTAAGTTCCGTTCCTATACCTCTAGGAGGTCTTCGGGATAATTTGTACGAAGCCCAAGAGGAGGCTGGAAACTTTTAAGAAGCCGATCGGCCCTTGTACTAAGCCCAAGAGAAGGCTATCATTCCTGGAGGAAGAGATCATTATACGAAGCCTAAGAGGAGGCTGTGAATACTTCTAAGAAGCCGTATGGTCCTTGTACTAAGCCCAAGAGGAGGCGGGGGTACTTTTAGGAAGCCTGTGGGTCCTTGTACGATGCCCAAGAGGAGGCCGATGCTTTTAAGAAGCCCGTGGGTCCCCAAACCTCAAAAAATTCAAGGTAAGCTATTCACGAGGAATAGATCAAGTCAGGAAAGTTCAAGAATTTGGAAGAAACTCAGAGATGCCATTCACGGAGAATACATTCATCTATGGGAATAGAGTTTCTTGATAATTCCTAATGAGGACAGCTGAAGAGAAGACTGTATCTGGTGATCCTATTGGGGGATCTAGTTGTCTATTTCTATGACTAAACGAAACGGCGTCACTTAGTTCTAGACGTAGTTGCCGGGGAAACTCGAAATATCTATACTATTATTACACAGTTGATATGAGTTTATGAAAGAAGACTTACAGCGAAACAACCCCACAATACAGTTATATGTATATGAAAGCAGTAAATGAAAGCAATAACCACTTACTCGGTTGTAGAGCTTCCATGCTGTTTGGTTAGTTGTTCAACAAAGAAAGATTGATAACAACAGTATATTCAAAATCAAAGGAGAAAGTGCTTTGAAAAATAAAGATTTTGGGGCTTACAGCTCAAGGAGAGGCCCAGGGTTTTATCAGTGAGCGCACTGTTGTTTTGTACAGAGGGACTTATACAAGTGACTGAGGCCCAAAAAAGGTTTTCTGTACAAAGGGATAGGTCTTAAACTCTCTCAAGAGGCCCAAAAAGTTTTAAAGAAAAAGAATGGGGCTTATAACACGAGGGTAGGCCCAGTTTGTTTTTCGTTTAAAATGGCGATCGCGCCGAGATTTTCTTTTAACGCAGAGGGACTTATACAATAAGTGAGGCCCAAAATGTTTTGGTTAAAAGGGGATTGAGTCTTACACTCTAATAGAGGCCCAAAAAATTTTGAATGGGTCTTATAGCTCGAGGAGAGGCCCAAAAGGTTATTTTTCAAAAGGCGGCGATCGCGCCGTTTGTTTTTGACGGTATTGGGACTTATACAATACACTGAGGCCCAAAGTGATTTTGTCAAAAAAAGGATTGAGTCTTACACTCTATTAGAGGCCCAAAGTGATTGACAATGATTTGTTTTGAGTGAAAATCAAAGAAACCCTAATTTTTATTCTTTAAAAATAAATATTTAAAGAAAATCAATAAAAATACCAAATAGGTTTGAATAAACCACTTGTGATTTTTGTTTAAGGTTTAAAAAAATGAGGTATAAATCACAAGAGATATTAAAACTCATTTGGTCTTGATTTTTCAAGATGAATATTCATTTTAAAATGCTTAAAACAAATAAAAATGAATTTATTCACAAAAATACTAATTATATTAAATAAATAATACAAACTTAATTTTTTTGTGGAATAAAATATTTCAACATTTTTGTGATTTTTTGCAAAAAGAACCAATAAAAAATAATTAAAATTGAAAGAGTTATTAATTTTCCAAATAATTAACAAAACATGAAAATAGTTGAAAAAATAGAAAAATGTGAAAAAATCACAAAATGGCATGGGTGGGGTTTGAACCCACGACCTCAAGCATACAAGGCGCGCGCCTTACCACTGGGGTGGTGATACATCCATTGTTTGAAACAAACCAACAAATACACAAGTCATGCCTAGGTTTTGGCTTGCCCAAGGCAAGTTTTGGCTCAAAAACGTGAAGGTCATAACTTTCTCAATTCTTAATGGTTTGAGACAAAATTTATATGTATCTGGGCCAGAATTTCATAAGGAATCCAATGGTGGTGGTAGTTTTTTCAGATCACACTCCCTCCTCAAAACCCGATAGTGGTTTTGAAAATGACCTATAAATGTATTTTCTATGCTACAACTTGGTACAAGCATGGATTACATGGTGAATTAGCTCAAACACAACATATATGACATGTATGAGATGTTTATGATCAATGGACTTCAAATGCACACATGTTTTGGTGAGTGCAAGTTGAGAGGCTTACCCTTCTTTGAGATTTTGGAGGTTTCTCTGCAATCTGCCAACCCTCTTGCTCCAGATATGATTTTATGCTTTGAACCACCTCAAATGATCCCTTGGATGCTTTTAGGATGATTGGAATCAACTAGTACCTGCAAAAACACAAACTGTCCCTTTCTTGCAAAAGGGGTTAAAAGTGACCAAAATAGCAACTCCCTCAAATGGTGTTCCAGATGGTGGGAACCATTTGGGACAGTTCAAGGATGATATTTGGAGTGTGTTTGAGGTTTTATCTGGTTTGGACAGTGACTGAAACAAGACATGGCTTGAAAAATGCAAAAAGTGCTATTTTGAGGTTTTGAGAGGTGACTTTGTGATGTTGTGATTACAGGTCACTTTTGATGGTTTGCACAGCTTACATATGATATATATGAGGTGTGTGTGTGATTAGTTTGGGTGGAATTGCTCTCTAGCTCAAAAACTCAGAATTACTTGCTTTGGAAGGCATGTTTGAGGTGAAAGACGAGATTTTAAGGAAAGCATCTGTTTGATGGCTTTGGTGTACTCAAACTGAACACAATTGAGCTCTATTTACAGTAGAGCAAGTTTGTTTTGGGATCCACAGTGATCGGCAACTGCAGCAGGTGTTTGTTCAATGTTGGCCAATGGAAATGCAAGTCTCCTCTAGCCATTGACTAGAGGTTAGGGCACAGGGCTGTGTTCCCTTGGTCTTGGATAAGTCTTGACTGATTTCAGATGAGAATGGCTCAGTCCATGCCACCTTGATGCTTCCATTGAATGCTTCAATCCAAATTTGGAGTCTTGTCCCTATTTTGGCCATTCTAGGTTCAACATGCTATTTCTTGTTCCATGGACTTTGGAGGCTTGGCTCAGTGATTGTCCCCTTTAGATTCAATCCCCAGATGTGTCCAAGTGGATAGGAGCATTTGAATTTGGCTGATTTTGGCAAATCGAGCAAAATTGCAAATTCTGCCTTGCCTTGACAGATTTCAGCAAGGCAACTTGCCAATGTCATATCTCATGACTCAAATGGAATTTGGCAATGTTCTTGGCCATTTTGGAAAGCCCTTACATGATACAACAACTGTTTGAACATGTTTGGTTTTGATCTCTTTTGAATCCAAGTGAAAAATCCCCCTACATTTGGCAAAAAGTGAAGACAGATTTGGACTTAGTGAAAATTTCACTAAGTGTTGGAAAAAGTGATATTTTCATTTTCAGCCACTTTGATCACTCCACAACTCAAAATCCTTAATGAATTGGACTTAGGTCTAGTTAAAGTTTTTGTAGAGGGTAATGAGGGCTACAAATCCATCTTTGGATGGGAAAAATGGCTTTGTGGTTTAGGAGTTATGATCCTCCAAAGTTGGTACCCTTGTTTCTTTATTTTTAACTTTGAAAATTTTCTAAGTTTTTATGGTTACCCCTTTTACAAGTTATCCAACTTTTCTTGATTTTTCTTGATGAATGATGATTCAAATCATACATTAACATCATTTTAGGGTTAAAAATAGATTTTGGTGAAAAATCTCAAAAAGTCAAAGTTGACTTTTGTGCACAGTTGACTTTTTATCAGATGAATTCCAAACTGTGCCATTCTTCATGAAATCATGTCCTTGACCTAAATCAAACTTGATGGACATGTTCCATGGGTGTCATAGGGAATATTGAATCATGTCTTAGGGCTTGGGAGCATGTCCTGGTCAAAAGTCAAAGTTACAGTTGACTTTTCCCTTAAAACCCTAATTGTGGTGCAGATGAAATTGAGACTTGTTGCTCAGGCTTCTTGGATTAATACATTGTTCCAAATGGATCAATATAGTTCATTAGAGACCCTCAAACCCTCTCTTGAGGTCTTGGCTCATGGTTTGTCCCAAAAGTCAACTTAGGGGTAAATTAGGTCAAGAAACCCTAATTCCTGATTTTTGATAAATGCATCCCCTAAGGCAAAATTGACTTGATGATTGGGTCCATGAGGTTCCACGGAGTATATTAGATTATGTTTTGGATCATTGGCTTGTGCCCAGATGAAATTTTCCATCTGGAGGCCCTGGTCGACCAAAACCCTAATTTGGTGACACTGGCGATCTTGAGGCTTGATCCACCTAGAAGGGAGCAGCCTTGTGCTTAATCCTTGAAGTGGGAGTCCTTTTTGATCCTTTGTGTATGTTTGAGAGGTTAGACAAGTTGAAGATCAAGTCATTCCTTGACTGATCCTTTGTCTAAGGCTCTGAGAGGGCTTCAAACCCTAATTTTGATTGTAGTGAATGCTCAACAACCCTTGAGGCATTTGATGAGGCATGATGGTTCATTCATACTGTGATGATGATTGACACAATGATGGGACATCTTAGTGGTCAAAATTTGGGGTATGACAGATGCCCCTATTTAATCTTCTTGGACCCGAAGGTGTGAATGACGAAGGTATTCGGGCATTCGAGGTGCAAGAAGATTAAATATCGAAATACCTGAAATTTTGATGGTGGTTATGAATGGTGGATCGCATCCATCTTCTTTTGCTGAGAAATGATGCTTAGAAAAGGTAAACTTCCCCTCGATCCTGGTCTTCAGCCAAGGAGCTGGTCTCAGTTTTCTTTTTAAACTTCCCCTCGATCCTGGTTTCCTACCAAGGAACTGGTCTAAGTTTCTGAAATAAACTTCCCCTCGATCCTGGTTTCCTACCAAGGAACTGGTCTTAGTTTATGATTTAAACTTCCCCTCGATCCTGGTTTCCTACCAAGGAACTGGTCTAAGTTTCTTTCGTCAATAAACTTTATTGACAAGGGACGCTATTTGTAGCGGTTTTCCTCAAACTTCTCGCCGAATTTTCCTGGGGAGATGCCATTTGAGTGGAAAAAGTTTCGATGTCAGACTTGCTGGAGAACCCAGTCGTCTGAGTTGTAGAGTTGCACAAACTTCTCTGTTGGAGACGCCATTTGTTGATTCTACTGGGGAAAGCGAGTCTATTGAGAGACTATTTTCGTTTGGGGGCTTACATCATACTTTTCTCGGGATCTTTCCGGAGAAATGCCATATGATGGGATCCAATTTTGAGGTGCCGATGACCTTTTCATCAGGGGTTTTTTCGGAGAAAAACTGCCGTACTGCCGAATCTCTGATTAAGGGGCTTTCTCTGTGGATTTTCCTTAATCCGGGAGAGTAAGGATATCATCTTCAATGGCGAAGAGTGACATTTGTTGAAAGCTTTCTTGTTTCTCAGAGGTTCAAGTTATCAAAGTGGTCAAGGACCGTCTCTAATCCAGAGATAAACGGGAGAGAGATTGCTTAGATGATTCACTTCCTAACGAGGAAAGGTTTGACAACTCGATTGAGAGAACTTTTATCACCAGGGGACAAGACCGACTAGAGTGATAGTGATGCAATATGAAATGTGAATGCAAATCAATAATGCAATGATGCATGTATGTTTATGCTGACAAGATGGACGCGACATACAAACTGACAGGTGAACATGACTGGATACTCGGCCATCGCGGGGCGAAGAAGTACCGTTGGTCCAAAAGTAGCAATTCTACATTGCTTAGGAGAAATAGTCCCTGCGGGGAATACCGGTGATCGGGCTTAGGAGATGAGAACTCGGCCGAAGTGTGTCAGATGAAACAAGGTCTCTGACACAGTTGATCCCTTCATTCAGGCGTACTGGGTTAGAAGGAGTACTTTGATTCAGCACTTTGAGGATCGATTACTTCTGGAGAAGCGACCGATGTTCTTCTGATGTTCAACAGTCAAAAGAAATTGCCGTCTTTATTAAAAGCATAAAAAAGTTTTAACAAGTAAATTCATTTTTGTTTCATTTCAAGAATCGTTGATCATGTTAAAATGCTGTTCTGTAAAGCTAAAACAAATAAGAATTACAAACAAAAGCACAAGGGCTCAAATTTTATTGATAAGATGGAGATCCGCGAAACGCGTGATTCCAAAGAGTATATACAAAGTTAGAAAAATGGTAATTTACAGGGAAAAGGGCTATGTTGAAACATAACGATCACTATCCTTCTACCAACTTTGAATTCGGGACATCCTGAACTTCTGTCGAAGATGACCTTGACTGGAGTTTTCTGACAGGTGATGTAACCGCTGCTGCTGAGAGACTTGCCTCTGGTGAACATAGTTACTTGTCATTATCCCTAACTTTTGACTGGATTGTACTATGATGTTTCCAATCCATCAGGATGATTTTTTTCATGTCTCTAACTTTAGCCTGGACCGCCCTTTCGGGTTTTCAATCCACAGAGACGTTTTTTTTTCTCTTTTTTTAGGCGAAGTATTTCTTGACTACATCAACATTCGTGGGGTAGGCAAATTCCTCTCCATCCATGGTTGCAAGTCTCAAGGCGCCGCCTGAGAAAGCTTTCGTAACCACATAGGGGCCATCATAATTTGGAGTCCACTTGCCCCGAGAGTCAATGAGAAATGATTGCATCTTTTTGAGCACGAGGTCTCCTTTTCTGAAGACACGAGGTCAGACCTTTTTGTCGAACGCCCTCTTCATTCTATGTTGATACAACTGACCGTGGCATAGTGCCGTTATTCTCTTTTCTTCGATCAGATTCAGTTCGTCGTGTTGACTTTGACACCATTCAGCTTCGGTGAGCTTAGCTTCCATCAATACTCGAATTGATGGGATCTCTACTTCTATGGGGAGCACTGCTTCCATGCCATATACTAGAGAGAAAGGGGTTGCCCCTGTTGAAGTGCGAACAGATGTGCGATAACCGTGAAGCGCAAAGGGTAGCATTTCGTGCCAGTCTTTGTAGGTTACGACCATCTTTTGAACGATCTTCTTGATGTTCTTGTTAGCCGCTTCTACCGCCCCGTTCATCTTGGGTCGGTAGGGAGATGAGTTATGGTGTTTGATTTTGAACTCTGCACAAAACTATTTCATCATCTTATTATTCAAGTTAGATCCATTATCAGTAATGATCTCGCTTGGAACACCATAACGGTAGATGATATTGTTTTTGATAAATCGGACCACCACTTGCCGGGTTACATTGGCGAATGACGCTGCTTCGACCCACTTGGTGAAATAGTCAATGGCTACCAGGATGAACCGATGTCCGTTTGAAGCCTTAGGTTCAATCATGCCGATCATGTCGATTCCCCATATGGAAAATGGCCATGGGGAAGAAAGAACTTTGAGATGTGATGACGGTACATGAATTTTGTCGGAGTATATCTGACACTTGTGACATTTCCTCATGTACTTGTAGCAGTCGGATTCCATTGTCAACCAATAGTACCCTGCTCTTAGAATTTTTCTCGCCATTGTATGTCCGTTGGCATGAGTGCCAAAGGATCCTTCATGAATTTCTTTCATAAGCATGTCTGCTTCTGGTCTATCGACGCATCGGAGCAAGACCATGTCAAAATTTCTCTTATAGAGAGTGTCACCGCTCAGGAAGAAGTTTCCATCCAATCTTCTGAGGGTTTTTCTGTCTTTTCTGGATGCCCCAGGTGGGTACTCTTGTCTCTGAAGGAAGCATTTGATATCGTGATACCAAGGTTTGTCGTCTATGACTGCTTCAATCGTAAAGATGTAAGCGGGCCTTTCAAGGCGCATGATGTCGATCTTAGGTATGTCATTCCATTGACCTACACTAATCATGGAAGAGATAGTGGCTAATGCATCAGCCATGTGATTCTCATCACGAGGGATGTGATGAAACTCAACTCTGTTGAAGAAAGGTAACAACCTTCTTGCATAGTCTTTGTAAGGAATCAATCCTGATTGGTATGTGTTCCAATCTCCTTTTATCTGGTTAATAACCAAGGCTGAGTCTCCATATACGTCCAAGTTTTTGATCCTTAAATCAATCGCTTCTTCGAGACCCATAATATAAACTTCGTATTCGGCCTCGTTGTTCGTACATTTGAACGTAAGTCTGGCAGTGAAAGGAATGTGGGTACCCTGAGGGGTAACAATGATTGCCCCAATTCCGTTTCCATAATGATTAACTGCTCCGTCAAAGATAAGTCCCCATTGGGAACCTGGTTCTGGCCCTTCACTGGGTAACGGTTCATTGCAATCTTTCATTTTTAGATACATGACATATTCGTCTGGGAAGTCAAACCCGATTGATTCTTGATTGTCAATCGGTTGATAAGCCAAATGATCGGCTAAAATACTTCCCTTAACGGCTTTTTGAGCATGGTACTCTATGTCATATTCTGATAATAACATCTGCCAACGGGCAATCCTTCCCGTAAGAGCAGGTTTTTCGAAGACGTACTTGATTGGATCCATTTTGGAGATCAACCAAATAGTATGACGAATCATGTATTGGCGAAGACGTTTGGCTGCCCAAGCCAAAGCACAGCAAGTTTTCTCAAGCATTGTGTACTGAGTTTCATAGTCGGTGAATTTCTTGCTTAGATAGTAAATGGCAGACTCTTTCCATTTAGTTTCGTCTTGTTGGCCAAGTAAACATCCCATTGAGTCCTCTATAATTGTGAGGCAAATGATCAGTGGTTTTCCTTCCACTAGAGGTGATAGAATCGGAGGATTCAACAGATATTCCTTGATACTGTCGAATTCGGTTTGGCAATCTTCTGTCCAAACGCAGTCCTGGTTCTTTTTCAGTAATTTGAAAATCGGCGCACACGTGGCGGTCATAAGAATATGAATCTGGAGATGTAGTTCAAACGTCCCAAGAATCCTCTGACTTGCTTTTCAGTTTTCGGAGAGGGCATTTCTTGAATGGCCTTGACCTTGTCAGGATCAACCTCAATTCCTTTTTGGCTGACGATGAACCCTAATAGTTTCCCTGAACGGACACCAAAGGTGCACTTGTTGGGATTCAAGCAGAGCTTGAATTTTCTTAAACATTCGAACAATTTTGACATATGTTCAACGTGCTCACTCTCTGTTTTTGATTTTGCAATCATATCATCAACATACACTTCGATTTCTTTGTGTATCATGTCATGAAACAGAGTAGTCATGGCCCTTTGATAGGTTGCCCCAACGTTCTTCAAACCGAATGGCATTACCTTGTAGCAAAAGATGCCCCATGGGGTAATGAACGAAGTTTTCTCCATGTCTTTCGGCACCATTTTGATTTGATTATAGCCCGAGAATCCATCCATGAAGGAGAAAACTTTGGACTTTGTTGTACTGTCAACCAGCATGTCAATGTGTGGTAAAGGAAAGTCGTCCTTTGGACTAGCCTTGTTTGGATCTCTGTAATCGACACACATTCTGACTTTTCCGTCCTTTTTTGGAACGGGTACGATATTGGCTAACCATTGAGGATATTCTGACGTAGCGAGGAAACCTGCGTCGATCTGTTTCTGTACCTCCTCTTTGATTTTGATGGCCATGTCCGGGTGAGTCCGTCTCAACCTTTGCTTTACTGGCGGACATTCCGATCTTAACGGTAAGTGATGTTCCACGATGCTGGTATCCAACCCTGGCATATCCTGATAGGACCAAGCGAATACATCGGGAAATTCTTTGAGAAGCTTTATCAAACTCTCTCTGGCAGTTGGACTGAGAAGTTCCCCAATCCTGATTTCTTTTCTCTCTTGCTCTGAACCCAAGTTTACCATTTCCAACGGCTCTTTGTGAGGTTCAATGGACCTTTCCTCTTGTCTGAGTAGTCGGGAGATTTTTTCTGGAATTTCGTTGTCATTTTCTTCTTCAGCCTCGAATACCGGGAACTCAAAGTTGGGAGAAGGCATCAGATCGTATGTTTCAACTGGGTTTAAAACAAGCAATCTGCATGACGTGATGATTCATGTTTAGAGGAGATAGAGGAAAATGCAAGTGTGTGCAGTGTTTTATTTTTATTACTGCTTGTTTTTATTTTTAATTGTTTTTTAGGATTACCATTTTCTGAAAAAGCAAAAAGAGAAAACAGCAATAAATGCAGAAATTACAGAACGACGTTATTTTATTAATGAACAAGTCGATTCTTGAAACTACAGCCCTATAAAACAAAACTCTGTCGCTTTGGGCAAAGCGAAGAGGGATATTTACAGGAAGCGAGCCCTATCAAAACATTCGTTTCACCTGGGCAGGGTGAAAGGTTAAAGATGGAAATTACTTTGACTGGTGAACGATCTTTGGAACCTCGACAGCAACCCATTGGCGGCGAACTCCTCGGTGAATCACAAAGTCTGGCACCTTCCTTGATTTGTCTTCAGAAATGACGCTGATTTATGGTGGAGCGGGATCATTGGAATCTGTCTCCCAGGAAGAATTGTTGTAGGAGAATTCCTCTGTTGCATTTTGCATAGCATTTGTGCTCTCAGCTGTACCTCCCCATCCAGTTGGCTGGATATCTTCGAGCCTGATACGAGAGCTTTCGGGAGCGGTGTACTTGACCATGAAGTCGTATTTTCCACTTGGTTCTCCCAAGGTGTCCCAAACTTCTTTGGAACTGGAGGAGTCATCTCTCTCGATGACGTTGACCTCGGGAAAAGCATAGTTGATGAATTCAAGTCCGGCAAACGTTGCAAATTCATCTTCATGTTGAGTAGTTTCTGAATGACCTGAGTGTTGATCCCATGACATAGTGGGGACACAGGTCTTCTGTTCAATGATGCCCAGCTGATTTTCATTGCTCGGCTGACTTTCTTGCCCCAAGTTTCCTGGGTAAAGCTGCCACATTGGCAGACCATCCATTGGGCCATAGCAATCGTGGTCAAAGTTGTCTTTCATCAGAGTGTCCTCCTCTAATGAATTTGGCAGAGCACGGCATCCTTCCGGATCACAATCTCCATATATCATTTCGACGTCTGACCTAGGTATAAATCTCGGACTCTGTGCGGGATAGCAAAATGGTGTAGGCACCTCTTCCTGAGACATATAACCATCCTCATTAAGATAGGATTTCCATTCTTCATCTGGGTCAGAGGGATCTTCCTCATTGATAGCATGTACTACTTGAGACACTGGGTGAAGGAAACCTCCACTGTGGAAGAAATTTTGAAGGGGATGAAGACTTTCATCGCTGGCAGCTGTCTGGGTACAGGTTGCAGAAAAACCAAGACCCTTCTTTGTTGTATTGCTAGTAGGAATGATAAGCTGTCCCCATCCGGTTGTATCGGCACTCTTGACCGCTTTAATAGCATCGTTGTATGAGGAAATCGAGGTTCCTCCTCTGAACTGATTATCCTTGCTCACCAACAATGCTTGGAACTGCGTTCCAATAACCTCCTCGGGCTCTATACCAGTAGATGATGACAAGTTGCTTACAAGCAAGGCTTGTTCCCCACAAACTGTGACAAGTTGATCGTTCTTGACGAACTTTAGCTTTTGGTGGAGGGTCGAAGTGACCGCTCCAGCCTGGTGTATCCAAGGTCTTCCTAATAAACAACTGTACGTTGCCCGGATGTCCATGACCTGGAAAGTAACTTGGAAAGTGTGAGGACCAATAGTTATGGGAAGATTAACTTCGCCGATAACTGTTTTTCTGGATCCGTCGAATGCTTTGACGACAACCTCGTTGATTCTCATCGAAGGGCCCTTGAATGATAATTGCATCAAAGTGGACTTCGGCATAACATTCAGGGCTGACCCTGTGTCTACCAGTACGCTGGCTAAAGCATCGTCCTGGCAGTTAACTATGATATTGAGCGCCATGTTATGACGGCGACCCTCTTCAGGTAATTCCTCATCACTAAATCCCAAATTATTATAGGAAGTGATGTTAGAGACAATACTATCGAACTGTCTGATTGTTACATCCTTTTCCACAAAGGCTTGCTCCAAGACTTTCTGTAGAGCCTCCCTGTGTGCTTCTGAACTAAGTAACAGTGATAATACCGAGATCTTTAAAGGATTTTGTAACAGCTGATCAACAATGTTATATTCACTCCTTTGGATGAGCTTCAACATCTCATCAATGTTTTTTCGAAAGGTCGGGATCACTGGATTGACCGACTGGTGGATCGGGAGCTTCTGTCTGAAGTTCCTTTTCTTTGTTAAGTTCTCCAACTCCTCGGTTGAAGATTCGACCGCTCCGTGTTACACGACTGATGTCTGCAATATTCACGACAGAGGGTAATGGAATTTCCTTTCCATTTTCAACTGTCGTTGCACTGTATTTGTAAGGGATAACCTTAGCTGATTCATACGGTAGTGGTCCCGATAGATAGATGACTATGGGAACCTTCTGATTTTTCTGACCATCATAAGTGATCTCGATTCATTCCCGGTTGGGAACTTTAGATTCGTCAAGTAGAGGAATAATGGCAAAAACATCCCTGGTCCTGTGATGACCAGAGATTACAACAGCATCCTCGACTTGATCGGCAAGGTAGTTCGGCGTCCAGTTGATGGGTCCAGAACCCGGATATGGACGAATTTCTCCACGATCCACCTGACCCTGAAGAGCTGCTCTCACAAGGTAACACCCTTGGTTACTTTCTGAACAGACACTACAATGGTCATAATTGTGTGGTGGCACCTGGCCACGCCCACTTTGAATATAATGTAACCTCACTAGGTTAGCTTCCACAGATCGGACATCCTGACTTTGACGTTGAATAGGATTCCTGTTACTGATACTAATCTGCTGAGTATCTTCATCCATATAGATTGGCATCCACCATTGATTTAACAAGTGCTGAAGTGCCTCCTGGACAAGGGTACAACCTCGATCGTTTTCGCAACCTGCTTTACAGCTTTGATAGTCGTGTGATATTAAGAATCCGAGTCGGACCTGCTCAGCATGTAACTCTACCAGGTTGGTATTCATCATGCGAATATCAAAGATCTGAACCATGTTGATCTGATAAGGGTTCCTATCATGGTAGTCTTGGATCCATCCAAGATCCATCTGACGCTGGAGGGCCTCTTGTATGAAAGAGCATCCCTGTTTGTTTACCGAGTAAGTCAGACAAGAACTATAATCGTGTCGTGGCAGATTATGATACTGGCTTTACCTTGAGTGCATCGCCACCAAGTTGACATTCATCGCACGGATTTCGTGGTTCTGAATGACGTTGGAATTCGTGTAAATCATGTTAACTCCACGAAATCGGTGCTCTTGGATCCATCCGAGATCCATCTGTTCCTGTAGAGCTGATTGCACCACAGAACATCCTTGATTGTTTTTAGAGCAGACATCACACTGGTGATAATTATGAGGTGGCACATGGCCATATCCACTCTGTCTACAATGCATCTTGACTAGATTGGTCCTCAACAAGAGTACATCGTGAATTTGATAAACATTGTTAGACTCTCTCTCAATCAGGTTGACTGTAACTTTCTCATGTTGAGGCAGCAGGTTCGTGAGAACATTGGGATTCGTATCTTTGAAAGATAAGAGCCCGCTCCTAACAAGCTTTTGCACGTCAAATTTGAAATTGAGATAATTCTCTATGTTATGCCCTGATCCTCCTTGATGATAAGGGCACGTCTGGTCCACCTTAAAGCAAAAAGGCGGATTTTCCGGTACTGTAAGAGGAGACTTAGTCTGGATGTGCCCCTTAGCCAGTAGTAACGGAAATAGCTCTACGTACAACATGGGTATAGGATCAAACCCCGATGGTCGTGTTGTACGGTTGTTATTGTATAGAGGACGAGCCTGCTGTGTCCTTTGCTGATTAGGTTGGCTCTGCGCAACCTGAGGTTGATACGTAGGAATAGGCGCAGGGCTGATAACAGGAGTCACAGCTGCTACCGGTTGATAACGTCGCCTTTGCTTTCCGAGAGAGATATTCCCAATATCCTGCTCTTTTTTCTTAGGGAGAGCACTACCGTATCATTTTGTACTACTCGATGATCCAGCGTCTTTTGCCAAACGTCCTTCTCGGATGGCTTCCTCAAGACGAACTCCCATTCCCACCATCTCGGTGAAATCACTGGGCGCACTGGCAACCATTCTGTCATAGTAAAATGAGCTCAAGGTCTTTAAGAAAATCTTTGTCATCTCCTTTTCCTCAAGAGGTGGACAAATTTGAGCGGCAATTTCACGCCATCTCTGGGCGTACTCCTTAAAGGTTTCCTTGTCCTTTTGTGACATTGATCTGAGTTGATCTCTGTCTGGTGCCATGTCCAAATTATATTTGTATTGTTGGACGAAGCCAGTACCAAGATCTCTGAATGTGCTAATCGTAGCACGGTTTAAACCCATGTACCATTTTAATGCGGCACCAGTTAAACTATCCTGAAAGTAGTGAATCAGTAGGTCCTGATTCTCCGTCTGAGCTGACATTCGCCGAGCGTACATCACCAGATGGCTCTGAGGGCAAGAGTTACCCTTGTACTTTTCAAAGTCGGGCAATTGGAACTTGTGCGAGACTTTCACATTGGGGACCAAGCAAAGGTCTGCGGCATCCTTTCCAAATAGATCCTAACTGTGAATGGCCTGCAGTTCCTTCTACATTTCCAAGAACTCTTCCTGGAATTCATCCATCTGGTCAAACATAGTTTCCTTTTAACCAGAAGGTACCTGTGGAATCTGTCCTTCTGGGACAGTGTACACCACAAGGGGTGGTACCGTGACTACGGTAGTGAGTCTTGGCGTTTCCCGAAGTTTGTAACCTTCAGGAGTCTTCAGTATACCCCTGGCATCTTCACTTTCCTGAAGTTTGTAACCTTCAGGCCCAGCGGCTTTTGTTGCGATTCCCTAATCTTCAGTGATCGGCGGAACATATCCTTCCGGGATATAGTTAATAGGCATGCCCCAAGGACGATCTTTCGGCATCTGATACCTAGGATCATACTTCTCCACTATGGGTGTTGAGGTGATCTCTGAGATCACAGTTCTTTGTAGCTGAGCTTCTGCCATGGCTTGCATGTCATTACGAAGCTTTCTCATATCCTCTCTCAGAGCGTCGATTTCTTCTTTCAACTCTCTATTTTCTTCCTCAAGATCATCCATCTTTTTCTGACGATTGGCCCGAGTATTATATGAATGAGATAGTTTGACTCTAGAACTGAGACACAAACGTGAGATTCGTAGGTAAGAAGAATACGCGATGTGAGAATGATGAATGCAATGATTATATTAATTGTTCTTTTTGGTTCAATCAAAATAAACTTCGACAATTAGATTGCAAATATCAAACAGTGGGGAAACCCCTTTTTATTGAATTCAAAGGATTACAGAAATGGAAATACAGTAGATTACAAGGTGCAGAAACAGAAACCTAAACTAATGGGTCCCGAGTCCTCTCTGAGGAGAAATCGGGTGCTGGTTCTGGTATCTTCCTTTTCTTTGACCGGGGCTCTTGGGCCGTTGTCGGGTTGTCATTCCTTTGCCAGGTGAAAGGAGTGAGAAAATTCCTTTGGTCATCTTGATTCGCTACAGCATGTTGCTCCAAAATTTCAATCAAAGCATCTTTCTCTTTCAGTAATTGTTGTATTTTGATGCACTCTACGTCGAGGGTGCGGTACTTGTTCTTCCAAGACCTTCTCTCCCGTTGAACTTTGTTAAGAGTAACCTGAAGCTTTTCAGTTTCCGTCATGAAGTACATGACAGATTCCCTTGGCGGAAGAATTCCGTAACGAGGATAAGGCATTTTTTAGCTTGAGAGCTCTAGTTTGTACCCAATGGAGATAAGGCTCCACCGAGACACAGTCCGATTTTCCTAGAGACTCTCGTCCTTTCTTATGAACATGCTTCTAAGCATGCACTATTTCCATCTTTAGTGCTCTGTCATTTTCCCCTTCCTTGAAGAAAAGACCTTCCAGATGAACACCCAGTGGGATGTGTCTCATCGGGTATCCAAATTGATGGCGAACCAATACCGGATGGTAGTTGATTCCTCCTTTAGTTCCTATGAGGGGTACGTTGGGAAAGTTTCCACAATGGTCAATGATCCTAATTCCCTCATAAATCCTGTTACACCAATCAATGTCAGAGTTGTTAAGAGACATGATCTTCTGCGACCAACGTAAGGCACTCTTACAATCCCAAAAAGCAGCAGACTTGGGCAAGTGAGAGATAAACCATTTGTAAAGCAAAGGTACACAGCATGCAATCTCCCCTCCACTGTACAAATTTCCCAAGTGTACAGAATGATACGCATCTGCGAGCAGAGTCGGCACAGGGTTTCCAATGAGAAAAACCTTAATGGAGTTAATATCGACGAAGTTATTGATGTTAGGGAACAAAAATAACCCGTAGGTGAGCAAGACAAAGATGCTTTCAAAAGCAGTCACGCTTCCTATACTGGCGAAATACAGGGCCTTCTTTGTCAAGAACTGGGCTGGCAAACCTTGGATGCCACCCTTAGTAGTTAGGTGAGTCCTAACCTCAGACTCGTCCAAATGAATTGCTCTTGCAATAGTCTGATTCTTTGGAATTTCTTCCAGTCCAGAAAATGGAGCTCGATCTGTAATGTGTAGATTGATCAGGTGAGAATACTCTTCCAGCGTTGGTGCGAGCTGGTAATCCGGGAATGTGAAACAGTGATAAACCGGATCATAAAACTGAATGAGCGCATCCATGATTCCCTCAATCATATGGACTCTTAATAGTGGTAGCAAACCTCCGTGCTTGGCTCTGAAAGCCTCTGGGTTAGTGATCATCCTCGCTAACCTTCTCAAATCCTCTAGCTTTGGAACCTTGAAGGTATACTGGTGAGTTCTCCTTCTACCAAAATCCATTAGTGCAATCCTTTTCTCTGATATTTGCAATCACAGTCTTAGTTTATTTTGAAAAACCAGAGAGACTAGAAGAGAAATATTTTGAATATTTTAATGTTTTATTAAATGAATGCATGAATGCAGCACACAAAAACATAGAAAAAACATGGGGTCAAAGGGTCGTTGTCATGAAGTTAAGGCTCTACCCATCCCCAAAGGTTTATACTAGGGTGATTTTTGTACCTGTACTCATTATCATCAGCTCCTCCCAGGAAAGCAAAACAACAAGCGGATCGCTAGCGAGTTGTAGTGCAATCTTAGAGTAAGTGCCATTCACCGAGAATAGATCACCAGCCTCAAATGAGGGTAGTATCGCATAACAACTATTTCCGATAGTTTCCGCACTATGAAAGGGTTTGGCTCCTCAGCTTCTCAGACTTAACAATTGGCCCATTGTCTAGGTGAGAGAATGGGTTGCATTGGTCAGCCTCCACTGAGGTTGATGGTCGACCTCGTCGCCATCACTTATCTTAAGTGTATACTCAATCTTTCCACATACGGCATCCCCCGCATTCCCATTAGCAGAAAAATAAACACGTATAACAATTAGGAAAAGCGGTATATATATTTGTCCTAATCATCCTAGACCTTTAAAGCTATGAATCTTAAGTTCCTGACAGAAAAAGGGTTCCCTGACGGAAGCCCCAATCTGTGGTATCACACAAGAGATGAAAATGAAAAAGGAACACAGAGACTCGCCCCACGGTGGGCGCCATTTTTCTGTAGCGAGCGATTTTGGACGCGGTTCTTAAGCGCTGGTCGCTCTCTGCGGTTTGAGCTTAAACTACAGGTCGATTCATTTTTTATCCTATTAAAGCTGATGAAGGAAGGGAAATAGATGTCTCCAATTAACCCTGCTTTGCATACTGAGTTTAAACAGCAGTCTGTTAGGTTACGGATGCTATCAATGTGGGGGGGGGGCCTTTGTACTGGTTATTTGTATTTTCGCCAATACTATTTTCTTCTTCTTTTTTTATCTAGACAGAGGGTTTCTGGCGGGGAACAAGGATTAGGATGTTAGGACTGATGTTTTTGAATTACTGCTTTTGATTGATGGAGATATAGGATTTGGGTTTTTGTTTAGTGTGCTCGCTAAGATTTTTCTTTCAATCTTATGCCTACGTATTCCCGTTTATCCAAAATAGGGAAATCAGAGCGTTCGTAGTTCCTCCTATTCTATGGGAGGAAATGGGTGTTTTGGTGTCTTGTTCAAAGCCCAAGACATGAAGCTGAAAGTCTGTTTGTATCTTGTTCAAAGCCCAAGATATGAAGCTGAAAGGTCTCAACTTTAGAGAGAATTTGTCATCTCTAAAGAGGGGGTTATATGTCACAACTATTTTATAAAGGAGAATTACTTTAACCGGGATTTGTGAATCTGGCAATGCCATAATTTTCTTTATAGGGGATTTCAACCTGAAGGAGAAGACTTTAACTCAGTGTAGAGTAATGCCATCTTTCCTTAGGATTTTCTCATGCTAAAAGGGGGACATTGGCATGGATATAGATGATCCAGAGGCTTGCCACTTACAGCGATTAGATGAAAGGGGAAGGAGTTGTTGATGTTTGTGTACTGTGAACGAGGCACAGCTTTGATGTTAAAAGGTTAATTGGATTAACCAGTGGTTTTCTTATACAAAGCCTAAGAGGAGGCTATTATGTGTCTCGTACAAAGCCCGAGAGAGAGGCTAAAAGGTTTTGGCCTGACGATGGAGTCTTTTGGTATCTCGTATAAAGCCCGAGATGGAGGCGATTTGACTCAACAAGGGAGTTTTTTGTATCTCGTATGAAGCCCGAGATAGAGGCTATTGTTTGTTTGGCTTAATAAGAACCTTTTTGTATCTCGTATAAAGCCCGAGATGGAGGCGAAATGGGTGATTAACTTAACGAGGGAGTCTCTTATGTGTCTCGTACAAAGCCCGAGAGAGAGGCTAAACGTTGCTTGACTCCGCTGGGGAGGATCATTGTACAAAGTCCAAGAGGAGGCTATGGTTACTGTTTCAGTTAAGTGACAGGTCCAGTATACTGATTTTAAAGAGAAAACCAGTTCTTATATGAGCAACACTGTACTCATGGATTTGATTCAAGGATCCGGGTTATTCCTGTTCTTTAAGGAAGCGAGAAATCCGAAGGGTATTGAGACTGTCCGAGTCTACGGGTTTTCTTCCTATTTATCAAAGGGGTCACTTGAGAATGTCTTTGAGACTCAAGGAAATTAGACTGTCCAAGTCTAGGGTTTTATCTTTTGTACTGTGCTTTGAGAAACAGTAGTAGACTCTATGAAAGGACTGTTCTATGCAAATGACTAAGTTCTGTTCCTATACCTCTAGGAGGTCTTCGGGACAATTTGTACGAGGCCCAACAGGAGGCTGGAAACTTTTAAGAAGTTGATCGGCCCTTGTACTAAGCCCAAGAGAAGGCTATCATTCATGGAGGAAGAGATCATTATACGAAGCCTAAGAGGAGGCTGTGAATACTTCTAAGAAGCCGTAGGGTCCTTGTACTAAGCCAAGAGGAGGCCGATGCTTTTAAGAAGCCCGTGGGTCCCCAAACCCCAAAAAATTCAAGGCAAGCTATTCACGAGGAATAGATCAAGTCAGGAAAGTTCGAGAATTTGGAAGAAACTCAGAGATGCCATTCACGGAGAATACATTCATCTTTGGGAATAGAGTTTCTTGATAATTCGCACAGCTTACAGCCGAAGAGAAGACTGTATCTGGTGATCCTATTGTGGGATCTAGTTGTCTATTTCTATGACTAAACAAAACGGCGTCACTTAGTTCTAGACGTAGTTGCCGGGGAAACTCGAAATATCTATACTATTATTATACAGTTGATATGAGTTTATGAAAGAAGACTTACAGTGAAACAACCCCACAATACAGTTATATGTATATGAAAGCAGTAAATGAAAGCAATAACCACTTACTCGGTTGTAGAGCTTCCATGCTGTTTGGTTAGTTGTTCAACAAAGAAAGATTGAAAACAACAGTATATTCAAAATCAAAGGAGAAAATGCTTTGAAAAAGAAAGATTTTGGGGCTTACAGCTCAAGGAGAGGCCCAGGGTTTTATCAGTGAGCGCACTGTTGTTTTGTACAGAGGGACTTATACAAGTGATTGAGGCCCAAAAAAGATTTTCTGTACAAAGGGATGGGTCTTACACTCTCTCAAGAGGCCCAAAAAGTTTTAAAGAAAAAGAATGGGGCTTATAACACGAGGGTAGGCCCAGTTTGTTTTTCGTTTAAAATGGCGATCGCGCCGAGATTTTCTTTTAACGCAGAGGGACTTATACAATAAGTGAGGCCCAAAATGTTTTGGTTAAAAGGGGATTGGGTCTTACACTCTAATAGAGGCCCAAAAAATTTTGAATGGGTCTTATAGCTCGAGGAGAGGCCCAAAAGGTTATTTTTCAAAAGGCGACGATCGCGCCGTTTGTTTTTGACGGTATCGGGACTTATACAATACACTGAGGCCCAAAGTGATTTTGTCAAAAAAAGGATTGGGTCTTATACTCTATTAGAGGCCCAAAGTGATTGACAATGATTTGTTTTGAGTGAAAATCAAAGAAACCCTAATTTTTATTCTTTAAAAATAAATATTTAAAGAAAATCAATAAAAATACCAAATAGGTTTGAATAAACCACTTGTGATTTTTGTTTAAGGTTTAAAAAAATGAGGTATAAATCACAAGAGATATTAAAACTCATTTGGTCTTGATTTTTCAAGATGAATATTCATTTTAAAATGCTTAAAACAAATAAAAATGAATTTATTCACAAAAATACTAATTATATTAAATAAATAATACAAACTTAATTTTTTTGTGGAATAAAATATTTCAACATTTTTGTGATTTTTTGTAAAAAGAACCAATAAAAAATAATTAAAATTGAAAGAGTTATTAATTTTCCAAATAATTAACAAAACATGAAAATAGTTGGAAAAATAGCAAAATGTGAAAAAAATCACAAAATGGCATGGGTGGGGTTTGAACCCACGACCTCAAGCATACAAGGCGCGCGCCTTACCACTGGGGTGGTGATACATCCATTGTTTGAAACAAACCAACAAATACACAAGTCATGCCTAGGTTTTGGCTTGCCCAAGGCAAGTTTTGGCTCAAAAACGTGAAGGTCATAACTTTCTCAATTCTTAATGGTTTGAGACAAAATTTATATGTATCTGGGCCAGAATTTCATAAGGAATCCAATGGTGGTGGTAGTTTTTTCAGATCACACTCCCTCCTCAAAACCTGATAGTGGTTTTGAAAATGACCTATAAATGTATTTTCTATGCTACAACTTGGTACAAGCATGGATTACATGGTGAATTAGCTCAAACACAACATATATGACATGTATGAGATGTTTATGATCAATGGACTTCAAATGCACACATGTTTTGGTGAGTGCAAGTTGAGAGGCTTACCCTTCTTTGAGATTTTGGAGGTTTCTCTGCAATCTGCCAACCCTCTTGCTCCAGATATGATTTTATGCTTTGAACCACCTCAAATGATCCATTGGATGCTTTTAGGATGATTGGAATCAGCTGGTACCTGCAAAAACACAAACTGTCCCTTTCTTGCAAAAGGGGTTAAAAGTGACCAAAATAGCAACTCCCTCAAATGGTGTTCCAGATGGTGGGAACCATTTGGGACAGTTCAAGGATGATATTTGGAGTGTGTTTGAGGTTTTATCTGGTTTGGAAAGTAACTGAATCAAGACATGGCTTGAAAAATGCAAAAAAGTGCTATTTTGATGTTTTGAGAGGTGACTTTGTGATGTTGTGATTACATGTCACTTTTGATGGTTTGCACAGCTTACATATGATATATATGAGGTGTGTGTGTGATTAGTTTGGGTGGAATTGCTCTCTAGCTCAAAAACTCAGAATTACTTGCTTTGGAAGGCAAGTTTGAGGTGAAAGAAGAGATTTTGAGGAAAGCATCTGTTTGATGGCTTTGGTGTACTCAAACTGAACATAATTGAGCTCTATTTATAGTAGAGCAAGTTTGTTTTGGGATCCACAATGAATGGCAACTGCAGCAGGTGTTTGTTCAATGTTGGCCAATGGAAATGCAAGTCTCCTCTAGCCATTGACTAGAGGTTAGGGCACAGGGCTGTGGTTCCCTTGGTCTTGATAAGTCTTGACTGATTTCAGATGAGAATGGCTCAGTCCATGCCACCTTGATGCTTCTATTGAATGCTTCAATCCAAATTTGGAGTCTTGTCCCTATTTTGGCCATTCTAGGTTCAACATGCTATTTCTTGTTCCATGGACTTTGGAGGCTTGGCTCAGTGATTGTCCCCTTTAGATTCAATCCCCAGATGTGTCCAAGTGGATAGGAGCATTTGAATTTGGCTGATTTTGGCAAATCGAGCAAAATTGCAAATTCTGCCTTGCCTTGACACATTTCAGCAAGGCAACTTGCCAATGTCATATCTCATGACTCAAATGGAATTTGGCAATGTTCTTGGCCATTTTGGAAAGCCCTTACATGATACAACAACTGTTTGAACATGTTTGATTTTGATCTCTTTTGAATCCAAGTGAAAAATCCCCCTACATTTGGCAAAAAGTGAAGACAGATTTGGACTTAGTGAAAATTTCACTAAGTGTTGGAAAAAAATGATATTTTCATTTTTCAGCCACTTTGATCACTCCACAACTCAAAATCCTTAATGAATTAGACTTAGGTCTAGTTGAAGTTTTTGTAGAGGGTAATGAGGGCTACAAATCCATCTTTGGATGGGAAAAAACGGCTTTGTGGTTTAGGAGTTATGATCCTCCAAAGTTGGTACCCTTGTCACTTTATTTTTAACTTAGAAAATTTTCTAAGTTTTTATGGTTACCCCTTTTATAAGTTATCCAACTTTTCTTGATTTTTCTTGATGAATGATGATTCAAATCATACATTAACATCATTTTAGGGTTAAAAATCCATTTTGGTAAAAAATCTCAAAAAGTCAAAGTTGACTTTTGTGCACAATTGACTTTTTATCAGATGAATTCTAAACTGTGCCATTCTTCATGAAATCATGTCCTTGACCTAAATCAAACTTGATGGACATGTTCCATGGGTGTCATAGGGCATATTGAATCATGTCTTAGGGCTTGGGAGCATGTCCTGGTCAAAAGTCAAAGTTACAGTTGACTTTTCCCTTAAAACCCTAATTGTGGTGCAGATGAAATTGAGACTTGTTGCCCAGGCTTCTTGGATTTATACATTGTTCCAAATGGATCAATATAGTTCATTAGAGACCCTTAAACCCTCTCTTGAGGTCTTGGCTCATGGTTTGTCCCAAAAGTCAACTTAGGGGTGAATTAGGTCAAGAAACCCTAATTCCTGATTTATGATAAATGCATCCCCTAAGGCAAAATTGACTTGATGATTGGGTCCATGAGGTTCCATGGAGTATATTAGGTTATGTTTTGGATCATTGGCTTGTGCCCAGATGAAATTTTCCATCTGGAGGCCCTAGTCGACCAAAACCCTAATTTGGTGACACTAGCGATCTTGAGGCTTGATCCACCTAGAAGGGAGCAGCCTTGTGCTTAATCCTTGAAGTGGGAGTCATTTTTTATCCTTTGTGTATGTTTGAGAGGTTAGACAAGTTGAAGATCAAGTCATTCCTTGACTGATCCTTTGTCTAAGGCTCTGAGAGGGCTTAAAACCCTAATTTTGATTGTAGTGAATGCTCAATAACCCTTGAGGCATTTGATGAGGCATGATGGTTCATCCATATTGTGATGATGATTGACACAATGATGGGACATCTTAGTGGTCAAAATTTAGGGTATGACAAAAGTTGGTTCACCAATTGACCTTGATTAACCAAGGTAACGGAGGTGACTTCCGGGTTGACGAGAATGGTGTGATGATGTTCAGAGACAGGGTGTGTGTCCCAGATGTTCCAGATATTAAGAAGAGCATTCTTGAATAAGGACATCGAAGTAGGTTGAGTATTCGTCCCGGTGCTACGAAGATGTACCAAGATTTGAAAAAGTTGTTTTGGTGGCCAGGTATGAAGAAGGACGTTGCAGAGTTTGTGTATGCGTGTTTGACTTGTCAGAAGTTGAAAGTTGAGCATCAGAAGCCTTTAGGTATGATGCAGCCGCTGAGGATTCCAGAATGGAAATGGGATAGTATTTCCATGGATTTTGTGGTGGGGTTGCCGAAGACTGCTAAGGGAAATGATTCAATTTGGGTGATCGTGGATAGATTAACTAAGTCAGCTCATTTCTTACCGATGAAGATTAATCATTCCATGTAGAGGCTAGCCGAGGTGTATATTGAGGAGATTGTGAAGTTACATGGGGTACCTTCGAGTATTGTGTCGGATAGAGATCCGAGGTTTATATCGAGGTTCTGGAAGAGTTTGCAAGATGCGTTGGGTACCAAGCTGAGGATGAGTTCTGCCTATCATCCGCAGACGGACGGTCAGACAGAAAGGACGATCCAATTATTAGAAGATTTGCTGAGGGCTTGTGTGTTGGATCATGGAGGATTGTGGGATAGCCATTTGCCGCTGATTGAGTTCACGTACAAAAATAGTTTTCATGCTAGTATTGGAATGACGCCCTACGAAGCTTTGTATGGGAGAAGGTGTAGGACTCCTTTGTGTTGGTATGAATCGGGCGAGAGTGCTGTACTCGGACCTGAAATTGTGCAAGAGACGACTGAGAAGATTAGGAAGATACAAGAAAGGATGAAAGCTTCACAGAGTCGTCAGAAGAGTTACCATGACAGGAGGAGGAAGGCGCTTGAATTCCAAGAGGGAGATCACGTGTTTTTGAGAGTGACGCCAGTGACTGGTATGGGTCGAGCTTTGAAGTCTAGGAAGCTCACTCAATGTTTTGTTGGTCCATACCAGATATCGTAGAGGATAAGAGAGGTAGCCTATCGAATTGCTTTACCACTGTCACTTACAAATTTGCATGACGTGTTCCATGTGTCTCAATTGAGGAAGTACATTCCGGATCCGTCGCATGTGATTCAGATGGATGATGTACAAGTGAGGGATAATCTGACGGTGGAAGCATTTCCTGTGCGTGTCGACGGTCGAGAGATGAAGCAATTGCGGGATAAAGACATAACTTTGGTGAAGGTGTTGTGGGGTGGACCAGCTGGCGAAAGTTGGACTTGGAAACGTGAAGATCAGATGAGGGAGTCGTATCCGACTCTATTTCCTTGAGGTAATTTTTGGGGGCAAAAATTCTTTAAGTGGGGGAGAGTTGTAACACCCCGATTTTCGTAAGGATATTTATTTAATTTATTTAAATATTATATTCGTGGTTTTCTGTGATTTTTGGTGGTTGGTGTCGATGTCAGTATTTTTGGTGAATTTTTGGTTATTTTAATTAAATAATAGTATATATAATGAATATATTAGTATTATTATTAGTTTAAAATAATATTAGAGGAATTGAGGGTAAGATGGACATTTTAGGAGTATTAGTGAGGGTATTATGGAGAAAGCCCAATTTTGAGGCCCAAGAGTTAAATTAACCAAAAAGGAGGAATTGAGGGGAATTAGGATTCATTTGTGGAGATCGTGAAAATAAGGAGAAGTGCAGAGCTCTGAGGAAAACGGGAGAAGGCGAGGATTTTCGTGAAGGTTTCCAAAGGCTCAAGAGAGAACTCATCGGATCGACAATCTAAGGTATGGGGAGTAATTGCCTTTCATTGTTTTCATTATAGGATTCGATTGATTAAAGTGGATGTTGGGGATTTTGGGGTTTTTGAGGGTTTATGGGTTTTGAGGTAAACTGATGACTTTGAGGGCATTCTATGAGAACGATTGATAAGAGTCGAAGTTAATCGGTAAAATAGACCTTTGGGGCAGACTTCCCTGTTGTTGTAGTTTTAACCCTGTGGTGAAGGATTTATGAGTTTATATGAAGCTTGAGAGTTTTGAAGGTTTACGAGAAATTAAGGTTTCCCGTAGGGTCCTGAATCGACCTAACAGACATAGGTTTTAGGCCTTTAAATTCTGTGATGTATTAGAACTATTATAGGGATGTTTTTGGGTCAATTAGGGCTGTAATCGCAGGTACCTTGGAGGTTTAGGAGCTACTGATGCGTAGCAGCGATTTGCTGTAATTGCAGGTTCGCTAGGCGAACCATTGCTTCGCTAGGAGAATGTTCGCCAAGGCTCGCTAGGCGAGCAGCGCAGCGAATGCGCGATATTGTGAGTGTGAGTACAGAGGTGATTCTGGAGTAGAGGGAGTGATTCGCTGGAAGCCTCGCTAGGCGAAGGGAACAGCGAGTAAGTTCGCTAAGCGAACAAACTAGCGAGCATGACAGATGATGGGGTTTCTGGTGTTTAGTGTGGGATCTGTAAGGTTCGCTGGCCGCTTCGCTAGGCGAAGGCCGCAGCGAACAGGTTCGCTAGGTGAACCCTGGAGCGAACAACTGCTGTTACGCGAAAATTCTGTTTTATGTGTTGTGTCGTTCTGGTGTTTGATGCTGTGATATTTATGATGATTTACCATGATGTTCTTGATGATATTGAGGTGCTGGGTTGTGATGTTTCGATGAATATATGATGATATGAATTTATGAGTGATGATGCACATAATGATGTTTACATGATGATGATGAATTATTGACGTTTGTGTATCATACATTCATATGCATACTCTGTGACGACGCTTCATTCCTATTGTGCGGATATGAGGTAACTATGACGTGCTCCGATTCCAAATGCGGGATCGATCCTATTGACGGGGATCTTTGGAGGGTTAATGTCCTGGTGTCCATCCTTTGTGACGATTGGTACCACATGCATGATTCTTGTTATGCATTGCATCTTATGTGACATTGATGAATTGTGATATAGTGTTTCCTGATGATGACCTTGATGGTGTCGTTTATGAAGATAATGCCATTTTATGTATATCTTGTTTTATAATGATTATTATGAAATGTGATTACTCACCCTGCCTGTTTGAATATTGCCTCCACATGGGTAACGTGCAGGTGATCAGGTTTAGCTGTGGATGCTTTCGAGGACTTGAAGTTATTTTCTTTTGGTCGATTTAGAGGGTCTTGCTCTGATAGTGTAACATCGGGTTGGGGTCCTTTGAGTCGGACTATGTTGTTTCCTTATTTTTGTTGTTATTTGAAGATATGGTTTTATTTTGATTATTATGATGTTTGTTGAAAACCTTTTTAATTGAGAATTTTGAGTTCCGCTGCCATGTGAAGGCTTTTGAATTATTTTGAGGAAAACCCTTTGTTTATAGGGTAATTGTGTTATTTTGATTTAATGAGAAATGTGCACCCTTTGAGGGAAATTTTTATGCCTTAATCTGATTATTTAAGTTGTTTCTGCTGCAACATTATTGGGGGTAGAAAAGGGTGTTACAGTATTGAATCATGTCCTAGGGTTTGGGAGCATGTCCTGGTCAAAAGTCAAAGATACAGTTGACTTTTCTCGCGAAACCCTAACTGTGGTTCAGATGAAATTGAAACTTGTTGCCCAAGCTTCTTGGCTCAATCCATTATTACAAATGGACCAATGTGGTGTGTTAGGGACCCTCAAATCATCTCTTGAGGTCTTGGCTCATGATTTGTCCCAAAAATCAACTTAGGGGAGAATTAGGTCAAGAAACCCTAATTCCTGATTTTTTTGATGAATGCATCCCCTGAGGCTAAATTGACTTGATGATTGGGTTCATGAGATCCCTTGGAGCATCATAGGTTATGCTTTGAAGCATTGGCTCATGCCTAGAGGAAAATTTCCATCTGGAGGCCCTGGTCGACCAAACCCTAATTTGGTGATACTGGCGATCTTAAGGCTTGATCCACCTAGAAGGGAGAAGCCTTGTGCTTAATCCTTGAAGTGGGACTCCTCTTGATCCTTTGTGGATGTTTGAGAGGCTAGACAAGTTGAAGATCATGTCATTTCTTGATTGATCCTTTGTCTAAGAGCTCTGAGAGGGCTTGAAACCCTAAGCCTGATTGTAGTGGATGCTCACCCATCTTTGGGGAGACTAATGGTTCATCCATATGGTGATGATGATTTTCACAATGATGGGAAATCTTAGTGGTCAAAATTTGGGGTATGACAGATGCCCCTATTTAATCTTCGTGGACCCGAAGGTGTGAATGGCGAAGGTATTCGGGCATTCGGGGTGCAAGAGGATTAAATATTGGAATACCCGAAATTTTGATGGTGGTTATGAATGGCAGTTCGCCCATCCTTCCTCTTTTGCTAAGCAATGATGCTTAGAAAAGGTAAACTTCCCCTCGATCCTGGTTTCCTACCAAGGAACTGGTCTCAATTTCTGATTTAAACTTCCCCTCGATCCTGGTTTCCTACCAAGGAACTGGTCTCAGTTTCCGATATAAACCTCCCCTCGATCCTGGTTTCCTACCAAGGATCTGGTCTCAATTTCTGAAATAAACTTCCCCTCAATCCTGGTTTCTTACCAAGGATCTGGTCTTGGTTTCTTTTGTCAATGAACTTTATTGACAAGGGACTCTATTTGTAGCGGTTCTCCTCAAACTTCTCGCCGAATTTTCCTGGGGAGATGCCATTTGATGGAAAAAGTTTTGATTGTAGAGAAGCACAAAATTCTCTGCTTGAGACGCCATTTGTAGACCCTACCGGGGAAAATGAGTCTCTTGAGAGACTGCCTTCACTTGGGGATATTACATCATACTTTTCTTCGAGATCTTCTCGGAGAAATGCCATACAATGTATTCCAATTTTGAGGTGCCGATGACTTTGTTGACATTGACATTCTGGAGAGAAGGACCAATGTGTTGCTGAAAGTCTTTAGTTGAGAGGCTTTCTCTAGGGATTTTCCTTAATCCGGGAAAGCGAAGATATCATCTTCCATGGCAAAGAGTGATGCTGGCTGAGGGTTCTCTGGTTTTTCAGAGGTTCAAGTTATCAAAGTGGTCAAAGAACCACCTTCAATCTAGAAATAAACTGGAGGAGAGATCGCTTAGATGATTCATTTCCTGACAAGGAAAGAACTGACAACTCGATTGAGAGGACTCTTATCACTAGGGAACAAGACCGTCTAGAGTGATAGTGATGCAATATGAATATGAATGTAAATCAATAATGCATGACGTATGTATGTATATGCTGACAAAACTGACGCGACATACAGACTAGTAGATGAACACGACTGGATACTCGGCCACAGTGGGGGATGAAAAGTATCACTGCTTCACGATAGCAATTCTGCCCTGCTTAGGAGAGATAGTCCCTGTCGGGAGCTATGTTGGTCGGGCTTAGGAGACAAGAACTCTATCGGAGGTATCAGATGGGAAAGTCGCGTCTGATACAGCTGATCCTTCATTCAGGCACACTGGCTTAGAAGGAGTACTTTGATTCTGCACTTTGAAGCTCGATTACTTTTGGAGAAGCGATCGATGTTCTTTCGATGTTCAACAGTCAAAAGAAATTGCCATGTTTATTTTAAAAGCAGAAAAAGTTTGACAAGTAAATTCATTTTTGTTTCGTTTCAAGAATCGTTATTCATGCTAAAATGTCGTTCCGTAAAGCTAAAACAAATGAGAATTGTAAACAAAGGCACAAGGGCTTAAATTTTATTGATAGGATGGAAATCAGCCAAACACGCGATTCCATAGAGTATTTACAAAGTTAGAAAATGGTAATTTAAGGGAAAAGGGCTACATTGAAACATAATGACCATTATCCTTCTACCAACTTTGAATTTTGGACATCCTGAGCTTCTGTCGAAGATGACCTTGACTGGCATTTTCCTGGCCGATGGCATTACTGCTGCCGAGGGACTTGCCCCTTTGTCGAATGTAGTTACTTGCCATTATCCCTAATTTTTGCCTGGATTGTACTTTGAGGTTTCCAATCCACCGGGATGATTTTTTTATCATGTCTCTAATTTTTTCCTGGACCGCCCTTTCGAGTTTTCAATCCACCGAGACGTTTTTTTTTTATTATTATTTTTTTATTTAGGAGAAGTATTTCTTGACTACGTCAACATTTGTGGGGTAGGCAAATTCCTCTCCGTCCATGGTTGCAAGTCTCAAGGCGCCACCTGAGAAAGCTTTCTTGACCACATAGGGGCCGTCATAATTCGGAGTCCACTTGCCCCGAGAATCAGTGAAAAATGATTGTATCTTCTTGAGCACGAGGTCTCCTTTCCTGAAGATGCGAGGTCGAACCTTTTTGTCGAACGCCCTCTTCATTCTTTGCTGATACAACTGACTGTGGCATAGTGTCGTGATTCTCTTTTCTTCGATCAGATTCAGTTCGTCGTGTCGACTTTGACACCATTCAGCTTCTGTTAGCTTAGCTTCCATCAATACCTGGATTGATAGGATCTCTACCTCTATGGGGAGAACTGACTCCATGCCATAAACTAGAGAGAAAGGGTGTCGCGGTGAAAATCGGATAACAAATTATTAATTAATTTGCATCATATTTCTTTTACAACTGACTTTGATTTATCCAAAGGAAAGGTTCAAGATCCTTAGAAAAACCTAAAGGGAAGAGATCTAAGGTTCGGGGGTTGGTTACGCCTAGGGAAGGTATTAGCACCCTAAACGTCCGAGTACTCTACGGGAGCCTCTTGTTTATGTTATGTTATGTTTGCTAAAGGGTTCTATGCTAAAGGTTAGTTAGCAGGGGAAGTGATAAATTCATTATGATGAATATCACTGAGAGTTTAAGAACTCTCTCCTAAGGCTAGTTGTAATTGCTATGGCTCTGATGAGGCCAAGAAATGAAATTTTCTCCTAAGAGGTTACCTAGGTTTAGGTGAGGGTCATGACTTTAGGAGTCAACATGTTTAACCTTCCTTTGGAATATGGGGAAAAGAGAAAAAAAAGAATAAAAATAAAGTCATAGAAGAAAGAAACAATAACATAAGCTTGAAGATGGCAAAATGTTTCATGATGAGTAGACATGAGATGAACATCAAAATATCAATTTAGACAAGAGTACACCAAAGATATTAAACTTGAGAATATATATCACACATCATAAGTCAAAGTATAGTCATGAATAAAAACAATTAAGATGGTATTCCAAGTTAGACAATATCAATCACAAATTAAGTCAATAATCAAGTAGTAAGATAAAACTAAAAAAGAGTTAAACATTAAAAGATCAACAAGGTTAATGAAGATTTAGCTATTTAATCAAAGTAATGAGAATGGAAAAATTCACCTTAAAAATAAATCCTTTTAGATAACTTATTTAAAATAAATATTAAGTGACATGAAATGGAGTTTTAAAATAAAAAATAAAGTTCAGATTTTTTTTTAAAAAAAGATTGCTTTTAATAAACTTTAAATGAAGAGAAATAGTTAACTAAAAAAAAGAAAGGGAAATAACACACATAGGGTTTGAACCTATGTCCCTTACCTGAACGCCCAAAACACATACCAACTGGGCCATGCGTGCATGGTGAATACCAAGTACAAACGCGCACATATATATTTAAAGAAGCGAATATCAGAAGAGAAAAAAAACAAAAGGACTGGGCAGGGATCGAACCCCAGTCCTTATAGGCATGGCAAAGAGGAATAGTAACACACACAAGTCCATCCGCTGGGGCGGGAATACGTCCAGTAACAAACACGACTTAATAAATATATAACATATAACATACGCATATATTCAAAATAAAAAACAATTGAATTAAACAATCCAAGCAGCCATATTACACTCAGTGCTGCATCAATCCAGCAAAACTAAATGGAAAGAGAGAAACACCAACCAATACACAAGACCTATAGATTTAATACGCAAGGTTATCAATAAACGATTTTATGAGAATAACAATAAGCCATGGCATTCAAATGATAACAGTAGCATTAGTAGCACAACACTAAGGTATGTTCAACACAAATCAAGAGCAAAGATGAGTTATATGGTAAACATATGAAATCACGCAGGTATAAACCAACTGAACTGGGTGATTTCCTTATTCAAGCAGACGCATCAAAAAAGAAATGAAACCAGTAGGCAGATCCAACATTATTATATCAATCAGTGGCAAGAATACAACATGAATTCAAAATAGCAAATGGCACATGGTATGGCATACAACATGATAAAACACAATTAGTTTTGAATAGCATACTTCCATACATTCACAAAAGGAAAAAAAATCAACATGTTAACATAGACCAAGACAGTAGGGTTTGGACAGGTCATAAAGTGATACATTCCAAAATTGACTTGCACATCAATGCCAGGCCACGTGATATACCAAATGAGAGTTATGCAGACAGGTTAAATGATATTTAGAACAATTCACGTTGAAAGCAATAAGCTAGGTGGATTAGAGGCAGTTAGCATTTATAATGTACCAAATTAAATTTAATTCATAGATACCAAAACTACATAATTAAAATGCATTGTGAATGTTAAATAACAGCAAACACACCTTAAATGAGCTCAAAACAAGATAACAAATCAACTTCCAAGGCAAGGCAAGATTGTTCACAATGAGAAAAGATCTAGGTTCATGGTGTCTTAAGAAGCACATTGATAATCAAGAGTTGTAGTAATACACTTTGAGAAAATCAGAATGTAAGTTAATAAAAAAACATGGCAAAATGGGCTTGAGTAAAGTCAAAAGACATCATATTTAACATTTGAGAACTTAAGCATATTGGTGACATACAAAGAGACATTAAAACATACCAACAGATTGCAGACAAGCCAGAACCACAACACTACCAACTTTAACAATTCACACATCCAAAAACAAGTGCAACAATGACATACATGATAAAGACACCCTATGTATTGGCAGTGAGAATAGCATAGTCCAAAATCTTTCATTCAAATGACAGGTTCATTTAATGATATGCTATGTGAGATGTGTGCTAAGAACATATCAGTCACATAGCTCTATAAAACAATTCATGTACAGTATGAGCAAAATGTATCAAGGCAGACCTGGAAAAGCATTATGGTTATACAAGAGGACTACAAAGCTTGATTAACATAACTAAGACTCATCAATAAATATAACAAACTCTTGAAACCAGTTAAAGGCATAGATCCACACAAAATCAACAATAGGCATATGCATTTGTAAAGCTGGTGTGTGCTGTGAGATCACAACCAAGACACAGATGTGGAGATTTATAAACACAACATATGGACAAACTAGATGGATAAAGACAAAGTCTGGATTCATCAGGCAGTGATGGCAGGCAAGCATATTACGTAACCTCAATGATTCACACCAATGGTCAAACATGAACAAGATTTATTCTCAAATACATTGACAAAAGTTAGCACACATGTTTTGAGATGACAGTAAAGATTTAGAGCAAGTAAGAGGCAACAAAGCATGAGAAGATAAGCACTTAACAGATCCATTCATATTATCATGGCATATCAAAATTCACTCAAGTGTTATCATTTGACAGACAGCAGCTTAGGAATCATATTAAAGCATATCAAACTTAGCATACACTTCATGAACACAGTGTTTATGCAAACATACATTCAAATAGAAGTACAACATGTAGATGACAAATAGATAAACATGTATACGACAGCTGTGAACCAGACAAACAAACCTCAATCATCCATAAGCAAGGTTAAAACCGTGTGTACAAACATGCTCCAACATTAACATAAAAGATAAATATGCCAAGAATCACTTATTAACCTCAACCATCATTACAACAGCAAGCAAACAAATTCAAATGTTCTGCAATTTCAAAGTAAACCAGCATTTCAAGAGGGTGTAAAGGTTCACATGTTGGTCATATTACATTCAAGTACACACATCACTAAAATATGTCAACAGAAACAAGTATTAACCTTGACAGTTTGTATCATAAAGAGATTGTCATCATCCACAAACAGAAATCAGGGACATTAAGACTTAATCAAGAAAACAACAACAAAGGTAACATATCATATCAATGGATAACATCATGAAATCAAACCACAAACATGTGAACAACATATTGAGAGACTCACACATTTAGGACAAAAGCATGATACAAGTGTAGAATGATAGCAAGGTGCATATGACCAGAAAAATGCAACAAGACATGATCAGTAGAAACATATATAGGGCAGAGATGGAATAATAATTTCAAACAAGATGCAAAATTCAATTAAACATCTAGTACCGTCATCACAAACATCTAAAGACAGTCATGCATCAATATACATTGACAAGCTATATAAAACAACACGACAAAGTTTGATATTTTCAAAATAGCATGGTAAATCTTAAACAAACTCAAGAGGGTCCAAGTATATCAATGATCAAACACAATAGAGGCAAGATCAAACACACCACTAAAAGTAAAGCAGAGCATAAGATGGTCATCAATTTAAGATCAAGAGAAAGTTACTCAGAGTTGGTTTTATAGATAACAACAAGGCACGGTCATATTAAGACAAAGTTCAAATATCATTTTAACTTGTCAAACAAACAAGACTTGCAATGGCAAATAGTCAGCATAAATATTAGTCATTTCATTTTCACAGGCAGTTGATATGATAAACCGAGAAAACTTTAACAACAAGCAAAAACCAAGGGAGGTAGCTTACGAATTCAACACAACTATCAATACCAAACTCAAAGTACCACAAACATTTTTAAAAGGCAAACCTCACATGTCATCACATATGCTCAAATGAAAACAAGAACTTGTGTCAACATCAAAATGAAATGCGCAACATCATTTTAAGGTTAGTAACATGAACAAACTTAGATGGCAATAAACTCTATGCATATGTTATAGACTCAAAGAAAAAAGAAGCATACAAAGACAACATGTAACAGTCATTTATCAACAAAGTTTAAACCATCATGCTATAAACAAGTGAAAAGATTAGAGTTGAAGGAAAAAGAAGGTTACCAACTGAGCTTGCTTCTCCTTGAATTGACCACAAATCCTTGATGCTAATCCTTACTCCCTTCTCTTTGGAACTCCAATATTTAGTATGTTTTCGTAGAAATTGTTGGTGTCTCCAGAACTGAAATGAACCTCCTTAAATAGGAAAGGTATTGGGTTGATGAGGGGCATCATGGGCCAGGTCAAATTCTCAAACATTTGGTGGGCATAAGCTGAACGATTAGGGTTTTTGTTTGAATTTCAAACTTGGTCCAATTCTGGGAGAGAAATACGCTGCGACATTTCAGACGTGCAGGGTCATACTCATCACTTGGTGAATGAATTCAGAGCTCTCCCATTGATGCTATTGAGAGGGGTACCAAATGGAGCAAAGGTTGGAGGTAGCGTGGACAGATTTGCAGACGGAGCAGTCGTATGCTGGAAATGGTAGTCTTCTCTGAGCCACTTTCTGCGCAACACAAAGTTGAGCTTGAAGAGGAATGGATTTGAAGATTTCAAAATTGAAGAGTTCGCGCCAACGGCATTGTGATTGAATGGTTATAATGAATTGGATTGATACAAGATACACTGAATTCTCTTCCTCATCCACACTCTTCAGCAAGAACGAAAGAGGGGGAAGGATTTGGTCCCCTTTGGTCTCTTGGATATCACGTGTCACGCTCTCAATGTTTGGGAGAATGGTTGAAAAGTAAAACCCCACAAACTTAATTCTCATTGGTCCAAAGTAATAGAATGAGAAACCAAAAATGCAACGTGGAATTGCTCTTATCAATATTAATAGCATAGTTATGAAAATAAAACAGAATACTAACATTTAAATTAAGAATTAATTTGAAAGGAGCTAAATGGATAATTAGCCTAGTTAACTAAAATTGACTTAATATTAGGATTGATTTAAATTTAATGAAACTAAAACAACTCAAATATAAATAAAATAAAATGGTGCCAAATTGAAATTAACCTAATCACAAAACAAATAAAAGCTAAGATAATTATCAAATTAGAATAATGAGAAAGATAATAAAATAACAAATAGCAGAAAAATGAGGGTAAAATTTGGGGTGTAACAGTTGCCCCTATTTAAATATCTTCACCTGATGACATGAGAGATGAAGATCCTCATGTAATCAATAGTGAGAGATATTTAAATACAGATAACCGAAAATTTTGCCCTCAGATGCACACACATGCAATGCAACAGACATGATGCCTTAAAGATGCAAGAAAATGCAAACACAACAAGATACCAAAGGGCAGACAGGAAGCAAAAGATCGCAGAGCTTCACCGGGGAAGGAAGAAAGCTAGTATCCATGAGAAACACCTCACGAGGGACACAAGCTAACTGACAACAGAGACCCAACGGGGAGACTCCAAAGAAACACTGGGGAAGAGACCACAGGCAAACTCCACTGGGGAAAGATCCAGGGAGATAGACCACTGGGAACAAAACAAACCCACACTCTTCCTGGGCACGGAACCATAAAGAAAAACCTGATCGCCGGGGATCAACCTGAAAGCGACAGACAAACAAGCAAAGACTTCCTGGGGATTCTTGGATTGAAGAGTTCAAAATGGGATCTTCAAGAAAAGCCAGGACAACAGAGACAAACCCTGTGCACCAGACAGGAGTCTTATAAGGTTGAGGAAGTTGTTCCAAGAAGTTTAGCTTAAAGCAAGTTTTCAAAAGAATCCGAGATAAAGGGTTCTATGTTCGACACGATTCGAACAAGAACGGTTTTAAGACCAGAAGACAATGCTTGACGCGATTCAAACAAAGTCCAGGTTCAAGTCTGACACGATTCAAACGAGAACATCCTTAAAATAAAAGGACGATGCTTGACTCGATTCAAACAAAGTCTAAGTTCAAGTCTGACGCGATTCAAACGAGAACAGGTTTTAAAACAAATAGACGATGCTTGACACGATTCAAACAAAGTCTAAGTTCAAGTCTAACGTGATTCAAACGAGAACGGGTTTTAAAACGAATAGACGATGCTTGACACGATTCAAACAAAGTCTAAGTTCAAGTTTGACGCGATTCAAACGAGAACGGGTTTTAAAACGAATAGACGATGCTTGACACAATTCAAACAAAGTCTAAGTTCAAGTCTGACACGATCCAAACAAGAACGTGTTTTAAAACAAATAGACGATGCTTGACACGATTCAAACAAAGTCTAAGTTCAAGTCTGACGCGATTCAGACGAGAACGTGTTTTAAAACAAATAGACGATGCTTGACATGATTCAAACAAAGTCTAAGTTCAAGTCTGACGCGATTCAAACAAGAACGTGTTTTAAAAAAACTTTATCGTTAAACTTCTCGAGCAATAGTAAGAGGTTTAAAGATTTCCATCTGGCGCGCAAAGGTCAGGACCGAACAAGCACAACACAAGGCAAACCGAGAATGTATTTACTTCACTAGGGAAATAAAGACTGGCACCAACAAAAGACCCACAAGCAAAACAGAGCACAAGGATGCGGAAATGCTAGGGTATGATGCATATGCTTAGCTATATGCTAGAAACGACGCGAACAACGGAAAGCAAGAAAAAAATGAAAGGAAAACACAAGCCCACACCCCGAAACCCAAACCTCAAGGATAACCGGGACAATCTTCTTTCCTCTGGATATGGTAGATCCATGCCCAAAAGACTGTACTGCTAACTCTTCCTGCACTAACTTGATTCCAAAACATCTTAATTCCAAAGTAAAACTTAGTTTATTTTGTGTTTTCTTAGAAGTTGCAACATTTCCATTTTCAAAATCGAGTGAAAAATGACAGAGTTTTGCAGAATAAAGATGACAATAATCAAGAAAATAGCTCAGTAACTGATATTCATTGAAAAATGGTGACTTGCCAAATAGCAGAGTCCCATGAAATATTATAAATGCGACAAAATGGCAATTTTTGGCAAGGGTTACATTGTATTCAATGACCGGTAACAAACTCTATGGACTAAGATTCTAACAGCTGACTTCTCTGGGGACTCCCGGAGACGTTTTTCAAGCATAGTACTTTCGTAATGAATCTACATTCACAGGGTGCGCAAGCTGTTCACCATCCATAGTTGTAAGAAATAAAGATCCTCCTGAAAAGACTGTCTTGACCACAAATGGACCTTCATAATTGGGTGCCCATTTTCCGCGGACGTCTCTTTGTGACGGTAGAATCTTCTTAAGTACCAATTCGCCTACTCGGAATTCTCGAGTGCGGACCTTTTTATCAAATGCCCTTTTCATCTTCTTCTGGTACAGTTGACCATGACACATGGCTATCAGGCATTTATCGTCAATTAGATTCAACTGATCATATCTTTCTTGAACCCATTCTGCTTCATCCAGCTTGGTTTCCATCAATATCCTTAAAGAAGGTATCTCAACTTCTATGGGGAGGACAACATCCATCCCATATACTAGAGAAAAGGGGGTTGCCCCTGTTGAAGTTCTAACTGATGTTCTGTATCCATGTAGTGCATATGGCAACATCTCGTGCCAATCCTTGTATGTTTTGACCATCTTCTGAAGAATTTTCTTGATGTTCTTGTTCGCCGCTTCGACCGCTCCATTCATCTTTGGACGGTACGGTGAAGAGTTATGGTGTTCAATTTTGAAGCCGTCACACAGTTCCTTCATGGTTTTGTTGTTCAAATTGGTCCCGTTGTCAGTTATGATCCTATTGGGGATCCCATAACGACAAATGATGTTGTTCTTGATGAAGCGTGCAACTACCTGCTTAGTCACATTGGCGTATGAAGCGGCTTCCACCCACTTAGTGAAGTAATCAATGGCCACCAAAATAAAATGATGTCCATTAGATGCTTTAGGTTCGATTGCCCCAATCATATCAATGCCCCACATAGAGAACGGCCAGGGTGATGATAGCACGTTTAACAGAGTAGGAGGAACGTGCATTTTGTCCGCATAAATGTGGCATTTATGACATTTTCTAACATATTGAATGCAATCAGCTTCCATGGTTAACCAATAGTATCCAGCCCTCAAAATCTTCCTAACCATGGCATGCCCATTGGCGTGGGTGCCAAAAGCTCCTTCATGGATGTCATGGATCAACGAGTCTGCTTCTCTTTTATTGACACATCTTAACAAAACCATATCATGATTCCTTTTGTACAGTACATCATTGCTGATGAAGAATTTGGATGATAGTCTTTGTAGAGTCTTCTTATCAAGAATGGAGGCGTTGGCTGGATATTCTTGATTCTTTAGAAAATTTAGAATATCATGGAACCAAGGTTTGCCGTCTGATTCTTCTTCGATGGATTGACAATAGGCAGGCTCAGTCCTCCTTTCAATACTAATTACTGGATCTTCATTGATAAATCTAACTTGCTACATTGAAGCCAGCGTTGCTAAAGCATCAGCCACATGATTCTCAGTACGTGGTACATGACGATATGTTATCTTATCAAAACACTTAATCAACTCCAAAGCATATGCCTGATAAGGGATAAGCTTCTCATCTTTTCTTTCCCACTCGCCCCTGATTTGATAAATGACTAAGGCAGAGTCACCCATGACTTCAAGAAAACAGATTCCAAGATCGATTGCAGCTTCCAGACCCAGAATGCACGCTTCATACTCAGCAATATTATTTGTACATCCAAAATCCAGCCTGGCTGTAAAAGGGGTGTAACCACCTTCAGGATTAATTATAACAACACCTACTCCATGCCCCTTATAATTAGATGAACCGTCGAACATCATCTTCCAGCTATACTCAGCCCTGGGGTCACCTTCAGAGCTTGACTCTTCACAATCTTTTACTGCCATAATATCCTCGCCAGGGAAATCAAACTTGAGTGGTTCATAGTCTTCGACTGGTTGATCGGCAAGATATTCTGAAAAAATACTTTCTTTAATGGCCTTTTGCGTGACATACTGAATGTCATATTCAGATAATAACATGTGCCAACGTGCAAGTCTACCTGTTTGGGCAGGTTTCTCAAAAATGTACTTTATCAGGTCCATCTTGGAAATCAACAAAGTAGTATGACAAATCAGGTACTGTCTTAGACGTTTGGCGGCCCAAGCCAGAGCGCAACAAGTCTTTTCAAGTAATGAGTAACGGCTTTCACTGTCTGCAAACTTCTTACTCAGATAATAAATTGCATGCTCTTTCCGGCCAGTCTCGTCATGCTGTCCCAAAACACAGCCCATAGACTCTTCCAAAATAGTCAAGTACATAAAGAGAGGTCTTCTGGGAACTGGAGGAACCATAATAGGAGGTTCTTGGAGATAACTTTTGAGTTTCTCAAAAGCTTGTTGACAGTCAGCATTCCATTCTACTGGCTGATTCTTACGGAGTAACTTGAAAATTGGCGCACATATTGGAGTCATGTTGGAGATGAACCTGGAGATATAATTCAGGCGGCCCAAAAATCCTCTGACCTGTGACTCGGTTTGAGGAGCTGGCATTTCTTGAATTGCTTGCACTTTATCAGGATCTACTTCAATGCCCTTCTGGCTAACAATGAAACCCAATAACTTCCCTGACCTGACTCCGAAGGTACATTTTGCAGGGTTCAACCTCAACTGATACCTTCTAAGTCTTTTGAATAGTTTCAACAAGTGATCTACATGTTCCTCTTCATTTCGAGATTTGGCTATCATATCGTCCACATACACCTCTATCTCTTTGTGGATCATATCGTGAAATAAAGTCACCATGGCCCTTTGGTATGTTGCCCCGGCGTTCTTTAATCCAAAAGGCATAACCTTGTAGCAATAAGTGCCCTATGGGGTAATGAAGGTGGTTTTATCCATATCGGCTGGATCCATTTTAATCTGATTGTAGCCTGAAAAACCATCCATAAATGAGAACATGGCGAAACGAGCCGTATTATCTACCAGTGTGTCAATATGGGGTAGAGGGAATTCATCTTTGGGACTAGCTTTGTTAAGATCCCTGTAGTCCACACACATTCGTACTTTTCCATTCTTCTTCATAACAGGAAAAATATTAGCTACCCACTCTGGGTACTTGGAAACTGCCAGAAATCCGGCATCCAACTGTCTCTTAACTTCATCTCGAATCTTGAGAGCCATGTCGGGATGACTTCTTCGAAGCTTTTGTTTTACTGGTGGGCACTCCGGCTTGAGGGGTAATTTATGGACCATAATATCCGTATTTAAACCAGGCATGTCTTGGTAGGACCAAGCAAAGACGTCCACATACTCTTTAAGGAGCGAAGTCAACCGCTGTCTGATTTTTGGTTTCAGTGACACCCCAATCTTGACTTCTTTCTTCTCGTCCTCAGTGCCAAGATTGATGACATCCACCTGCTCTTCATGAGGCTGGAGATTCGTATACTGGTAGTCACACATATCTGCTAGATCCTTGGCTACCTCATAATCTTCCTCCTCTTCAGCTTGATAGACAGGGGAGTCAAAGTCAATGGTAAGGGCAAGGTCATTGAATACAATGGGTTTATGATTCATTCTGCATAGTAGAATGACTTATATTATTAAAATGCACAAAATTTCAAAAACATGTGAGATGAAGATGCTTTTGTTTGAAAGATTGCCATTTTTAGAAACAGAATGCAATAAAGTAAAACAACAAAAAAATTAGCAAAAGAGTCATTTCATTGATTTAAAGTTTGAAAACGGAGGCCCGTACAAAACAATCCACTAGCTTTGGGCAAGACTAGGGAGATGAAAATAACAAATCTAGACAAGTTACTCTGGTTCCGGGTACAGGATTGGGATCTCAACAGATTCCCAATTGCCTAATGCGCCTTCTTGGCGAAAAATCAAACGATCAATGTCTTCGTCTTCTTTAGTACTTCCTATAATCGCATGGACTTGGTGTCCACTTCTGATAAATGTCTCTTGCACAGTCTTTATCTTCACTCCTCTCTCTCTTGTACCTGAAGCAGCCTCTGCCTCTAGAGTTGGTCTGTAACCCAACCCTTGGTGTCGGATTCTCTTCTCAACCTCAATAACTTCGCCCCAACCTGCAGGCACGCCGTCTTGAAGGGCGGACTGGATACTCTTATATGAAGCAAAAGATGGATATTCTGGTACCACTGGTTTCTCATTGTCGATCATAACTGCGTTAGCTATTTCCAAGGCTTGAAAAGAGGTTTCCAATGCATCCTCACCAGCCTCAATATAACGGAAGGATGACAAGTTACTAACCATCAAGTCTTCTTCCCCATGGACGATGACCAGCTTGTCGTCGACCACAAATTTCATCTTCTGGTGTAAGGTTGAAGTAACAGCGCCTGCCTCATGGATCCAGGGTCTTCCAAGTAGGTAGCTATAGGCAAGGTTAATGTCCAAAACCTGAAACAGAACATTGAATTCCTGGGGTCCGATCAGAACTGGCAGTTCAATTTCCCCCATCACGGATCTTCGTTAACCATCAAAAGCTTTGACGATTAACAATGTGGGTCTCATGATCCCTCCTTTGTATGCCAGCTTTTCGAGGGCCCTCTTTGGTAAGACATTCAGAGAGGATCCCGTGTCTACAAGAACTCTAGCCAACGTGTCCTCTTGATACTTCACCGATATATGCAAAGCAAGATTGTGTTTTTGACCTGATTGGGTCAGTTCTTCATCACTGAAGCTGAGCGTATTGTACGCAGTAATGTTGGCGATAACGTGGTCAAATTGTCCGGCAGTAATGTCTTGGGCCACATAAGCCTGAGCCAATACTTTCTGTAATGCCGATCGGTGGACTGGTGAATTAATCAACAGGGATAAAATAGAAATTTTAGACTGAGTCTGGTGAAGCTGATCCACGACCCTGTAGTCACTTCTTTTTATTATCCTGAGAAACTCTTCATCATCTTCCTTGGAGCTCACTTCTTTGCCCTTGTCACTGGTAGGTATACGCACCTCTCTTTCTTTACCAGACACTTCTTTGTTCATGGGGGTAAAAATCCTCCCACTCCTCGTCATCCTTCCTGTTCCTACTATATTAGATACGTTCTTCTCATCAGCCCCCACCTCTTTCCTGGGGACTGGTTCTTCTATGACGACCCCCACCTCTTTCCTTGGGATCATTTCCTCCCCCTTCTTACTACTTGTAATGTCTTCGTAGATAAATGGTAATGCTTTGGTCCCTCTGAACCTGAACGGGACTGGCCTGGGGAAATTAGTTTGCCTGGCATGATCAACAGGGGAACAACTTCAGATTTGTTGAATCTTGGAACTGATCGCTTAAACAATGGGCTTATGGTATTTGCCCCAGGATTGTTGAACACAGGGACTACTGATGCGTTTTCTTCTTCATCAAGCACTAGCACCTGCTTTGGCAGATTGAACACTGGTTCAATTACTGCTATTTTGCTTTCTTTTATGAAAATTTGTAAGAAACCTTCATCAATCAGTTGCTGAATATCATCTTAAATCAAACGACACCCTTTGCTACTACTACCACATTCTCCACAAACAGCGTGGCAAACTTTGACCAATCCGGCGCTGAACAGCTTGGCATGAAACATTCTCAGGGGAGTTTTAATCTTTGCTGCTTCGGAGATCAATACTTCCTCATCCTCGCCTTCAACAGCATTAGTTGACCCATGAGTTGGCAAGGGGTTACTCTTCACATTTGGCTGGTTATTAGCAAAAGACAGAATATTCTTTTCTATCAAACTTTTCACCAGATTCTTTACTGCCAAACACCCTTCTAAGTCATGGCCTACTCCTCCTTGATGGAAAGCGCATGTTGCATTAGGATTGAAGAACTGCATAGATTTTTCAGATGGTGGCCCCAATGGCCTAGTGACAATTAGTCCTTGTTCCACCGAGGAAGGATAAAATGCTGTATACGCCATCGGTATGGGTGGAAAATTTGGTGTTACCGCCTGTCTTCTTGGAGGGGTATTTTGCTGTGGCACTGGCCGCCTCGGCTGTTGGTAATTCTGATGTTGGTTCTTCGGCCACTGCTGCTGATTTGGTGGTTGGGAAACATGAACTTGTTGCATTGTCTGATGATTAAAAGTGGGCATAACAGACGCCACGGATGGTTGTTGTACAAACTGCATGGGGTAAACTGGCTGTGGAGGGAAACTAGGACTTGGTTGTGATTGGAATAGAGATCGTTTAGGACTCTGCCTCTTCCCTGTCATAACAACATTGGTCTCGCCTTCCTTTTTCCTATGAAAATTGCCTAGAGACCTCTTGACACTGGTGCTAGTGGCACTGTTAGGTGAACTGGCCACCTTTCCATTTTTCAGACCTGCCTCCACCTTCATACCAATTGCAATGATATTAGAGAAATTGGCACCAATATTGCTAATCATTTTCTCATAGAATTCAGGTTTTACAGTGTCTACGAACCAATCAGCTAGTTCCTTCTCAGTCAATGGTGGTTTAACTTGTGATGCAGTCTCTCTCCACCTCTGAGCATATTCTTTGAACGACTATGTGTTCTTCTGAGTCATGGTCAATAGCTGTCTACGATCAGGAGCTAAATCCAAATTATACTTATAGTGCTTTATGAAAATGTCTATAACATCTTGGAAACATTTAATCTAAGACTGGTCTAAGCTTAAATACCACTTTGCGGCAGCGCCCTTCAGGCTGTCCTGGAAACAATGGATCATTAACTTATCATTATCCATATATGCCTCCATTCTTCGGAGATACATGACCAAGTGTGCCTTAGGACATGTAGCACCAGAGTACAATTCAAAACTTGGTAACTTGAATTTCGGTGGAATTACTAGATCAGTGACTAGACACATATTCTTAAGGTCAGAACTGAAAACATGGTCTCCTTCCATGGCTTTCAGCTTTCTTTGCATAATTTCCATATTGGCTCTTAATTTCTCATTACTGTCATCCCCTTCCACGGATATGTTATCATTAATGAAATGATGTTGATTCTGAAAAACGGGTTGAAACTGGGTTTGAACCACAGGCGAAGTATAAGTTGGGATAGCTTGTTGATTCTCACCAAATAATGGTGTAGCTTGTTGTGTGGACTGAGGAGCTGTGGCCCGTATAAACTCAAATGGCATCCTTAGAGTAGGGTTCACAATAGGTATGACTGGCGGCTCAACAGTTGTAGCGATGACTTCTGAGACCACAGTGGCTTGTGTATCCATCTTTGCTCGCATAATACTCAAGGCTTCCATAATTTTCCCCATTCCTACTCTCAATTCACTGAGCTCGTCGTTAACCTGATCCAAATTCTCGCAATTTTCCGACATTCTTCCTCTTCAAGTCTGTGCCCGGATGTTGTAACACTGTATAGAATTCAGGGTGATGGTTCAACGACAACAATAACAACAACAACTGGAGAAGAAAAGACGACAATGAGACACAGAAGAAATGCACATGCACATGCGAAAATGCATATGAGATGCACATGCAGGCTAAACCATCAAGAACTAAAAGAGTTCGCAAACAGTGTAAATAACAGGATTACTAACAACATAATTTTCCATTGAAATTAAGATAAGTGCTTATAGAAAGGAAAAGTTACAATCATTGTCTGGATCACATTAAAAGGAAATACAACTTTAAAATAGGATTACAACAAAATGTTACAACTATGGAAAATAGGGCAGCCCTTCGCCTCCCCTGATCCCTTCCATGATTTCTTTGATAAGTCGCTTGGTTTTGGCTTTCTCCAAAGTCAGCTCCCCTAGTAGCTCCATCCTTCTCTGTTCAGCACTGGTGGACGCCTCATGATATGGAGTGGGCTTTCTCATGCTGAGTGAAATCCCTCGTGCCCATTTCAGATGAGCTTCAGTGACAGGGCCGTTGGTGATCCATTTTTGATAATTTATGAAAAGCCATGCTTCCCCCATCTTGAGTTTTTCTTCAAATCCTTCTCCGCATCCAAAGTACATCAGCTCCAAATCTTCTGGTCTAGGCTCCTCCTCTATTGGATGGCCTAACTGGCAACGTGCGAGCACAGGGTTATAGTTTATACAACCAAGTCGACCCATGAGCGGCACATTGGGATAGTCTCCACAACTAACAATTATTATGGTTCCTTCAGGGTTTGTATCGTACCACTTGATGTCAGAATGCCTTAGTTCCATTAGTTTTCTGACCCAAAGAGCGTTGTCACTCACTTCCCAAAACGTTGGCATCATAGGAAAGTATGAAATGAACCTTGTATAGTAATGGAGCACAGCAAACGATCACACCTTTACTCCTCATAGTCTGTGTGGTGACCGAGAAGTACATGTCAGCCAGTAAAGTGGGAACGGGGTTCTGACCCATAAAGATTCTGATTGCTTGGACGTCGACAAAATCTTTAACATTGGGAAATAGGAACAACCCATACACCAGTAAAGCAAACATTGACTCAAACATTTTAGAGTTTCCGCTTTCTTGAAAGTGGAGAGCTGTCTCAATTAGAAATTGGGCAGGTAGCCCCCGATACCCCTCCCTGGTGGTCATGTTTTCTCGGATGTGTCTCTTTTGGATCCCCAACCCTACAGCAATCTCTTGATTAATGAATTCTTCTTCCACACCGAAAAAAGGGGGATAATTCTGAACGGGTAGTCCTAGCATATGTGAATATTCTTCTATAGTCGGGACTAACTGGAAGTTTGGAAAGATGAAACATCTGTATGCTGGATGATACCTCTGTACCAAGGTTTCTAGCAGTCCTTCTTTTACTTGCAATCTCATTAATGATAGCAGGTCCCCATACTTGTCAATAAAGCTTGGAGGATCTTCAATTCTTCCTCCAATCTCTATCAAATACTCAACATCAGGGATCAGGAAAGTGACGGGCCAGTTTATGTTCTTAGCAATGTCCATTTCCACAACGTCTGCAAAACAAAATTTAGTATCTCGACAGTTTAGCAAAATAATGCAAAAAGATGCAAAATGATATGCAGATGTAAAGCTAATCTATCAAGAAACACAGAAAATTGCAAGGCTTTTGACGAAGGTATTTCAAAAAATCTCCTTCATTAAGCAAATTTGGCATTCATTACATTTGGAGCAGAGTATCTTCATGGTCTTAGTACATAGGTGGGTTGTTCCCATAACTGAAAAGATAATAACGAAAATAAATAACACGGGAACCAGCAGCAAGATCTTTAGAAGTTAGATCTGCTGGTGGATGTCTCCCCTTCTTCATCCATCTCCCTCATCAGTTTCTCAATGCGTCCCTTGATCCTTTTCTTCCCGAGTAATAACCCTGTCAATGTTTCCTCCAGTCCCTGTCTAGTTCTGAGTGGCTTGTGATGGGAATATGGCCTCCTCATCACACTGGCTATCTCACGAGACTATTCCAGATGCATCTCATTGACAGGGCACTCCGCCTTCCACAACTGCTTATTGATTTGACACCATGCTTGCTCAAGAAACATTTTCATTTCGTAGTCGTCCCTTTCCCCATAATACATCATGTGTAAATCTTCCTTGATTATGGGTCATTTCCCCATATGACCCAGCTGTCGATGGGCGAGCACGGGGTTGTAGTTAATGCAGCCGTTTCTTCCTAACAGGGGTACATTAGGGCAATCTCCGCAGCTGGTGATTATGACAATCCCTTCTTCTGTTGGGTTATGCCTTTTGACATCTGTGTGCTTCAAACTCATCAGTTTTTCAATCCATACTTGACAATGTTCTACCTCCCAAAAAGCAGGGGTTTTTGGCAAGTAGGCTGTGAACCACTTATATAAAAGAGGTACACAGCACACAATCTCTCCACATCCTTTGTTGTATTTGGTTTGAACTGCGTGATACATATCAGCCAACAAGGTAGGGACTGGGTTATGGATTCTGAAAATTTGTATTGCCTGAGTATCAACGGTTTGTGCCTGGAAACAGCATCAGTCCATAGATCATTAAGGCCAGTGTTGCCTCATACAGTTCCTCCTTTCCTCTATTCTTGAAGTACATTGCTTTCTCAAACAAGAATAGTGAAGGTAGTCCAAGTCGTCCTTCTTTGACAACTAAATTTTCCTGGATATCAGCAAATCTGATTCTGGTAGTCGTTACAATATCTCTAGCTAATGGCATTGATTCTAAACTGGAGAAAATTGGGGCATCACTGACAGGGATCCCAATTATAGCAGAAAATTCCTCTAAGGTTGGAACCAATTGGAACTCAGGGAATAGGAAGCAACGGTAGTTGGGGTGATACAATTGCACCAGCACTTCCAATGGTCCCTCAGTTACTGGGACCCTTAGCAGTTGTGAGAGATTTCCATATTTGTCAGCAAAGCTTGAAGGATCCTCAATCATGTCACACATCCAGATCAGTTGTTGCAGTTCGGGGAGCTCGAAGTAATAAGGCCAAACTTGCTTTTTAGATTCCATATCGACAAAGTCTGCAAAAATATCATTGGTTTCTTGATAGTTAGCAAAAAAATGCTGATGCAATGCAAAATGATGGTGTGATTCAAGAGAACTCAGTATTGTATCCTTGCAAATTTTTAAGGAACATTTTTCTTAGAGGAAAACTCATCTCATTGATAATAAAGTTTTGAATTACAACATAAGACAAATACATCTTCAAAAACCAAAATAGAATACAAACTAAAGAAAAATAGGTCTTAAGCCATCAATCAATCTTCTCCCCTCAATCTCATGGCGAGTTTCTGGTTCTCTCTTTGTAGCCTTTCATTCTGGTCAATGAGCTCAACCAACCGTGACTTCCATGGTTCGGGCAGAGATGACGTGCTAGAAAATAAGTCTTCTTGCATCTTCCTTCTTTTGACAGATTCTTCTTCCTTCCTCCTGAGACTCTTCTGCAATTCATTCATTTCAAAGTTAAGGATCTGATACTTGTTCATCCAAGCATTCCTTTCTCGCTCTGCTTGAGCCAATCGAATTTTTAATTCATCCTCATTGCTAGTGAAATAGAGAACAGGATCTCTGGGAGCTAATGGGATAGGATCATGACGATCATATGGTATCTTCAACTCAATAGCCCTCTTTTGCACCCATTGAGTGTAATATTCTGAAGCCAAACACTCGGGTAAACCCAAAGTATATATACCTCTGGTGTGAACATGTCGCCAAGCGTGAGCCATCTTTTCCTTAAGTACAGGGTCCTTATCCTCTTCAAAGAACAAACCTTCCAAGTAGATGTTACTAGGTTTAGTTCCCATAGAATAACCATGTTGACGACAAGCCAAAGCGGGATTGTAGCTTATGCCTCCTTTTGCGCTAAGAAGCGGTACATTAGCAAATCCTCTACAGCTAACAATCATATCCTTGCCTTTAAGCGATGGGTGGTACCACTCAAGATCGGTGTTGGTGAGAGACATGATCTTCTCTGACCAAAGAAGTCCATCCTGGAGGTCCCAAAAGGTCTTAGAACGGAGTAAATGGGAGATATACCATCTATACAATAGTGTGGCACAGCATGTTACCATCCCTCCCTTATGAGCAGTGCTCAAGTGCACTGAGTGGTAGGTGTCTGCAAGTAGGGTTGGAACTAGATTTCTGATGATGAAGATCTTGATTGCATTCATATCAACAAAGTTCTCAATATTTGGAAACAAGAATAACCCATAAATAAGCAGGGCCATAACAGCTTCAAAGTCCACCATATTCTTCATGCTAGCATACTGATGGGCCTTCTCCATTAAAAACTTGGCAGGCAACCCAAAAAGTCCTCCCTTGACAACCAAGTTAGCCTTAACTTCTGACAACTTGAGATGAGCCGCTTCTGCAATTTCCTTTTCTTTAGGCGTCCTCTCCAAACCGGAGTAAGGTAGGTTTGGAGTGATGGGAACACCAACTAGAATGGCGTACTCCTCGAGCGTAGGAATTAACTGGTAATCCGGAAAGGTGAAACAATGGTACACAGGGTCATAAAACTGTATGAGAGTAGGGAGCAATCCGTCTACCATCTTGGTCTTCATCAGAGAGAAAATCTTCCCATACTTGTCTTAGAATGTTGATGATTCACTGATTGGCTTACCCAGATTCTTTAGATCTTCCAATTTTGGACTAATGAAGGTGTACTTCTTCGTTTTCCTTTTTTCAAAATCCATCCTATAAAGTTTGCAAAACAACACTGAGTTTCTTGAATACACAATGCACATGATGCAAGGATGAATGCAACAAACACACATAGACAGGTAAGCACAAAGAAAACAGAGCAACCTAGGTTAAAAGTCACGAGCATGAAGTCAAAGGTCTACCCATCCCAAAGGTATGTACTATGGTTTTCACCTGCAAGACAAGGTTCTAAAAGAGTTCCCAGAGTCGACAACCCATCTTTCGGATTTTATCGACTTTACAATTGGTTGGTGATCAATAAAATTCTCAAGAGAGTCTCATTTGAGTGTAGCATCGCGTAGCAACCATTTGGGATTGCTCCCTCACAGTCCTCGCACTACGTCCTAAACAGGCCAAGTGGGGTAAAGGGTAACTAAAAGTCATCAGTATCTCTGGCTCCTAGCTCGCAAGTGGTAACGCATTCACGATTGCTCGTTCAACATATACCACTTTTGAGAGGGCCTCAACTGAGTGTGGCCTTCAAGTTCCCTCCTTTGGGATTTCTCCCTCGAAGTTCCCTTGACTATGTCCACGGTTCCTAAACATATGTGTTCGCTCAAGTCCGGGTTAGGACTTATCTCACTCATTGATATCATGTCAACCTAAACCAAACAGGATAATATCAAACATAGAACAGATATATGAGCATACAAGTAGATATGACATACAAGCAATCATATAAGTAAATAAGCAAACATGAATAACATAAAACAAAGATAGGCTTAACCTTCTTAGGAAAGGACCAGCAATAGGTCTAACTCTCCCCAGTGAAGTCGCCATTTCTGTTGCGGTGAAAATCGGATAACAAATTATTAATTAATTTGCATCATATTTCTTTTACAACCGACTTTGATTTATCCAAAGGAAAGGTTCAAGATCGTTAGAAAAACCTAAAGGGAAGAGATCTAAGGTTCGGGGGTTGGTTACGCCTAGGGAAGGTATTAGCACCCTAAACGTCTGTAGTACTCTACGGGAGCCTCTTGTTTATGTTATATTATGTTTGCTAAAGGGTTCTATGCTAAAGGTTAGTTAGCAGGGGAAGTGATAAATTCATTATGATGAATATCACTGAGAGTTTAAGAACTCTCTCCTAAGGCTAGTTGTAATTTCTATGGCTCTGATGAGGCCAAGAAATGAAATTTTCTCCTAAGAGGTTACCTAGGTTAAGGTGAGGGTCATGACTTTAGGAGTCAACATGTTTAACCTTCCTTTGGAATATGGGGAAAAGAGAAAAAAAAAAGAATAAAAAGAAAGTCATAGAAGAAAGAAACAATAATATAAGCATGAAGATGGCAAAATGTTTCATGATGAGTAGACATGAGATGAACATCAAAATATCAATTTAGACAAGAGTACACCAAAGATATTAAACTTGAGAATATATATCACACATCATAAGTCAAAGTATAGTCATGAATAAAAACAATTAAGATGGTATTCCAAGTTAGACAATATCAATCACAAATTAAGTTAATAATCAAGTAGTAAGATAAAACTAAAGAAGAGTTAAACATTAAAAGACCAACAAGGTTAATGAAGATTTAACTATTTAATCAAAGTAATGAGAATGGAAAAATTCACCTTAAAAATAAATCCTTTTAGACAACTTATTTAAAATAAATATTAAGTGACATGAAATGGAGTTTTAAAATAAAAAATAAAGTTCAGATTTTTTTTAAAAAAGATTGCTTTTAATAAACTTTAAATGAAGAGAAATAGTTAACTAAAAAAAAAGAAAGGGAAATAGCACACATAGGGTTTGAACCCATGTCCCTTACCTGAACGCCCAAAACACATACCAATTGGGCCATGCGTGCATGGTGAATACCAAGTACAAACGCGCACATATATATTTAAAGAAGCGAATATCAGAAGAGAAAAAAAAAACAAAAGGACTGGGCAGGGATCGAACCCCAGTCCTTATAGGCATGGCAAAGAGGAATAGTAACACACACACAAGTCCATCCGCTGGGGCGGGAATACGTCCAGTAACAAACACGACTTAATAAATATATAACATATAACATACGCATATATTCAAAATAAAAAACAATTGAATTAAACAATCCAAGCAGCCATATTACACTCAGTGCTGCATCAATCCAGCAAAACCAAATGGAAAGAGAAAAACACCAACCAATACACAAGACCTATAGATTTAATATGCAAGGTTATCAACAAACGATTTTATGAGAATAACAATAAGCCATGGCATTCAAATGATAACAGTAGCATTAGTAGCACAACACTAAGGTATGATCAACACAAATCAAGAGCAAAGATGAGTTATATGGTAAACATATGAAATCACGCAGGTATAAACCAACTGAACTGGGTGATGACCTTATTCAAAGCAGACGCAGCAAAAAAGAAATGAAACCAGTAGGCAGATCCAACATTATTATATCAATCAGTGGCAAGAATACAACATGAATTCAAAATAGCAAATGGCACATGGTATGGAATACAACATGATAAAACACAATTAGTTTTGAATAGCATACTTCCATACATTCACAAAAGGAAAAAAAATCAACATGTTAACATAGACCAAGACAATAGGGTTTGGACAGGTCATAAAGTGATACATTCCAAAATTGACTTGCACATCAATGCCAGACCAAGTGACATACCAAATGAGAGTTATGCAGACAGGTTAAATGATATTTAGAACAGTTCACGTTGAAAGCAATAAGCTAGGTGGATTGGAGGTAGTTAGCATTTATAATGTACCAAATTAAACTTAATTCATAGATACCAAACCTACATAATTAAAATGCATTGTGAATGTTAAATAATAGCAAACACACCTTAAATGAGCTCAAAACAAGATAACAAATCAACTTCCAAGGCAAGGCAGGATTGTTCACAATGAGAAAAGATCTAGGATCATGGTGTCTTAAGAAGCACATTGATAATCAAGAGTTGTAGTAATACACTTTGAGAAAATCAGAATGTAAGTTAATAAAAAAACATGGCAAAGTGGGCTTGAGTAAAGTCAAAAGACATCATATTGAACATTTGAGAACTTAAGCATATTGGTGACATACAAAGAGACATTAAAACATACCAACAGATTGCAGACAAGCCAGAACCACAACACTACCAACTTTAACAATTCACACATCCAAAAACAAGTGCAGCAATGACATACATGATAAAGACACCCTATGTATTGGCAGTGAGAATAGCATAGTCCAAAATCTTTCATTTAAATGACAGGTTCATTTAATGATATGCTATGTGAGATGTGTGCTAAGAACATATCAGTCACATAGCTCTATAAAACAATTCATGTACAGTATGAGCAAAATGTATCAAGGCAGACCTGGACAAGCATCATGGTTATACAAGAGGACTACAAAGCTTGATTAACATAACTAAGACTCATCAATAAATATAACAAACTCTTGAAACCAGTTAAAGGCATAAATCCACACAAAATCAACAATAGGCATATGCATTTGTAAAGCTGGTGTGTGCTGTGAGATCACAACCAAGACACAGATGTGGAGATTTATAAACTCAACATATGGACAAACCAGATGGATAAAGACAAAGTATGGATTCATTAGGAAGTGATGGCAGGCAAGCATATTATGTAATCTCAATGATTCACACCAATGGTCAAACATGAACAAGATTTATTCTCAAATACATTGACAAAATCAGCACACATGTTTTGAGATGACAGTAAAGATTTAGAGCAAGTAAGAGGCAACAAAGCATGAGAAGATAAGCACTTAACAGATCCATTCATATTATCATGGCATATCAAAATTCACTCAAGTGTTATCATTTGACAGACAGCAGCTTAGGAATCATATTAAAGCATATCAAACTTAACATAGACTTCATGAACACAGTGTTTATGCAAATATACATTCAAATAGAAGTACAACATGTAGATGACAAATAGATAAACATGTATACAACAGTTGTGAACCAGACAAACAAACCTCAATCATCCATAAGCAAGGTTAAAACCGTGTGTACAAACATGCTCCAACATTAACATAAAAGATAAATATGCCAAGAATCACTTATTAACCTCAACCATCATTACAACAGCAAACAAACAAATTCAAATGTTCTGCGATTTCAAAGTAAACCAGCATTTCAAGAGGGTGTAAAGGTTCACATGTTGGTCATATTACATTCAAGTACACACATCACTAAAATATGTCAACAGAAACAAGTATTAACCTTGACAGTTTGTATCATAAAGAGATTGTCATCATCCCCAAACAGAAATCAGGGACATTAAGACTTAATCAAGAAAACAACAGCAAAGGTAACATATCAATGGATAACATCATGAAATCAAACCACAAACATGTGAACAACATATTGAGAGACTCACACATTTAGGACAAAAGCATGATACAAGTGTAGAATGATAGCAAGGTGCATATGACCAGAAAAATGCAACAGGACATGATCAGTAGAAACATATATAGGGCAGAGATGGAATAATAATTTCAAACAAGATGCAAAATTCAATTAAACATCTAGTACCGTCATCACAAACATCTAAAGACAGTCATGCATCAATATACATTGACAAGCTATATAAAATAACACGGCAAAGTTTCATATTTTCAAAATAGCATGGTAAATCTTAAACAAACTCAAGAGGGTCCAAGTATATCAATGATCAAACACAATAGAGGCAAGATCAAACACACCACCAAAAGTAAAGCAGAGCATAAGATGATCATCAATTTAAGATCAAGAGAAAGTTACTCAGAGTTGGTTTCATAGATAACAACAAGGCACGGTCATATTAAGACAAAAGTTCAAATATCATTTTAACTTGTCAAACAAACAAGACTTGCAATGGCAAATAGTCAGCATAAAGATTAGTCATTTCATTTTCACAGGTAGTTGATATGATAAACCGAGAAAACTTTAACAACAAGCAAAAACCAAGGGAGGTAGCTTACGAATTCAACACAACTATCAGTACCAAACTCAAAGTACCACAACATTTTCAAAAGGCAAACCTCACATGTCATCACATATGCTCAAATGAAAATAAGAACTTGTGTCAACATCAAAATGAAATGCACAACATCATTTTAAGGTTAGTAACATGAACAAACTTAGATGGCAATAAACTCTATGCATATGTTATAGACTCAAAGAAAAAAGAAGCATACAAAGACAACATGTAACAGTCATTTATCAACAAAGTTTAAACCATCATGCTATAAACAAGTGAAAAGATTAGAGTTGAAGGAAAAAGAAGGTTACCAACTGAGCTTGCTTCTCCTTGAATTGACCACAAATCCTTGATGCTAATCCTTACTCCCTTCTCTTTGGAACTCCAATATTTAGTATGTTTTCGTAGAAATTGTTGGTGCCTCCAGAACTGAAATGAACCTCCTTAAATAGGCAAGGTATTGGGTTGATGAGGGGCATCATGGGCCGGGTCAAATTCTCAAACATCTGGTGGGCATAAGCTGAACGATTAGGGTTTTCGTTTGAATTTCAAACTTGGTCCAATTCTGGGAGAGAAATACGCTGCGACATTTTAGGTCATACTCATCACTTGGTGAATGAATTCAGAGCTCTCCCATTGATGCTATTGAGAGGGGTACCAAATGGAGCAAAGGTTGGAGGTAGCATGGACAGATTTGCAAACGGAGCAGTCGTATGCTGGAAATGGTAGTCTTCTCTGAGCCACTTTCTGCGCAACACAAAGCTGAGCTTGAAAAGGAATGGATTTGGAGATTTCAAAATTGAAGAGTTCGCGCCAACGGCATTGTGATTGAATGGTTGTAATGAATTGGATTAATACAAGATACACTGAATTCTCTTCCTCATCCACACTCTTCAGCAAGAACGAAAGAGGAGGAAGGATTTGGTCCCCTTTGGTCTCTTGGATATCACGTGTCACGCTCTCAATGGTTGGGAGAATGGTTGAAAAGTCAAACCCCACAAACTTATTTCTCATTGGTCCAAAGTAATAGAATGAGAAACCAAAAATGCAACGTGGAATTGCTCTTATCAATATTAATAGCATAGTTATGAAAATAAAACAGAATACTAACATTTAAATTAAGAATTAATTTGAAAGGAGCTAAATGGATAATTAGCCTAGTTAACTAAAATTGACTTAATATTAGGATTGATTTAAATTAAATGAAACTAAAACAACTCAAATATAAATAAAATAAAATGGTGCCAAATTGAAATTAACCTAATCACAAAACAAATAAAAGCTAAGATAATTATCAAATTAGAATAATGAGAAAGATAATAAAATAACAAATAGCAGAAAAATGAGGGTAAAATTTGGGGTGCAACAAAGGGGTTGCCCCTGTTGAAGTGCGGACAGATGTGCGATAACCGTGAAGAGCAAAGGGTAGCATCTCGTGCCAATCTTTGTAGGTTACAACCATCTTTTGAACAATCTTTTTGATATTCTTGTTAGCCGCTTCTACCGCGTCGTTCATCTTGGGTCGGTAGAGAGATGAGTTATGGTGTTCGATCTTGAACTCTGTGCACAACTCTTTCATCATCTTGTTGTTCAAGTTAGATCCATTATCGGTAATGATCTGGCTCGGAACACCATAACGGCAGATGATATTGTTTTTGATAAATAGTACCACCACTTGTCAGGTTACATTGGCGTATGACGTTGCTTCGACCCACTTAATGAAGTAATCAATGGCTACCAGGATGAACCGATGTCCGTTTGAAGCTTTGGGCTCAATCACGCCAATCATGTCGATTCCCCAAATAGAAAAAGGCCATGGGGAAGAAAGAACTTTGAGATGTGTAGGCGGTACATGGATTTTGTCTGAGTATATCTGACACTTGTGACATCTCCTCATGTACTTGTATCAGTCAGATTCCATTGTCAACCAATAGTACCCTGCTCTTAGAATTTTTCTCGCCATTGTATGTCTGTTGGCATGAGTGCCAAAGGACCCTTCGTGAATTTCTTTTATCAGCATGTCTGCTTCCGGTCTGTCGATGCATCGAAGCAAGACCATGTCAAAGTTCCTCTTATAGAGTGTATCACCACTCAGGAAGAAACTGCCTGCTAGCCTTCTGAGGGTTTTTCTATCTTTCCTGGATGCCCCAGGTGGGTACTCTTGTTTCCGAAGGAAGCATTTGATAACCACATCTGCCAACGGGCAATCCTTCCCGTGAGAGCAGGCTTTTCAAAGACATACTTGATTGGATCCATTTCAGATATTAACCAAGTAGTGTGATGAATCATGTACTGGCGAAGACGTTTGGTTGCCCAAGCCAAAGCGCAACAAGTTTTCTCAAGCATAGTGTATCGAGTCTCGCAGTCGGTGAATATCTTGCTTAAATAGTAGATGGCAGACTCTTTTCGTTTGGTTTTGTCTTGTTGGCCAAGTACACATCCCATTGAGTCCTCTAGGACTGTAAGGTAGATGATCAGTGGTCTTCCTTTCACTAGAGGTGATAGAATCGGTGGGTTCAATAGATATTTCTTAATACAGTTGAAAGCGGTTTGACAGTCTTCTGTCCAAACGCAATCCTGGTTCTTTTTGAGTAATTTGAAGATCGGCGCACACGTCGCGGTCATGAGGAATATGAATCTGGAGATGTAGTTTAAACGTCCCAGGAATCCTCTGACTTATTTTTCAGTTTTCGGAGAAGGCATTTTTTGAATGGCCTTGACCTTGTCGGGATCAACCTCAATTCCTTTCTGGCTGACAATGAACCCTAAGAGTTTCCCTGAACGGACACCGAAGGTGCACTTGTTGGGATTCAAGCGGAGTTTGTACTTTCTCAACCGCTCGAATAGTTTTGATAGGTGGGTCACATGCTCGTTCTTGTTTTAGATTTTGCAATCATATCATCGACATACACTTCGATTTCTTTGTGCATCATGTCGTGAAACAGAGTAGTCATAGCCCTTTGATAGGTTGCCCCGGCGTTCTTCAAGCCAAAAGACATTACCTTGTAACAAAAAGTACCCCATGGGGTAATGAACGAAGTTTTCTCCATGTCTTTCGGCGCCATTTTGATTTGATTATAGCCCGAGAATCCATCCATGAAGGAGAAAACTTTGAACTTTGTTGTACTGTCTACCAGCATGTCAATGTGTGGTAAGGGAAAGTCGTCCTTTGGACTTGCCTTGTTCAGATCTCGGTAGTCGACACACATTCTAACTTTTCCGTCCTTTTTCGGAACTGGTACTATGTTGGCTAACCATTGAGGATATTTTGACGTAGCGAGGAAACCCGCGTCAATCTGTTTCTGTACCTCCTCTTTGATTTTGACAGCCATGTCTGGATGAGTCCGTCTCAACCTTTGTTTTACCGGCAGACATTCTGATCTCAACGGTAGATGATGTTCCACGATGCTGGTATCCAACCCTGGCATATCCTGATAGGACCAAGCGAATACATTGGGAAACTCTTTGAGAAGTTTTGTCAAACTTTCTTTGACAGTTGGACTGAGCAGTGCCCTAATCTTGATTTCTTTTCTCTCTTCTTCCGATCCTAAGTTGACTATTTCTAGCAACTCTTTGTGAGGCTCAATGGACCTTTCCTCTTGTCTGAGTAGTCGGGAGATCTCCTCTGGAATTTCGTCGTCACCCTCTTCTTCAGCCCCAAATACCGAGAATTCAAAGTTGGGAGAAGGCATCGGATCGTATGTTTCAACGGGGTTTAAAATAAGTAATCTGCATGACGTGATGATTGTCTTTTAGAAGAGATAGAGAGAATGCAAGAGTGTGTGCAGTGTATTTTTTGAAAAGCTGCTTGTTTATTATTATTTGTTTTTTAGGATTACCATTTTCTAAAAAACGAAAAGAGAAAACAGCAATTAATTCGGAAATTACAGAACGACATTATTTTATTAATGAACAAGTCGATTCTTGAAACTACAGCCCTATAAAACAAAACTCTGTCGCTTTGGGCGAAGCGAAGAGGGAAATTTATAGAAAGCGAGCCCTATTAAAACATCCGTTTCACCTGGGAAAGGTGAAAGGTTAAAGGAAATATGGCAATTACTTAGACTTATAAACAATCTTCGGAACATCGATAACAACCCATTGGCGGCGAACTCCTCGGTGAATCACAAAGTCCGGTACCTTCCTTCTTTTGTCTTCAGAAATAACGCTGATTTCTGGTGGAGCAGGATCATTGGAATCTGTCTCTCAGGCAGAGTTGTCGTAGGAGGATTCCTCAGTTGTATTTTGCGTAGTATTTGTACTCTCAGCTGTATCTCCCCATCCAGTTGGCTGGATGTCTTCGAGCCTGATACGAGAGCTTTCAGGAGTGGTGTATTTGACCTTGAAGTTGTATTTTCCACTCGGCTGTCCTAAGGTGTCCCACACTTCTTTGGAACTGGAGGAGTCATCCCTCTCGATGACGTTGACCTCGGGCAAAGCATTGTTGATGAATTCTAGTCTGGCAAGCTTTGCCAATTCATCATCATACTGGATAAGTTCGGAATGACCTGAGTGTTGATCCCATGACATGGCGGGGACACAAGTATTCTGTTCAATGATGCTCAGCTGGTTTTCATTGTTCGGCTGATTTTCTTGCCCCAAGTCTCCGGGATACGGCTTCCAGATAGGCAAGCCATCCATTGGGCCATAATAGTCGTGGTCAAAGTTGTATTTCATCGGAGTGTCTTCCTCTACTAAATTTGGCGGAGCACGGCATCCTTCAGGATCACAATCTCCGTACATCATTTTGACATCTGACCTTGGTATAAATCTCGGGCTCTGTGCAGGAAAGCAAAAGGGAGTCTGTGTTTCGCCCTGAGACGTATAACCGTCCTCGTTGAGATAGGACTTCCATTCTTCCTCCGATTCTTCCTCCGTATCGGAGGAATCATCTTTATTGATGGTATGCACGTCTTGAGTCACTGGTTGAAGGAAGCCTCCACTGTGAAAGAAGTTCTGAATGGGATGAAGACTTTCATCGTTAGCAGCTGTCTGGGTGCAAGTTGCAGAAAAACCAAGACCCTTCTTTGTTTTGTTATTAGTGGGATTGACAAGTTGTCCCCATCCTTTTGCATTGTTATTTTCGATCACTTCGAGAGCATCTCTGTATGAGGAAATCGAGGTTCCTTTCTCTGATTGATTCTCATTGCTCACCAAAAGTATTTGGAACTGAGTTCCAACAACCTCCTCGGGTTCTACACAAGTAGATAATGACAAGTTGCTTACGAGCAAGGCCTGTTCTCCACAAACCGTGACAAGTTGGCCGTTCTGGACAAACTTTAGCTTTTGGTGGAGGGTCGAAGTGACCGCCCCGGCCTGATGTATCCAAGGTCTTCCTAATAAACAACTGTATGTTACCCGGATGTCCATGACCTGGAAAGTGACTTGGAAAGTGTGAGGACCGATAGTTATGGGAAGGTCGACTTCGCCGATAACCGTTTTTCTGGACCCGTCAAATGCTTTGACGACGACCTCGTTGGTTCTCATCGGAGGTCCTTTGAATGATAATTGCATCAAAGTGGACTTTGGCATAACATTCAGGGCTGACCCTGTGTCTACCAGTATACTGGCTAAAGCATCATCCTGGCAGTTGACTGTAATGTTGAGCGCCATGTTATGACGGCGACCTTCTTCAGGTAATTCCACATCACTAAATCCCAAGTTATTGCAGGAAGTGATGTTAGAGACAATGCTATCGAACTGTCTGATTGTTACATCCTGTTCCACAAAGGCTTGCTCCAAGACTTTCTGTAGAGCCTCCCTGTGCGCTTCTGAACTAAGTAACAGTGATAATACCGAGATCTTTGAAGGAGTTTGTAACAGCTGATCAACAATGTTGTATTCACTCCTATGGATGAGCTTCAGCATCTCATCATTGTTTTTTGAAAGGTCGGGATTACTGGATTGACCGACTGGTGGATTAGGAACTTCTGTCTGAGGTTCCTTTTCTTTGCTGGGTTCTCCAACTCCCCTATTGAAGATTCTACCACTCCGTGTTACTCGACTGATGTCTGCAATATTCACGACGGAGGGTAATAGAACTTCCTTTCCATTCTCAATTGTTGTTGCACCATATTTGTAAGGGATAACCTTAGTTGATTCATACGGTAGCGGTTCCGGTAGATAGATGACTATGGGAGCCTTTTGCTTTTTCTGACCATCGTAAGTAATTTCGATCCGTTCCCGGTTGGGAACTCTCGATTCGTCAAGTAGAGGGATAATGGTACAAACATCCCTAGCCCTTTGATGATCAGAGATTATGGAAACGTCCTCGATTTGATTAACAAAGTAGTTGACTGATCCAGAACTTGACTATGGTTGAATCTCTTTGCGGTCCAAATGACTTTGATGGGCTGCTCGCATGAGGTAGCATCCTTGATTATCCACTGAGCAAACTCCACACCGCTCATAGTTGTGTAGTGGCATCTGGCCACGTCTGCTTTGAATACAGTGTAACCTTACTAGATTTGTCTCCATCGACCGAACATCCTGACTTTGATATCTAGTAGGATTCCCGTTAGTGATACTAATTTGCTGGGTGTCTTCATCCATATAGATTGGAAGCCACCAGTGGTTCAACAAGTGCTGAAGTGTTTCCTAGACAAGGGCACAACCCTGATCGTCTTCGCAACCCGCTTTACAGCTCTGATAATCATGTGATACCAGGATCCCGAGCCGGACCTGTTTAGCATGTAACTCCATCAGGCTGGTATTCATCAAGCGAATATCGAAGATTTGAATCATGTTGATTTGATAATGATCCCTATCATGGTAGTCTTGAATCCATCCAAGATCCATCTGACGCTGGAGGCACTACAACAAAAAGGACTTATAACATCTCACCTTAGACAGCGCTTTATTACAAAAGCGCTGCTATAGGTCAAAAACACGGAATCTATTAATTTAATAAAGGAAAAGCGCAAAAAAATATAAGACCTTAGACAGCGCTTTAGTGAAAAGCGCTGTCTAAGGCCTTTTAAATTTTTAAAAAAATTTAATGGAAAATATTAGACAGCGCTTTCCTTAAAAGCGCTGTCTAAGGCCTTTTAAATTTAAAAAAAATATAAGACCTTAGACAGCGCTTTTAAGGAAAGCGCTGTCTAAGGTCTTAAATATTTAAAAAAATAAAAACAAAAGCGCTGTCTAAGGCCAATCTTAGAAAGCGCTTTTAAAGCGCTGTCTAAGGGCCACCTTAGAAAGCGCTTTGTTGAAAAGCGCTGACTAAGGTCTAATAAAATTAAAATATATGAATATACTCAGTTTTCATTTTCAGTTTTGCGCTCTTTCTTCTCCCTCCCCTGTTGCGAACGGATACTTGCGAACCTGAGCTAAACCCTTGCCGTCGTCCACCGCGCCGTCGTCCACCGTTCCTCCCTCATTTCGCGACTCCGACGACCTTTACTCCACCGTGACCGTCTTTTCCTCTCTCATTTCGCGTTTTCGTCACTCAGTTTGGAAGTTTAAGAGTTTCAGATTATTACACATTTTATAAGGTATGCTGATAATGTTGCTGTTGATAATGTTGTTGTTGATGTTGATAATAATGTTGTTGTTGATGTATTACACATTTTACACGTTTCAGAGTATTACACATTTTACACGTTTCAGAGTTTCAGTTTGGAAGTTTCAGAGTTTCAGAGTTTCAGTTGATAATGTTGCTGATAATGTTGATAATGTTGTTGTTGATGTTGATAATAATGTTGTTGTTGATGTTGATAATAATGTTGTTTATGTTGTTGCTAATGTTGGACTGTTGCTAATGTTGATAATGTTGCTAATGTTGTTAATGTTGTTGCTAATGTTGGACTGTTGTTGGATATAAGAATAAAATATGTGCTAACTTCATTTTTGGTGATATAGGAATAGAATCAATATAATGTGTTAGTTTAGTTTGTTCTTGTTAACATTTTTCTACATTGTTAACTATTGCTATATAATGTGTTTGTTTAGTTTAGTTTAGGTTAGTGTTAGTGTTAGTGTTAGGTTAGTGTTAGTGTTAGTGTTAGTGTTAGTTTAGAACATCTATTATAGTTTGTTCTTGTTAACATTTTTCTACATTGTTAACTATTGCTATATAATGTGTTTGTTTAGTTTAGTTTAGTTTAGGTTAGTGTTAGTGTTAGTGTTAGGTTAGTGTTAGTGTTAGTGTTAGTGTTAGTGTTAATGTTAATAATGTAAATTCTTGAGGTTGTTGTTCTAAAGAACCGAAATTCAAAGCAATTTTGTTAATGAAGTTAATTGCTTTGAATTTCTTAGTTTGGACTTGTTATGCTAATGTTAAATTCTTTCTAACTGTTAGGATTAATAAGTAGGAAAACCATGGATAAAAAATGGATGGATGCCGATCGATTGTCCAAAGAGTACGAGAATGGGGTATTGGATTTCGTTAAGTTTGTTGTTCAACACGCTAACGCTGAAGAGCTCAATCGAATAAAATGTCCTTGCTTGGGTTGTTGTTATGTTGGTAGGGTTGACGCAGATGGGTTGAAATCGCATTTACTGATGAATGGAATTGATCGAAGTTATAAGTGTTGGATACATCATGGTGAGAAAATTAACGAGAATGTTGAACCGACGAGGAAAAGTAATACAACCTATGCTTCAGATGACAAAGACACGGAAACATACGATTGTGATCGAGTCGAAGAGATTGCAGAAGCAGTTGTAGAAGATCTTCATGATTGTCCCGAAATGTTTGAGAGGTTGGTAAGCGATGCAGAGAAACCGCTCTATCAAGGTTGCACTAAATTCACAAGACTGTCTGCGGTATTGAAGTTGTACAACTTAAAGGCGGGCAATGGATGGTCGGATAAAAGTTTCACAAAGTTGTTGGCCCTTTTGAGAGAAATGCTACCGGAAGATAATGTTCTTCCCAATCGAACCTATGAGGCCAAAAAAATGTTGTGCTCTATTGGCATGAGCTATGATAAAATACATGCTTGTCCAAACGATTGCGTTTTGTTTCGAAAGGAATATGCATCGTTAACTGAGTGCCCTAAATGCGGTTTGTCTCGATATAAGAAAAAATTGTCTCCAACCAAGGTCTTATGGTATTTTCCTATAATACCGAGATTTAGGCGCATGTTTCGTAGTGAAACCGATGCAAGACACCTGACTTGGCATGCAGATGAAAGAATTATTGATGGAAAGTTGCGACATCCGGCTGATTCACCACAGTGGTCGAAAATTGATAATGATTATCCTGACTTTGGGGAAGAAGCAAGAAACCTTCGTCTGGCATTATCTACTGATGGAATTTACCCGCATGGTCTTCAAAGTATCTCACATACCACATGGCCTGTGATTCTTATGATTTATAACCTACCTCCGTCGCTATGCATGAAGCGTAAGTACATGATGTTATCTATGTTAATCTCTGGGCCTAAACAACCAGGGAATGACATAGACGTATACTTGACACCTTTGATCGAAGATTTAAAGATATTGTGGGAGAACGGTGTGGAGGTTTATGATGGATATAGGAAAGAAAGTTTCAATTTGAGGGCGATGTTGTTTGGCACAATTAATGATTTTCCAGCTTACGGGAATCTATCAGGGTACAGCATAAAAGGTGAAAAAGCGTGTCCTATTTGTGAAGATAAAACAGTTTCGAAGCGATTGGACTTTGGTCATAAGAATGTCTTTCTCGGTCATCGTAGATTCTTAAATGCCAAACATCACTACCGTGGGTGGAGTCAAGAATTCAATGGAGACACCGAAGAAGGTAGAGCTCCACCTATGTTGTCATGTGACCAAGTTTTTAAAAAGGTGAAAGATATGCGTACTGAGTTTGGCAAACCTTTTGCACATAAGGTTGTCAAAGGTGGGTGGAAAAAGAGGTCGATATTTTTTGAATTGCCATATTGGAAGTCTTTGTACGTGAGACATTTTCTCGATGTTATGCATATTGAGAAAAATGTATTTGAAAGTGTTATTGGTACGTTACTCAATATAAAAGGAAAGACTAAGGATGGCCTTAAAGCAAGAAAAGACTTGGAAGCGATGGGGATTAGAACTGAATTAGCACCCGTGAAGAAAGGAAGACGGACATATCTACCACCTGCTGCTTTTACTCTGTCTAGAAAGGAGAAGAAAATATTGTGTAAGTTTCTGAGTGAAGTTAAAGTTCCAGAAGGATACTCTTCAGATGTCAGAAGACTTGTGTCTATGAAAGATCTCACGTTGAAGAGTTTAAAGACACACGACTGCCATGTTATAATGGAACACTTTCTACCAATAGGTATACGTTCTATTTTGCCAGTGAAAGTAAGAAGCACCATAACTAATTTGTGTTTTTTCTTTAGGTCAATTTGTAGTAAGGTAATCGATCCCGATATCTTACCAACACTACAAAAACAGATAGTTATTACCTTGTGTGAGCTTGAAATGTATTTTCCTCCCTCTTTTTTTGACATAATGGTACATCTTGTTGTTCATCTTGTGAAAGAGACACAGATGTGTGGACCAGCTTATATGAGATGGATGTACCCTGCTGAACGTTATATGAAAATATTAAAAGGGTACGTGAAAAGCCGAAGTCGACCAGAGGGGTGTATTGTTGAACGATACATTGTTGAAGAAGCGGTTGAGTTTTGTACTGAATATTTGTCCAATGTTCAATCGATTGGACTCCCCAAAGCTCATATTTTCGAAAAAAAGGATGGTAAAAAATTAATTGGAAATAAAATTGTGACAGTATCAAGGGATGAACGGGATCAAGTGCATTTGTATGTTCTGCACAATGATAATGAGGTTGAGCCATATGTTGAGATGCACAAGGATGTACTCCGAAGGTTAAATCAGAACAGAAATGAAAATTGGATAGTACGAGAGCACAATCAAAGTTTCATACAATGGTTAAAGGATCATATTTATTTGAAGCGCTCTTCAGATCCTGCTTCAGTAACAGAAAGGTTGAGATGTTTGGCATATGGTCCAACTTTGCATGTGTATTCTCATAGCGCATACGCAATTAATGGATACACATTTTATACCAAAGAACAAGACGATAAAAGTACTATGCAAAATAGTGGTGTCACCGTCCTAGCTGAAGCAATGCACATATCAAGTATGAAGGACTTAAACCCCAAATATGCAAATCTGTCATATTTTGGAGTTATTGAGCACATTTGGGTGTTTGATTACGAGAAGTTTCAGATTCCAATCTTTGGTTGCAAGTGGGTAAATAGTAGTGGCATACGAATGGATAAGTCTGGATTTTTGCGAGTGGATCTTAATAGGGTGGGGTACAAAGATGAGCCTTTTATTCTAGCATCGCAAGCTAGACAAGTGTTCTATGTCACTGACCCGACGAGTATGAAATGGTCTATAGTGCTTCTATCTAACAAAGTGGTTGATGATAGCGGTGTAGATCAATGTGATAGCGGTGTAGATCAATGTGATATTGATGTTGAGAATGGGTTGAATAGAAATGATCAAGATGAGGATCTTATAGCGGATGGGTCATATATCAGAAATGACCATAACGAGGGAATTTGGATCCATTCATCCGTCCGCATTGATAAGAAACAAGTAATTCATATTCCAACCAAGAAAAGAAAGAGATGTTAGTGAAAGAGGTAAAATTTGTTATATACTTGATTTCTTTATTATATTTGTTATATATTATGTCAATATATACTTGAGGTATATCCGATCTACTTTGGTAATTGAACAACTTATTTACTTTATTTTTCAAATGAATATTCTAATGTTAATGATGTTTTTATTTCAGGTTTCTGTATGACAGTTTTATGCGCCCCCGGGGATTGGAGCAAAGATTTGCATTCTTATGCCCCAGCGCTGTCAACTTAACCGAAATATTGACGAAACCAAATGAGGTCCATGCGTATATACGCAACGTCTTTATGGACAACCAAGAAACGGAAAAGTTGTACTTTTTACCGTTTAATACTGGGTTAGATTTTCATTCTAAATTCATCTATTATATTTTTTTTTGTATTTTGACTTCGTGTAGAAAGTTTCTATCTAACACTTGTTTAATCTTACAGTGGACATTGGTTGTTGGTTGCAATCAATCCTATCCGCGGAGTAGTGTATTATCTGGATTCCGTAGGAAATGATTGGACCACATACCCGGATATGAAGGACTGTATTGACACGTAAGTGAAATTGTTCTAAATAGAAATGTGTATATTTATTTATTTATGTGAATTGTTCTAAATATTCATTTATATTTTATTAGCACTATACAAGCATTCCTAGAACATCGGGGAATCGACCACACCATTACATGGAATTATGTGAAGGTATATTAATTATCACATGTTTTATTATATTAGTGATGCTTACTTGATAAAACTTAGAATTTATCCATATTTTATTTTCATTTGTAGTGTCCTCGGCAACGCAATCAAATAGATTGCGGCTATTTCATGTTGAGATTTATGAGAGACACTATTTCGTTGGATCGAATGGAGATTCCACCCGATGTATGTATTTCTAACTTATGAGTTATTTTAACACATATCTCTCATATTGTCTAATGAAATAGTTAAAACTAAATCAAACTATATGTTATATTATTATGTAGTATTTTGAAGAATTCAGGAGTGCTACTTACACAAAGGCTCTATTGGATGAAATCAAAGAGGAGTGGTGTCAATACATTATGGAGCTCGGAATTTTACAAACTTAAGGTATAATATTATACTCTTACTTTAATTGATGAGAATTTTAATATGTGTAACTTTGGTTGGAGTAATGCTTTGGTTGGATGCAATTTTGGTGTATATACTTTGAATTGCAATTTTGGTGTATATACTTTGAATTACAAACTTTGAATTACAATTTTGGATGCAATTTTGGTGTATATACTTTGAATTACAATTTTGGTGTATATACTTTGAATTGCAATTTTGGTGTATATACTTTGAATTACAAACTTTGAATTACAATTTTGGTGTATATACTTTGAATTACAATTTTTGGTGTATATACTTTGAATTTTAATACTTTGAATTACAATCTTTGTGTTTTCAGGACCTATAATGTAGATTGAAGCAATGTTTTGGTTGGATGCAATTTTGGTGTATATACAATTTTGGTGTATAAGTAATATGTGCATTGTAGAAAAAATGCTTTGGTTGGAAGCAATAACTTTGGTTGGAAGCAATGCTTTGGTTGGATGCAATTTTGGTGAATAAGTAAAATGTGCATTTGTAGAAAAATGTAATGATTTGTAATTATAAATAGGTGTATATACAATTTTGGTTTGTAATTTTAAATATATATATTGGTATGAAATGCCAATTTTGGATATATAATTTTGGTGTAGAAAGGCCAATGGTTTGAATTGCCAATTCTGAAAAAAATTGCTGGTTGAAAATTACAGGTCAAATTCTGGTTGAAAAAACCTGGTAAAATTGTGGTTAAAAAAAAAATATATAAAATTTTTCGTACACCTTAGACAGCGCTTTTGGTGAAAGCGCTGTCTCAGGTCCACTTTAGACAGCGCTTATGGTGAAAGCGCTGTCTAAGGTGTACTAAAAAAGTCAAAAATGGAAGGTCTTAGACAGCTCTTATGGTGAAAGCGCTGTCTAAGGTGTACTAAAAAAGTCAAAAAAGGAAGGTCTTAGACAGCGCTTTTGGAGAAAGCGCTGTCTAAGGTGTACCAAAAAAGTCAAAAAAAGGTAGGGCTTAGACAGCGCTTTTGACGAAAGCGCTGTCTAAAGTAATCCATATAATGTGAAAAAGCGCTGTCTAAAGGTACCATAGACAGCGCTTTTCATTAAATACACGCCCCTTTAGACAGCGCTTTTGGTAATACCAAAAGCGCTGTCTAAACCTATAGCGTCGCTGGTTTATACAGCGCTTTAAAGCGCTGTCTAAAGGCTAAAAAAGCGCTGTCTAAAACCGTTTTTGCGCTAGTGAGGGCCTCCTGTATGAAAGAGCATCCCTGTTTATTTACCGAGCAAGTCAGGCAGGAATTATAATCGTGACGCAGCAGATTATGATACTGGCTTTGCCGTGAGTGCATTGCCACCAAGTTTACATTCATCGCACGGATGTCGTGGTTTTGTATGATGTTGGAATTCATATAAACCATGTTAAATCCACGAACTCGGTGCTCTTGGATCCATCCGAGATCCATCTGTTCCTGTAGAGCTGATTGCACCACAGAACATCCTCGATTGATTTTAGAACAGATATCACACTGGTGATAATTATGAGGTGGCACATGGCCATATCCACTCTGTCTACAATGCATCTTGACCAAGTTGGCCCTCAATAAGAGTACATCGTGAATTTGATAGGTGTTGTTAGACTCTCCCTCTATCAAATTGACTGTAGCCTTCTCGTGTTGAGGCAGTGGGTTCGTGAGAACATTCAGATTCATATCTTTGAAAGATAAGACCCCGCTCCTAACAAGCTTTTGCACGTCGGATTTGAAACTGAGACAGTTTTCTATGTTATGCCCTGGTCCTCCTTGATGGTAAGGGTAAGTCTGATCCATCTTAAACCAAAAAGGGGATTTTCTGGTACTGTAAGAGGAGACCTGGTTTGGACGTGCCCCTTGGCCAGTAGTAACAGAAATAGTTCTGCATACGATACGGGTATAGGATCAAATCCTGGTGGCCGCGTTGTATGGTTGTTGTTGTATTGAGGACGAGCCTGCTGAAGAGGTCGTTGTGTCCTTTGCTGAAATTGCTGCGACTGCGGTTGGCTTTGAGCAACCGGAGGTTGATACGTAGAAACAGGCGCGGGGTTGATAGCAGGAGTTATAGTTGCTACTGGTTGGTACCGTCGCCTTTGCTTTCCGAGAAAGATATTCCCAATATCTTGTTCCTTTTTCTTAGGGAGAGCACTACCATATTTTTTAGTACCACTTGTCGACCCAGTGTCTTTGACTAGACGTCCTTCTCAAACGGCTTCCTCGAGACGCACTCACATACCGACCATTTCGGTGAAGTCGTTGGGTGCACTGGCAACATTCTGTCGTAGTAAAATGAGCTCAAGGTTTTTAAGAAAATCTTTGTCATCTCTTTTTCCTCCAGAGGTGGACAAATCTGAGCGGCAATTTCATACCATCTCTGAGCGTACTCCTTAAAGGTTTCCTTGTCCTTTTGCGACATTGATCTGAGTTGATCTCTGTCTGGTGCCATCTCCAAATTGTATTTATATTGTTGGACGAAGGCAGTGCCAAGATCTCTGAAAGTGCTAATCGTAGTGCGGTTTAAACCCATGTACCATTTTAATACGGCACCGGTTAAACTATCCTGAAAGTAGTGAATTAGTAGATCCTGGTTCTCTGTCTGAGCTAACATTCGCCGAGCATATATCACCAAATGGCTTTGAGGGCAAGAGTTACCCTTGTATTTTTCAAAATCGGGTACTTGGAACTTGTGCGGGACTTTCACATTGGGGACCAAACAAAGGTCTGCGGCGTCATTTCCAAATAAATCCTGACTGCGAATAGCCTGCAGTTCCTTCTGCATTTCCAAGAACTGCTCCTGGAATTCATCCATTCTATCGAACATACTTTCCTTTCTACCAGAAGGTATCTGTGGAATATGTCCTTCCGGGACAGTGTGCACCACAGGGGGTGGTACCGTTACTACGGAAGTGAATCTTGGCGCTTCCCGAAGTTTGTAACCTTCAGGAGTCCTCATTATGCCTCTGGCATCCTCGCTTTCCCCAAGTTTGTAACCTTCAGGCCCAGCGGCTTCTGCTATGATTCCCTCATCTTCATGATCGGCGGAACATATCCTTCCGGGATATAGTTAACAGGCATGCCCCAGGGACGATCTTTTGGCATTTGATACCTAAGATCATACTTCTCCACTATGGACGTTGAGGTGATCTCTGAAATCACAGTTCTTTGTAGCTGAGCTTCTGCCATGGCTTACATGTCGTTACGAAGCTTTCTCATATCCTCTCTCAGAGCGTCGATCTCTTCTTTCAACTCTATGTTCTCTTCCTCGAGATCATCCATCTTTTTCTGATGATTGGCCCGAGTATTGTACGAATGAGACAGTTTGACTCTAGAACCGAGACACAAATGTGAGATTCGTAGGTAAGAAGAATACGTGACGTGAGAATGATAAATGCAATGATTGTATTAATTGTTTTTTTGTTTTAATCAAAATAAACTTCGACAATTAGATTGCAAATATCAAACAGTGGGGACACCCCCATTTTATTGAATTCAAAGGATTGCGGAAATGGAAATACAGTAAATTACAAGGTGCGGAAACAGAAACCTAAGCTAATGGGTCCCAAGTCCTCTCTGAGGAGAACTCGGGTGCTGATTATGGTACTTTCCTTTTCTTGGACCGGGGCTCTTGGGCTGTTGTCGGGTTGTCATTCCTTTTCCAAGTGAAAGGAGCGAGCAAATTCCTTTGGTCATCCTGATTTTCTACAGCATGTTGCTCCAAAATCTCAATTAGAGCATCCTTATCTTTCAGCAGTTGCTGTATTTTGGTACACTCCACATTGAGAATGCGGTACTTGTTCTTCCAATACCTCCTCTCCTGTTGAACTTTGTTGAGAGTAACCTGAAGTTTTTCCGCTTCAGTCATTAAGTACATGACAGATTCCCTTGGCGGAAGAACTCCGTGACGAGGATAAGGCATCTTTAGCTTGAGAGCTCTAGTTTGTACCCAGTGGAGATAAGGCTCCATCGAGACATAGTCCGGTTTTCCTAGAGACTCTCATCCTTTCTTATGAACATGTTTCCAAGTGTGCACTATTTCCATCTTTAGTGCCCTGTCATTTTCTCCTTCCTTGAAGAAAAGACCTTCCATATGAGCATTACGCGGGACATGCCTCATCGGGTATCCAAATTGACGACAAGCTAAAACTAGATGGTAATTGATTCCTCCCTTAGTTCCTATGAGGGGTACGTTAGGGAAGTTTCCACAATGGTCAATGATTATGATCCCGTCATAAATCCTATTGTACCAATCTATATCAGAGTTGGTAAGATACATGATTTTCTGTGACCAACGTAAGGCACTCTTATGATCCCAAAAAGCGACAGACTTAGGAAAATGGGAGATAAACCATTTATATAGCAGGGGTACACAACACGTTATCATTCCTCCACTGTATAAATTCCTTAAGTGTACAGAATGATACGCATCTGCGAGCAAGGTTGGTACGGTGTTTCCAATGAGAAAAACCTTAATGGCGTTGATATCTACAAAGTTATCGATGTTGGGAAACAAAAATAACCAGTAGGTGAGCAAAACAAAGATGCTCTCGAAGGCAGTCACGTTCCCTATACTAGCAAAGTACAGAGCTTTCTTTACCAGAAACTTGGCTGGTAAACCTGGGATTCCTCCCTTGGTGGTCAGGTGAGTCCTGACTTCTGATTCGTCCAAATAAATTGCTTTTGCAATGGTCTGATCCTTTGGAATTTCTTCCAGTCCAGAAAAGGGAGCTTGATCAGTAATGGGTAGATCAATCAGATGCGAATACTCCTCCAGCGTTGGTGCGAGCTGGTAATCCGGGAATGTGAAACAGTGATAGACCGGATCGTAAAACTGAATGAGTGCCTCCAGGATTCCCTCAATTACATGGACCCTTAACAGAGGTAGCAGACCTCTGTACATGGCTCTGAAAGCGTCAGGGTTAGTGATCATCCTTGCCAATCCTCTCAAATCCTCCAGTTTTGGAACCTTGAAGGTGTACTTATGAGTTTTTCTTCTACCGAAATCCATGAGCGCAATCCTTTTCTCTCTGACATTTGCAATCATTGTCTTAGTTTAATTTGAAAAAGAGAGACTAGAAGAGAAAATTTTTCTTTGCTTAATGTTTTTTTTAAATGAATGCATGAATGTAGCACACAAAAACATAGAAAAAACATGAGGTCAAAGGGTCGGTGTCATGAAGTCAAGGCTCTACCCATCCCAAAGGTTTATACTAGTGATTTTTGTACCTGTCTCTCAAAATCATTGATTCTTGTCGAGATAACATCAGCAGGCCGGGAACCGTGCTAGGTGATGTATTTCGAAGAATCTCAGAAGAGGGTAGTATCGCGTGACAACTATTTCCGATAGCTTTTGCACTATTGAAAGAGGTTTTTCCTAGGTGTATACTCAATCTTTCCACATGCGGCATCACACGCATTCCCATTAGCAGAAAAATAAACACAGATATCAATTAGGAAAAGCAATATATATATTTGTCCTAATGTCCTAGACTTTTTAAGAGCTGTGAATCCTAAGATCCTAACAGAAAATGGCTCCCCGGAGGAGTCGCCATTCTGTGGTACCTTCCCAACTTAAAGGTTTTTGACCTAAGATCCTAGTGAGGGCCGATCCTAGCAATAATGACATTCCCCGATGGAACTGTCATTCGGTGATACCTTGTGAACCCAAGGACTCGTCCTAAGAGAAGGTTTCAACCAGAGAGATAAGAGAGACAAGATTTCTTTGTTTGGCCCCACGGTGGGCGCCATTTTTCCTATGAAATTGTCTAAACTTAAGGTTTCCTCCTAAGAGACGGGAGAAGAACAAGTCTCTCCCACTGTGGTCGCCATTTTTTTGTAGCGCGGTTTTTGTGGTTTCGAATCACTATTGCTTTGGTACTACAGTTCGATTCATTTTTTATCCTATTGAAGCTGATGAAGGAAGGGAAATAGATGTCTCCAACTAACCCTGCTTGCAAACTGAGGTTAAACAGTCAAAACTGTTGGTTTATAGATGCGGTTCGTGGGCCTCTTTCTGCTTATTTTGTTTAGAACGAAATATCGGGACTGTTCATGGGGAATTTGTTGGGATACTGAGCTAGATTGGCTGGAGGTAGGGGACTTTGGGGTTTTTTTTATTAGTGTGCTCGCTAAGATTCTTTTTCAATCTTATGCCTACGTATTCCCGGGATAGGGAAATCAGAGCGATCGTAATTCCTCCTATTCTATGGGAGGAAATGGTGTTTTGGTGTCTTGTTCAAAGCCCAAGACATGAAGCTAAAGGTGGTTTATATCTTGTTCAAAGCCCAAGATGTGAAGCTGAGGGTCTATTTGTATCTTGTTCGAAGCCCAAGATGTGAAGCTAAAAGGGTGTTGACTTTAGAGAGAATTTGTCATCTCTAAAGGGGAATATTTGGCCTGTTTGGCACGACTGTTGGGTGACTGATTATAAAGGATAATTACTTTAACTGGGATATGTGAATCCAGCAATGCCATAATTTCTTTTATAGGGAATTTTCAACCTGAAGGAGAAGACTTTAACTCAGTTTAGAGCAATTCCATCTTTCCTTAGGAATTTCTCATGCTAAAAGAGGGACAGTGGCGTGGATGTAAATAATCCAGAGGTTTGCCGCTTACAGCAATTAGACGAGGGAAAAGGAGTTGTTGATGTTTGTATATTGTGACCAAAGCATGATTTGATGCTAAAAGTTTGATTGAATAAAACGGGGATTTCTTTATACAAAGCCTAAGAGGAGGCTATTGACCCAATAAGAGGATGCTTTTATATGTCTCGTACGAAGCTCGAGAGAGAGGCTAGAAGGATTGACTGAACAAGAGAGTGCTTTTGTATGTGTCTTGTACGAAGCCCAAGACGGAGGCTAAAAAGGTTTGACTCAATAAGAGACTCTTTTATACTCACCAAGAGAGTGATTTGTATCTCGTACGAAGCCCAAGATAGAGGCTAAAGGTGATCGACTCAACAAGAGAGTCTTTTTATACTCAACAAGAGAGTGTTTTGTATCTCGTACAAAGCCCGAGATGAAGGGTAAAAATGTTTGACTCAACAAGAGAGTCTTTTATACTCAACAAGATAGTGTTTTGTATCTCGTACAAAGCCCGAGATAGAGGCTAAAAGAGGATTGACTCAACAAGAGAGTCTTTAATACTCAACAAGAGAATGTTTTTGTATCTCGTACAAAGCCCGAGATGAAGGCTAAAAATGTTTGACTCAACAAGAGAGTCTTTTATACTCAACAAGAGAGTGACTTTGTATCTCGTACGAAGCCCGAGATGGAGGCTGCAAAGGTTAACTCTGCTGGGGAGAATCATTGTACAAAGCCCAATAGGAGGCTAGGGTTATTGTTTCAGTTGAGTGACAGGTCCAGTATGTTGGTTAAAAGAGAAAATCAGTTCTTACATGGGTAATGTTGTACCCATGGATTTGATATGAGGACCGGGATTATTTTCTGTTCTTTAAGGAAACGGGGAATCCGAAGGGTATTGAGATTGCCCAAGTCTACGGGTGTTTTTTTCTATTTTTGAAAGGAACTTCAGAATGTCTTCGAGACTCAAGGATATTAGACTGTCCAAGTCTAGAGTTTTATATTTTGTACTATGCTTAAGAGAGATCAAGAGACAGTACGTTCGCCGTAGGAAGATCTAGACTCTTTGAAAGACTGTTCTATTAAGATGACTAATTTTTGTTCCTATACCTTTAAGAGGTCGTCGGGACAATTTGTACGAAGCCCAAAAGGATGCGAGAAAAACTTTTAAGAAGCCGAAGGGATAATTTGTACGAAGCCCAAGAGGAGGCTATCTTCCCGGAGGAAGAATCATTATACGAAGCCTAAGAGGAGGCTGTGAAAACTTCTAAGAAGCCGGCGGGTCCTTGTACAACGCCCAAGAGGAGGCGGAGATGCTTTTAGGAAGCCTGTGGGTCCTTGCACTAAGCCCAAGAGGAGGCTGATGAACAGTTCCAGAAGGGGTTTCACTTGGAACATTGGCCTTCTGTATATGAACTATTCAAGGGGCAGATTTCTTAGATCTAGTTATCTAAAATTGTTATAAAAGAAAATTCTCATGGTTTAGGTTATGTTGAAATATCCGGGAGAACGTCGGATGTAAGGAGACGAGGTTTTGTCTATATCTAGACGTAGTTACCGGGGAAGCTCTAAATATCTATACTAGTATTACACAGTCGATATGAGTTTATGAAAGAAGACTTACAGTGAAATAGCCCCGCAGTACAAATATATACATATGAAAGCGGTAAATGAAAGCGGGTAAACACTTACTCGGTTGTAGAGCTTCCATGCTGTTTGGTTAGTTGTTCAACAAAGAAATTGAAAATAACAGTATGTTACAAAATCAAAGGAGAAAATGCTTTTGAAAGGAAAATTGGGGCTTACAACTCATGGAGAGGCCTAGGGTTTTATCAGTGATCGCACTGTCATTTTGTACAGGGACTTATACAAGTGACTAAGGCCCAAGAAAGGTTTTCTGTACAAGGGGATGGGTCTTACACTCTCTCAAGAGGCCCAAAAAAGATTGAAAGTGAACAAAGATGGGTCCTATAGCTCAAGGAGAAGCCCAATGGTTAATTTTGAAAGGGGCGACGATCGCGCCGAGGTTTTGAAAACACCATGGGTCTTATACAATGACTGAGGCCCAAAATGATTTTGAATGGGTCTTATAGCTCGAGGAGAGGCTCAGATGGTTTGTTTTAAACGGGCGATGATCGCGCCGAACTTTTGAAATACAACGGGACTTATACAACATTTGAGGCCCAAAATAGGTTTGTATTTACAAAGGATTGGGTCTTACACTCTATTAGAGGCCCAAAAATGTTTTTAAAAGGTTTGATGAGGGTTGAATTAATCAAAACCCTAATTTGTTTCCAAAATGTATTTTAATTGAATAAAAAAATTCAATTAAAATGATCAAAATTGTTTAACACGTGGAAAACAAATTGTGATCTTGGATTAATGTTTCAAAAATCATGTTTTGACCTACAAAATGATTAGAAATCATTACAATTTGCAAAATCAAGAAGGAAAATATATTTTAAATGTCAAAAACAATTAAAATATTAATTCTTGGCAAAAATATCAATTATATGAAATAAATAATATTTTTGGGATTTCTTGGTAAAATAAAATATTTTAACATTTTTGTGAATTATTAAAAAAAGAATCAACTCAAAATCATTAAAACTCAGAGAGAAATTAATTTTTTAATCAAATAAATAAAATCACAAAATTCAAATATTCAAATATTTGAAAAAGGGCGCCAAGAACATGGCAAGAACACGCGCCCTTCCTCTGTTTCTACAGATTTGCGTTTTCTATCCAATCTCACTGAATACTTGATTATATCATGCAATCTACGTATCAATCTACTCGTTTCAACCTCACGATCATGTCTATGGTCTTTAATTTCATTTATTTTAAGCATGGAATAAGAAATCAAAGAGAAACCTCAAGAACCCTAAATTCTGCATGAAGGTTCAGAAATTCCATACACGATTCATACAAAGCAATTGATTGAGGGTAAACACTCTATGCATGATTATGAACATATGGCCAAATTATTGTGCAGCAAAAATTGCATGGATCATAGAGTTAGAAGAGATCATGCTCACCTCTTGCAGCTGGTGATCATGTTTTGGGTTAGTGGTGTTACAGCTAGGTTCCAATGATCTGGATAGCTTCCCTAGGTGCCATGGAGTGTGTCTGGATGCTTGGAATGGATTGAAATGATCTGGAACTTGAGATGGCACCCCAACTGCAAATCTGTCAAAGGCTTGAGCAATTGGCTAGTGATTTTGTGATTTTGGTATTCCAGATGTTATGTGAGTGTTTGGATCACTTCTATATGATGTTTATGAGGTGTGTGTGTGATTGGTTTGGTTGGAATTGCTCTCAAACTCAAAACCCGATAGTGACTTGCTTTGGAAGGCAAATTTGGAAGTGAGAAGGTGATTTTGAGGAAAGCATCTGTTAGATGGCTTTGGTGTACTTAAACTGATCACAAATGAGCTCTATTTATAGTAGAGCAAGTTTGTTTTGCAAGGAATAGTGAATGGCAACTGCTGCATAGGTTTGGCCAATGTTGATCAATGAGAATCCAAGTCTCCTCTAGCCATTGACTAGAGGTTAGGGCACAGGCTGCTGGTTCCCTTGGTCTTGGATAAGTCTTGACTGAATTCAGTTGGAAATGGCTCAGTCCATGCCACCTTGGTGCATCCATTAAATGCTCCAATCCAAAATTGGAGTCTTGTCCCTCTTTTAGGTTTTTCTAGGTTTGGCATGCTACTTTTGGTTCCAAAGACTTGGGAGGTTTCGGATCAGAGTTGGTTCCTCCTTGGTCCCCCCTTGAGGTGTTCAGATGGATAGATTTACTTTCCCTTTGCAAAATTTGAGCAAATCGAGCAAAACTCCCAAATCTGCCTTGCCATGACAGTTTGCAGCAAGGCATATTGGCATTGTCATATCTCATGGCTCAAGTGGAATTTGATGGAGTTCTTGGCCATTTTGGAAAGCCCTCATATGATACAACAACTGTTTGATCATAATTGGTTTTGATACTTTTTGGATCCAAGTGAAAAATGCCCCTACATTTGGAAAAAAGTAAGGCAGATTCTGACTTAGTGAAAATTTCACTAAGTGTTGGAAAAAAGTGACATTTTCACTTTTTGTGATTTTGATCATTCCATAACTTAAAATCCATGAGGAATTGGAATGAGTTGTGTTTGAAGCTTTTGTAGAGGGCCATGAGAGCTACAAATCCAGCTTTGGATGGGGAAAAATGGCCTTGTGGTTTAGGAGTTATGATCCTCCAAAGTTGGTACCCTAGCCACTTTGTTCCATAACTTAGAAAATTTTTTAAGTTTTTTATGGTTACCCCTTTTACAAGTTATCCCACTTTTCTTGATTTTTCTTGATGAACGATGATTCCAATCATACATTAACATCATTTTGGGGTCAAAGAACCATAATTGTGAAAAATCTCAAAAAGTCAAAGTTTCACTTTTGTGCACAGTTGACTTTTTGTTAGATGAATTCCAAACTGTGCGAGCCTCTATGAAATCAAGTCCTTGACCTAAATTAAACTTGATGGATTGATTTCATAGGTGTTATAGGGTGTATTGAATCATTTCCTAGGGTTTGGGAGCATGTCCTGGTCAAAAGTCAAAGATACAGTTGACTTTTCTCGCGAAACCCTAACTGTGGTTCAGATGAAATTGAAACTTGTTGCCCAAGCTTCTTGGCTCAATCCATTGTTACAAATGGACCAATGTGGTGTGTTAGGGACCCTCAAATCATCTCTTGAGGTCTTGGCTCATGATTTATCCCAAAAGTCAACTTAGGGGTGAATTAGGTCAAGAAACCCTAATTCCTGATTTTTTGATGAATGTATCCCCTGAGGCTAAATTGACTTGATGATTGGGTTCATGAGATCCCTTGGAGCATCATAGGTTATGCTTTGAAGCATTGGCTCATGCCTAGAGGAAAATTTCCATCTGGAGGCCCTGGTCGACCAAACCCTAATTTGGTGACACTGGCGATCTTAAGGCTTGATCCACCTAGAAGGGAGAAGCCTTGTGCTTAATCCTTGAAGTGGGAGTCCTCTTGATCCTTTGTGGATGTTTTAGAGGCTAGACAAGTTGAAGATCATGTCATTTCTTGATTGATCCTTTGTCTAAGAGCTCTGAAAGGGCTTGAAACCCTAAGCCTGATTGTAGTGGATGCTCACCCATCTTTGGGGAGACTAATGGTTCATCCATATGGTGATGATGATTTCCATAATGATGGGAAATATTAGTGGTCAAAATTTGGGGTATGACAAGGGGAAACTTTAACTCAGTGTTGAGCAATGCCATTTTTCCTTAGGAATATTTCATGCTAAGAGATGGACATTGGTGTGGATGTAAATAATCCAGAGGCTTAGCACTTACAGCAATTAGATGAAAGATGGAGATTTATCAGGATAAAAGATAGACTACAGCTTGGATTTTTGAATCAACAAGTGTGCCACTTACAGCAGTTATCTGGGATTAAGGTTTTTTGATTGTCTGTTTTGATATGTGATATACATAGAAATATCCTCATACAGGGAGATTTTTTTATTTCCTCTGAGGGGATGTTGGTTTTTTTTTTGTGCCTTGATCAAAGCCCAAGGTTGAAGCTAAAAGGTCGACTCTATTTAGGGAGTTTTATATCTGTCTTGGATAAAGCCCAAGATTGAGGCTGAAAAGAGACTGACTCTTTTGGGGAAATCATTATACAAAGCCTAAGAGGAGGCTAAAAGTTGACTTTTCCGGGGAAATATTTTGTCTGTCTTGTACAAAGCCCAAGATTGAGGCTAAAAAGGGGTTTTTGACTCCACTGGGGGATATTTGTATGTGTCTTGTACAAAGCCCAAGATTGAGGCTAAAATGGGAAACTGACTCCACTGAGGGATATTTGTTTGTGTCTCGTACAAAGCCCAAGATTGAGGCTAAAATGGGAAACTGACTTTACTGGTGAGAGGTTTTATCTGTCTTGTACAAAGCCCAAGATTGAGGCTAGAAGAAGATTGACTCTGCTAGAGAGTATGATTTATCTTGTACAAAGCCCAAGATTGAGGCTGAAAAGAGGATTGACTCTGCTTAGGGAGATTTTATGTGTGTCTTGTACAAAGCCCAAGATTGAGGCTAAACGATATTGACTGACTTAGCTAAAGATATTTATGGGTGTCTTGTACAAAGCCCAAGATTGAGGCTGAAAAGAGACTGACTCAACAAGAGAGTGTTTTTATCTGTCTTGTACAAAGCCCAAGATTGAGGCTGAAAAGTGATTGACTCAACAAGAGAGTGAGGAATGATCTTTATATAAAGCCTAAGAGGAGGCTGTCTTCTGCTGAGGATTATTGAGATCCAAAGGCAGGTCTAAAATGGGGAATCAACTCTTACTGAGGATTATAGAGGAGTTGAGAAATCAGATGCTTTGAGGTTCAGATTTTGTTGTATTGATAGCAAGCTGACCCTAGATGGGGAAATTTAGGAATGAAAAGTTTAAACTCTGTTGGTGATTGATGAAATGATTAGGGTTTCTCTTTTTCCCTTGAGGAGATGAGACTTTCCAAGTCTACTGGTATGAAAGGGTTTATCTTTGTATGATGCCCAAGAGGAGGTAGGTGTTTTAAGGGATGAGAATCAACCCTAAATTATCCGAGGTTTTGACTCTTTGGAAAGACTGCTCTAACAAAGGATGACTAAGTTTTGTCCTATACCTGTAAGAGGTCTTTGGGTCCTTGTACTAAGCCCAAGAGAATGCATGAGAACTTTTAAGAAGCCTGAGGGTCCTTGTACATAGCCCAAGAGGAGGCTGGGATGCTTTTAGGAAGCCTGTGGGTCCAAACCTAAGAAAAGTTCAAGAAAGGTTTCACCAGGAATAATCCTTTCTTTAGTGAACAGTTCTAGGGTTTGAAGAAATTCAAGAGAGGTTTCACCGGGAATTAATCCTCTCTGGGGGAAATGAATTTCTTAGACAAATTTATAGTAGTGACAGTCTTGAGAAAAGTTTCACCAGGAATAATGCCTTTCTCTGTTCCATATTGTATAAGCCCTAGAGGAGGCAAGACTGTATCTGGAAATTTCTATGGGGAACTAGTTTTGACTGTGTTGAAAGAGTAACCACTGGTTTGATATATTCCTAGACCTAATTGCCAGGGAAAACTCTAAGCAGATAATATACAGGCATATATATATACAGATGAAATATATACAAGTATGTAAAAGAGGGTATGAGGACTTACAAGTGAGCAAGCTTCCAGCATTACAAACAAATATATATATATATATATATATATATATATATATATATATAAGTGTGTAAAAGAAAGTTATTTTAAAACATACAGGTGAGCAAGCTTCCATTGTAATAGCTGTATGGTTTGTTGTTCAAGAAATTAAAGAAAGTTTTTATAACAACTATGAATTTGAATCTAAATCAAAGGGGAAGTTGTTTTGAAAGAATATTTGGGGGCTTATACTCAAGGAGAGACCCGGATGAAAAACAGTAATCGTATCTTTGATCTGAAAATTGTATCGGGACTTATACAATGACTGAGGCCCAAATTATTGTAGTTACAAAGAGGTTGGGTCTTACACTCTATTAGAGGCCCAAATTTTATTTTTATACAAGATATTGGACTTACAACTCAAGGAGAGGCCCAATGAGAGACAGTGATCGCACCGTCGTTTTTAAGAATCGCAGAGGGACTTATACAATGACTGAGGCCCAAAAAGGTTTTCTGTACAAAGGGATGGGACTTACACTCTATTAGAGGCCCAAAGTTTATTTTGAAAGAAGAAAAATGGGACTTACAACACAAGGGGAGGCCTAGATTAAAATTGTTTGAAAACGAGGATTGCGCCGGGATTTTTAAAATCGTATCGGGACTTATACAATGACTGGGGCCCAAATTATTTTATGTACAAGGGGGGTTAGGTCTTACACTCTATTAGAGGCCCAAAAGTGTGTATGTGAAGTTTGAAAAATCAAAATTTAGAGAAAACCCTAATTTTGAATTTAAAGTATAATTTTCAAAGGAAATTAAATAATAAATGATATAAAATACCAAATATATTTAAAAACAAGTTGTATACTTTGAAATATATTTTTAAAAATCATGTTTAATCACATGAAAGCTTGAAATTCATTTGGAATGAAAAATCAAGGTGGGAATTTCATTTAAAAATGTTTAAAAAACAAATAAATGAAATTAATTACAAAAATTCTAACTATATTAAAAAAATAATATAAATTGGATTTTTTTGTAAAATAAAATAATTTAACATTTTCATGAATTTTGAAAAAAAAAATCAATTCAAAAACATAAAAATTCAGAGAGAAATTAATTTTTGAAGTTATTAAAAGATAATGAAGAAAATGAAAGAAAATAAGTGATAAAAAAATTAAGAATGGTCCTCTCAAGGCTTGAACCCACGCCCTTGGGATGGAAAGGTTAAAAGTTTACCAACTGAGCCACTTGTGTGGGCTGATAGAGAGTGGCAAGAGTGGATAATATGTGAAAAAACCTTTTGAAAATGTTTTAAAAAATAAAACCAAAAGGTCTGGGCGAGGGGGATTCGAACCCCAGACCCTTTGCTCGCTACACACACAAAACCAGCTGATCAACAGCTGGGGCGCAATGCCAATTCAAGTATATAGTGGCAAGGGAATAATATATACTAAAACTAGTTTGATTTCTAAAGAATGGCGCAATGGCCATCTTCTTCTTCAAGCTCGTGCAATACCAGCCCTATCTCACTCAGTTTTCAACCATTTGACATGAAGTAAACACCAAAATCATACGTTTTTCAACAAGGAACATGATGGAAATATTCAATTTTATTTAAATTCAAAGAATCAAGAGATAACATGTTAAAATCAGATGAACCCTAAAAAGTGCAAGAACTAAATGAAATCCTATACACGCATTATAAATATCAATTAATTGAGGGTTAATGACCTATGAGCACCCAGAGACATAATGGTAACTTGAAAACATGTTTATGATGCATGCATTAATGAGTTCAGATTTAAGAAAGCTTACCTTGCAAGTGAGAATCGAATTCTGGCTTGGAGGTGTTACAGATGTGTAATGATGATCTGGACACCTTCCTTATACCTCAAGGAATATGTTTGAGTGCTTAGAGTAGTTGGAAGCCCTTTGGTTTGATCAGCTCGAACCCTTCTGCAGCAGATGGTGGATTTTGTGCAAATGGGGTACCACTTTGTGATTCTGATGTTCTAGATGTTGTTTTAGTATTTGAATCACTTACATATGATGTATGTGAGGTGTTTGCATCATTGGTTTGGACAGAAATGCTTTCTATCTCAAAATCGTGTTTTCACATTTCAAACATTTTAAATTTTGGAGGTGAAGAGTGAAATGCAAGAAAACATGTGTGGTAATGTTTTGGGGTGATCTGAATGAGGCAATGTGACCTCTATTTATAGGTGATCAAGTTTTGTCTTGGAGAAATAGTGAATGGCTGCAATATCAGATCACATTCAATGGCTTTGGCTTGGTGGCATTTTTTCTTATGCAAGGCAATTTGGCCCCTCCAAGCAACAAGGATATGTTTTGACCAATTCCATATTCCTCAGATTTTTTTATTGTTGTTTAAGCATGAATCTTGACTGAGAAAATCTGCTTTGTTAAAAGTGGACTATTGCACATAAATGCACTTTGAATTCCAAGTCTTTGTTCAAAGACTCATCATGCCAAAGGATGAACTTTGCAACATCTTGGCCTAATTTTGCAGGTTGGATCAGATATATCATGATCATATTGAATTAATGTGGCATAGTGATCATTGTTTCTTGACTCAAAATCGTGTAGAGCAAGAAAATAACAAAACTGGTTTTCCAAACCAGTTGCAGCAGCATGACTTTGGGCTACCATATCTCTTAGTTTCCATGGAGTTTTTCCATGCTGATGGACTCTTTGAATTGCTAGCAAGATGCACAATAACTTTGATGTTTATACTTTGAATTGATTCATCTTGTAACTAGGTGAAAAAGTTCTCCAAGTTTTGGTGTTTTGCTTGAAATCTGTCTTGGACAGAATTTTGTCTAAGTGTTGGAAAAAGGTGAATTTTCATGTTTTAGTGATTTTGCTTCAACCATAACTCAAAATACATGGAGATTTGAAATTTCTTGTAGTTTACATATTTGAAGTATGTCAGATGGACTTTCATTTGAGCTTTGAATGGGAGAAAAAGGCCTTGTGGTTTAGAAGTTACGACCTTGCAAAGTTGGTACAAAACCACTTTTGTTCCATAACTTAGAAATATTTTGGTTTCTCATGGTTGCCCCTTTTGCAAGAAACCTCACTTTTCTTGAGTTTTATTGATGGATGATGATCAATATCATACATTAACATTGTTTTTGACTTAGGGGAACCATATTTGTGAAAATTTCCAAAAAGTCAAACTTGATTTTGTGCACAGTTGACTTTTTGTGAGATGAAATCCAAAATCTGTGATTCTTTATGCAATCAAGTTCTTGACCTAATTCAAACCTAATGAATGGGTTTCATAGGTGTTATAGGGTGTATTGAATCACGTCCCAAGGTTTGGGAGCATGTCTTGGTCAAAAGTCAAAGGTATTGTTGACTTTTTCTTCAAAACTCTAATTGTGGTCCAGATGAAATTGAAACTTGTGAATCAAGCTTATTGGATCAATCCATTGTTGCAAATGGATCAATGTAGTGTATTTGAGGCCCTCAAATCATGTCTTGAGGTCTTGGCTCATGCTTTGCTCCAAAAGTTAACTTAGGGGTGAATTAGGTCAAGAAACCCTAATTCCTGATTTTTTATGAATGCATCCGGCTAATTTGACTTGATGATTGGGTCCATGAGGTCCCTTGGAGAATCTTGGGTTATGCTTTGAAGAATTGGCTCATGCCCAGAAGAAAATTTTCATCTGGAGGCATTGGTCGACTAAAACCCTAATTTGGTGACACTGGCGATCTCGAGGCTTGATCCACTTGTAATGTTGCAACCTTGTGCTTGATTCTTGATGTGGGAGTCCTCTTGATCCCTTATGGGTGTTTGAGAGGTTAGAAAAGTTGAAGATCATGTAATTCCTTGATTGATCCTTTGTCTAAGTGCTCTGAGAGGGCTTGAAACCCTAATTCTTGGTTGTGGTGAAAGCTCAACAATCCTTGAGGAGATTGATGAGGCATGCAAGTACATCCATATTGTGGTGATGATTTGCACAATGATGGGAAATATTGGTGGTCAAAAATTGGGGTATGACAGATGCCCCTATTTAATCTTCTTGGACCTGAAGGTGTGAATGGCGAAGATGTTCGGACATTCAGGATGCAAGAGGATTAAATATCGGAATACCCAAAATTTTGACGGTGGTTTTGAATGGCAGTTTGCTCATCCATCTTTTTTTGCTAAGTAATGATACTCAGAAAAGGGTAAAACTTCCCCTCGATCCTGGTCTTCAACCACAAAACTGGTCTCAGTTTATTTTGAAATAAACTTCCCCTCGATCCTGGTCTTTAGCCAAGGAACTGGTCTCAGTTTCTTTTGAAATAAACTTCCCCTCGATCCTGGTCTTCAGCCAAGGAACTAGTCTCACTTTCTAAAATAAACTTCCCTTCGATCCTGGTCTTCAGCCAAGGAACTGGTCTTAGTTTCTGAAATAAATCTCCCCTCGATCCTGGTCTTCAGCCAAGGAACTGGTCTTAGTTTCTGCATAAACATTTAAACGCAGAGGAATAACAGCAAACTGATACCTTGAATATCAGAACTGCAACAACACAGATGTTACGACATCTGATCTAACATGTTTATCATGAACACTAACAGAATAATTAAATCTGCAGAATGATAAAAGACACAATAATTTTTAACCCAGTTCGATGCAATTCACCTACATCTGGGGATACTAATCCAGGAAGAAGACTCCACTATCTGTAGAATTATTACAAAGCTAAACTCCCTCGTTTACAACTTTATATCCTAATCTCTACCCAATAAAGACTTTATCAAAGAACATCCTCTTTGATACGAGATACCCAACTCACTTCCCCTAATCACAACCTGTGATATTTACATTATCCCTGTCAATACATAATTCTGTCAATCTTTTGTGACCAACACGCTAACTTGGATTTGCTTAAAATCTTCATCCAAGAACAATATACAATCTAATACCTCAAGGCTTATGAATATGTGCAGTACCTATGTCTTCCACAGTGCATCCAACGATACAAAGGGAGACTTACAACCTAGAGAGCCAACGACTCTCAAAACCCTAACCCTTATATTCTATATAAGTTACAAAGGTAATTAAAATCCTAGGTATAAATAAACTTATATAGGTTTCAGTAGTCTTGGGCTTCATATCTCTGGTCTTTGATCCATTCCTAGAAAGCGCATCAAATCTTGGGAAGATTTGTTACAGATTTAAAAACCTGCTAAATCAGTGCAGTACTTCAGGATGTCATGTCTTCAGGTTAGGACAACTTCTTCGACATCTTTGTTCATGGCCAGATTTCTTCATCTTTATCATTAAAATTGTTTTACCAAAATTCTGTCAAACCATAAGTGCTTTCAATCTCCCCCTTTTGACAAATTTTAGCTAAATCTCATTTTAGTCTAAATGGCGGTTATGATCGGAATACTGAGCACACCGGATTCATGTTGGTGTACATGAGGAGGAAGATAACACAACCTTCCTCTTCCCAGGGTGAGCGAAGTTGAAAAAGGTCCAGAAGTTGAGACTCCTAAAGAAACACAAAGAAAGTCTGAAACACCAGAATACTGGACACTCCTTTCAAACATACTCCCCCTCCAGAGATCAGTTGTAGACTTCGTGAATCTGAGTACATAAAGGATGTAACTCAGGACATAAGACACAAGTTGATCTTTAACTTAAGTCACAATACACAAGAGGAGAAACACAGACAAGATAATAAAGCCAACACCTTGTTCAATGTTCTTGCAAAACAACTGCAAGAACAACACACACATCCCCTGTACTCGAGACTCACACTCCCCCCTTTTAGCCAAAAATTGGCAAAGGTAGCCAAGACATTTCCATACCCAACCAATACTAATCCAAACTCGAACAAAAGACATTTTGAACACACCAACAAGAAAACACTGTCTGAGACAACCTCATCCAAGAACTCCCTTAAATACCCAAGAAATTACCTTCGAATATAACGAAACATTGAAAATAATAGTAGTCAATTCAATGAGGTCATTAATCCAAGATTATAACTTCATCAGAAACCAATGCGCACCGACCAAAAATGCTTTGAGTGTTTATTCATTGAAGAAAATCATTAAGAAGTAATGCAAGTTACAATGAACGTGCATGTTCTCCACCGACCACAAGACCAGTTAATTTTATCACATGTCCTGACATCATGTTAGACATTGTCTACCAAAGACTTCTGTATTGATCAATATCCCCATAGTCTGCAGCAGCAGGGCAATGTCAAGGCATCCTTCTTGACATCTCTTCTTCAAGATAATCACAGTTTGCTTGTCCTCCAAACAACCTAGATTCAGAACTGTATCCCTACAGTAATACATCTTAGATCAAGGAGCAACCCCCCCAGTGCTCCTCCAATGAACACTTATGCTGATGAATGGAAAACATAAGACGCATCTTCATGTCTTCAAGAGCGCACCCTCTGTCCAACCTACCTGCTGAACACAATCATCAACTCCAATTATTGCTTCTTCTGACAAGAACCAATAATCCCTCATACTAGAACACCATCATGTTTCCCGTGAAGTCACATTAGGATCACCATCCTAAATTAACAAACTCTTGGATTAAGATCAAAGCTCTATTGATCCCCCTCTTCTTGAACCCATCTATACACCACATGAATTCCTCTTGAATTCTCATGTATAGACCTCCATGTTGCTTGAGATAAAATCCAATTGATCTGGAATGATCCACATTCCTCAAAGAGATACCATACCTCTTAGTTTTTTATCTTCTTAACATTGTCAAATATCATATACATGCTCCAGAAATCTTCAGCCCGTTTGCTCCACAAGCACCAAACTGATCTACTTCTAGCATGTCCCATTCATATCAGACTTCCAAGATAATCCTTTACCCATCATTCTCCCGTATGATAAGATAAATACTTCTTAGACAAGATGTGAGTTTAAAGTTCTACACTCAAACCTTAGTATCCTACTCCAAGGATAACCATCCCAGAAAATGTTCTAACATCTGTTAGGACATTCTTCACACATCACAAACACCACACACCATGGTTCTTGATATGCTCCACCACTGGACTTACTATCTGCATAGTAATCTAACTGAAGATCTTCAAACAACACTGCACCACCAGCTTGATCAACAAGAACTCCAGATAACCAAAGAGAGAAATAAACTCTCATCCACCAAAAGAAGGCATACTTCCATCCTCAACCTAGAACTTCTACCACAAGTTCCAAGATGAACCAGATCCTCCTTACGTTTTCAACCAACTACCCTCCTACCCAAGAGTAATTAGTTCCAAGACCTTGCTTGAATGCACACTATGAAACCAACCAAATGCCACCTTTTGATTGATCTCACTCTTCTTCAGAACTCCCATAAGATACACTGATCCAATAATGAAATCTGATCTTCAAGTCACATGAACTACTTGCTCCATAGTAAAACTTCTTGGATCCACCAAGCCTCTAGACATGTAACATCTTATCAATCCATAGCTCCCGCAAACTGCATGAAATAGACCTTTTTGAAGCACCCATAACTTCCATTCCCCTATAGATCACCTTATCTTAAGCTGATGTGCCACATCACCAGCTGAGACTCTGATGTTAAGCTAGATGTCAAAACATTCTGATACGACATCCAACTGCTGAATTCAGCTCCTCTTTTTGCCACTTAGAAGAACCTCCTCCCTTTAACAGAACAAGACTTCCATGTTCTTATAGACTTGATTCTGTAGCACGGTTTTCGTGACCGCCCACATCCGTCTGCGGATGGGGTTGGGTGCTACTTTCTGATTTCTTATTTATCCTATGAAGCTGGAAAGGAAAGGGAAGTTATCTTAAACTAACCTTGCACGCAATTGTTTTCTTTAACAAATGCTAAGAGATTGGGGAGTTCGGGGGTCAGGTTATACAATGGGGAGTTGTCAATTACCCATCCTATACATGGTTATCCATGGGTTGTTAGCAATTTTCCTTACTACTTTCTACTGTTTTCTACTTACTGGTGTTTATCTGTCATGAATTAGAAAGTTTCTCCTTTGGGAAGGTTGAGAGATGTTGAAAAAATATTTTTGTTGTTTTCGGGGTTTTTGATGTTTTTGTAAGGTACTGGACCTAAGGTTTTTGATAAGTGTGCTCGCTAAGATTTCGCAATCTTATGCCTATGTATTCCCGTTAAAGAAAACAGGGAAATTAGAGCAATCGTAATTCTTCCTATTCTATGGGAGGAAAATATGTCTGGTGTCTTGTTCAAAGCCCAAGATTGAAGCTAAAGGTTATTTGTGTGAATTGATTGAAAGAGTGAAGAGATTAAAGATTGAGATATAAATATCCGGAAAAAAAACATCGGATGAAAATAGAAGGAATATCTGGGAAAGCGTCGGATGAAAAGAAAAGGAATATCCGGGAAATCGTCGGACGTAAAGAAAAGGAATATCTGGGAAAACGTCGAATGTAAAAAAAGAGGAAAGGGTTTTTCCTGTGTTTTTTAGGGAACTTAAGGGTTTCTTGAGATCCAAAAGGAGGTGAAATTGTCCAAGTCTACTGGTATGAGAAGGTTGATCTTTGTATGATGCCCAAGAGGAGGCTGATGTTTTAAGGGATGAGAATCAACCCTAAACTGGTTTGATACTTTGACTCTAGAAAGGACTGCTTTAACAAATGATGACTAGTTTCTGTCCTATACCTGTAGGAGGTCTCTGTGTCCTTGTACAAAGCCTAAGAGAAGGCATGAGAACTTCTAAGAAGCCGGATGGTCCTTGTACAAAGCCCAAGAGGAGGCGGGGATGCTTTTAGGAAGCATGTGGATTCAAACCTAAGAATGTTCAAGAAAGATTTCACCGGGAATTAATCCTTTCTTGTGTGAACAGTTCTAGAGTTTGAAGAAATTCAAGAGAAGTTTCACCGGGAATTAATCCTCTCTGGGGAAACTTAATTTCTTTGACAAGTTCTAATAGTGGCAGTCTGAGAAACGGGTCACCGGGAATACTGCCTTTCTCTTTGTTCCATATTGTTTAAGCCCAAGAGAAGGCAAGACTGTATCTGGAAATCCTATGGGGATCTAGTTTTGATTGTTGAAAGAGCGAACACTGGCTTTACCTAGTTCTAGACCTAGTTGCAGGGGAAAACTCAAAGCAGATATACAAGTATATATACAGTTGATATATGACAAGTATTTAAAAGGATATGAAAGAAGGGATTTACAGGTGTGCAAGCTTCCCACAATACAGTTATATATATAAAAGCTGATAAAAGAAAGCTGATAAAAACTTACAGGTGAGCAAGCTTCCATAGCTGTATTGTTAGTTGTTCAAAGAAATTGAAGAAAGTTTTGATAACAGATTATCAATTTGAATCTAAATCACAAGGAAAGTTGTTTTAAAAATAAGTGATGTGAATATCCGGGAAAACATCAGATTGCAGGAAAGACATAAAAAATGAAAAGGTTGCAGATATCCGGGAGAACGTCGGATTGAAAGAAATAAAATAAGAGATTGAAAATATGAATATCCGGGAAAACGTCGGATGTAAAGAGAAGATGAAAAAAAGAAAAGGTCGCTCGCTAAGACTTTACAGTCTTATGCCTACGTATTCTCAACGAGATATTGAGAAATCAGAGCGGTCGTAGTTCACCCTAATGGGGTACGAACTACAGAAAATAAAGTTTAAATCGCACGGCGGCGAGAGGGAAAATCTAACCTAAAGTTATCATGCTTGGTTGAATATCTTAATGTCTATCTTATTTCAAACCTAATCGAAAATTAAATTTGAACTAAGAGATCCTAAGGGAGCATGCATACGTGGCAAAACATCACGGAATAAATGAATACACGGCAAAGCATTGTGACAGATAAAATATACACTGAAGAACATCATGTGATAAAAGCATGCAATCACGACAAAACATCGTGGTAACTGAATACATGGAAAAACATCATGTGATAAAATATACACGGAAAAGCATCGTGGAAAAATATAAACATTCAGAAAGTTACAAAATACACATGGAAAAACATCATGGTAATCAGACAATAAAAATCAACTGAAATACACGGAACAACATCATGTAATCAGCAAACAAAGATACGCGGCAAAGCATCGCGAATTAATAACAGATATACGTGGAAAAACATCACAGTGAAAACAAATAGAAAGCACACGGCAAAACATCGTGTAAAATAAACAAACATTCACGGCAAAGAATCGTGTAAATAACAGATATGATCAACAAAATAAACTCAAAGCGAGGAAGCAATCAAATCATGAAATAGAATCGGGTGACAAGAAATTATTAATTAATTTAAATATAAATATTTAATAAGATTAATTAATAATTTAATTAATCAATATTAAATAAAAATGTTTAAATTAATTAATAATTAAACAGTTTCTTACACACTTTTTATTTATTACAAAACTAATAGAAATGAAAGAAACTAAAAAAATGCAATCAAATAACTACTGAAATTAAACCTAAGGACTAATTTCCTAAATTCAAATAAATCTAGATTCTTCCATCTTCTTTTTTTTTTTTTTTTTTAATTATAACTAATGCAAGATTTTTTTTTTTATAAAAAACTATAGTCTAATATATGCAAATATTATATTTCAACTAAACATGATAAAGTCACAAATTCCAACAAAAAAAAAGGCATACTTAGCAAAAGAAAATAAACAATATATTGACAGACATCGTATTACGTATTATACACACAATATTACAATGAAATCAATGTTACAATATGATTACAATATTATATTTAAAACAAACCAAACTAACAATATGAATACTAATAATATAATTACTGTGATATAACTAAAATAGACCAAACTTTAAAAGAATAGTATAATATCCCACTAATTAAAATCACTAAACACTATGGAAATAAAAATTGAATAAAACTAAAGAATGAGTATCAACAATTAACTACTCATAAAAACCTTAGGTCACCGAAACAGTAAAACAAATTTAAACAACACAACTGTGAATCACATAACCACATAGCACAATCTCATCTCAAAAACAGCAGTGTTGATAACAATAATAAACAAAAAAATAATAATAGATAACAAAAGTAGTAAGTAAAAAAAACAAGAACCTGGAACCGTTACTCGTAGATCCCTCTCACTCGGATGTATTTCTCCGTCTCTCCTCCGAACTCGTGTTTATTTTCAAGTGTTAATGATGTGTATTTTTATGGAAGTGGAAAAATGATGGAATATTGTGATAATGAAAGAGCTGCGTATGGTTATTGTTGTGATGGTTGGAAAGATGAGTGACGTTGCTTGTGTGAGTATGGAGGCTTGTGGAAGGGAGTTTAATGCCTCTAATTATAGTAAATTCAAGGCTTGGAGAGCAAGAAAAAGTGATGCAAGCAATGATATACAAGAGTGAAGAATTTTGAATATTGGAAGACAAGTTGGAATTGAGTTTGAAAAATGGGTGTGGTGGAATCACATGGTTGTTGAACATTGAATGCATTGAATGTGAATTGATAAAATTTTGTAGTATGTGAGAAAACAAAATATCATAGAAGATAGAAAAAGACAGAAAAAATGGCGTGGAATTTGTGTGTGTGTGTGTGTGGGGGGGGGGGAGAGAGAAAATTTGTGAAGTGTGTAAGACTAGTACTGTAAAAGAGAGACTAGTAATATAAAAATAATAAAACAAAATGTATATTATATATTATAATAATATAATAATATAATAAACAAATTAAATATATAAACAAAATTAATAAAAATAAAGTTATTAAAATCTTGATTAATTAATAAAAATTAATTAAAATTGGAACCGAAACCGGTAAAAACGATAAAAACTGTCTGTATCGAAGTGTCCAAAAAAATAAAATGAACATACCAAAACAATCAGCAAGAAAAAATATGTATTGAAAAAATACACCGTTTTGTCAAATTTCGAAATTGATTTTACCCGCTAAAAATGCTCAGACGGGTCAGAAACATGATGACCGGAAAGTCAAAAAAATTAAAATAAGCACACCGGGTTAAAGTACGCGAAAAATAAATTAAAAATGATGCCTGAAAGTTTGATTTTAAAAACTGTCCGGACATCAACTTTTTTTACAGTTGACTTTTCAGTTTGACCATAAATACATGAAAATTTAACACGTTAAATCCGGCTGATAATTCAAAAAATAATTCATGAAGAAAATATATGATATGATATACATACAACATAGTATGAAAATATAGACAGATGAAAATGAGAAAAAGTAAAAATGTCTGGTCAAAATTTAGGGTATGACAGATGCCCCTATTTAATTTTCTTAAACCTAAAGGTATGAATAGCAAAGAGTTTTAGACATTCGAGGTATAAGAGGATTAAATATCAGAGTATCTAGAATTTTGACCGTAAATGCAGATGAAATGAATGAAAGACTTTTGAACACTGTGGGGAATGATGCTACAGGAGACAGACCAACAGAATTTTCCTGGATATAAGATATTGTGGAAATTTGCCGATGCGACAAAGAGTATTCAGCAGTATTTAGAAAGAAAGGGATAAAACCTGGAACAAAGATACATACATCCGAAAAAACATCAGATGCGAAAGAAGTAACACACTCTGAAAAACATATCTGCAACATCTAGAAAAGCGTTAGATGTATTAAAAATAACTTTGAGAGTAAATCCGAAACATTTAGAAAAGCGTTAAATGTATAGGAAAAAAATTTAGAAGACTGGCAGAATGACGGACATATCCAGAAAAGCATCAGATAAGCACATCAGAACAAAAGTTACATCTGGAAAAACATCAGATGAGAAAAAGTCATATCCGGGAGAGCATCAGATAGACATGTAAAGATTTTCTGGAAGAGCATCAGAATAAAAGAAACATATCCGGAAAAACGTCAGATGAAGAAAGAAAGTTCTGGAAAAAACATTAGAACTGACAGACATACCTGGAAAAACATCGGATAAACACAGAGAAACATTCTGGAAAAGCATCAGAATAAATAGACATATCCGGAAGGACATCGGATAGAAACAAAGTTATATCTGGAAGAACATCAGATAAGACATAAAAGTATAGGTTCCAGATAAGTTGGACTTTGTAGAAAGGTAAGATGTTGATAATAACACGGCCACTGATGAATGCAAATGAGGATTAAAACACTCTTGAATGCATAATATATGAAAATGATGTATGTAATGCAAATGAAAATGCTGACAACAAGTTTAGACTCTTTGGGGAGCGAAAATCAACAAGTTTATACTCTTTTGAGGAGTGACAGACAAGACTGATTCCTCAAGACAGAGATCACTGCCATTGCTTATGGACTGAAAATGCGGTTCGTTAAACATATCTTCGCTATACTAATAAACTGTATCGAGTTGATTATCCTTGGAGAAAGGCTGGATAGCTTGCTTGGGGATTTTTCCAAATAAATTGCCCCAGACTTGCTGACTGTTGTAAATGAACTGATTATTGCTTCAGCTTGAATGATAATGAATGTATGATGTATACTAGGAAGGCTTGCCCCAGTAATGAGTCTTGAAAGTTTTTCTGAATAAACCAATTCTGAGAAGGACTTGTACTGAACAAATCTTGAACTGATTCTTAACAGGCTCTGGAAAGAACTTGCCCCTGATAGGATCACTGACCAAGTTTCTAAACTGTTTTGAAAATTCCTTGAGAGGAAAGCTAGTTTGCAATAAAAAAATGTTCACTTAAACATGGAAAATTTAATGCAAAGTTCATGCAAAATTTTTGAAAACAAAATCATTGTTTTAGAAAAGCACAGTAATATGAATTACTGATTAAAAACATGCTGATTTAAAACATTCAGAATGAAAAGCAAAACAGAGGTATGATACCAAAACAAATGATTTGAAAAAAATTATTTTGGAGTCAATTTACGCAACCTTGCTGAAGTATACTTTCAAAATAACCTTGCTTCAATTAGGTCTTTTGAGGGTTATAACGTGGCCCGGTTCACGGTTTATGAAAGAAAGATAAAGGCTCAAAATTTGTTTGTGCCCACCCCAACTTCGTGATGTTCTCCAGTCCTATGCTTAGTTAAACTTAAATTGTGCATTCAGGTTCCAAAGATTTTGGAATTGTACTGATGATAGTGATGACGATGGTCCCGAAGTCCTGAGATGGCAGCTACTGCTTCTTTACAACAGTTAGTTGTTTTTCTTCTTTGTGGACTTTTTGAAGATCAAGGATTTAAAGACCTCTTCTCTGTATTATCCCTAACTTTTGCCTGAACTATTTCTTTTGAATTTTATAGTCAGCGGGATGCCCTAGTTTTTTGCCTAAGTTTTTTTTTTACTTAGAGGGATTTTTCTTTTTTATTTCTTCTTAGAAAGAAAGTGACTGTTTGATTTGATGATTATGACAGACCATCACTAGCTTTCAATTTGAAAGATGTTTTTCAGCATCTGCTTGTTGTATGTAAATGAAATTCTGGTATCAGATGTGTGATGTTAAGTGTGATGTCACAACAACGCAGTCTGCTAAATGAACAATAAAACAGTCAATCAACACAATGAATTGTTCACCCAGTTCGGTCTAACTACCTACGTCTGGGGGCTACCAAGCCAGGGAGGAAATTCACTATTAGTAGTATTAAATTACAGACTCAACAATCCCAGTTGACAATCTCCTAACTTAATCACTACCCAATGACACTTCTACCTAAGAACCTCTTAGATATGAGATACCACTCACTCCCCCTTAATCACCTCAGTGATACAATTCAAGATTACAAAGTAAAGAAGAACAATCTTCAACGAACACAACTTGATCTTACTTAACAGCTTTGATCAAGAACAATACTCTCTTGCTTAAAAGCTTTAGAGAGAACAATTACAACTCAAACAAACTATACCAATTCAAGCATGAATGATGAATGGTTTACAAAACACAGACGAAAACACACTTGACACTCAGTCTTTAATCTCTTGTCTTCATCTCTTCCAAGTAGGGTTGTGGCTGCTTTAAATAGAAACTCATACTTGGGCTTGGACTCCTCAAAATATCTGATTTGATTTGAATTTAAAAACAGATTTTATCTTCAAATCTTTTCATATCTTTCAGCCCTAAAAACAGCAACAAGATCTGCTCCATATCTGATTGCAACAGCATATATCTTTAGCAAGATGTTCACAATGTCTGATTGATCGCAATGTCAAGCATGATGTCATGACATCCTACTGTGACATTCCAAGGATCACCAAACACTCTAGTGTTAATCTTAGGGAAATCAAGATCATTGAGGTTGACCATACAGGAAGGAGGTGTAATGACAATTTCTCTAAGGATATATGTGTTGAACATTGTGATGTCGTAAGAGGAAAACTGCGTATGTGTAAAAGTCAACAGATGTTAATGACTTGTGCTGAACATTTATTAAAATTCAAAAATTTGAAATGTTATACATTTTGGTGGGGGAATTACATTTATTGGCGTTTAAGTGCTCAACAAAAGCAGCCCTCCTACCCTATGCAATCATTTCCTCACTTTGCCTCCACACACTACATCAATCCTCGTTCACATAGTCTGTTCATCTTCTCTCCAAAGAATAGAAGTCTCAACAAATTTTTGTTCATCAGTTGCTACAGAGGAACAATGTCTCAACAAATGTCGTCTCCCTCCAAGAAGTCTGCATCCAAGAGTCCCTCACATACAAAACCTAGGGTTTCGACGAAAGGGGTTTCTGAGGATGAAGCTTTGGATATAGCCCTTCTCTCAATGATTCCAGCCTCTAAGACAAGACCTGACAAGCTGCAAACGAAAAGGCCTTCTCATGATACATCAGGTAAATCTTCTGATCATTCTGCTGGTAAAAAATTTGATGATAGGAAAAGTAGAGAGTTTGTTACTAGCATTCTGTTTGGAGATAAATCTGCTCCTAGGACCTCCACTCCTCAAGATGTTGGAAATCAGAATGAGGAAGAGACTGTAGATGTTGATAAAAGTATAGGTCAGATTTTCACTAAGATTTTTGAGAAAGGGATTCCTGTGGCTGGAATATCAAGACCTTTGGCTCAAATGGCTGTTGTGCAATCTGAAGGTAAAAAGGATGACATGCAACCATCTGAAACGAATCTTCACAGGTTGGCTGTTTCTGTCATTGAAGATGCTGATGTTGATCCTAATGTTGGAGCTAGGGTTGATGTTGAACCTGATGTTAGAACATCATCGGCTAGGGAAGTTTCTTCTAGCCCCAAAGGAAAGAAGCCTGTTGAGGTTGTGAATGTTGAGAATTTGTCAGACAATGAGGTTATTGGCAATACAATTCCAGGTATTGCAAAAAGATTGAAGTCTAGATAAGGGAAGACTGTTGATTCATCTCCTAAGGTGAGAACTGAAAGCAAAAAGAAGAAGACTCCTATTGTTGGCCCTGCAAATTCTTGGAGCAAGGTGTCTGGCTCATCCAAAAAGAGGAAGATAAGGGAAGACTCTGACTCTGAGTTTGATGTTGATGAGGATGTTCAAGACATTACTCCAGTGAGAAGGTCCATTTTGAAGAGGATTGCTGATAAGGTTCCTGATGTACCTGTGGACAACATCTCTTTTTACTATGCTGGAAGTGCTCACATGTGGAAGTTTGTGTGTCAAAGAAGATTGGATCTGGGAAGAGAGCTTGGCAAAGATGCTCTGGAGATTAAGGAAGTTATGGAGCTGATTAAGTTTGTTGGGTTGATGAAAAGTGTTTCTGGGTTCTCCAAATGTTATGATGGGCTAGTTAAGGAGTTTGTGGTAAACATTCCTGTGGACATTACTGACAGAAGGAGTATGGACTTTAGAAAAGTATGTGTGAGAGGTAAGTGTATTAACTTTTCTCCTGAGGTTAAACACCTACCTAGGAAGAAGTGAGCAAGATTATAGAGAGCTGGAAGTTACTGACAATGAGGTGTGCAAGGAGATCACTGCAACTCAAGTGAAGGTTTGGCCTTTGAAAGGAAAGATGTCTGCTAGTCTTCTTAGTGTCAAATATGCTGTCTTGCATAGGGTAGGTGCTGCAAATTGGGTCCCCACTAATCACAAAACTACTATCTCTGTTGGCTTGGGGAAAATGATTTATGCTGTTGGGACAAAGAAAAACTTTGATTATGGGTCCTACATTTTTTATCAAACTGTGAAGCATGCTTCAACAAATGCTATTAAAATGCCTATAGCATTTCCTTCTCCCATTTGTGGAGTGATCCTGAAGCAACATCCTGGAATATTGACTACTTCAGATATTGCTTGCAAGAGGGAGTCTGCATTATCCTTGCATCCCAAGTTGTTTGTAGGGAATCATGTCCCAGATATTGTCTCAACATCAGGTTCTGGTGTCAAGAAGGCATGTACCAAAGCTGATATGGTAGAAGAATTGAAGTCTGCCTGCAAGGATCTAGATGTGGTGATCAGCACCAGCACTGCCAGGAAGATAAAACTTGAGCAGTTAATCAAGTCTTTGGAACAGGATGGAGATGATGAGGATGTCAACACAAATGTCAATGTTGAAGGTTCAGGTTCTGAGAAAGGTGATTCAACAACTGAGAATGAGGATAATGAAGATGTTTCTACTGATGATTCTGATGAAGATTGATTAAGCTAGCTGTGCTGTTTCAATTTTTTGTTTTATCTTTTTCTGCACCTTGAGTTTTTTTTTGTATCATGGATAATGGTACTGTTTTGTTTATCTAATTTTTGTTCTATGATTTGTCTTGTCATGTGATGCCTTCTTTTGACTGACAAGGAGAGCTAGCCTAGGACTAAATGGTAGTTTTTGACAGTAGTGAGAGGGACTAACTGTTTGATGGTTGGCCAATTGTGGCTAAAAAGGGGGAGAGTTAGCCTAGTGTTGATGTTGCTGTTGCCTAGCTTTTTGTTGAAAGTTAGCCTAGTGTTGCTGTTTGCTGTTGCAGTTGCATAGCTTTTTGTTGTGGTTCTAGGTTTGAGGGGGAGTTTGTAGGTGTGCAGCTGTTGGTAGTTGCTGCTGTTGTTTGTGTGGTAAGAATGTTAGTTTGTTTTATCCGCTGCAGGTATCTCTGATGTTGGCTGAGATTGTTTTAGCCAAAATTAGCCAAAGGGGGAGATTGTTAGTTCTTGTATTGTCTGCAATTTTGGTAAAATAATGTTGTTGTTGAAGATGTCATTTGTCTGATGTCTTAACATGAGTTCTTAACATTCAGTTTATGTTAAGTTATTTAGGGTTGCAGTTTTGTGTGCTGATGTTAAACATGATGTCTTGACATCAGTTGGTAGAACATCAGAACATCAGTCTGTTGTGTTTTGTTAGGGCTGCGTGTATCAGTTTGTTTTGAGAGATCTGATGGAGAGATTGCAGGCGAACATCTTGGTAAAGATATATTCTGTTGCAATCAGATATGGAGCAGATCTTGTTGCTATTTTTAGGGCTGAAAGATATGAAAAGATTTAAAGATAAAAATTTTGAATTTTAATAAATGTTCAGCACAAGTCATTAACATCTGTTGACTTTTACACATACCCAGTTTTCCTCTTACGACATCATAATGTTCAGCACATATATCCTTAGAGAAACTGTCATTACACCTCCTTCCTGTATGGTCAACCTCAATGATCTTGTTTTCCCTAAGATTAACACTAGAGTGTTTGGTGATCCTTGGAATGTCACAGTAGGATGTCATGACATCATGCTTGACATTGCGATCAATCAGACTTTGTCTCACTTCTAGATGTTCTCCCTTTTTATCCCATAGATAGCAGTTGTCTTTGGACTTAGCACCCTTCATGACAACTTCACCTTTCTCATTAGTGACAATACATTCAACTTCAGTAAAGTGAACTTTAAGTCCTTGCTCACATAGTTGACTAATACTGATCAAGTTGGCCTTCAATCCTTTGACCAATAACACATCATCTAGTCTAGGAGCACCTACACAGTTCAGTCTTCCCACACCCTTGATTTCTCCTTTGATCCCATCTTCAAAAGTTACACAGCTGGAATAATGTTCAACATTCAACAACAAACTCTTCATACTTGTCATGTGCCTAGAGCAACCACTATCAAAATACTAGTCCTCTTTGGCAGAACCAGTTAAGGACATAGGAGCTAACAAACAAGTGGCACCATCCTTGGGAACCTATTGCTTAACAACAGTAGGACTATCCTGATTCTGTCTAGGTTGGGGATTAGGTTGAGGATATCCATAGAGCTTGAAACAGAAAGATTTCAAGTGACCAAATATTCCATAATAGTGACATCTCCAGCTTTGAAACTCTTCTCTGAAGTGATTAACATGCCTTCTTTCTTGGGGATGTTTTCTGTTATACTGCTGAGGCTGCCTTCTCCCATAGTATTGAGATTGTCTCCTCCCATAGTATTGAGACTGTCTTCTATGATAATGAGGCTGTCTTCTATAATGATGATCAGACTGTCTTTTCTCATGATGGTGGGGCTTTCTTCTGCCATAATAGTGAGGCACAGTATTATTAGGCCCATACATTTTCCCATGATGTTGAGACATAGGTTGGGACATGTTATCTTTAGGTCTAGATGCATAACCTTTCCCATGGTGTTGAGTCTTCTGATGAGGTACATATTGCTTGGGTCCTGACACATGAGCTTTCCCTTGATGTTGAGACATCTGATGGGACAAGTTCTGTTTGGTACCAGAAGAACTAGCATCTGAAGTAGATTTCTTTTCACCATTAAATCCTAGACCAGTCTTATCACTTGCTCCTTTTCCAGCCTGAAGGATTTCATCCAGAGTGTCAGATCCACTATTCAACATTCTGATGGATTTGGACATTTGATCAAGCTGGGATTTTAACAACAGAACTTCATTCTCAAGTTCAGCTTTATCAGCCTTAAGCTGGATTATAATTTTCTTCTGCTTCTCCCTTTGTTGACAAACCTCTTCACTTTTTAGACACAACTCTTTATAGGAGGTTTCTAGCTCTTCAAAGGTTAGATCATCATCACTAGACTCTCCATCAGAAGCACATATTATAGTCAATGCCCTAACATGCTTGGCAGTCTCTTCATCACTCTCACTCTCAGTATCAGACCAGGAAACAAATAACCCCTTTTCTGCTTCTTGAGATATGTAGGACATTCTTTTCTGACATGACCGTAACCTTCACACTCATAGCATTGGACTCCTTTGTCAAGATTAGGCTTCTCCTCAGTTGTAGTTCTCTTGTTGATGTCAGACGAGATGTTCTTAACATTTGGTCTATAGTTCCTGTCCATTCTTTTTAACACCTTATTAAACTGTCTTCCTAGAAGAACAATGGCCTGGGACAGCTCCTCCTGAGACTCAGGACTATTCTCTTTCTTAGCATCTTCAGAACTAGATACCAAAGCTATGCTTTTGTTCTTCTTTTCAGGTTCCTCATCCATACCTAATTCAAAAGTTTGAAGGGAACCAATCAACTCATCCACCCTCATCTTGCTGATGTCTTAAACTTTTTCTATAGCAGTCACCTTCATTTTATATCTCTTGGGAAGGGATCTAAGAATCTTCCTTACCAGCTTCTCTTCAGTCATTTTCTCTCCAAGGGCACTAGAAGCATTTGACAGCTCAAGAATATTCATGTGAAAATCATGAATGGTCTCATCATCATTCATCTTCAGATTTTCAAACTTTGTTGTCAGCAGTTGAAGTCTTGACATCTTGACTTTGGAGGTTCCTTCATGAGTAGTTTTCAAGACATCCCAAGCTTCTTTAGCCACTTCACAAGTGTTGACCAGCCTAAAGATGCTCTTGTCAATACCATTAAAAATGGCATTCAAAGCCTTAGAATTTCCAAGCACAAGTTCATCTTCTTCCTTGGTCCACTCTTCCTCAGGTTTCAGCTTTGATGTTCCATCTTTTTCAACAATAACAGGATGTTTCCATTCTTTTAAAACAGCCTTCCAAGCCCTGCTGTCCAAGGACTTCAAGAAGGTAACCATGCAAGGTTTCCAATAATCATAATTTGAGCCATCTAGAATATGGGGTCTATTCACAAATCCACCACTCTCCTTGTCCATAGTACCAGAAGGTAACAACCCTAGATCTCACCCAGATGCAGAGCAGGATGCCTGCTCTGATACTAATTGAAATTCTGGTATCAGATGTGTGATGTTAAGTGTGATGTCACAACAACACAATCTGCTAAATGAATAATAAAATAGTCAATCAACACAATGAATTATTCACCCAGTTCGGTCTAACTACCTACGTTTTGGGGCTACCAAGCCAGGGAGGAAATTCACTATTAGTAGTATTAAATTACAGACTCAACAATCCCAGTTGACAATCTCCAAACTTAATCACTACCCAATGACACTTCTACCTAAGAACCTCTTAGATATGAGATACCACTCACTCCCCCTTAATCACCTCAGTGGTACAATTCAAGATTACAAAGTAAAGAAGAACAATCTTCTACGAACACAACTTGATCTTACTTAACAGCTTTGATCAAGAACAATACTCTCTTGCTTAAAAGCTTTAGAGAGAACAATTACAACTCAAACAAACTATACCAATTCAAGCATGAATGATGAATGGTTTACAAAACACAGACGAAAACACACTTGACACTTAGTCTTTAATCTCTTGTCTTCGTCTCTTCCAAGTAGGGTTGTGGCTGCTTTAAATAGAAACTCATACTTGGGCTTGGACTCCTCAAAATATCTGATTTGATTTGAATTTAAAAACAGATTTTATCTTCAAATCTTTTCATATCTTTCAGTCCTAAAAACAGCAACAAGATCTGCTACATATCTGATTGCAACAGAATATATCTTTACCAAGATGTTCGCCTGCAATCTCTCCACCAGATCTCTCAAAACAAACTGATACACGCAGCCCTAACAAAACATAACAGACTGATGTTTTGATGTTCTACCAACTGATGTCAAGACATCATGTTTAACATCAGCACACAAAACTGCAACCCTAAATAACTTAACATAAACTGAATGTTAAGAACTCATGTTAAGACATCAGACAAATGACATCTTCAACAACAACAATATTTTACCAAAATTGCAGCCAATACAAGAACTAACAGTAAACCTTTTGAACTTGAATACACAATCCAAATTAAACTGAGAACTACCTTGCCCCTGGTTAAAATTGTGGGTTTTTTGTAAAGAAAGAAACTCCTACTTCAAGGCTCAAAAGGGGTTAACAAGGGATTATCTTCCTTATATCTCCAGTGTTTGGGAATTGAAAAAATGCCTTACATCGTCAGCAAAGTTTATTCGAAAGCGTACCGGCAGCAATTATGGGTATTATATTTTCATCATCCTCCCACAAATATTTGCATAGTCAAAAATTTGAAAAAGAGGTGTATTTTTTGAAAGTTTTTGTTTTTTTTTTAAAGTGAAAGCATAAAGATGTGAATAAACAGATGATTTGAATCAAAATATTGTACATGCTCATTTCATTAAAGCTGACATTTAAAGATAAACAAGTTTGAAAGCAAATAAATATGATACAAACAAGGAAAATGCAAAATAGACAGAAACAAGGTCAATGACTAATCAAACACAAGGATGAGTTGTCCTGTCTTTGGGAAGTAACCGAGTTGAAGTTGATTGAAGCTTCAATTCTTATATTCAGACAGAGAATTGCACTGGACATTAGGATTGTCCCATATCGGTGATGAGGAATCAGTTTGACGACTTACAGATGACTGAAAGACAGATAGTTGGAATGAATTGACGATGATCTGGACGTATGTATGTTTTATGCATGGGATACGAATGATATGCAATGCTTATGCAACACAGGATATATTTCACATTTAAAATATTTGAAAAAGTTTAAAGAACGCGCAGACATATAAACACAAGCAAAATTACAAACATGGGATTCAAAGGTTCGACGTCACGAGCATGGGGTCAATGGCTCTACCCATCCCCAAAGGTTGTACTATTTTGGTAATTTTGTACCTGTAGAACGGGTTAAGGTTCCCAAAAATCACTGACCCCTCCCGGAGATAAGAACAGAAAGCTATAGTATCCCAGAAGAAATCTCAATTTAAGTGTAGTATCGCTTATCAACTATTCCTGATAGTCACCGCACTACCAAATGGCCACATGGTTATTATCTACTAAATACTCAGTTTCACTGATACCACATTGGGACAATCTGCCTTCACAACGGAGTCGTTAAGCCTTGAATCCGTAAAGGGTATCTCCACTGATTTGATGGTCTATCGGGATAGCTTATTAGGGATTCACTCCCTGTAAGACCGCCCGTATATGCCATCACCTATCTTAGGTATCACTCATACTTTCCACATGCGACATCACTCGTATTCCCATTGACAGAAAAATAAATACGGATATCAAGTAGGAAAAGCAGTATATATAATATATAGTATATAGAAAATTTTTTAACAACCTAGACCTCTTAGGAATTCTAATCCTAAAGTCTCCCCAGCAGAGTCGCCATTTTTCTATAGCACAGCTTTCGTGACCGCCCACATCCACCTGCAGATGGGGTTGGGTGCTACTTTCTGATTTCTTATTTATCCTATGTAGCTGGAAAGGAAAGGGAAGCTTTCTCAAACTAACCTTGCACGCAAATGTTTTCTTTAACAAATGCTAAGAGATTGGGGAGTTCGGGGTCAGGTTATACAATGGGGAGTTGTCAATTACCCATCCTATACATGGTTATCCATGGGTTGTTGGCAATTTTCCTTACTGCTTTCTACTGTTTTCTACTTACTGGTGTTTATCTGTCATGAATTGGAAAGTTTCTCCTTTGGGAAGGTTGAGAGATGTTGAAAAGATATTTTTGTTGTTTTCGGGTGTTTTGATGTTTTTGGTAAGGTACTGGACCTAAGGTTTTTGATAAGTGTGCTCGCTAATATTTTGCAATCTTATGCCTACGTATTCCCGTTAAAGAAAACAGGGAAATCAGAGCAATCGTAGTTCCTCGTATTCTATGTGAGGAAAATATGTCTGGTGTCTTGTTCAAAGCCCAAGATCGAAGCTAAAGGTTATTTGTGTGAATTGATTAAAAGAGTGAAGAGATTAAAGATTGAGATATAAATATCCGGAAAAAAAACATTGGATGAAACTAGAAGGAATATCTGGGAAAGCGTCGGATGAAAAGAAAAGGAATATTCGGGAAAGCGACAGACGTAAAGAAAAGGAATATCCGGGAAAGCGTCGGATGTTAAAAAAGAGGAAAGGGTTTTTCCTGTGTTTTTTAGGGAAATTAAGGGTTTCTTGAGATCCAAAAGGACGTGAAACTGTCCAAGTCTATCGGTATGAGAAGGTTGATCTTTGTATGATGCCCAAGAGGAGGCTGAGGTTTTAAGGGATTAGAATCAACCCTAAATTGGTTTGATACTTTGACTCTAGAAATGACTGCTTTAACAATTGATCACTAGTTTCTGTCTTATACCTGTAGGAGGTCTCTGGGTCCTTGTACTAAGCCCAAGAAAAGGCATGAGAACTTCTAAGAAGCCGGAGGGTCCTTGTACAAAGCTCAAGAGGAGGTGGGGATGCTTTTAGGAAGCCTGTGGATCCAAACTTAAGAATGTTCAAGAAAGGTTTCACCGGGAATTAATCCTTTCTTGTGTGAACAGTTCTAGAATGTGAAGAAATTCAAGAGAAGTTTCACCGGGAATTAATCCTCTCTGGGGAAACTGAATTTTTTTAACAAGTTCTAATAGTGACAGTCTGAGAAAAGGTTCACCGGGAATATTGCCTTTCTCTTTGTTCCATATTGTTTAAGCCCAAGAGAAGGCAAGACTGTATCTGGAAATCCTATGGGGATCTAGTTTTGACTGTTGAAAGAGCGAACGCTGGCTTTACCTAGTTCTAGACCTAGTTGTCGGGGAAAACTCTAAGCAGATATACAAGTATATATACAGTTGATATATGACAAGTATTTAAAAGGATATGAAAGAAGGGATTTACAGGTGAGCAAACTTCCCACAATACAGTTATATATAAAAGCTGATAAAAGAAAGCTGATAAAAACTTACAGGTGAGCAAGCTTCCATAGCTGTATTATTAGTTGTTCAAAGAAATTGAAGAAAGTTTTGATAACAGATTATGAATTTGAATCTAAATCACAAGGAAAGTTGTTTTAAAAATAAGTGATGTGAATATCTAGGAAAACATCGGATTGCAGGAAAGACATAAAAAATGAAAAGGTTGCAGATATCTGGGAAAACGTCGGATTGAAAGAAATAAAATAAGAGATTGAAAATATGAATATCCAGGAAAACGTCGGATGTAAAGAGATGATGAAAAAAAGAAAAGGTCGCTCGCTAAGACTTTACAGTCTTATGCCTACGTATTCTCAACGGGATCTTGAGAAATCAGAGCGGTCGTAGTTCACCCTTATGGGGCACGAACTACAGAAAATAAAGTTTAAATCACACGGCGGCGAGAGGAAAATCTAACCTAAAGTTATCATGCTTGGTTGAATATCCTAATGTCTATCTTATTTCAAACCTAATCGAAAATTAAATTTGAACTAAGAGATCCTAAGGGAGCATGCATATGTGGCAAAACATCACGGAATAAATGAATACACGGCAAAGCATCGTGACAAATAAAATATACACGGAAGAACATCGTGTGATAAAAGCATGCAGTTACGGCAAAACATCGTGGTAACTGAATACATGGAAAAACATCATGTGATAAAATATACATGAAAAAGCATCGTGGAAAGATATAAACATTCAGAAAGTTACAGAATACACATGGAAAAACATCATGGTAATCAAACATTAAAAATCAACTGAAATACACGGAACAACATCATGTAATCAGCAAACAAAGATACGCGGCAAAGCATCGCGAATTAATAACAGATATACGTGGAAAAACATCACAGTGAAAACAAATAGAAAGCACACGGCAAAACATCGTGTAAAATAAACAGACATTCACGGCAAAGCATCGTGTAAATAACAGATATGATCAACAAAATAAACTCAAAGCGAGGAAGCAATCAAATCATGAAATAGAATCGGGTGACAAGAAATTATTAATTAATTTAAATATAAATATTTAATAAGATTAATTAATAATTTAATTAATCAATATTAAATAAAAATATTTAAATTAATTAATAATTAAACAGTTTCTTACACACTTTTTTTTTATTACAAAACTAATAGAAATGAAAGAAACTAAAAAAATGCAATCAAATAACTGCTGTAATTAAACCTAAGGACTAATTTCCTAAATTCAAATAAATCTAGATACTTCCATCTTCTTCTTCTTTTTTTTTTTTTAAATTATAACTAATGCAAGATTTTTTTTTATAAAAAACTATAGTCTAATATATGCAAATATTATATTTCAACTAAACATGATAAAGTCACAAATTCCAACAAAAAAAGGCGTACTTAGCAAAAGAAAATAAACAATATATTGATAGACATCGTATTACGTATTATACACACAATATTACAATGAAATCAATGTTACAATATGATTACAATATTATATTTAAAACAAACCAAACTAACAATATAAATACTAATACTATAATTACAGTGATATAACTAAAATAGACCAAACTTTAAAAGAATAGTATAATATCCCACTAATTAAAATCACTAAACACTATGGAAATTAAAAATTGAATAAAACTAAAGAATGAGTATCAACAACTAACTACTCATAAAAACCTTAGGTCACCGAAACAGTAAAACAAATCTAAACAACACAACTGCGAATCACATAACCACACAACACAATCTCATCTCAAAAATAGCAGTGTTGATAACAATAATATACAAAAAAAATAATAGATAACAAAATTAGTAAGTGAAAAAAACAAGAACTTGAAACGGTTACTCGTAGATCCCTCTCACTCGGATGTATTTCTCTGTCTCTCCCTCGAACTCGCGTTTCTTTTCAAGTGTTAATGATGTGTATTTTTATGGAAGTGGAAAAATAATGGAATATTGTGATAATGAAAGAGCTGCGTATGGTTATTGTTGTGATGGTTAGAAAGATGAGTGTTGTTGCTTGTGTGAGTACGGAGGCTTGTGGCAGGGGGTTTAATGCCTCTATTTATAGTAAATTCAAGGCTTGGAGATCAAGAAAAAATGATGCAACCAATGACATACAAGAGTGAAGAGTTTTGAATATTGGAAGACAAGTTGGAATTGAGTTTTTAAAATGGGTGTGGTGGAATCACATGGTTGTTGAACATTGAATGCATTGAATGTGAATTGATAAAATTTTGTAGTATGTGAGAAAACAAAATATCATAAAAGATAAAAAAAAGACAGAAAAAATTGTGTGGCATTTGTGTGTGTGTGTGTGTGTGGGGGCGGGGTGGGAGAAAATTTGTGAAGTGTGTGAGACTAGTAGTGTAAATGAGAGACTAGTAGTGTAAAAATAATAAAACAAAAATTATATTATATATTATAATAATATACTAATATAATAAATAAATTAAATATATAAAAAAAAATTAATAAAAACAAAGTTATTAAAATCTTGATTAATTAATAAAAATTAATTAAAATTGGAACCGAAACCGGTAAAAACGATAAAAATTGTCTGTATCGAAGTGTCCGAAAAAATAAAATGAACACACCAAAACGATCAGCAAGAAAAAATATGTATTGAAAAAATACACCGTTTTGTCAAATTTTGAAATTGATTTTGCCCGCTAAAAAGGCTCAAACGGGTCAGAAACATGATGACCGAAAAGTCAAAAAATTAAAATAAGCACACTGAGTTAAAGTACGCGAAAAATAAGTTAAAAATGATGCCTGAAAGTTTGATTTTAAAAACTGTCCAGACACCGACTTTTTTCACAGTTGACTTTTCAGTTTGACCAAAAATACATGAAAATTTAACACGTTAAATCCGACTGATAATTCAAAAAATAATTCATGAAGAAAATATATGATATGATATACAGACGACATAGTATGAAAATATAGACAGATGAAAATGAGAAAAAATAAAATTGTCTGGTCAAAATTTAGGGTATGACAGATTCACCAACCAAGTTTGAGTAAACAACCTCCATTCTGCTTAGACATATCACAGATATTCCATACAAGCTCACACATTGATGAATAACTGCTTTGAAACTCCAAAGACTTCACACCTGCCACGTCTAAATCTTCAGAAGATAAAGTAGACCTAGACTACATCATAGCCATACCAAAGAAGGCCACTTTCCTTAGTAGAACAGTCTGTAGAAAGTCAGAGATAACTGCCACTTAGCCTTGACCTTCAAAATGAGCAAGATCCCATGCTCCTCAGTACCTAGATAAGAAATAAGTTGATCCAAGTTGTGCCAACATCGGCACTCCAAAACTCTTAGATCAGAAATAAACTGATCCAAGAACAATCCATCAAGATTATGATGTCTTCATCTTCATCTTCAATAGTGCCATTGTCTAGACCAGTTTCTTGCCAGGAAACTCTCCAGAGATCACATGCTTCTATCACACCAGACTGAAGTCGATTCTTAGGTCAACATCCAAGACCAAAACAGATGCTAAAGCTCATGCATTACCCCTCCCATAATTTTGCACAAACTCTGATGATGAGATGTTCCAACATCTTGTTGAACATCAACAATCTTGACTTTCAAGGATAATCAATTAAATACTTATGAACTCCACAATTCTGAAAACTCCAATCATATTAGATCCACCCTTAGGATTAAGAGAAATGAATCCTTCCTTGATGTTTTGGACAGTGAAAATAAATCACCTCCACTTTCTTCAGGTTGTGTTTCATAGAAACACCTTCTAGTCAGAAGAATAACTAGAAGACTCCAGATGCACGACAGAGACGCCTTTATGAGTGGACTTGAGAGAATTCTCAAGTATCTTTGACAACCTAGCCGATCAATAATTTATCAAACTCCCAGAGCAAGAACTTGATAAACCTAAACTCAACTCCTCTCCTCTTCAACTGACTTCAAACTGCACCATGGAACCAAGCTTCCAAGTACCAAGTCACCATAATAGACATCTGCCAACCACTTTTTCCATTCCATTGCTCCCGACTTTGGAATAAAAAGATGCAGATATTTTCACATATAGAGGCTGACGATTGAGACCTTCCACCATTTGTCTTCAGTAACAACTCCAGAATCCCATAATTCTAGAGCTCTTCCATCAGAAACATATGCAGCGGAACCACCAAGGAACAAATTTTGCTTGTCCTAATAAGATGTAAGAACATCTTATAAGACACCCCAACAAGAGAACTAGCCACTTCTCCTGCAGTTGTTGTAGAATCTCCTCAGCATCATGAACAACCACCGGGTTGTTACCTTCGATTCAGAACATCCATCTCATCCATTAATACCCTTGAGTATGTCTGAGTTGATTGATCTGATCTTCAAAACTCCTCCTTGTTTAAACACCAGAAAGTATCTCCTAAAGATCTCATCCAGAAACAGACAGGATGCCTGCTCTGATACCAATTGAAATTCTGGCATAGCAGACAACATATGTCCTAACACATGTTAAGACATTGTTCTGCATAAACATTTAAACGCAGAGGAATAACAGCAGACTGATACCTTGAATATCAGAACTACAATAACACAGATGTTATGACATCTGATCCAACATGTTTATCATGAACACTAACAGAATAATTAAATCTGCAGAATGATAAAAGACACATCAATTGTTAACCCAGTTTGGTGCAATTCATCTACATCTGGGGGATACCAATCCAGGAAGAAGACTCCGCTATCTATAGAATTATTACAAAGCTAAACCCCCTCGTTTACAACTTTATATCCTAATCTCTACCCAATGAAGACTTTATCAAAGAACATCCTCTTTGATATGAGATACCCCACTCACTTCCCTTAATCACAACCTGTGATATTTACATCATCCCTATCAATACATAATTCTGTCAATCTTTCGTGACCAACACGCTAACTTGGATTTACTTAAAATCTTCATCCAAGAACAATACACAATCTAATACCTCAAGGCTTATGAATATGTGCAGTACTTATGTCTTCCACAGTGCATCCAACGATACAAAGGGAGACTTACAACCTAGAGAGCCAACGACTCTCAAAATCCTAACCCTTATATTCTATATAAGTTACAAAGGTAATTAAAATCCTAGGTCTAAATAAACTTATATAGGTTTCAGCAGTCTTGGGCTTCATATCTCTGGTCTTTGATCCATTCCTAGAAAGCGCATCAAATCTTGGGCAGATTTGTTACAGATTTAAAAACCTGCTAAATCAGTGCAGTACTTCAGGATATCATGTCTTCAGGTTAGGACATCTTCTTCAACATCTTTGTTCATGGCCAAATTTCTTCATCTTTATCATTAAAATTCTTTTACCAAAATTCTGTCAAACCATAGGTGCTTTCAGTGGGTAGTTCTTCATCAAACTTTGCTGACATTGTAACCATTGGTGAAAGGATTGAGAATGAGCTAAAAATTGGGAGAATTTTTGGAGCTGCTTCCCAGCAGCCGATTAATAGAAAGTCTCAGAATAGTCATTCAAAGAAGAAGGAAGGTGAAGCCAACGCTGTGGCAGCTAAAGTCTCTCCTCAGTATCAAGCACCCATGGCTCCCACGCTATACTATCCATATTCGTACATTGCTGCTGCACAATATCAACAACCGCCTGTCATACCCTAATTTTTTACCATAAGATTCCACCTCTTTGTGCATCATCTCGCATATCTATATGCTTTATCACTAACAAGTTTGTGTAGGAATATTGGTTTCAAGTGGAGTTGATGTTCATTCTCTCAGTCAAGTACCTCAAGACGTGATCAACAGATTATGATTAATGAAGATTCTAGGGTTTTCTACTGGTCGGTCTCTTCAAGATTTCTCAGAAGTTCTACTTATGTCTCAAGGAAAATCAGGGTCCTTCTCGCTATTAGTATTGAGCTTGGATTGGTTGTGGTTTTCGTGGCAAGTGATATTACAGGTTGTATCTCCTTGGTTTGTGTATCGGGTTCCTCATCATCCAAATCTTTCGTTGATTGTGTGAGCAATGAAAATTAAGTTTAATGCAAGGAAGATTTCGGTCTTATTCATAAGGTGAAACCATGATTTGTTCTTTGGATTTCAAAAAGGGTTAGATTGGTGAATCTTGAGCAATATACTTTGAAGTGATAAAGTTTGAAAAATCTTGAATCAAATGTTAGGCCAGAGGTTCTCAAAGAAAAGTTCATGTTTTGAATTTCCAAGTTTAGAATTTAAACTTTCATGACAAAATCAAGTTCAAGTTCAAAAAAAGAAACAAGTTGCATCAAATCTCACTGAAATTTATTCAAAGCATAAAAATTACAAGGTTTGTCTTAATTCAAAGATTTTACAAAGAAGAACAAGGGTAAAGGATCCGCACATGATGATTAGAGCACCGTCAGCCAAATATTCATTCTAAGGACTTGATAATAATTTCACATAAGATTTTAAAAGTAATTGTCACAAAGTAATATTCCAAATTTAAACTCCAAGCTATCAGGTTATTGGAAAAATTGAAAGCACGTCCATGAACAGGTGATTGGAGCTGTCTTTATGAGAGAGTAAAGTTCTGTCTCGTCCATTTATGCCAAAGGATACGACACTACATGCTACTTTCTTTTAAAATAGGAAACAAAAGGATTGCACATGAGAAAAGATATCCCAACGTCATCTTTTTCTCCTTCCATGCGCATCATCACCCATCAGTACAAAGGAGTTTTCTGCACAAGTTAGAATCAACATTAATTTCCAAACCGTACAAAATCAGGTAATCATCAAAAACATTGATTTCAAGACATATAATCCAACCAAGATGGAAGTTAATTTGATATCATCAAAACCAATTCAGTTCTTTCCAAAACAGTTCATAAAACATGTCGGTACCAAAACAGAAAGCATTCATCAGACAATCGCACAACAAATCAGACGGATTTCATGACAAAGGATCAAAGAGCATTCATGGCCATAATTCTGTTGTTTTCATCAATTAATTCACAATCCTATAAAAGAGACAACACAAGACACACCAAAAAATACACCAGAACAGAGGAAATACAAAATATCCTAACATCACAAACACCCAGTTTGGCAGCATCACATACTCACTGTTTTCATTTCAATAATCATAAAAAAAAGAACCATATACAATCTTACACCAGAAAAGCCATTTGACACACAAAATTCTCAAAAAAAACACACATCTTTGCAGAGTCAATTCAGAAACAAAACCATTACATACTTTGAAGAACGCATCAGTTCACAGAGAAAATTCACATACAACTACGCACATTGCAGAGCAGAGTAGTATCACCAGTTCACAACAAAAGATCATACACACATAGGCGCATAAAGAATAGTTGAAATGGATTGAAGGGATCATGAAGAGAGTACCTAGTCAATGCCTTTGCTGTGGACGGGATTACGCGACACCTGATTCGCCGAGTTTCTACACATCCTCGCCGTCGAATTCTGTACTTTGCCGTAAGTTGATATCTCGCATTTTTCTCATTAAAGTTATGCAATTGTTGATGTTTGTTGTTGTTAGTATGTTTTATTTCGTGTATATTCCGTTATAACTTGTGAGTAGAGAGAGACCGCGAATGGGAGAGAGGGATGAACGAAATCGAGATAGATGAGAGGATTTAGATAGCGATTAAGAGATGAACGAAGGAGAGGAGCTTTGGGGTCTTCGTTTTCTGGTCATGTTTGATTCGCGAGGGAGGCGAGAGATTAGGGAGAAGAGTTAAGAAGATGATACACAGTGAGGGTTTGTGTCGAGAGAGAGATAAAGCAAGACCATGATTGTTTTTTTTCTTTTCTTTTTTTTACTGCATAAGGTTGTTGTTATTGGTCTGGGTCGGATTGACCCGTTTTCTCCAAAACCCGCGCCCACTGGGCCTTTTATTTTACTGATATTTTCTCATTTCACTTTCTTTTTTTCCTTGTTAATTTAATATTAAGAACTATATTAGCAACTCTTGCTAATTGTCAAATAATTTTTTTAGTAATCTTTTAACTTGTTAATGATCTTCAAACTCTTGTTTAGTTAAAATAATTTTTATAAAATATCTTTTTTGTTTTAGATTATTATATTATTAGGTTAGTTATTAAATAAATGTTAAAGCTAAAATAAAAAACAAAAAAATGTTTTATTAGATCTTAGCCTAACCTTTAGAACCTTCACTTTATCCTAACCTTAGGATCGAAGTCACCGCACTCTATACATGTGTTCTGCCATGGACACTTTCTACCCTTTTAACTTAACTTTTACTTTAGAGTCACGACACTCAATGTAGCGTCTTGCCATAGATGCTACCTCCCCCTGGAACCTTGACCACAGTTAAGAGTTCCTCACCCTCTTTGAGGGGAACTACGGATACTCTGATTCCACTCCCGTCAGGATACGTAGGCACAAGATGCGATGTCTTGGCGAGTATACTTAGATACTAACCCCTAGGTCTTTCCCTTAGCACATACCCTTAGCAAGCGAGCAATAAATAACATAAATAATAACAAGAGGTTCCTGTAGAGTACTATAGACGTTTAGGATGCTAATACCTTCCCTAGGCGTAACCAACCCCCGAACTTAGATTCTCTTAACTTAGGTTTTTCGATCTTTAACCTTTCCTTTGGATAAATTAAAGATCGGTGGTGAATTAAGAATTATGATTCAAGTTAATCCAATAGCTTGGCATCCGATTCTCACCGCGACAGAAATGGCGACTTCACTGGGGACATTTTATTTTTATTGAGGGTTTCCCCTAACTTGTTTATTTATGTTATTATATATATTATTTGCTTGCTTGGTTTTCTTTTTTGTACAGGTTTGGCACTTAGTGTGGTGAGACAAAGTCCTACACCCGGACTAGAGTGAAATTAAGATAGGAAAACGGTGAGAATTCATGGATACTTTGAGGGAGTCGATTCCTGAAAAAGTGAATTGAGACTTCACCACTCAGTCTAGGCCCTCTCGAATAAAATATTTGTCCAACGAGTTCATTCGTGAAGACGATATGGTTTCGATCTAAAGGTCGTCGGGACTGGGGACCATAGTTACCTTTAAACCAACTTGGCCTATTAGGGCGTAGTGCGGGGACTATGCGGAAGTCTATTTCTGTAATAGTCGCTACGCGATACTACACTCAGACGAGATTCTCTTGAGGATATTATTGACTACCAAGTGATCTGGAAAATCGATAATATCCGAAAGATGGGATGCAGACTCTGGGAACTTGATAGAACCCGTTTGGCAGGTACAAATAAACCTCTAGTACATACCCTGTGGTTGGTTTGTCACCCAGAATCCATGTTGTGATCTCAAACCTTTAATCCTACTATGTGTGATTTGCATCCTATCATGCGTTGCATTGCATATCATTTGCATCTTTGCATGGTTCATTGCATACATCTGTTGTCCAACACCTCATTTCCAGCTGTCTATATCTTCCAGTGCCACCTGTGAGTCGTCAAGCTGATTCCTCGACACAGATACCAGACTAGAGCTAACTACAGATGCATAATGGCAGAGCAAGAAGCACACAATGCTGAGATGCGAATGGAGATCGACGACCTTAAGTCAAGCATGGCAAAGCTCACTGAAATGCTCCAAGTTTTGATTGCTAGAGGAGATCAACCCCAAAGGACTGTCATCCAGGAAGTTTCAAGCGCTGATCCTCCAATGGTTCAAATGCCACCTTCCACTTGGCCAGAGTTTGGCTTACCTCCCAACTACTCTCCACCTCTTGCATCTACTACTATGATTGGTCGAACTGCCAGACCAGTATTTCAAGATCCAATTTTTTCTCCGAGCCTAGACCTGTGGTTCATGCTATTTCCCAGACTACTCGAGCTCCCTTTGAGAATCCTCTCTATGATCACAATGCTGTTAAATCACAACAAGTGAAGCTTCAGTCGACTTCAGCAGACTTCAGTGTTTCAGACGGGACAACTCACTTTTGTTTCTGATTAATCACTAGGCCATGTTTCTTGTTGTTTGCATTTTCCTTATTTATATTAGCTGTTTGCTTTCAACTTATGTTTGTACTTTCATAATTAATAAAATGAGCATTGCAACTTTTAATTCAATTCATTTTTGTTTCCTATTTACATCTTTACGCTTTTCCTTTCGACAAAAAAAAACACACAAAAAACACAAAAAAAAACATTAAAAAAAAAATTCTCTTTTCCACTTTCCTTCTGATTATGCAAAGATTGGAGGGAGGTTGATGAAAACGTTATACTCATAATCGTTGTTGGTATGATTTCAAATCAAAACTTTGCTGACGATGTAAGGCATTGTTTCAATTCCTAAACACTGGAGAAATAAGGAAGATAAACCCTCGTCAACCCCTTTGAGCCTTGAAGTAGGAGTTTCTTTTATTTACAAATAAAAACCCACAATCTTAACCTGGGGCAGGGTAGTTCTCAGTTAACTGGATTGTGCATTCAAATACAAGAGTTTCATGCAAAACATCTTTCAACAAAAAGGTTGCATTCTCAATTTTTCCTTCGCACGCAACAAGCAAGTGTCGAAGAATTCTTTCAAGTCAGAAGTCGATGATGGTTCATCATAATCATTAAGCCAAGCAGTCACTTTCTTTCAAAAAAAAAAAGATAAAAAAATCAAAAAAGGAAAAAGCTCGCTAAGTCGAAACCTGTGAAGGAGACTTAGGCAAAAAAATTGGGGCATCCCGCTGACTGTAAGATTCACGAGAAACAGTTCAGGAAAAAGTTAGGGATAATAAAAAGAAGAATCTTTAAATCCTTACCATTAAAATCCTCAATTAAAAAACAACTAAATGTTGTAAGGAAGTAGTGACTGCCATCTCAAGAGTCCATTGACTTCTGAACCATCATCACTATCATCAATGCAATCCCTAACCTATGGGAACCTGAGTGCAAAGTCTGAGTTAACTGAGTGTAGGACTGGAGATCATCACGAAGATTGGGTGGGTACAAATAAACTTTGAGCCTTTATCCTTTGTTTCTTAAACCGCGAACCAGGCCACGTTATAACCCTCAAAAGACCTAATTGAAGCAAGGTTATTTTGAAAGCATACTACAACGAGGTTGCGTAAACTGACTCCTAAAGATCTTCGCAGATCATTTTTTATGGCATCACGCCTTTTTGCTTTATCTTTCACTTTTAAACGTCTTGAACCACCGTGTTCTGACCAGTGACCCTATTGTTTTACCTCTTTCCAAAAATGATTTTGATTTCAAAAGTTGCATGAACTTTGCATTTACTATGTTTGTATGAACACTTTTGTTTGCAATTTGGCTTCCGCTTAAGGAATTTTCAAACATTTGAGAAACTTGGTCAGTGATCCAATCAGGGGCAAGTTCCTTCCAGATCCTATTGAGAATCAGTTCAAGATTTATTCAGTGCAAGTCCTTCTCAGAATTGGTTTATACAGAAGACTTTTTTTCAAGACTTATACTAGGGCAAGTTTTCCAAGTGCACAATAATTCAGTCATTTTCAGCATCAATTCAAGCTGAGGCAATTATCAGTTCATATACAACAGTCAACTAATCTAGGGAAGTTTACTTGAAGAATCCCCATGCAGCTTTCCATTCTTCCTACAAGGATCATCAACTTAATACAGTTTACCAGTGTGGCAGATTTGTGCTCAGTAACATCTTTAGTTCCAAAGCAGAATGGCAATGATCTCTGTGTTGAGGAATCAGTATTCCAGTTTTGTCCTCTCCACAAAAGAGTCGAGTCGTGTCTTCGACGTCTACATTGCATTTACATTTGCATTTGATCATATATCATCTGCATAATTCATATACATATGCATAGCAAGAGTGTCATCCTCATTTGCACTCATTTGCATTCTCCATAGGTCGTGTTGTTATTCACGTCTTACCTTGTGGTCAAAGTCCAACTTACTTGGCACCTACCAAACAGATATTGTCATGTTTATCCAATGCTTTCTTGGTTATTTTCTTGTTCATAGTCATTCAATGCTTTCCTGGACGTTGTGGTTTTCTTTACATCCAATGCCTTCTTGGATTCACCTTTTGTCTCATTTGCGTCTGATGCCTTCTCAGATATTATGAGTCATACCTTTCATTCAAAGCTATTATTGGATGACTGGTTTCTTTGCATTCAATGTCATTCTTGAATGTAGTCTCTGTTCACTTTCATCTGAAGCCATTATCAGATATTGTGATTGCACCTTTCATTCAAAGCCATTATTGGATGTCTGGTTTCTCTACCTTGTTCACTTTGTCTAAAGCCATTATTAGATATTGTGATTGTACCTTTCATTCAAAGCTTTTATTGGATGATTGGTGTATTTGCATTCAATGTCATTCCAGATCGAGTCTTCGTTCACAGTCATCTAAAGCCATTATTAGATATTGTGACTATACCTTTCATTCAAAGCCATTATTGGATGTCTGGTTTCCTTACCATCTGATGCTTTTTCGAATGTGTCCCTCTTTCTGATGTTCTTCCAGATCGAGTCTCTGTTCACAGTCATCTAAAGCCATTATTAGATATTATGATTATACCTCTCATTCAAAGCCATTATTGGATGACTGGTTTCTTTGCATTCAATGCCATTCTTGAATGTAGTCTTTGTTCACTTTCATCTGAAGCCATTATCAGATATTGTGAGTGTACCTTTCATTCAAAGCCATTATTGGATGTCTGGTTTCTTTACCTTGTTCACTTTCATCTGAAGCCATTATCAGATATTATGAGTGTACCTTTCGTTTAAAGCCATTATTGGATGACTGGTCCCTTTTGTCCAATGCTTTCTTGGATTTCCACTATTTATCTCATTCTCATTTGATGCCTTCTCAGATATTATGAGTTTGCCTTTCGTTCAAAGCCATTATTGGATGTTTGGCGTCTTGTTCATCCAATGCCATTCTTGGATGAGGTTTTTCCAGATATTTCACTTTGTTTATTCTGATGTTTTTCCGGAATAACATTGCTTTTCCTCCAGATATGTCTTCATTTCGTTTCTGACACAACTGTAACATTTTTCCCCTGTGGTACCCTTCCCCATAGGCTTCTCTGTCTTGCTTTCATTTCATATCATATCATTTCATATCCTATCATATGCATTTGTGGCATCTTAGGGCCAAAAATTGTGTATATTTGTATTTAAGTCCCTCCTATCTCGTCGAGATGAAGATTTCAATCTCCATATCTCCGAATAGAAGAAACTTAAATAAGGGCATCTGTCATACCCTAATTTTTGACCATAAGATTCCACCTCTTTGTTCATCATCTCGCATATCTATATGCTTTATCACTAACAAGTTTGTGTAGGAATATTGGTTTCAAGTGGAGTTGGTGTCCATTCTCTCAGTCAAGTACCTCAAGACGTGATCAACGGATTATGATTAATGAAGATTCTAGGGTTTTCTACTGGTCGTTCTCTTCAAGATTTCTCAGAAGTTCTACTTATGTCTCAAGAAAAATCAGGGTCCTTCTCGCTATTAGTATTGAGCTTGGATTGGTTATGGTTTTCGTGGCAAGTGATATTACAGGTTGTATCTCCTTGGTTTGTGTATCGGGTTCGTCATCATCCAAATATTTCGTTGATTGTGTGAGCAATGAAAATTAAGTTTAATGCAAGGAAGATTTCGGTCTTATTCATAAGGTGAAACCATGATTTGTTCTTCGGATTTCAAAAAGGGTTAGATTGGTGAATCTTGAGCAATATACTTTGAAGTGATAAAGTTTGAAAAATCTTGAATCAAATGTTAGGCCAGAGGTTCTCAAAGAAAAGTTCATGTTTTGAATTTCCAAGTTTAGAATTTAAACTTTCATGGCAAAATCAAGTTCAAGTTCAAAAAAAGAAACAAGTTGCATCAAATCTCACTGAAATTTATTCAAAGCATAAAAATTACAAGGTTTGTCTTAATTCAAAGATTTTACAAAGAAGAACAAGGGTAAAGGATCTGCACATGATGATTAGAGCACCGTCAGCCAAATATTCATTCTAAGGACTTGATAATAATTTCACATAAGATTTTAAAAGTAATTGTCACAAAGTAATATTCCAAATTTAAACTCCAAGCTGTCACGTTATTGGAAAAATTGAAAGCACATCCATGAACAGGTGATTGGAGCTGTCTTTATGAGAGAGTAAAGTTTTATCTCGTCCATTTATGCCGAAGGATACGACACTACATGCTACTTTCTTTTAAAATAGGAAACAAAAGGATTGCACATGAGAAAGGATATCCCAACGTCATCTTTTTCTCCTTCCATTCGCATCATCACCATCAGTACAAAGGAGTTTTCTGCACAAGTTAGAATCAACATTAATTTCCAAACCGTACAAAATCAGGCAATCATCAAAAACATTGATTTCAAGACATATAATCCAACCAAGATGGAAGTTAATTTGATATCATCAAAACCAGTTCAGTTCTTTCCAAAACAGTTCATAAAATATGTCGGTACCGAAACAGAAAGCATTCATCAGACAATCGCACAACAAATCAGACGACTTTCATGATAAAGGATCAAAGAGCATTCATGGCCATAATTCTGTTGTTTTCATCAATTAATTCACAAGCCTATAAAAGAGACAACACAAGACACACCAAAAAATACACCAGAACAGAGGAAATACAGAATATCCTAACATTACAAACACCCAGTTTGGCAGCATCACATACTCACCGTTTTCATTTCAATAATCATCAAAAAAAGAACCATATACAATCTTACACCAGAAAATCCATTTTACACACAAAATTCTCAAAAAAAAACACACACATCTTTGCAGAGTCGATTCAGAAACAAAACCATTACACACTTTGAAGAACGCATCAGTTCACAGAGAAAATTCACATACAACTACGCACATTGCAGAGCAGAGTAGTATCACCAGTTCACAACAAAAGATCATACACACATAGGCGCATAAAGAAGAGTTGAAATGGATTGAAGGGATCATGAAGAGAGTACCTGGTCAATGCCTTTGCTGCGGACGGGATTACGCGACACCTGATTCGCCGAGTTTCTACACATCCTCGCCGTCGAATTCTGTACTTTGCCGTAAGTTGATATCTCGCATTTTTCTCATTAAAGTTGTGCAATTGTTGATGTTTGTTGTTGTTAATATGTTTTATTTCGTGTATATTCCGTTATAACTTATGGGTAGAGAGAGATCGCGAATGGGAGTGAGGGATGAACGAAATCGAGATAGATGAGAGGATTTAGATAGCGATTAAGAGATGAACGAAGGAGAGGAGCTTTGGGGTCTTCGTTTTCTGGTCATGTTTGATTCGCGAGGGAGGCGAGAGATTAGGGAGAAGAGTTAAGAAGATGATACACAATGAGGGTTTGTGTCGAGAGAGAGATAAAGCAAGACCATGATTGTTTTTGTTCTTTTCTTTTTTTTACTTCATAAGGTTGTTGTTATTCGTCTGGGTCGGATTGACCCGTTTTCTCCAAAATCCGCGCCCACTGGGCCTTTTATTTTACTGATCTTTTCTCATTTCACTTTCTTTTTTTCCTTGTTAATTTAATATTAAGAACTATATTAGCAACTCTTGCTAATTGTCAAATAATTTTTTAGTAATCTTTTAACTTGTTAATGATCTTCAAACTCTTATTTAGTTAAAATAATTTTTATAAAATATCTTTTTTGTTTTAGATTATTATATTATTAGGTTAGTTATTAAATAAATGTTAAAGCTAAAATAAAAAACAAAAAAATGTTTTATTAGATCTTAGCCTAACCTTTAGAACCTTCACTTTATCCTAACCTTAGGATCGAAGTCACCGCACTCTATACATGTGTTCTGCCATGGACACTTTCTACCCTTTTAACTTAACTTTTACTTTAGAGTCACCGCACTCTATGTAGCGTCTTGCCATAGATGCTACCTCCCCCTGGAACCTTGACCACAGTTAAGAGTTCCTCACCCTCTTTGAGGGGAACTACGGATACTCTGATTCCACTCCCGTCAGGATACGTAGGCACAAGATGCGATGTCTTGGCGAGTATACTTAGATACTAACCCCTAGGTCTTTCCCTTAGCACATACCCTTAGCAAGCAAGTAATAAATAAAATAAATAATAACAAGAGGTTCCTGTAGAGTACTACAGACGTTTAGGATGTTAATACCTTCCCTAGGCGTAACCAACCCCTAAACTTAGATTCTCTTAACTTAGGTTTTTTTATCTTTAACCTTTCCTTTGGATAAATTAAAGACCGATGGTGAATTAAGAATTATGATTCAAGTTAATCTAATAGCTTGGCATCCGAATCTCACTGCGACACCGCCATACCAGTATCATTCGCAACAATCAGTTCAGAACGCACAGAATCAGCAACAACCGCAACATCAACAACAGCCTCAACAAAACAATAGAAATCAGTAGAATCAAAACCGACAAAACAACAACAATCAAGGAAATTTAAGCGCCAAAATTTTGACAGAATTCCAGTGTCATACACTGAGTTGTTCCCTTACTTAGTTCACCAAGGGGCAATTGTTCCCAAAGAGATTACACCCACAATTCCTCCATTCAACCCAAAGCATAATCCAAATGCATCTTGTGCTTATCACTCTGGATACATAGGACATGCGATAGAGGACTATGTTGTTTTCAAAACCAAGGTTCAAGATCTCATTGATCGAAAGATTTTGACTTTTCCTGAGGAAGGTCCTAACATTCAGCATAATCCATTGCCCAATCACGGTGGACCTGCGGTTAACATGATTGAGGATAATTCAAGGGCTGAATTAATCATGGATGTTGACGAGATAAAGACCTCGATGGTTGTGGTTATCAAGAGATTGAATGAACATGGGTTGTTGAAAGGGTTGCACAGAAAGTGTCAGATTTGCAATGATAATCCCAACCAGTGTCGAAGGCTGAAGGGTTGTGTCTAAATTTTGATAAATCGAGGTGAAGTTCAATTTTCCAGATCTAAGCCTGTTGAAGAAGCGGCTACTATCAATCCATTCACCATCATCTATAGGAAGGTTCCTGTTGAATCCCCTAAAAAGAAAATAGAACCTATTGTTGTTTGCTCGCCAAAACCATTTCCGTATCATAATTCTAAGGAGGTTCCGTGGAGATATGGGTCTACTGTGTTTTCTGGAGGTCAAGAGATAAGGTTTGATGATTCTGAGATTGTGAATGTTACAACCACTGGAGGTAGACTCGTAGTGGATGGGTGTTCGCTCCGAAGGACACTACAAAGCCTGTACAAGTTCCAACTGTTGTTCCTCTCTGTAATACCCCAAATTTTGACCACTTAGATTTCCCATCATTGTGAAAATCATCATCACAATATGGATGAACCATTCTGCTTCATCAGTCTCCCCAAAGATGGGTGAGCATCCAATACAATCAAAATTAGGGTTTCAAGCCCTCTCTGAGTGCTTAGACAAAGGATCAATCAAGAAATGGCATGATCTTCAACTTGTCTAATCTCTTAAACATCCACAATGGATCAAAAAGGACTCCCACTTCAAGGATTAAGCACAAGGCCGCTCCCTTCTAGGTGGATCAAGTCTCAAGATCGACAGTGTCACCAAATTAGGGTTTTGGTCGACCAGGGCCTCCAGATGGAAATTTTCATCTGGGCATAAGCCAAAGATCCAAAACACAACCTAATGTACTCCATGGAACCTCATGGACCCATTCATCAAGTCAATTTTGCCTCAGGGGATGCATACATCAAAAATCGGGAATTAGGGTTGCTTGACCTAATTCACCCCTAAGTTGACTATTGGGACAAACCATGAGCCAAGACCTCAAGACATGATTTGAGGGTCTCTAATATACCATATTGATCCATTTGGAACAATGGATTAATCCAAGAAGCTTGAGCAACAAGTCTCAATTTCATCTGCACCACAATTAGGGTTTTAAGGGAAAAGTCAACTGTAACTTTGACTTTTGACCAAGACATGCTCCCAAACCCTAATACATGATTGAATATACCCTATGACACCCATGGAACATGTCCATCAAGTTTGATTTAGGTCAAGGACATGATTTCCTGAAGAATTGCACAGTTTGGAATTCATCTGATAAAAAGTCAACTGTGCACAAAAGTCAACTTTGACTTTTTGAGATTTTTCACCAAAATGGATTTTTAACCCTAAAATGATGTTAATGTATGATTTGAATCATCATTCATCAAGAAAAATCAAGAAAAGTGAGATAACTTGTAAAAGGGGTAACCATAAAACTTAGAAATTTTTCTAAGTTAAAAATAAAGTGGCAAGGGTACCAACTTTGGAGGACCATAACTCCTAAACCACAAGGCCATTTTTTCTCATACAATGATGGATTTGTAGCCCTCATTATCACCTACAAAAACTTCAACTACAAGTCATTCCAATTCATTAAGGATTTTGAGTTATGGAGTGATCAAAGTGGTTGAAAAGTGAAAATGTCACTTTTTCCAACACTTAGTGAAATTTTCACTAAGTCAGATTCTGCCTCACTTTTTGCCAAATGTAGGGGGATTTTTCACTTGGAATCAAAAGAGATCAAAACCAAACTTGTTCAAACAGTTGTTGTATCATGTAAGAGCTTTCCAAAATGGCCAAGAACATTGCCAAATTCAACCTACACCATGAGATACAACATTGCCAAGTTGCCTTGCTGAAATCTGTCAAGGCAAGGCAGAATTTGCAACTTTGGTCGATTTGCCAAAATCAGCCAAATTCAATTGCTCCTATCCACTTGGACACCTCAGAGGATTGAATCTAAAGGGGACAATCACTGAGCCAAGCCTCCAAAGTCCATGGAACAAGAAATAGCATGTTGAACCTATAATGGCCAAAATAGGGACAAGACTTCAAATTTGGAATGAGGCATTCAATGGAACCATCAAGGTGGCATGGACTGAGCCATTCTCATCTGAAATCAGTCAAGACTTATCCAAGACCAAGGGAACCAAAGCTCTGTGCCCTAACCTCTAGTCAATGGCTAGAGGAGACTTGGATTTTCATTTGCCAACATTGGCCAAACCTACTTACCAGCTGCCATACACTATTCCTTGCAAAACAAACTTGCTCTACTATAAATAGAGCTCAATTGTGGTCAGTTTGAGTACACCAAAGCCATCTAACAGATGCTTTCCTCAAAATCTCTTCTTTCACTCCAATTTTGCCTTCTAAGGCAAGTCGCTATCGGGTTTTGAGTTTGAGAGCAATTCCAATCAAACCAATCACTCACACACCTCACATACATCACATATGAGCTTATCAAACACTTAGATTACTTCTGAAACATCAATTTCACAAAATCACCAGCTGGTTGCTCAAGGTTTTAACCAAAGTGCAGCTGAGGTACCACAAAATGATCCAGCCAATTTCAATCAAGTCCAACCATCCAAACACAATCCATAGGGTGTAGGGAAGCTGTTCAGATCATCACCACTCATCTGTAACACCTCCAAATCAAAAATCACATTGCACTTGCTGTCACGGCCTAGAGGTGAGCACATGCTTGGTCATCTCTCAATCTATGCATATTTCCTCGCACAATAATTTGGCCATATGTTCATAATCATGCATGGAATGTTTTCCCTCAATTAATTGCATTGTTTGAATCGTGTATCAAAAATCCTAGCCTTCATGCAGAAATTAGGGTTCTTGAGGTCTCTTCGTGATTTCTTATTGTATGTTTAATTGCATGGAATGATTTCTTATGTGAGGTTGAGACGAGCATAATGATATGTGGATTGCATGATATGATTACGTATTCATGGAGATTGGATAGAAAATGAAAATCTGAGAAACCAAGAACACGCGCGTGTTCTTCAGCTGTTCTTGGCGCCATTTTTCATATATTCAAATATTTGAATTTTGTGATTTTGTTTAATTGATTCAAAAATTAATTTCTCTCTGAGTTTTAATGATTTTGAGTTGATTTTTTTTTTAATAATTCACAAAAATGTTAAAATATTTTATTTTCCCAAAATATCCCAAAAATATGATTTATTTCATATAATTGATATTTTTGTAAAGAATTAATATTTTGATTGTTTTTGGCATTTTAAATATTTTTTCTACATTGATTTTGCAACTTTTAATGCTTTCTAATTATTTTGTAGGTCAATACTTAATTTTTGAAGCATTAATCCAAGATCACAATTTGTTTTCCATGTGTTAAACAATTTTTGATCATTTTAATTGAATTTTTATTCAATTAAATACATTTTGAAAACAAATTAGGGTTTTGGATTAATTCAACCCTCACAAATCATTTTCAAAACCTTTTTGGGCCTCTTGAGAGAGTGTAAGACCCATCCCCCCTTGTACAAAAACTTTTTGGGCCTCACTCATTGTATAAGTCCCTCTGTACAAGTAAACGGCGCGATCGTCGCCCGTTTAAAAATAAAAAAAAAACATTTGGGCCTCTCCTTGAGCTATAAGACCCATTCAAAACACTTTGGGCCTCTATTAGAGTGTAAGACCCAATCCCCCTTTTAACCAAACAGTTTGGGCCTCACTTATTGTATAAGTCCCTCTGCGTTAAAAAGAAAACCTCGGTGCGATCGCCATTTTAACGAAAAATCATTTGGGCCTACCCTCGTGTTATAAGCCCCACTCTTTTCTTTAAACCTTTTTGGGCCTATTGAGAGAGTGTAAGACCCATCCCTTTGTACAGAAAACCTTTTTGGGCCTCAGTCACTTGTATAAGTCCCTCTGTACAAAGTCAAACAGTGCGCTCACTAATAAAACCCTGGGCCTCTCCTTGAGCTGTAAGCCCCAAATCTTTCTTTTTCAAAGCACTTTCTCCTTTGATTTTGAATATACTGTTGTTTTCAATCTTTCTTTGTTGAATAACTAACCAAACATCATGGAAGCACTCCAACCGAGTAAGTGGTTATCGCTTTCGTTTACTGCTTTCATATTATAAACTGTATTGTGGGGCTGCTCACTGTAAGTCTCCTTTCATAAACTCATATCTACTGTGTAATAATAGTATAGATATTTTGAGTTTCCCCGGCAACTACGTCTAGCACTAGGTAAAGCCGTTTCGTTTATTCGTAGAAATAGACGCCTAGATCCCCAATAGGAGCACCAGATACAGTCTTCTCTTCGGCTGTCCTCCTTAGGAATCGTCAAGAAGCTCTACTCCCCAAGATGAATGTATTCTCCGAGAATGGCATCTTTGAGTTTCTTCCAAATTCTCAAACTTTCCTGACTTGATCTATTCCTTGTGGATAGCTTGCCTTGAATGTCTCGGGGTTTGGGTACCCACTACGGTCATAATCTTGGACCTTAACTAAGGAACCCTCTTTAAAAGCTAAAAGTCGCTGGATAGTAAACCTCGCACGTTTACCAGTGGTTTTTATCTTTAAAAGAGTTATCTCTCCTAATGGAAAGGAGATGATAGACCCACGGGCTTCTTAAAAGCATCGGCCTCCTCTTGGGCATTATTCAAGGACCCACGGGCTTCCTAAAAGCAACCCCGCCTCCTCTTGGGCTTAGTACAAGGACCCGTCGGCTTCTTATAAGTTTTCACAGCCTCCTCTTAGGCTTCGTATAATGATCTCTTCCTCCGGGAATGATAGCCTCCTCTTGGGCTCCGTACAAGGACTCGTCAGCTTCTTAAAAGTTTCCAGCCTCCTCTTGGGCTTCGTACAAATTATCCCGACGACCTCCTAGAGGTATAGGAACAGAACCTAGTCATCTACATAGAACAGTCCTTTCATAGAGTCTACTACTGTTTCCCAAAGCATAGTATAAAAGATAAAACTCTAGACACGGACAGTCTAACTTCCTTGAGTCTCAAAGACATTCTCAAGCGACCCCTTCGTTAAATAGGAAGGAAACCCGCAGACTCGGACAGTCTCAATACCCTTTGGATTTCCCGTTTCCTCAAAGAGAAGGAAATATCCCTGATCCTCAAATCAAATCCCTGAGTACAGTGTTGCTCATATAAGAACTGATTTTCTTTTTAAAATCAGTATACTGGACCTGTCACTTAACTGAAACAGTTACCATGGCCTCCTCTTGGGCTTTGTACAATGATTCTCCCCAGCGGAGTCAAACAACGTTTAGCCTCTCTCTCGGGCTTTGTACGAGACACATAAGAGACTCCCTCGTTGAGTCAATTACCCCTTTCGCCTCCATCTCGGGCTTCGTACGAGATACAAAGACTCTCTTATTGAGTCAAACCTTTTAGCCTCCATCTCGGGCTTCATACGAGATACAAAATCACTCTCTTATTGAGTATAAAAGATTCTCCTGTTGAGTCAACCCTTTTAGCCTCTCTCTCGGGCTTCATACGAGACACATAAAGACTCCCTCGTTGAGTCAAACAAACAAAATAGCCTCCTCTTAGGCTTTGTATAATGATTTTCCTAGCGGAAATTATCCTCCTCTTAGGCTTTGTATAAGAAAACCACTGGTTGATCCAATCAACCTTTTAGCATCAAAGTTGTGCCTCGTTCACAGTACACAAACATCAACAACTCCTTTCCCTTCATCTAATCGATGTAAGCGGCAAGCCTCTGGATCATCTATATCCACGCCACTGTCCCTCTTTTAGCATGAGAAATTCCTAAGGAAAGATGGCATTGCTCTACACTGAGTTAAAGTCTTCTCCTTCAGGTTAAAACCCTTTCTTCGAAAATTATGGCATTGCTCAGATCCGCGTATCCCAGTTAAAGTAATTCTCCTTCTCCCCTCTTTAGAGATGACAAATTCTCTCTAAAGTCGAGGTCTTTCAGCTTCACGTCTTGGGCTTTGAACAAGACACAAATAGACCTTTCAGCTTCACATCTTGGGCTTTGAACAAGATACAAACCACCTTTCGCTTCACGTCTTGGGCTTTGAACAAGACACCAAAAACCAATTTCCTCCCATAGAATAGGAGGAACTACGAACGCTCTGATTTCCCTGTTTCAATAAACGAGAATACGTAGGCATAAGATCGAAAGAAAAGATCTTAGCGAGCACAATCAACAAAAAACCCAAATCCCATATCTCCATCAATCAAAAGCAGTCATTCAAAAGCATCAGTCCTAAACATCCTAATCCTTGTTCCCCGCTAGAAAGTCCTAGAAAGAAAGAAACCGTACTGGCGAAAATACAAATAACCAGTACAAAGGCCCCCCCACATTGATAGCATCCGTAACTTAACAGACCGCTGTTTAAACTCAGTATGCAAAGCAGGGTTAATTGGAGACATCTATTTCCCTTCTTTATTCAGCTCACAATAGGATAGAAAATGAATCGACCTGTAGTCAAAGCTCAACCGCAGAGAGCGACCAGCGCTTAAGAACCGCGTCCAAAATCGCTCGTTACACTCTCAAGGACTCATCTGCAACCCCTATTGTTCAACAAGGGGCATCTACTACAGTATCAGTGTCAACTATTTTGTCTGAGGATGCCACAAAAAGCAAGGAGACAATTGATGATCAAGAGTTCCTAAAGTTGATCAAGAAAAGTCATGCCATTCGGTTTGAAGAATGCAGGGGCAATATACCAACGTGCCATGACAACCCTCTTTCATGATATAATCCATAAAGAGATTGAGGTTTACGTGGACGATATGATTTCCAAGTCCAAAACTGAAGATGGTCACTTGGTCCATCTGAAGAAGCTGACTCCGGAAGTTTAGACTACGGTTGAATCTTGTGAATTGCATCTTCGGGGTTCGATCTGGTAAATTGTTGGGATTTATTGTGAGTCAGAAGGGCATTAAAGTTGATCCTGACAAGGTTCGGGCAATTCAAAACATGTTGCCTCCCAAAACAGAAAAAGAAGTCTGTGGCTTTCTGGGTAGACTTAATTACATTTCAAGATTCATTTCGCACTTGACGGCTACCTGTGAACCGATGTTCAAATTACTAAGAAAAAATCAATCGGTTGAATGGAACAATGATTGTCAAGAAGCATTTTACAAAATAAAACAATATTTGCAAGAACCACCAATCTTAGTACCGCTGGTTCCTGGTAGGCCTTTAATCATGTATCTCACCATTCTCGATGAATCAATGGGATGTGTATTGGGTCAACATGACGACACTGGCAGAAAAGAACATGCAATTTACAATCTGAGCAAGAAGTTCACTGATTGTGAGACCAGATAATCACTCCTGGAGAAAACTTGTTATGATCTGGTCTGGGTTGCTCGATGCCTAAGACAATACATGATTTTTCATACTAGTTTATTGATATCCAAAATGGATCCGATAAAGTATATATTTGAAAAGCGTGCTGTCTCTGGAAGGATTGCTCGGTGGCAAATGTTGTTAACTGAGTATGATATCCAACATGTTACCCAGAAGGCAATAAAAGGGAGCGTCTTGTCTGACTACCTTGCTCATCAACCTGTGGAAGGTTATCAACAAATGAAGATTGAATTTCCCGATGAGGATGTTATGTTTATCAGAGATTATGAGACTTCAGACCCTGATATAGGACCCAAACCAGGGGTGCGATGAACGCTTATGTTCGATGGGGCCTCCAATGCTAAAGGTCGTGGAATTGGTGCTATCCTCATCTCTCCAACAGGTTTTCACTTTCCCTTCACTGCCAGATTATGCTTTGCATGCACCAACAATATGGCTGAATACGAAGCATGTATCTACGGTATTGAAGCGATAATTGACATGAGAATTAAGATTCTTGAGGTCTATGGAGATTCTGCTTTGGTTATTGGCCAAGTCAGAGGAAACTTTGTGACTCGGGATTCCAAGCTGGTTTCGTACCAAAAGCAATCGCAAAATTGATTCCTTATTTTGATGAAATCTCTTTTCATCATATCCCCCAGAGAGGAAAATCAACAAGCTGATGCTCTTGCCACCCTAGCATCCATGTTCAAGGTCAAGTGGAAGAATAAAGCTTCTTCTATTCGCATTGATCATTTGAATGAACTAGCACACTATTTAGCAATCGAAGACGAGTCTGTTGACAAGCCTTGGTTCTACGACATCAAGAGATATCTAGAAAAATAGGAATATCCCGAGGGTATCACTATCAATGACAAGAAGGCTCTTAGACGGCTCTACGCCAAATTCTTCTTAAGTGGTGGTGTACTGTACAAGAGGAATTATAATTCTGTATTGCTCAGATGCGCGGATAGACACGAACCAAACACGATCATAAGGTCCATACTTGAGGGTTGTGAGGGTGTATATGCTAAAGGTCCTACTATGGCCAAAAAGATCCTTCGAGCTGGGTATTACTGGACAACAATGGAGGTTGATTGTTACAACTTTGCCAAAAGATGTCACAAGTGCCAAATCTACGGAGACAAGATCCATGTGCCTCCAACTCCATTGAATGTTTTGACTTCGCCTTGGCCATTCTCTATGTGGGGTATTAATATGATTGGAATGATCGAACCGAAGGCTTCCAACGGTCACCGCTTCATTCTAGTTGCTATCGACTACTTCACCAAGTGGGTTGAAGCTACTTCTTACGCAAACGTTACACGACAAGTGGTTGCCAGATTTATCAAGAAGGAGATAATTTGTCGCTATGGCATTCCTAGCAGCATTATCACTGACAATGCAAGGAACCTGAACAATAAAATAATGTAAGAGTTGTCTCAAGAATTCAAGATCGAGCACCACAACTCTTCACCTTATCGGCCCAAGATGAATGGCGCCGTCAAAGCAGCAAACAGAAACATCAAGAGGATTGTCCAAAAGATGGTTAAGACTTACAAGGATTGACATGAAATGCATCCCTTTGCACTACATGGCCACAGAACTTCAATTCGTACTTCTACAGGGGTAACTCCGTATTCGCTTGTGTATGGTATGGAGGTTGTTCTTCCCATTGAAGTTGAGATCCCTTCGCTTAGAGTCATCATGGAAGCAGATCTTGACGAAGTTAAGTGGGTCCAATCCAGATACGACCAGCTGAATCTTGTCGAAGAAAAATACCTTACAACCATTTTTCATGGTCAATTGTATCAGAGACACCTCAAGCGAGCTTTTGACAAGAAAGTTCTCCCTCGAGCTTTCCAAGAAGGCAAACTCGTGCTCAAGAGGTATTCACCTATTCACTCAGATCCACGCGGCAAGTGGACTCCCAATTAAGAAGGACCCTTTGTTGTCAAGAAGGCCTTCTCAGGCAGAGCCCTGATCCTCACCACCATGGATGGGGAGGAGTTGCCATCGCCCGTGAACTTCGATGCAGTCAAAAAATATTATGCCTAAAAAAATAATTAAAAAATGGATAAAGAGCCCGCTAGATTGATATCCACAAGGACAATCTAGGAAAAAATGGGCGTCCCGATGGACCGAAAAAAAAGAAATGTCCGTGCAAAAGTTAGGGACAATATAAAAAAACAATAACAGCCCGCTAAGTTGAAAACCCGAAAGGGCAATGTAGGCAAAAATGGGTATCCCGGTGGACCAAAAAAAATAGAAAAATGTCCAGGCAAAAATTAGGGATGAAGATATTTGACTGTGAACACTTGAGCCTCTCTTCGTCATAGCTGGATCTCAAATGGTAACAAATAAGTCAAATCATCATCAACCGGTGCAAGGCGTTGGAACCTAGACTTATAGTGAATGATAGCTAATGTTTTAATCAATGTAAAACATAATTTCCCTTTTCCATTTACATTTTTTTTTCAATTTTATTGCAAATGCCCTCATCAAGGATTTTTTTCACCCTTGTACACATTTTAGGTACGAATATTTTCATATTTAATAAAAATTCATTATTTTATTTTTCGATTGTTTTCTTTTCAGTATTTTTGTTTGCAAAATAAACGATTATTTGTGATCACATAATACTATAAAGCGTTGAGAATAATAAAAAGCTAAACCAATGGAGAAAGCATTATGTATTGCATATTTCGCTGGTAACCCCTACGGGATAATAGGTAATGTCCATTGGCAAGCCTAAGGCCCGACCATCACTGTGATGGTTCTTTGAATAGGTTGTCGTTTCCTCAGCAGAGCCATCATTTCCCCGGCAGATCCATAATGTCCCCAGTAAAGTTGCCATGATATACCCTCAAGCTGAGACATGATTGTTCTCTTATCCCCAGCAAAGGTCGTGCATCATTCCCAGCAAGTCGAAACCATCACTCCCTAGTGGCAGTATGTTTCATTTTTCTGTTCTCCCCAAGCAGAGAAGATCATCCAGACCTTGGAATTCCCTTAAGCAGAATCAGTCAAGTTTGGAAGGTCGTTCCCCAAACGGAGTCAACCGTGATTTGAGGATCATCCTGGTTCTTTCATTTTCAGTAACAATGGTGGTAGTAGCGTGGAAACCTGAGATCTCTAGGCTATTTCCCCAGTGGAGTCGTCACCATCTGTGGGCTTTTTCCCAAGCGGAGGATGTCGAGTTCGTTTTGCTACAATCATCGCCTACCCGCAGCAATATACCTTAACCTTTATCGTTGCATGACATAATATCAAGCATCACGTAGAACAACACATACATAGCATATGTATCTAGCATATCCCTTTGCCTGATTCATCTCCCCAGCAGATATTCAGCCAACTTCTCACCTAATCAAACTCTCTACACTTGCACCTCTCTTTTTGTCGTCGTCGGCCAAATTCTCGAGCTAATCTTTTATTTAATCCCCTTCTACCTCGAATCATCGTAAAGCTGGCGCAATTCGAACATTCAGGTCCAAGAGGATTAAATAGGGGCAGCTGTCGAAACCCGAAATTTGACCTCTCCTTTTTGCCTTTTGCATAAGCATGTGCATTCGTATCGCAGGCATACGCATTCACACTTTTTCTCTATGGTTTTGGTTGCAGGAATATTCAGGTTTTCTAAGCCCGATTAATGGCATCCAGGCAAAGTCATCACATCATCAAAACAAGCACAAAACAAGGGTTTGTATGCCCATTCCTCAAAGCAAGAGGGAAAAAATCAGAACCGTGGTCACAACACCATTTTTCAAGCAAAATTGGGGAATTTTGGCCTGGTTAATCGATTATCCATTTGCAGTGCAAATGGGTTAATCGATTAACCCATGTAAAAAATGCAAAATCTGCTGCATTCTCAGGACAACAACTCTGCACTCTTTTCTTTTGGGTTCTACTTGGCTCTAGCATTGTGTGGAACATTCTAGACAGTTCAAGACTACTCAAGACACTCCACTTACATTTACTCCAATGCTTCACTTTGAATTAAGTGCACCATGTTCCTTAATTTCCAAGCATGTGAACCATTGGATTTGGAACTTGCATTAGGATGTTCCCACCGAGTCAACAAATAACTAACTGAGTTAACTTCCAACTCAGTGAGTTAGATGTAACTAACTCTAAACCAAATGCCAAACCACCCTTAGCTAGCTCCAAACCAAGTTCCAAACCTATCTCACTCCAAACCTCCACTCTATATAAAGAAACCTTCACTTTGTTGCAAGGGATCCACAATCATTTTTCATAATTCTTCACTCTCAATTCTCTCACATTCTCTCTAAATTTTTCTGCAACTTCTTCACACTCCTCTTCATTTTCTTCCCAAACGTCACTATAGCTCCACTTCACCATTGAAGAATAGTTACTTTCACCTTGGAAGTGATTATTTCTCGAGCTTAACCTTCATCATCTTGCTATTCTACTTGATTTTCTGTAGTTTTATTAGCTTTTGATTCATCACAAGTGATTGCTTCAAAATTCTACGGTGTGAATTCGTATTTTGGAGATTTCGTCGCAATTTGCTCGGTTTCGATACGATTCGACTACAATTAAAGATTCCTCTAGTTTTCTTTGATTATATTCATCAAGATTCATTTGCAACAACATCCAAGGCACATCTCAATCTTGTAGGTTGGTCTTTCTTAACTCTTTTTACTATTTCGAGCGTTTTCGTATCATTTGCGATGTAGTTTCGATACTTTTTTGTGTGTGAATTGATTATGCCGTTACTTGATCCATGATCTTGATGAGTTAATTGATTCCATTGCTGATTATTTGTTGTTGTTGGACTTGATTTTTGTGCATAATTGTTTTCCCTAGCATAAGAGTGATTGCACAATCAATAATAAGTGGCCAAAAGTGCTTTTGAAAAATCAAATTTTAGAAACTGCTCTAGTGTTAATCGATTAACACTTTTGCAATGGCAAAGTGTTAATCGATTAACACTGCTCCAGATTGCCATTTTCATGCTTTTTCAAGTGTGTTTGCTATGCTTTCCTCATTCAACTTCCATGGATTAATAGGATTGAATTTTATGGATGTTTTATGAGTAATTTCACTTCTGTTTGAAGCATGCTTGTGAATTTTTCAATGCTCGATCTTTCGATTTTATAATTGTGCACATTCTTAACATTGTATGAATGTGATCATTCTTGCACATCTTTTGCTCACATGATAACATAATTTGTGACACATGCTAATTGATCTTTGGTACTATTTTGCATTTTCATTCATGTTGGCATTAAGTTTGTTCTTCAAAGAATGAGCTTAATCTTGTATAATCAATAATCCACACTTTTGCTTTAATAATTTTTCATCTCTTTGGAAATTGTTAGCACATCAATTCCCTTTGATTGATTAATCGAAACCTTGTTTTGATTAGTTGATCCTTTCCTTTCTCTTCTCTTTAGGCTTCCTTTAGAGTTTAGTTCTTGTGAACCCTTGCCGAGCTGAAGGTTCTCACGACGCACTAGAGCACTGTACAAATTGGCGTTGTTATGCTGTCAGTTTTAATTTCTGCACTATCCTTTGGTGCTAGAGAAGGGGTGAGAGTGGAGAATTCCTACACTCATCTTGATTATTTTGGGTAGGGGACGAATGACCCTGGGCCTGGAATAATCGTCTCTATATCTAAGCTGTAGTGTCTCTCATCCTTAGTCGAGTCGGTCCTTGATCACTCTTACCCCCCTTTCAATTTACCTTTTGATCAATCACCAGTTTCTTGGTTAAAGATCTTCGTCACTTTGGGTTAGCAAACTCTCTTTGTTTTAATACCTTCTCTTTTGGTCAATCATTGTTCATTTATTCCCCATCAGAGTCGTGATCACTTGTTCTTTTGGTTAATCACAGTCAAACTGTTAAAACCAATTCTCTTTTTCCCCTACAGTCGCAATCTTTTTCTTTGGTTAAACACAGTCTTCCTGTTAAACACTGAAACCCTAGGGTAGTTCGCAACCTTCTCTTGTTTCTTCTCCCTTTGATTGGTTAACCACTGCCTGTCAGTTAAAACACCAATTTGCACTTCTTCTCAGTTAACCACAGTCTATCTGTTAACATACTGATTTTCTCTTGGGTTAATCACCTTCTCTTGGTTAATCACCCATTTCTCAGTTAACCACAACCTGTCTGTTAACATACTGGGCTCTTTTGAGTTAATCATCTTCTCTTGGTTAATTACTCATTCTTTTTGGTTAATCACAGTCCTTCTGTTAAAACCAATACCCCTACGAGTTAGCAACCTTCTCTCGGTTCGAATACTCGAACCCTTGGGTTAGTAACCTTCTTTTGGTTCAAATACCCTTTTCGTTGGTCAAGTACTACTTGTTCAGTCAGTACCAACATCCCCAGTGCGTCACAACCTTTGCTTGGTTCCACACCCGTCCTTTGGGTTATAACCTTCGCTTGGTTCTACACCCGTTCTTTTGGTTGATCACTGTCTATCTATTAAAACCTTTTTCCCCACACGGTTGCACCCTTTTCTTTCCTCGGTTAACCATTGTTTATCAGTTAATACACCAAAATCCTTTCAGCGTCAAACACCTTCTCTTGGTTCAGTATTCTCCCCTTTTGGTTCATCACATCCCGTCTGTTGACACCAAACTTATTTCTCCCCACAGAGTCTTAATCTCTCTTTCTTCGGTCAACCACTGACAGTCAGTTAACATACTGAATCCTATTTTCTCTTGTTTTGACACATTCCCTTTGTTTGTTCCCCAGTAGGGTCGCTAACCCTCTGATCCTCAACACAATTCTTTGTTCTCTTACTCCCCAGTGGAGTCTCTTTTATCCTTTCCCTTTTCTATCTTCTCGGTTTTGACACCACTCTTGCACTTTATCCTCAGCACAGTTACTATCTTTTCCTTTGCACTCCTTTCTTGGTTTTGACACCAATTCTCTTGAGTCCCCAACGGTTTTGTCTCTATCTTCTTTTGCTCTTGGTTTTGACACCGTATTCCCTTCTTTTTCGTCTTTGTTCCCCGAACTACAGACGCTCTGATTCTTTATTCATTCGAATGTAAGATACGTAGGCACACGATTGCGATGATCTTGGCGAGAACATTTTCACCTTCTTCCATTCTTCTTGTCTTTCCCTGGTTTCATGAACTACGACGCTCTGATGTCCTCATTGCACTATGATGGTACATAGGCACGAGGGCCCTAATCCTCCATGAGCACTCTTATTTCTTCCTTTTCTCTCATCTCTTCTCTTCTTTTTAGCTAAAATCCTTTAGATAGATAACTCATCCAAGCCTAGAAACAAGGAAAATAGTTCCCGTCGAGTACAACAGATGCGTAAGGTGCTAGTACCTTCCTTTCGCATAACCGACCCCCTGACCCGTTTCTCTTCCCCTTGGGTTTTATCGATATTTTCCCTGTCCTTTGGGACTAAATAAAGTTCGGTGGTGACTCTGTTGTATCTTTGAGTGTGCGATTCACTCAAGTATAATCTCGCTAGCTTCACGACTCAACCCATCTCCCCCGCTGGGGAAGACCCAATGAAGGCCAAACTCATCAAATCATACGGGGAGCGTCCATGCGTCTCCCCCACGGTCTCCACGTGCCCCTCATGCGGGGACACGTCATCCGGCAAATACCCGTGTCCAAAAGAACAGGTCGTCCATCTTTCGAAGATCAAGGGGCAGTTCACCCAGGGCGAAGACCACGTGCTGATCTTCCCTACGCCTTGTAGACCCTAACAGTTACTCGTATTGGGCCTAGCGATCCAACACAATGCAAAGTAATTGTTGGCCCAGCGATGTGTTCTCACTATAAATACCCTCTATCACTAGAGGGTCAGGTATTCTGATTTCTACACCTTTTATGTACTTTCCTTCTCTCTCTTGCTGAAATTGACTTTAGCATCAGAGTGCCTTGCAGGTACACCCCCTCCTCTTCTCCACCACCGGCGAATTAGGAGCTCACAACGTGTGCTGGCTGCTGATCCTTTTCTGATCCGGTAAGATAAAAAATGTTTGTTTGAAATGAGATTGGGGAGATGAGAAGAAAAGTATTTTTTTTAAGATTTTTGTGTTTAGAGAGACTTCTTGAGCCTCATGCCTACGTACCCACAAAGTGTAATATAGGATCAAAACCTCGTAGTTCGTGGTACAAATACCAAAAATTGTTTGTTTTGATTTATTTTAATTGTAAAGACAAGTCGTCATTTTAAGGAGAAAACTACGACTAGTCGCCTACAAGTATAAGAAAATAACATTTGCATCATCTTAAGATGGAGGATTTTTGCTTGGATGAAAATCAACAAGTGTATCACTCAACATCTAAGTGGAAAATGTCAACATCTTAAATACTATGGGGAATAGGAGAATTACATCTCAATTATGAAAATGACTCATGTCTAAACTTTTTGAAAAGTTTTAAATGAAAAAAAGTGCACAAAGGCACACAAAGTTTGAATGATTTTTTGTATTTTTTTTATGTCTTTTTGAAATTAGTCAAAGTATGATTAGCATTGATTGACATTTAATAAAGAAAACAAAGTTTGAAAATCACTTGACTAAAGTCAAGGTTTTTTATGAAAGCAGTTTAATTTTGAAAACAAGAAGGTTTTGAAAAAGGGAGAAGATTTTGAAAATTGAAGAAGGGGAAGAGATGAAGTAACTACCCTAAAACTTAAAATAAAAGGTAAAGAAGGGGACATCTAACCACACAAGGAGTAAACACTTGACAAAAAGTCAACATGAACATTCCTCTTCCTTTTGGATTCAAATCACAAGCATAATAATCAGATGAAATAAAACATCAGAGGAAATCCCAAATTAAGCCATAGCAAAGCCAAAGCGAAGTCTTCCCAAGGATTAAAAGCCAATTAGGAGAGTCATGTATTAGATGATTTTCGAGGTCAAAGTATTAACACCTACACACAGAAAATTTCACAAAACAAAAATAGAAAAAAAAAACGACACCAAGGTCCAAGGTCTCAAATATCCAAGAGCAAAGGGCAAGGATCCTAGAATAAGTCAAAAGTCCAAGGTCACAAAGTCCAAGCATAAGGTCACAACAGTCCGGAATTAAGATAACCAAGTCTTTTAAGTGTTTTAATACTTATTAGTATCTTAAGAGAAGTATGGTTCAAGTGGACCAAAAAAAAAGAAAGAGCATAAACATAAACATGTGTCCAAGTGGACAAAGAGAAAATAAGATGATAATAAAAGTGTTAAAAGTAAATGCATAGAGTAAATGGCAAGAAAATAAAGAGCAAAAATTAAATGACACAAAGTAAAGTTAGTGCAATTATATAGTTAGTAAGTTAGTGTTAGTGATGAAGAACATTTGGTAGTTTTTCGGAGAATACTCGACTAGTCAACCATAAGCATGAAAACATGAATCCATACATCATTAAGAGAAGGGCGCCAACTCGGATAAAATCGACGAGTATGCCAACTAACTTCCTTAACAACAAGGAGGTATACTATTTCACACTACACTATGGAGAGTAGGAGATTGACAACTCACTTACAAAAACGAATCGATTTCTGATTTCGGGACAATTTAGCACTATGTTAAGCAATCGTAATCGGACTTATGTAGAAACCACAACTATCTGAGGCCAGTCAATAACAATGTTCGTTTTAATACAAGTTAGAGAAATGACATGTAAGTCATTCTCCTAAAACTTACCACACTAAAAGAAAAGAGGTAGCAGTCTCATCTTGATCATAACTTCAAAGAGAAGTCTAATGATATATAAGATTTTCATTGACCAAAAGAAAAAAGAAGAAGGAGAGGGGAAGGGAAGCCAAATTGAATTATAATATTTGAATCATTCCATCTTTAAGTTCCATCACTCTTCTTGGTGGATTAAGGTACTAAACCTATCACTGATTTAAAGCACCTAAAATGAATCCAATGATTTAATTAAAGATATATTTGAACTAATGAAGGTTTATCCAACCTCATCAAACACCCAAAGTCCATGGAATTTAAAGAGAAATTTGATCAACAAACACTACAATTCAAGGCAAAACCAAAGGAAACGGAAGAAGAAAGGAAAGAACTCAAAACAGTCCCAAAATAAGCCAAAAAACACAATTCTGAATCTGGTTAATCGATTAACTAATTTGTACATACATTTGGTTAATCTATTAACACCGCAGAACAGCAAAAAAATTTGAAAAAAAAATCAGCATTCAAAAGCTTTTGGTGAATTTGGTAGTTGAAGAGAATTGAGAGAAATTTTAGCAAAGTGAATTTGGCTATCAAAAGCTTGTAGAATAAATGAAATGAAACCTCTATTTATAGAATTTAGGCTTGGGAATTTTGGTGGCTTGGAGCTTGGTTTGGAGCCAAAATTAGGCTTGAAATTTGAATTTGGAGGCAAAATCAAGATCAAGTGGTGATTAATGAGGGTGTATGGTGGGAATTAATTCTGATTATGTAGGGGAATTATTTAGAAGTGACCTAGAATATTCTCATGATGAAACAAGTGAATTTTTGTGGCAAAATGCTGCAAAATTTGAATTTGTTGTTGCTGGCCAAAATTTGCAGATGTTAATCGATTAACCCATTTTAGGTAAATTTTGGTTAATCGATTAACAAAGTGAAAAATGAGAAAAATGGTTTTTTGCTGTACTGTCATGGCTCTGGCTCGATATTTTTTTTACTTGTCAAAGAAGGCATGGAAATAAACACATGAACCTTAGAGTCTCTTGAGTAATAACTAATTAAATCTTGGGAAACTCTTGATCAAATGATTTTGAATTGTTTGCAGATCAACTTTGACTTTGTTCAGATGAATTTCATTAGAGCTAAGGAACTAGTATTTGACATTCTTGATCCCAACCTTTCTTGAAAAACTTAGTAAAGGGAAAACAAACATATTTTTGGATTTTAATTAGGGGTTAGTAAACATAAACATAAACAAATATAAAGCAAACAAGAAAACAGGGGTGCTTGGTGATCTCCCTAAAAAATAAACCTACAAAGGAAGGCAAGAGAACCAAAGCTAGTGATCTTGTTTGGGGTATGAGATGCAAATGATAAGTAGGATCTTAGGGGTAAAAATTAGGGTATCATAGTTATATTAACCTATTTTAGGCAACTTGAAAGGGAGGTGAAAAATGGTACACGACTCTGAAGATTTTATTGAAGGGAAAATTTGTCATTATATATATATATATATATATACTCTGTTATGATCTCAAATAAATAGAAATTAAAGAATTTAAGGGACACATGGCATGTGATCCACAAATGAAAAAGTTGGGGAGAGGAAATGCTAACAGAAAGATTCCTGAACATTCTATAAGAGATAGTGCAAATGATTGTCAAAGGAAGGTAGAAAATTAATGAAGTCACTCCCCTCTCTCTCTTTGGTACTCTCTCTTAGGGCGTGTTTGGCTGAGAGAAGAAATTGAGAAGAGAGATTGAGGTGAGAGAGAGTATACAAAGAAAGAAACATATGAGAAATATTATAGATTTTTGGTATTGTTTAGTTTAAGAGAGAGATAAAAGAAATAGAGTAGAGAGAAGTTTTGATTAAATTTAAAAGTACTAAAATATCCTTTTATTTAAATCTTCATTGGACTCACATTTTTATTTTATTTTATTTTTATTTTTTAAATTAATTTTAGTTAATTAATTAAATTATCAATCTTGATTTATTTTGTTTGATAATCTAAAATATAATTAAATTAACTAAGCCACTTTAAATAATTTATTTTGTTTTAATTAAAACTGACGTTAATAAATAGAAATGGATGGAGAAAGTCATTAACACTAATTTATGTGTGAAAAAATTGATATATGCATCCATTACAATATATCATATAAGAATATTATATGTTCTGGAAAATACAAAAAAGTCCTTCTTGCTTCTAATGCTTCAACATCGTTGCTTTACTATCTCTTATGTTCTGCCACGTGCAGCTTCTAAGGCTAATACATTGCTTTGAAAAATCACAAAACACTACATCTTCTCTCTCTCTCTCTCTCTCTCTCTCACACTCTCTCTCTCTCTCTCTCTCTCTCTCTCTCTCTCTCTCTCTTTTTTCATCTTCTTCTTCTTCCTCTTCTTCTTCTTTTTCCCTCTTCCTTCTTCCTCTTCTTTACATACCGTAATGATATCGTCAAAGTTCTTCCAATAACAAATCCAAATTCTTACTTAGTAACACCTCACTAACAAAGCCCTAACCGAAGCCGATAAAGATATCAAACTCGATCCTACAATTGCGATTTTGTATCTTCTCAAAGTTATCGATGCCTCTGTCTTGTCATTTCGTATCTGACTTTTTGTTATTGTTCTTTCTGGAAGTATGGAACCGGGATTCAAGCGGGTAAAGCAATGTTTTAGTTACTTCAATCTATGTTGCTGCTGAAACCCAATCTTCTCAAGCAAACCCTAAAAGCTGATGTGCTAATTTAGAAGTGTTAGTACCATATCAAGCATTGACGATTATGTTGTTGGTATTTTTAGAGACTAAAAACATATATATGGCTGTAATTGTATGTTGACATATTTTTACTACCAATTTTTTGTTTTTCAAATGTTGTAGAAATTAACAAAAGGGAGTCGGAGTAACTGTTGAATGCAGAATAGGGCAAGCAAGCAAAAATATTTATTTTCAGAAGAATTCCCTCCGGGATTTATGTCGTGTCCACAGAGATCTGTTCGAGGGAAAGAATGCCGTTCGACAATCTCTCGCGTTAATGAGTTTGGATTAAATTGGTTTCAAACAAGAAAACAGAAAAGTAAATATTAAAACAAAAAAAAAATAATTCTTCAGAGAGAAAAACTCGTCCGACAATGCATACAAATCACTCCTCACAAACTTAAACTTATCGACCAGTTATACTCCACCTACAATACTCCTCAATATCACCCAGCATCGCTCACAACACAGGTTATGTCTAACGCAAAGTTGAGAAAACAATCGTGTTACTCTCTTCGTCACTCTCGCGAGCGAAGCCTCGAAACATGGAAGGCATTAAGCTTCGACGCCTTTACGGTGCTTAATCAGAAACTTCCTTCATTGCCATGGTGATGTCTCACCGCGCAACCAAAAGCAAGCGTCCTAACCAAACACTTGAACAAACATCAAAATGTACAAGTATCAATATAAACAAGTGAAAATATACAACATGTACGATATCTACAAAACTCAAAAACAAAGAAACTATTGCAATGCGATTCAATATCAAAACCAATCCCCGGCAACGGCGCCATTTTGTTGAATGCAGAATAGGGCAAGCAAGCAAAAATATTTATTTTCGGAAGAATTCCCTCCGGGATTTATGTCGTGTCCACAAAGATCGATTCGAGGGAAAGAATGTCGTTCGACAATCTCTCGCGTTTATGAGTTTGGATTAAAATAGTTTCAAACAAGAAAACATAAAAGTAAATATTAAAACAAAAAGAAATCATTCTTCAGAGAGAAAAACTCGTCCGGCAATGCATATAAATCACTCCTCACAAACTTAAACGTACCGACCAGTTATACTCCACCTACAATACTCATCAATATCATCCAGCATCGCTCACAACACAGGTTATGTCTAACGCAAAGTTGAGAGAACAACCGTGTTACCATTGCCGATACTTTCGTACGCTAGCTCAAGGCATGGAGGCATTAAGATTCGATGCCTATTGGAGATTGTTAGCCCTAAATCTATCTCTAGAATCCAGAAACTAACAGACAATCATCCCTAATCGAAGTTCGCGAAGGTTATGTCTAACGCAACTCAAATCCCGCGCATAAAGCAAAAATCAGAGACAATTACCAATAAAGATTTGTAAAGCAAGTTTTATACAACGCCATGGGCGACAAATATACATGAGTTCATAGCAAATACATATACACAACCCAACAAAGAAGAAAGACATGAAGAAAATCAGAAATGAACCAAACATCTCGCGGTTTGTCGGCGCCGATCGATGAGAAATCCACCCTGGATCATCCACATGCAAGCTTCCATGATGTTTTCTAAGTTAATCTACTGAAAAAATGAAGTTTGATGAAGTTGGGAGAAAGTTCCCCCAAAAACATAACCTAAAAAATGATGAAAAATGGCTAAAATAGGCAAATTTGTGTTCCCAGGTTCGCCTAGCGAGTCCCCGTTCGCTAGGCGAACGTAAACCGCCTTAAAGTTGAGTTTTTTTCACGATTCTGGAACTTTTTGTTCGCCCCGGTTCGCCTAGCGAACTCGCCAGCGAGTGCTCGCCACGGGGGTTCGCCCAGCGAACATGACAGAAAACCAAAATTTGTTTTGATCATAACTCTTGAACCGTAACTCCGATTGACGCACGGTTTGAAGCGTTGGAAAGCTTATTCAATGCTCTTTATGAATATGGAAAAATCCCATTGCTATAACACCTACAAAAATAAATGAAAATTGATTAAACTCAATGATATTTACACGGTAACGCACTATACACCGAAAACGTAAAGTAAACGTATTTACACACAAAGTGGGGTTTATTCAACCAATTTTAACACAAAGTAATGATAAGTGCAACAAAACTTATATACAAAAATAGATACATTTTGCACTTATCAGTAACGTATATTACTTCCAACAAGAAAGGTTCTATTTTATTGTATTTTGATTCGTATCTGACTTTTTGTTCTTGTTTTTTCAAGAAGTATGGAATCAGAATTCGAGCGGGTTGAGCCCATGTTTTGGTTACTTCAATCTATGTGGCTGCTGAAACCCAATATTCTCAAGCAAACCCTAAAAGTTGGTGAAAATGAATAAAGTATAAGTTGCTTTTGTTTTTTTGTTTTGTTTTTGTTTTTGAATTTTTTGAGTTTTTTTATTCGTCATTTCTACCTCCTAATCTTCCAGAGATTACATTTGTAGGTAAAGTTTTAATTTTTGGAATTCACCATCGTATCATAGTGGTAGTGGTTGCTTAGAGAAACAAGTTAAAAGATTTCCTATAAAGAACATGAACTAACTTAATAAATGATTTCAATTTGCAGATCAAAGATGGATTTTTGTTTGATCTGTGAAGTTTTATTATATTGAATGTCTTAGGTTCATTTTATTGCTACTAAAGATGGTTTGTATCAGCATTTTAATAAATTTGGGGAAGTGATGAAAGTGATTATACTTACAGATGCTGCAATTGGGCAGCCAAAAGGGTATGTTTTGATAGTTTGCATTGCTTATTATATATTCATCACATTTTGTTTTCAACTTTATTTTAATTTGTGTTTTACTTTAGTGATAAGTGCAAATTGTAGCTATTTTTGTATATATGTTTTGTTGCACTTATCGTTGCTTTTTGTTAAATATCATACGAATAAACCCTGTTTTGTTTATAAATGCGTATAGTTTACATTTTAGTGTATATATTGCGTTTCGTGTAAATATCATTGAGTTTATCTCATTTTTGTAGGTATTCAAGCAGTGGGATTTTGCCATTGTTGTATAGAGCATTGAATAAGCTTTCCAACGCTTCGAACCGAGCGAAAAACGGAATTACGGTTCAAAAGTTATGAAAAAAGCAAGCTTTGGATTTTCAAGCATGCTACGAGCGCGCTTAGCGCACTCCTAGCCCAAGGAAGGAGCTGATTCCAGCATGTAGCGCGCTTTGTAACACCCTTTTCTACCCCCGCAAATGTTGCAGCAGAAACAACTCAAATATCAGAGTAAAACATAAAAGTTCTCTCAAAGGGTGCACATTTCTCATTTAAATCAAAATAATACACTTGCCCTGTAAACAAGGGATTTCCTCAAAATAACTCAAAAGCCTTCACATGGCAGCGGAACTCAAAATTCTCAATTAAAAGGTTTTCAACAAACATCGTAATAATCCAAAAAGGTTTTCAACATATAAAACCATATCATCAAATGACAACAAAATAAGGAAAAACATAGTTCGTCTCAAAGGACCCCAACCCGATGTTACACTATCAGAGCAAGACCCTCTAAATCGACCAAAAGCAAATAAACTTCAAGGTCCTCGAAGCATCCACAGCTAGACCTGATCACCTGCACGTTACCCACGTGGAGGCAATATTTAAACAAGCAGGGTGAGTAATCACAATTCATAATAATCATTATAAAACAAGATATACATAAAATGGCTTTAACTTCATAAACGACATCATCAAGGTCATCATCAAGGAAAACATCAGGAAACACCATATCACAAATTCATCAATGCCACATAAAATGCAATGCATAACAAGACTCATGCATGTGGTACCAATCGTCATAATAGATGGACACTAGGCCATCAACCCTCCAAAGATCCCCGTCAATAGGATCGATCCCGCAATCGGAACTGGAGCACGTCATAATTACCTCATATCCGCACAATGGGAATGAAGCGTCGTCACAGAGTATGCATATGAATGTATGATACACAACATCATTAATCATCATCGTAAAAATTATCATTATGTGCATCATCATTCACCAAAATGTCATGTTAATCACATCATCATATATTCCTCAAAACATCACAAATCATCATCATCAATATCATCAATAACATCATAGTAAATCATCAAAATATCATAGCACCAAAACCTCAGAACATCACAGCATCATAAACAAATTTCACAAAACAGCAGCAGTTCGCTGCTGAGTTTGCTGTGCGAACACATTCGCTGGGACCTTCGCCTTGCGAAGCTCTAGCGAATCCCAGAATCCCAACAAAGCCCCCATTCTGCCTCTCTTCGCCACTTCATTCGCTTTGCGAAACCCTTCACTGGGACATTCGCTGTGTGAACCCACGACACCACTTCTCAGAAATCAACCCAGAATCATCACATTTATCGCACATTCGCTGTGCTACTCGCTTTGCGAGTCCAGACTAACATTCGCCTTGTGAGTGTTTCGTTCGCTTTACGAACTAGCGATTGCAGGGATTCGCTGCTACGCATCAGTAGCATACCAGACCCCTATTACATTACGAATTCAACCTCAGTTCACCCAAAAACATCCCTACAACATTCCTAAGGCATTACAACCATCAAGGACACAAAACCTACAACTATTAGGTTGATTAATTTCACTATTCCAACTCGAAATCACCTAAACCTTCACAAACTCTCAAACTTCATATAAACTCCATAGATCCTTCCCACAAGGTTAAAACTACAACAACGAAGGGGAAATCAGCCCCCAAGGTCTACTTTAGCGGTTCAATTCCACGTTATTGATCGATTCACAAAAATGCCCTTAAAATCATCAGTTTACCTCAAAACCCATAAACCCTCAAAAACCCCAAAGTCCACTTTAATCAATCGAATCCTATAATGAAAACAATGAAAGGCAATTACTCCCTATACCTTAGATTGTCAATCCGACGAGTTCTCTCTTGAGCCTTTGGAAACCTTCACGAAAATCCTCGCCTTTTCCCTTTTTCCTCAGAGCTCTGAACTTTCTCCTTATTTTCACGATCTCCACAAATGAATCCTAATTCTCCTCAATTCCTCCTTTTTGGTTAATTTAACTCTTGGGCCTCAAATATGGGCTTTTTCCATAATGCCCTCACTAATTCTCTTGAACTGTCCACTTTGCCCTTAATTCCTCTAATATTATTTTAAATTAATAATAATACTAATATATTCATATTATATACTATTATTTAATTAAAATAACCAAAACTCCGCAAAACACCGACATCGACACGGACCACCAAAATTCACGGAAAATTCACAAATATTATATTTAAATAAATTAAATCAATATTTCTCATAAATTTGGGGTGTTACAACTCTCCCCCACTTAAAGAATTTTCGTCCTCGAAAATTACCTCAAGGAAATAGAGTCGGATACGACTCCCTCATCTGATTTTCCCGTTCCCAAGTCCAACTTTCGCCAGCTGGTCCACCCCACAACACCTTCACCAAGGCTATGTCTTTACCCCGCAATTACTTCATCTCTCGACCATCGACACACACAGGCAATGCTTTCACAGTCAGATTATCCCTCACTTGTACATCATCCATCTGGATCACATGCAATGGATCCATAATGTACTTCCTCAACTGAGACACATGGAACACGTCATGCAAATTCGCAAGTGACGACGGTAAAGCAATTCGATAGGCTACCTCTCCTATCTTATGCGGTATCTGATATGGACCAACAAAACGTGGAGTGAGCTTCCTAGACTTCAAAGCTCGACCACACCAGTCACTGGCGTCACTCTCAAAAACACGTGATCTCCCTCTTAGAATTCAAGTGTTTTCCTCCTCTTATCATGGTAGCTCTTATGACGACTCTGCAATGCTTTCATCCTCTCTTGGATCTTCTTAATCTTCTCAGTCGTCTCTTGCACAATTTCAGGTCCGAGTACAACACTCTCACCCGATTCATACCAACACAACGGAGTCCTCCACCTTCTCCCATACAAAGCTTTGTAGGGCGCCATTCCAATACTAGCATGAAAACTATTATTGTCCGTGAACTCAATCAACGGCAAATGGCTATCCCGCGATCTTCCATGATCCAACACACAAGCCCTCAGCAAATCCTCTAAAGATTGGATCGTCCTTTCTGTCTGACCGTCCGTCTGCGGATGATAGGCAGAACTCATCCTCAACTTGGTACCCAACGCATCTTGCAAACTCTTCCAGAACCTCGACGTAAACCTCGAATCTCTATCCGACACAATACTCGAAGGTACCCCATGTAACTTCACAATCTTCTCAATATACATCTCGGCTAGCTTCTGCATGGAATGATTAATCTTCATCGATAAGAAATGAGCCGACTTAGTTAACCTATCCATGATCACCCAAATTGAATCATTTCCCTTAGCAGTCTTCGGCAATCCCACCATAAAATCCATGGAAATACTATCCCATTTCCATTCTGGAATCCTCAACGGCTGCATCATACCTAAAGGCTTCTGATGCTCAACCTTTGACTTCTGACAAGTCAAACACGCATAAACAAACTCCGCAACATCCTTCTTCATACCTGGCCACCAAAAAAACTTTTTCAAATCTTGGTACATCTTCATAGCACCAGGATGAATACTCAACCTACTTCGATGTCCTTCTTCAAGAATGCTCTTCTTAATATCTGGAACATCCGGAACACATACTCTATCTCGAAACCTCATCACACCATCCTCGTCAATCCGGAAGTCACCTCCGTTACCTTGGTTAATCAAAGTCAATTGGTCAACCAACTTTAAATCAGATTGTTGTCCCACTCTGATCTCTTCCAAAATACCACTAGTCAACTTCAACATTCCCAATTTCACACTGTCAGGAGTCGTTTCACACACCAAACTCAAATCTCTGAATTGCTGAATTAGTTCCAACTCTTTCACCATAAGCATCTACATATGCAATGACTTTCTACTCAACGCATCGGCCACTACATTTACTTTGCCCGGATGATAACTCAAATCAAAATCAAAATCCTTCAACAACTCTAACCACCTTCTCTGCCTCATATTCAATTCCTTCTGATTAAATAAGTACTTCAGACTCTTATGATCACTTAACACTTCTAATTTAGAGCCAAACAGATAATGTCTCCAAATTTTCAACACAAACACCACCGCTGCCAACTCCAAGTCATGTGTAGGATAATTCCTCTTATGAACTCGCAATTGTCTCGAAGCATAGGCAACCACTTATCCATTCTGCATCAATACTCCACCAAGACCCATCTTCAACGCGTCACAATACACCACAAAAGATTCACTCGGATTAGGAAAAATCAACACTGGAGCAGTAGTAAATTTCTTCTTCAATTCCACAAAACTCTCTTCACAAGCTACATCCCACACAAAAGTTTGACCCTTTCGAGTCAACTGAGTCAGAGGTAATGCTAACTTAGAAAAGCCTTCAATAAACTTGCGGTAGTACCCCGCTAATCCCAGAAAACTTCGTATCTCAGTAGCAGACTTCGGAGTCTCCCACTGTAACACCGCGTCAATCTTAGAAAGATCAACAGCAACACCACCACTTGAAATCACATGGCCAAGGAAACTCACTTCCTTCAACCAGAACTCACACTTCGACAACTTTGCATACAACTTCTTCTCTTTCAACACTTGCAACACAGTCCTCAAATGCTCGGCATGTTCTTCTTCAGATCGAGAATATATTAAGATATCATCGATAAAAACCACCACAAACTTATCCAAATACTCATGGAAAATCCGATTCATATACTCCATGAACACACCAGGCGCATTAGATACACTAAACGGCATCATAGTGTATTCATAGTGTCCATATCTCGTTCTAAAAGCCGTCTTCGAAATATCATCAGGCTTCACTCGAATCTGATGATAACCAGACCTCAAATCAATCTTGCTAAACACACAAGCACCTACTAACTGATCCATCAAATCGTCGATTCTCGGAAGTGGATACTTATTCTTGATCGTCACTTTATTCAACTGCCGATAATCAACGCACAACCTCATACTTCCATCTTTCTTCTTCACTAACAACACAGGAGCACCCCACGGAGAAACACTTGGTCGAACAAACCTTTTATCAAGCAATTCTTCCAGCTGTTTCTTCAATTCACTTAACTCAGAAGCTGACAGCCGATAAGGAGCCATCGACACTGGACTCGTACCTGATATTAAGTCCACTGCAAACTCTACTTCACGCTCTGGAGGCAAATCACTGATGTCATCTGGAAACACATCTGGAAATTCACAGACAACTGACAACTCCATACTCGCAGCTTCACGATCAATTTGCAACGATGCAAACATTGCAAACACCAAAGCTTTATCTTCCACAAGTTCGTCTACTTGCTTAGCAGATAAGAACATCAACTCCCCACTATCATCAATCTCAGGAAACTCTACAGTCTTGTTATAATAATTGATATGAACACGGTTGAACTCCAACCAGTTCATTCCAAAGATCACGTCAATTTGGTACAAGGGTAGGCACGCCAAATCCATCACAAAGCTCTTCCCAAAAAACGTCACAGGACATCTCAAACACACAAGGGTAGTAGTAACATAACCATTAGCTGGAGTTTCTATTACCATATTACCATTCATATCAGATAACTTCAAACCCAATCTATTAGCACATTCAGGCGAGATAAAAGAATTAGTAGCACCAGTATCAATAATAGCAACCAATTCGATATTATTAATAAAACAAGTACCTCGAATCAGGTTGTCCTTCTCTGGCACTTCTGCACCACTCAAAGCAAACACTCTGCCACTGGTCTGAGCGGGAGTTACAGTCTTCTTTAGCTTCTGGCATTGAGTACTGATATGACCTTTCTCACCGCAATTAAAGCAACTCAGACCCTCATATTTGCAGTCAGTAGCTCTATACCCCTTCTTACCACATCGATAGCACCTCACCACATTATTGGTGCACACATCAGCACGGTGACCTTGCTCGCCACACTTATGACACTTTCCAGAAGCGGGAGCTACTCCCCCACTTGTCTTTTTCCCATCTGAAGCCTTCTGCTTCTCTTTGTCAGCTGAAGTTGTATAAGGTTTACCCATATACTGCCCTTTCTTCTCACCCAACTGCTTATAGTAAGCAGATCGAGCTCGGCTATCCTCATCGTCGATCCTGCTCTTGTCGACCAACTCAGCATACCTGCGGATCTGCTGATACCCAATACCCTGCTTAATCTCTGGTCTCAGCCCATTCTCGAATTTGATACACTTAGACATCTCAGCATCAGTACGATTGTAGAGCGGACAAAACTTCACTAGCTTCTCAAACTTCGCGGCATACTCTGCCACAGTCATATCTCCTTGCTTCAGCTCAAGGAATTCCACTTCTCTCTTGCCACGAGCATCCTCTGGAAAATACTTTCCCAGAAACTCCTGCTTAAACACAGCCCAAGTTATCACAGTGCCAACATCCGTAAGTCTCTGACGGGTGTTATCCCACCAGTCCTCAGCTTCCTCTTCCAGCATATGCGTTCCGAACTAAACCTGTTGCTCATCAGAACACCCCATCACTCAGAAAATCTTCTCGATTGCCTTCATCCATTTGTGTGCACTTGCTAGATCATGCGTACCTACAAAAGTCGGTGGATTGTTCCTTTGAAACTTCCCCAATGCGCGAAACTCATCAGGAGCTCCACCATTTGGATTCAGCTGCGCCACCATGTTAGCAACCGATTCCAATGTATCAGTAATCACACGATCATTTCTTCCAGCCATCCTGCACACCACCAACAAGGTTAGAAGAACTAAAACATCGACAGTGTACACACACTCGTCGACTGACAGGGACAAACATCAAGTAAAAACCTGGCCGGACGGACCGACTTGCTCTGATACCACTAATATAACACCCTTTTCTACCCCCGCAAATGTTGCCGCAAGATGGCTACTCATGCCAAAAATGACAAACTGCTCATTCACTATTTCTAAGACAGCTTGAGTGGGGCTTCAATGAAATAGTATATGGGACTTGAGAAGAACCGTATCCAAAGCTGGAAATACTTGGCTGATGCTTTCTTAAAGCAGTATAAGTATAATCTGGACATGACACCTGATCGCCGTCAACTGCAAAACATGTCTCAGAAAGAGAAAGAATTCTTTAAGGAGTACGCTCAGCGCTGGAGAGAGCTAGCTGCTCAGGTGGAACCACCCTTGGCAGAAAAAGAATTGACTGGATTGTTCATGGACACTCTTCAGCCACTCTTTTGGGAAAAGATGATAGGCAGTGTATCAATTGGTTTTGCTGACCTAGTCACTATTGGAGAAAGACTAGAAGAAGGTATCAAAAAAGGAAAGATTACCAATGCTGAAGCCTTTAGTGGTGCTAAAAAGTACCTGGGAATTTTCAAAAGAAAAAGGATGGCGATACCCATGCTATTTAAGTAAAAGGGAAACCTCGTCGCAGGCAACAACAATATGTAGCTGCAGTTGCTCCAGTTGTCAATGCTCAACTAGTTCAAGCTCCTCGTCAGGCTGTTAGACAAAATTAGAATCGCAATAGGGTTAACTTTGATCCTATCCCGATGTCCTACACAGAGCTGTATCCATGTCTTATTCAGAAAGGTTTGATTACAATGAGGGATCTACCTCCTCCTCCAAATCCTCTCTCAGCCGGCTATAGGGTTGATCTTCACTGTGAGTTCCATCGAGTGGGGAAGGCCGTAACTTGGAAGGTTGCTTTTCATTGAAAGCTAGAGTACAGGAATTGGTGAACTCAAAGATTCTAACTTTTCTTGATGATAATCCCAATGTTGTCAACAATCCTTTGCCAGAGCATGCCAAGTGAAGTTTGAGTCAGTTCAGACAGATTATCTCCTAAAGTCAGTGTTTCAGACAGGACAGCTCATCCTTGTTGCTGATTAGTCACTAGGCCTTGTTTCTTTCTGTTTGCATTTTTCTTTGATTGTATTGTTTGTTTGCTTTCGAAATTTATTTGTACTTTCATGGTAATTTCAATGAAATAAGCATTGCAATGTTTTGATTCAATTCATTTATATCCACTGTGTGCATCTTTGTGCTTTCTTTTTCACAAAACAAAATTTATCTTCTGTTCACTTTCTTTATCAAGCTTTTGTTTATGCAAAGATTGGAGGGAGGATGATGAAAACGGAATACCTGAAATTGCTAGATTGTATGCTTTTAATCAAAACTTGGCTGATGATGTACAAGCATTATTTCAACTCCCAAACACTGGAGAAATAAGGAAGTTAATCCCTTGTCAACCCTTTTGAGCCTAGAAGTTGGAGTTTCTTTCTGTATGAAAAAACCTGCAATCTTAACCTAGGGATAGGTAGTTCTTAGTTAATTTGATTGTGTATTTAAACACAAGAGAATCATTGCAAATCACAAGCTTTCCTTCGCACGCATCAAAGAAGTGTCGAAGATGTATTTCAAGTTAAAAGCCAATGATGGTTCACCGTAATCATTAAGCCAGGCAGTCACTATCTTTCAAAAATAAAAGAGGTGAAAAAAAATCAAAAGAAAAGCCCGCTAAGTCAAAACCTATGAAGGAGACTTAGGCAAAAATTGGGGCATCCCGCTGACTGTAAACTCATATGACACAGTTCAGGCAAAAGTTAGGGATAACGAAAGAAAAATCAAGAGGTTACCAAAATCCTCAAAGACAAAATGAGTTGACTGGGGTCCTCATCAAAAACAACAAAATGTTGTAAGAAAAGAGTGACTGCCATCTCAAAAATATGTTGGCCCTTGAGCCCTCATCATAACAGTGTTGCAATTCTAAAATCACTTGGAACCTGAACGCATAGTTTGAATTAACTGAGCATAGAACTGAAGATCATCACGAAGAATGGGTTGGGTACAAATAAACTTTGAGCCTATATCCTTTGTTTTGAAAACCGTGAACCATGCCACGTTACAGCCCTCAAAAGACCTAATTGAAGTCAGGTTTCTTTTGAAAGCATACTACAGCAAGGTTGCGTAAATTGACTCCTAAGATTGTTGCCAATCATTTGCTTTGATGTCTTACCTTTGCTTTATCTTTCATTTTGAGTGTCTAAATCACCGTGTTTTGACAAGTGATTCATTTTGCTTCACATCAATAATATCATTCCAAAAATGATTTTTGATTTCAAACTTGCATGAACTTTGCATTAAAATTACCATGTCTGAATAATTTTATTTGCAAACAAACTTTCCTCATCAAGAAATTTCAAACAGTTGAGAAACTTGGTCAGTGATCCTATCAGAGGCATTACTTCCAAATATTGTTGTGAATTAGTTCAATATTTGTTGCTCAGTGCAAGTTATTCTCAGAATTGGTTAACCAGAAGATCTCTTTCAAGACCCATACTAAGTTTAGCTTTCTCAACAGTCATTTCAAGAACTGAAGCCATGATCAGTTCATCCCCAACAACTGAAGCCATGATCAGTTTATTCTCAACAATCATTTCAAGAACTGAAGCCATGATCAGTTCATCCCCAACAATAGTCAAGCTGAAGCCATGATCAGTTTGTTCTCAAAATAGTCTTTTCAAGAATTAAAGCCATGATCAGTTCATTCTTCCCCTGCAGCAGTCAAACTGAAGCTATGATCAGTTTATCCTCATCAGTCAATCAATCTGGGGTAGTCTTCTTCAAGAATCCTCAGGATGTCTTTCCTCAAAAGACCATCAGCCTGATACAATTCATAAGTGTGACAGAGATGTGTTCAACATCTTATCTCCAAGCAGAGTGGGCAGTGTTCCCTGTGTTGAGGAATCAAAGTTCCATTCTTCCCTCACAAAAGAGTTTATCTCAGTTGTCCCTATCATCTGCATTGCATACATAATCATTCATCTATCATACATAGAAAGATTTTCATAGCTCGAAGTGTGCTTTGCGCTCATGTGCATTTCCCGAGGTCCTGTTGCTGTCAACATCTTACCTTGTGATTAAAGTCCAACTTACTTGGCACCTACCAAAACTTTTACCTGCCTTTTCATTCAGTGTCATTCCTGAATGTTGTCGTTTACCTGTTTTCTTTCTTTCTAGTGCCATTCCTAGATGTTGTCGTTTCCCTGTGCATCTATTGCTGTTGTTAGATGTTTGTTTTCTTTCATTCCAGTGCTATTACTGGATCTTTATTTTTCTTTCACTCCAGTGTCATTCCTGGATGTATGCCTCTTGTTTCTCCAGTGCCCTCTCTGGATGTCTGTCTCTTTTGATCTCCAGTGCCATTCCTGAATATTTTGTTCCTCTTGTTTTTCCCAGTGCTATTCCTGGAAGTCTTTTCTCTGTTCTGTAATCCCCATTATATTTCTCTTGGATATCTTTCAATGTCATTCCTGAAAGTTTTATCTGTTCATTCAGTGCCATTCCTGAATGAGTTTTCTCCTTTGCATTCAGTGCCATTCTTGGATGTCTTTCTCACTATCATTCAATGCCATTCCTGAATGTAGTGATTTACCTTTACCTTTTAGTGTCATTCCTGAAAGTCCCTGCTCACTTTATTCAATGTCAGTCTTGGATATCGTGAACCCTTTTTATCCAATGCTATTCTTGGATACTTCTAATATATTTTCCAGAATCTTTTCTCACTTCATCCAATGCCATTCTTGGATGTTGAGATTTCTTTTGTCCAATGCTATTCTTGGACACCTTTTCCCCAGCCAAGTCCAATGCTATTCTTGGATATCTCTGATGTTTAACCTTGCCATCCAATGCCATTCTTGGATGTCCCTAGTGAAGTTTTCAAATGGAAGTTTTGTTTATATCCAATGCTACTCTTAGATGACTCTGATGTTTACTGTTGCCTCATTCAATGCCATTCTTGAATGTTGTAGTTTCTTTCATCCAATGATATTCTTGGATATCTTATCCCCAATAGAGTATTTTCTTGGATGACACTGTTATTTTACCAGAAACTTTCCTCATATTGTCCAATGCCATTCTTGGACATTTATTGGCATACCTTTTATCTCATTTGTAGTTTCTATCCAATGCCATTCTTGGATGTCACTACTCGTCTTCCAGGGTCTTGTCCATCTCTTTCCAACTATTGATGTATACTTCTTGTCACCTTGACAGATCTCCAGAAATAGCTTGTTCCCCAGCGTGTCTTTTCGCGTCTTCTCACTCAATTTACCGAATCTTTTGGTTCAAGTTTCCCCGCAGTTTATTTCATCCTTTGCATTCATTTCATCTTGTGACATCTTAGGGCTTAAAAATGTAGCTTTTTGTATTTAAGTATCTTCATATCTCCCGATAGAAGAGACTTAAATAGGGGCAGCTATAAGACCCTAATTTTTGACCCCTAAGATTCCACATATCATTCACATCTCATTTTGCATCTTTACCACAAACAAGATCACACATTGATTCCCTTATCCCTCTCATCTTTGGGTTTATGCCTTGCAGTGTTTACTGATCATCTGTGTGTTTTCTTATTCACTTTATTGATTTATTTGTTTATATTTTACTAACCTTAACCAAAACCCAAAAATATTTTGTTTTCTCTTTATTGACATTTTCAGGGGAAGAACATGTTAAAAATGCCAAAATAACAGTCCCACAGCTCGAATGAATTTAATCTGAACAAAGTCAAAGTTGATCTGCAAACAATTCAAAATTCATCTGATCAAGAGTTTCCAAGATTTAATTGATTATTATTCAAGAGACTCCAAGGTTCATGTGTTTATTTCCATGCCTTCTTTGATGAGCAAAAGAATCGAGCCGAACCACAACAGTGCAACAAAATGCTCATTTTTCACAAATTTTGCACTAAGTAACCGGTAGCAGATATGCTATAACCGGTTACCCTCGTGAGATTTTGAAAAAAATTTAGCAAATTCAAAATTCAGCAATTTGCACCAATCTCAGCCCTTGATCATATTTGGAATATTCTAGACCATCTCATTTTAATTCCCCTACATCACTTTGATCATTTCCTACCATACACCTTCACTAATCACCACTCTTTTATGAATTTCCCTCCAAATTCAAATTCCAATCCTAATTTTGATCTTCCAAACCAAATTCCAAACCACCAAATTCCCAAGCCTAAACTCTATAAATAGAGCCTTCATTTCATTCATTCTTCAAGATTTTGAGAGCCAAATTCACCTTGCTAAAATTTCTCTTGAAGCTTTTGATAGCCAAAAAACCTCTTGCAAATTCTCTTCCCAACCACAAATTTCACTAAAGCTCACTTTTCTTCTTTTGAAAGTTAACAAGAATTCACATTGAATCTTGTTCAACTTTGAGCTAAACCTTCATCCAAGCTTGTTTTCTTCGTCAATTCTCATAGATCAAGGCTTGGGAGTTTGGATCTTGAAGCAATTTGAAGGAATTTTCAGATTTGAAGTGATAATTCATCTTTCACCATTGTTGAAGCTTCAATTTCATCTTCCATAATGTAGATCTTTAGTGATCTTTGTTACTTGATCCTTTGGATCTTGTAATTGTGTTTAATTGCTAGTTTTTACTGTTATTTTTCTTTAAATTTCGTGCAATTTCAGTTCCATGATCACAAGGTGTTTGTACAAAGTTTTGAAAATGGATCATGCTGAATTTTGCACATTTTTCTGCATTCTGGTGCAGAGTAACCGGTTAGCAGATATGTCGTAACCGGTTACTCTGTGTTAATTTTGAAAAACTGCATTATTTTGAACTAAGTAACCGGTTAGCAGATATGCCGTAACCGGTTACTTCGAAACAGAATGCACATTTTGGCTTGTTTTGGGGAATGTTTTGGTTTCTTTTCCATTTTCTTCCCTTTCCTTTTGTTCTTATCCTTAGATCACATAATTGTGTGGTTTAATTTGGCTTTCTCTTCATCTATTTCTCTTTTTATTTGGATCGATGAAAGTCTTATGGATCATAGAATTCCGTTGTTAAATTTTGATCAAGACTAGATCGCTACCTTCTTTTCTTTTCGTGCGGTATTGCTTTCGGATGACGATCTACATATCGTTCATCTAGCATACATTAGCACAAAGAGCTATTGACCGACCTCATTGTAGGGTAATTACTCCGTAAATTACTCGGCGATTGCTTAACATAGCGCAACATATGTCCCTTTATCAGAAACAATCAAGAATAGTTGATTATTTGTCTTTTGGTTCAACACTTATGAGACTTGTTGTTAGGAGGCTTTGGTCTTATCAATCCTCTAATGAGTTCTCATTAATCTTGACCTAAGTGCAATTATTCAATTATTATTGATCACTTACTCTAACTACTAATCACTAACTTACTAACAATACTACTGTACCAACTTTGTTTACAATTCCTTCTCGCTCCCTATCTCTCTTTTACTTTTATGCTCCATTATTATCATTTCATAACATGTTTATGCTTCCGTCATTTTCACTTTGTCCACTTGGACACATGTTTATGCTTATGCCTTTTTCTCTTTGTCTACTTGGACCAAAAATATTAATAAAGGCCAAAACCTCTAAAAAACTTGTTCTTCTAATCTTGGACTATGGTTACTATCATTTGCAATGGACATGGAATTTTGCACCTAGACCTTGGACTTCAATGCTATTCTTGAATCCTTGGACTTAGAACTAGGACCTTTTCCCTTTGCTTTGGAATTATGGTTCGAAGACTTTGAAGACTTGTGCTTTTGCATGGTTTATGGTGAAAACAACTACATTTATGGTTAGATCTTTCTTATCCTTAGCTTTTACTTTATGCTTTAGGATAGTCACTTCTTCTCCACCCATTCTTCAATTTTCAAAACTTTCTCCCTTTTTCAAAACCTTCTTGACTTCAAACTATCACCTCTTTCATAATCAAACCTTGATTTTGTCAAGTGATTTTACTATTTTCTTTTCATTTTTTAACAAATGCTAAACTACATAAGCATATTGACACCTTTTTCAAAAGACTTTAAAAAACACCAAACTCACTTACTCTCTTTTGTGCCCTTGTGCACTTTCTCTTTCAAAACTTTTTCATAAGTTTAGACATGATTCATCTCTTTAAGTGGAATTATTCGCTTGGAAATGACGACTTGTCTTTACATTTAAAATCAACCAAAACAAACAAATTTCATTCTTTGTACCACGAACTACGGGGTTTTGATCCTACATTGCACATCGTGGGTACGTAGGCATGAGACGACAAGTCTCTCCAAACACAAAAATCATAAAAAACAATTTCTCTTCTCATCTCCTCAATCACTTTTCAAGCAAACTTTTCCAGACCAAAAGCGGTAGATATTTCAAAGGGATCCTATAGAGTACTATAGATGTTTTAGGTGCTAACACCTTCCCATTACGTAACCAACCCCCTTACCCGGTTTCTCTTCACTTGTTCTTGTTTAGAGCTTGTGTAGGTTTTGTTCGCTCTTTTTTCTTTCCTTTTTGGATAAAATAAAAGTTCAGTGGCGACTCTTACTTTTCAAGTTAAGTTAACCAATAGCTTACACTCACGATTTTGCCGCTACAACAATGATCATTAAACCCTAACTCTCCAGCTTTATTATGAGGATTAGCTTGATCAACCATTGTGTGCATCTTTGACCGCTTGAAACATCATTAGCACTTGCTTGTGTTTATATGTTGTTGTCACCAAAGTCATGTTACATCTTCATGAGTTGTCATCAAAGTAATGTTACATCTTTATGAGTTGTCATCATCAAAACCATGATGTTGATTTTTGATGATGTTGATAGGACTAGGTATGTCTTGTTTAATGTTGATCACTTCCTAATTCAATCTGAAAGCACATAGTTCCATATGAGGTGCATGCATATTTGATGGATCAGGATGATATAGGTGATTATCATGATCGTCCTGCAAATAAGGGGTTCCTTGGAGAACCCTCCTACCTTACATTGCTAGCAGATTATGTCGATCATGTTGCCTTCAGGTTAATGCATGAAGATATATACATATTTTAATTTAAGTTGATTTTATATATTAGTTGTTAATTGAAAGTAGCTGATGATTTATGCTTTACTTATTACAAGACTGCATCCCATTGAAGGTCCATACTAATGGTCTGAAGCTGAAGAAATTTTTGGCAGTGCGGATGTTAGAGGAGGTTAGGAGATTGGTAGATACTGCTAGCTTGGTGTCGTAGACGGATTATTCGCTCATGATGTTTTACACTCCATTATTATATACTTTTGTTGAGCGATGTCATATGGAGACATCTACATTTCATCTTCGATTTAGTGATATGACGATTACCATGGACAATATTTGCAACCTATTCTATCTCCCAATTGTAGGTAACTTTTTCACCCCTCAGTTGATGAACGTCGTGATTGCAACTATAAGTGCAGAGGCATACTTGGGGTTTACACAAGGATCATATTGAAGGAGTTTAGGTTTAAGTTGGGTGCTAATTTTTTTTCTCTTGGCTCCAGAAAACATATACGTCATTGGTGGAACATTCTATGTAACATAAGACCGCCATGGTATACATGTTGAATTTCGTTAGATGCACTATCTCACAAGTAAGTCGCATGTTTACATTGATGCGAGGTACATATCCTTATTCATTAACCTTGGATTTCATAGTTAGGGATGAGGTTGTGTTACAGTCACGCTACTCTATCATACTAATGAAGAGGGAACTACATTTGAGAGAGGCAACATGTTGGTTATATGAACCTATTTTTGGCAACTTGAAAGAGAGGTGAAAGATGGTAACACAACTCTGAAGATTCTATTGAAGGACAAAATTGTCATTATAGAAATATACTCTATTATGATCTCAAATAGATTGAAATTAAAGAATTTAAGGGATACATGGCATGTGATCCACAAATGAAAGAGTTGGGGAGAGGAAATGCTAACAGAAAGATTCCTCAACATCCTATAAGAGATAATGCAAATGATTGTCAAAGGAAGGTAGAAAATTAACGAAGTCATTGCTCTCTCTCTTTGGTACTCTCTTTTAGGGCGTGTTTGGTTGAGAGAAGAAATTGAGAAGAGAGATTGACTGAGAGAGAGTATACAAAGAAAGAAACATAAGAGAAATAAGATAGATGTTCTGGACCGGGCAAGTCTACTTGCCCTTAAGGACCAGGCTCAATCCATCATGTTTGGCGAACAGGCCCAATAGGCACATTATAGCCGTTGGGCACAATATAGTCGTTGGGCACGTCCTCTTCACGTGCAGGGTGGTCCACGCGACCAACTACCTCCCCGGATATAGCGGAAACGGTTAGGAAGGCCACGCGCTTGACCTTCCATCTGGCGACACCACATTGGACGACCAGGCCCCTTTGTTCGCCATCAATCTCCCTATAAAAACCCCTCACTTGAGAGGGGCAGGTATCCCAACTCACATACTTGATTCCTATTGCTTACTCTCCCCTTTCTTTTGACCAAATACTTACTTTGGCATCGGAGTACCTTGCAGGTACCTCCACCCCTTTTTCTCCTGTCCTACGAGCATCAGCATTTGCCCTACACGAAGGCCGCGACGATCTCCTTCTGGTCATCTCCGATCAGTGGCGCCGTCTGTGGGAATCTCGCATCCCCGTCTTTCAAATCAAGATCCCTCATCTTTTCACCCAAAAGACCAAAGCTTTCATCTCTTCAAAATCCAGATCATCATGGCTTTCGTTAAGAGTGATACCCACCAGGAACCAGTGGCCACCGCCACCAATGTCGACAAGAATGCTTTCGTCGGGAACATCCCATCCGAAAACGCCCAGCGCAACGACGGACCAGCCTCACCGAAGCCCGACGAACAAAGGCCACGAGCACAAGCCGTGGAACTTTCATTCGAACCCATTGTGGTTCCTCAAGGCGCTGATCCGACCACCGCAGCACTCATCACCTCTTTGAACAATTCCAACCGTTTCATCATCCAGCAAGGAGAAAATATCAGCGCCCTCGAGCACGCTCTTCAAGAGCACCGTACTTCGGAGACACTGGACCTCTCCCCGCCTCCGCGAAGTCACTCAAAGCGGGGACGTGATAGCCCCTCCCTGGTCAAAGAGCGCTCGAGATCATGGAACCCAACTCCCGACCGCGCCCGCCGACATCGTCGTTCTCCTAGGAAAACTAGGCACTCCCCTGTTTCCAAAAGACCTCGACGCTCGGACAAATACAAGCACAGGCGCACCCGCAGACATTCTCCTCGCCGCAGTCAGAGCCGCGACCACACTTCTTCTCCGTCCTTCTCTCACAGCTCCAGCAGTGACGACGAAACTCAAGGACCGTTCACAAGGAACATCGTGGACGCCCGGATTCCCCGCGGGTTGGGAAAACCCCCCACACTAGCAACGTACGATGGCACGTCAGATCCTCACGAGCACCTGGAGAACATCGAAGCCATGCTCCAGTACCACGGTGTCTCCGGAGCCATTCGGTGTAAAATATTCCCCATCACGCTGAGGAAAGGTGCGATGACATGCTTCAAAAGGCTACCCCGAGGATCCATCTCCTCCTGGCGCGACCTCAAAGATCAATTCACCCGCCATTTCACAGCCTCCCGACGACATCCGAAGACGGAAGCAACCTTAGAAGCCATCATACAGGGCAGGGAAGAGCCCCTGCGAGAGTACATCGAGAGATTTAATAAGGAGGCAGTAGAAGTCAGAACTTCCGATCACATGAAGAAATACCTCCTCGAGAAAGGGCTCCGACCGAAAAGCAACTTCCGTAAAGCTGTCGGGATCAAACCTCCTCGAACGCTGACGGAGCTTCTCCACATGGCAAAAGATTACATTCGCTACGAGGAGAAAGAAGCTGCGTATCGCGCCCGAGACGCAAGAGATCGGGAAACACCCCGGGCATCCAAAAAGGAGGAGCCAGAGCCATCTCATAAAGGCAAGGAGAAGCGACGGGAAGAACGTCCTCGTGAAGGCAAAGGGCCAGCTGGCCGGTTCAATGAATACACGGTGCTCACTACCTCACGTGAGCGTATTCTCACCGACTGTATCAATACCGAATTCAAACAGGGAGGTGTCTGGTTCCCTAAACCAACCACGTCCAAAGGAAACGTAGACAAAAGTAAATACTGTCGCTTCCACCGTAGCCACGGGCACATAACGGAAGACTGCGTGCACCTCAAGGACGCCATAGAAATCCTCATCAAAGAGGGCCATCTGAAGCAATACGTTAAGAAGGGAGAGTCTTCCCGACGAGACACGTCTGATCCTAAGAAGGAAGCAGAATCAACCCCCTCCAGTCCTCCCCCGCAGGTCGCAATGTCCATCAGTCGACCAGAGGACTTCCTCGTACCTGATCACTTCTGCCCGACCTCCCAGGCATCCATACACAGCACCTGGGAAGCCTTTCCTACGACCATGGTTATCTCATGTGGGGGATACCATGAACTCACGATAGGATCCATCAAACGTAAGTTTGAACAGCTAATCGACAGCAGCCCCGACCAGCTGTACACGGTCGGTAAGGGTAAAGGACGGTCACAGCCGATCGCGTTCTACAAAGAAGAACTCCCCGGAGGATCGCCGAACTCCCACATTCCTCTGCTGATCCGGGCCAAACTATCATCAACCGACGTGCGGAGAATCCTGATCGACCAGGGCAGCTCCGTAGACATCATGTACTCCAGTCTGTTCCGCGCACTGAAGCTAAACAAGTCTAATCTCTCCCCATATGTAGGGTCTGACCTCCAAGGATTCAACGAAGCAACGACCAGACCATGGGGTTACGTGGAGATCCCTGTCATGTTCGGCGAAGAGGAGGCGTCACGGACAATCAAAACACAATTCTTAGTCATTGATTGTCCATCACTCTATCAATGCATCCTCGGCAGACCAGCCCTTGCCGAACTCATCGCTGTACCATCAACAGTGCACCTCAAACTTAAGTACTACACTGAGAAAGGACACGTCGCCACTTTACACGGTGACATCGAGGCTGCTCGCAGATGCTTTGAGGCCGCTACGAAGGGGCAAAGCCAGATCACGACAACAGCAAAACCGGCTAAGCGCACCAGAGAAGACGAGGATCCGACCGAAAACGGTCAGCCAGGGAAAAAACCCACGCTACCCGTGCACGCCATTGATCTCGACTGCAGGATCATGGAAGATGTAAACGAAGATCGGGGCGTGGACAAAAAATCAGGAGCAACAAGCTCCCAGTCTCCCACACCTCTGCGACCAATCCCGGACGGAGAGTTTGAGATCATCACCTTCGGCAACAATCCCAACAGGGGGGTGAAGATAGGCGCTGGTCTACCCGAGGAGGTAAAGAAGGAATTGAAGACATGCCTCGACGACAACGCGGACCTCTTCGCCTGGAGTGCAGCAGACATGCCCGACCTCGATCCAGAAACTGCCTGCCACCACTTGACCATCAATCCAGCTGCCCGCGCCATTGTCCAACGACAAAGGAAACAGTCCGAGGAAAAGGCACAGGCTGCCGAAAACTTGTACAAGACCTCTTAGAGGCAAAGTTTATTTCCAAGGCCAGATATACGACCTGGCTCTCAAATATTGTACTTGTAAAGAAAAATAATGGAAAGTGGCGCATGTGCATTGACTACACTGATCTCAATCGGGCATGCACGAAAGATGCTTACCCACTACTGAGCATAGAGGCAAACCCTGACAAATGCCGGGCGTTCGTCGAATTCCCCACGCCTTAATCGAAGAAGGCAATACAATCCCTCAACGGGATGCTCGCGTCCCTTGCTCGCTTCGTGAGCAAGTCCGCCCAGCACGCCCTGCCCTTTTTCAAACTACTCAGGAAGGAAGCGGATTTCGAATGGACGGACGAGTGCGAGCAGGCCCTCGCCCATTTCAAGCAAGCTCTTTCTGAACCACCCGTATTATCCTGACCAGACCGCGGGGAAACAATATACCTATATCTCTCCGTGGCCAACGAAGCAGTAAGTGCAGCACTTATTCGAGAGACGACCAACGGGCAGAAACCCATCTATTTTACCAGTAAAGCCTTACAAGGACCCGAAGTCAGGTACACGCAAATAGAACGAGTGGCCCTTGCTCTCATAATTGCCGCGAGGAGACTCAGATACTACTTCTTGGCACACACCATCATCGTCAGGACCGACCAGCCAATTAGGCAGCTGTTAAGTCGACCAGATATGGCGGGCAAGATGCTAAGGTGGTCCCTTGAACTAGCTGAATTCGACATTCACTACGAAGGAAGAAAAGCCCTCAAAGCACAAGCTCTGGCCGACTTTGTGACAGAAATGACTCCGGAGTCACCCTCCCCGGGACAACCACAGGAATGGGTCATTTACGTGGACGGCGCGTCAAGCCCCTCGGGCAACGGAGCGGGAATTATACTCGAAAACGAGGAAGGGACCCTGATCGAAGTATCCTTGATCCTTTCTTTCAAAACGTCCAACAATCAAGCCTAGTATGAGGCCTTCCTCGCAGGTCTACGACTAGCCAAAGACGTCGGTGCGAAGAAAATAAAAATCCGCACTGATTCCCAACTCGTGGCATCACAGGTACGAGGAGAATTCCAGGCAAAAAACGACCAACTCGCCGAATACTTGACCATGGTAAAAGACAAAATGACGGAGTTCGAAGCATGGGAGGTTCAGCACGTCCCCCGCAAACAGAATACCCGGGCAGACATCCTCTCTAAACTAGCCAGCACCAGAAAAAAAGGTGGAAACAAATCCATCATTCAAGAGATACTGGCTTGCCCGAGCATCACAAAACCCGACCTACCTGATGTTAACGTCATCGGAGAACCCCATTGTTGGATGACCCCAGTATACAATTACCTCGCCAAAGGAGAACTTCCCGAAGACAGTAAGGAGGCCGGTGTGACTAAGCGACGAGCCTGCTCATACGTGCTGGTCGAGAACAAGTTATATCGGCGAGGATTCTCTATCCCCCTGCTAAAATGTGTCGACGAAGCCCAGGTCCCCGAAATCTTACAAGAAATCCATGAGGGCATCAACGTACAACACCTAGGGGGAAATCACTAGCTCGAAAAGCCCTGCGCGCGGGATACTACTGGCCGACCATGCAGCAGGACGCCAAGAAACATGTACAGAAGTGTGACCGTTGCCAGCGCCACGGGGACATGCATTTGGCACCACCCAACGAGTTGAAGACCCTCTCCTCGTCGTGGCCCTTCGCCTGGTGGGGGATGGACATCCTCGGCCCCTTCACAATGGGATCATATCAAAATAAGTTCCTAATCGTGGCCGTCGATTATTTCACAAAATGGATTGAAGCCGAAGCGCTCGCCAAGATCACAGCCTTCAACATACTGCGCTTCTACAAAAGAAACGTCCTCGCCAGATTCGGAGTTCCCCAGGCCCTCGTAACCGACAACGGAACCCAATTCACTGACAGAAAATTCCAAGACTTCGTCGCCAAATTAGGAACAAAACAACACTTTACTTCGGTCGAGCATCCCCAAACCAACGGCCAAGCAGAGGCCGCGAACAGAGTAATCCTGCGCGGATTGAAACGAAGGTTGGGCGAGGCCAAGAAAAGGTGGGTCGGGGAGCTCCACAGCGTTCTCTGGGCATACAGGACAACACCTCACTCCACCACCGGGGAGACCCCTTTCCGACTAGCATACGGGACAGAGGCGGTAATACCAGTGGAGATAAGGGAGCCCTCCAGAAGGACTGAAGCTCCCCTCGACGAGGAAATTAACGATGAGGCCCTACGCGAGGAACTGGATCTGGTCGAAGAAATAAGATCAGGGGCTGCCCTCCGCGAAGCCACATTGAAGCAACAAATAACAATGCGACATAACGCCAGGGTCATAAAACGCGACTTCCCCGTAGGCAGTCTGGTTCTACGTAGAAACCAGAAAGATTCTCGCGAAGGGAAACTGGCGGCGAACTGGGAAGGACCCTATAGGGTAAAATCCAAAACGGGCACGGGAGCGTACTACTTGGAAACACTGGACGAAAAACAACTTACTCGACCATGGAATGCTGAAAAGCTCAAGCAATACTATAGCTAAGTCCGTAACCACGAGGACATACAAGTCGCCAACACAGTCATCCCAAAAGGGGGAGATCTGCGCGACCATCGTATCGTGCCCTGGTGAAGCACGACACGCACTACAACGCCGGCCAGTTTCCGCTCATTGGACGAGCAGATCCTGTGCACAACGGGGATACCTCAACCGAGCTCTGTCGTTGCCACACTATCCAGGCAGGACACCCAGCTCGCGATGGGAACAGTCCAAGCCTATGAGATTAGTAACTCAAACGAAGTCCTAACCTCATCGTGGGCGGAACCACTTCGCCCTCCTCGTTAGGTCTTGCACCTAGCCGGGGACACACGCACACACAAAACGAGCAAAAAAAAACCATGACAAAACATTCACAATCCAAGTATATTAAAGTACCGACCATGTTCTGGCAATGTCACAAATACAAGAAAAAGGGGCAGCGCCCATACACTGAAATACAAATCAATAAGGGCACGCAGGCCCACAAAACATGATAAAAACAAGTCCTATCCTACGACTTCGCTTTCCTCTTCGGCAGGGACCACGTGGCCATCCACCACTCTGTTAAACAAACCCATACCGTCCATCTGGAGCTGCACGTCAGGATTAAGAGCCACCATTTGTTCCTTGGCCGCGTTGAAACCGAACTCAGCCGCCTTCAGGTTGTCTTCGCCAAGAATCCTGATCCTTCCGATCAAGTCAGTCCGAGATTTCAGAGATTGCTCGTCATCATTTTCATCCGCGGCAGCTGAAGTCAAGCCGTCCAACTCAACAATCCTCTCCTGCAGTCTTTTCTTCTCCTCGTCAGCCTTGAGCGCAGCTAACTTCAGCTGAGTCACCTCCGTTTGGAGCAGCACCTTGGCCTCCTCGTGACCTTCGAACTGTTTTAAGTTGTTGAACAGCTTGTTGTTCTCTGCCTCCAGCTCGGTTATCCTACTCTGGTAAGCCGCGAGACTCGCCCGAGTAGTGGCTTCATCGTCAGCGAGGACAAGTGCAGCTTCAAGGATCCTGAACATGCCCGCCGCATCTTGACACAACTGTCTCCTCCTCACTTGGGACTTGGCATTCAAAATAGCCGTGGCTTCAGAATCAGAGACTCCTATCGAATTTCCTTCAACGAACAGGTCTCGGTTCTTGTAGCAGGCGGGCAGGATGAAAGGACCAGCCCCGGTCCCCCCAGGACCAGCGGCCACAGGAGTCCCCGCAGCATCTCTCTTCCTCTTGAGAGAACCCTTCGGGGTCAGCGGGGTCGAAGCTCTCTCCGGGACGGGGGTAGGCCCAGCAGTAAAAGTCTCTATCACTGTCTGTTTGGGCGCCCCGACCTTGGTTCCGGTGGTCGCCTTCCTGTTAACCTTCGCGGCCTGCGACTTCATCAGACGCTCTCGCATGTCAGCCATCATACCTGCGAACACACGCATCAAGTCAGAATCAAAAGTATTTAAAGAAAGAAAACCAAACAGTGAAGCATACCAAGCAAAGTCATAGCGTCATCGTCAGTATCACACTCAAGGAGAGCTTTGACATTTATGTATCTAGCTGCTCGGACAGCCCCATCCTCCCCGGTCAACTGATTTCCGTCCCGGTCAACGACGTAGGCCGGAGAAAAACTCTCCACGTAAGCGTGGAGAATCCTGTACGATTCCTTATCCGCCGGGCAAAGCTGCTCATGCTTCACCAAGAACTGATCTGTTCGGCGTCTAAAATGGGCGTAGACCCATTCTAAAGGAAAAATGGAGACCACGCTATCCCTTTCCCGACCATCCACTATAACCCTCTCAACAGTCGAGATGCTCCTCTTCGCCTCTTCGGTCATAGGCCTCACGACCAGAAATCTATCCTTAAAATTACGTATCGAATCAGAATACGGCCAGAACAGCCTATTATGTTGTTTAAACGATACCCAGCTCTGTTTCGACCCCGCCGTGCTCCGCTGAATCTGAAAGAGGCAGAAGAAGAGATTCGTGGTCGCCCCGATGTTAAGGTAACGACACACCAACTCAAAAGCTCTTATAAAGGCCAAGGCGTTCGGGTGAAGCTGGGACGGGAACAGCGCCAGGTGAGTGAACAGGGAGCTCTGGAAGTCAGTGAAGGGGAGACGCATTTTGGCCTCCGTAAACGCAAATTCATACATAGGAAAGCGAAGTCCTGGGTACGAGGAACATATCCTATCATTCTCCCCGGGACGGAAAGCTTTCCACGCCCGTGGAGCACCCTCATCGCGTCTCTCCAGCAAATCGAAGTCCTGTATCTCCTCCTCGAAGAAGGTTGATCGAAAGTACAAAGGCTCATGCCCAAGCCACTCAAGGTCCCCTCCCGCGACCTTGATGTTCGAATAATCGGCGGACACACCGGGCCCCTGAGGTACTTCCTGTGTGTCGGGCATAACTTCATCGTGGGGTTCAGCCATTTTCACCTGAAAAGCAGAGGAAGAGAAGTGAATTCGACGGCCATGATCAAATCCACCCTTCCACCACTAATCAAGTGAAAGGGCGTCAACGAATCCGAGAACAACCACGTGCTCGCAGCAAGTATCTACTAACAGTTAAGGTCCCCACGACCAGGACTCATAGATGCGCATACGAAGACGCCTGTCCGTCCCGCACTCACACCAAGATCCCGAAAAGGCCTAGTGCCCGACTACAAACTAAGTTCTACACCTAACCAGATTCTACAAAGATCTACGCTAACAATTTCTACAAACTTATAGAACTTCATAAAGTTCATCATGTTCTTCATAAAACATCATGGAATTCATGTGTTCATAAAAAAACGCATGAAGTTCAACCGGAAAACATGAACACCTACCGGAAAATTCATAAAAATATACAGAAAGGAGGAGAGAACTTACAAGTAGAAGAAGAAGTTGACGGTGGCGAAGAAGAGCTCCGGCGAAGACTAAATGCAGAGCAAACGAGAGCGAAGAGGGAAAAACTTGTGAAATTATGAAAATGAAACCTTCCCCCACTCTTTTATAACCATTTGATCGTGGGGAATCGTGAAGGTCATCATAGCCTAGACGCCCCTAGGACTGACATAGGCCATAAATGCACACCACGTGTCACAAAGACTCTTCGCCTGGTTCAGCGCAGAAAATACACTAACACTTGGCACATGCGAGCAAGCCTCTTCGTCAAAGTGAACACATCCGGGCAGAAATGCTTGCCAAAAAACTCTCGTTTCTCCGAAGACGCTGCAAATCCTGGTCGACGTTCCGCGCTAATGGCCGACGACCATGTCTGGTCGGGTACAAAAGGAACATTCCAAGCGAGCATTCCCCTCCCCGACAGTACGGTCGAAATCGCAGCTACCTAAGTCATTACTCTCCAACAGAGCAACGACTTGGGGGGCTCCTGTTCTGGACCGGGCAAGGCTACTTGCCCTTAAGGACCAGGCCCAATCCATCATGTTTGACGAACAGGCCCAATAGGCACATTATAGCCGTTGGGCACAATATAGCCGTTGGGCACGTCCTCTTCACACGCAGGGTGGTCCACGCGACCAACTACCTCCACGAATATAGCGGAAACGGTTAGGAAGGCCACGCGCTTGACCTTCCATCTGGCGACACCACATTGGACGATCAGGCCCCTTTGTTCGCCATCAATCTCCCTATAAAAACCCCTCACTTGAGAGGGGCAGGTATCCCAACTCACATACTTGATTCCTCTTGCTTACTCTCCCCTTTCTTTTGACCAAATACTTACTTTGGCATCGGAGTACCTTGCAGGTACCTCCACCCCTTTTTCTCCTGTCCTACGAGCATCAGCATTTGCCCTACACGAAGGTCGCGACGATCTCCTTCTGGTCATCTCCGATCAATAGATTTGTCGTATTGTTTGGTTTAAGAGAGATAAAAGAAATAGAGTATAGAGAAGTTTTGATTAAATTTGAAAGTACTAAAATATTCTTTTATTTAAATCTTTATTGGACTCACATTTTTATTTTATTTTATTTTATAATTAATTTTAGTTAATTAATTCAATTATCAATCTTCATTTATTTTGTATGATAATCTAAAATATAATTAAATTATCTAATCTAGGGGTGTTCGCGGTGCGGTTTGGGCGGTTTTGAAGCTAAAAATCATCCGAACCGCAAGAGAAAAAAGTATGCGGTTTGGTTTGGTTCGGTTGGCTTTTAAAAAAAATCCGAACCGAACCAAACCAAACCAATGTGGTTTGGGTTGGTTCGGTTTTTTACAAGATTTTTATTGAGTGATATTTACATATATAAAGAACAACATAACTTTGTGTTTAGTTATTCACACATTGTCAAATAACAACAAAACTCATCATATTTAGACAAAAAGTTCTCATTCAATATACAAAAATCAATTTAAACAAAAGTGGAAAAAAATAAGTAGCATAAAACAATATCAAAAATATTATAATAAAATAGAAATAGAGGAGAATGGAGATTAGAGAAGATGAAAAAGAAAGAACATAAGAGATGTGAGATTAGAGAAGAAATGTGCGATAAAAATATAATTAGAAGAGAAAATAGTAACATAAAAATGAGAAAATGAAAAAGAAAAAACATGTGAGATGAGAGATTAGTGTAGAAGAGGTGAGACGTACATGACAAAGAAGATAAGAAGAATGCGCAATACTATTAGGAGAGATTTGAGAAGATTAAAACTGAAAAGTTAAGTGTGAGTAAGAGAAAATATTTCGTAATTGTAAGGTTAAGGCATAATGGGTTTAAGTTTTGGGTTAGATGTGGAAAAAATGAAGTTTGGGTTGTAATATAATGCGGTTTGGTTTGGTTTAGTTCGGTTTGCAAAATACAAACCGCAAACCAAACCAAACCGTGCGGTTTTGTTAAAAGATGGCCCGAACAAATCCGAACCAAATGCGATTTTTTGCGGTTTCGGTTTGGTTTGGTTTGGTTTGCGGTTTTCTATTGGGTTGGTTCGGTTTTGAACACCCCCTAATCTAATCTATTTTAAATAATTTATTTTATTTTAAGTAAAACTGACATCAATAAATAGGGATTGATGCTTTCATTGTCACCGTAGCAGAGTATGCATAGGTTGTTGCCAGAGCAGATCAATATGCGCATACGGAAGCAGAGCATAGCGCTCGATGGTCACAACTGGCCTATTTAGACGGACCTGGTTACACAATTTGTGATCGAATTGAAGCTAAATTGCATCTGCGAAGACAATATTTCTCAAAAATGTCTTCCCCTGGTGTTCAGAACTCGCCTAATTCAACCCCAGGACAACCGTTTGAGAGCTCTTTCCATGGTGTTGAGAACTCAATTCAAGACAACATCATCTTTTCCATGGTTGAATCAAACCGACAATCAAAGTTACGTATGGATGAATATGCACGAGAAATTGTAAGATTTGCTACCTGTGTGTTTTATTTCCCAATTCATGTGTGTCCTATATTGCTTCCTTTATTTATTGGAGTATACTTTGGGTTTGAAATATGTGAATCAGATGCATTTTCCAACATGAAGTTCTTCTATGATGCCCACCAACTGTTTGTTAAAAGGCCCCTCAAAACCACATTCTCTTGTAACGTGGTTTTCTTTCAAGACATGAAAACAATCTTTGCATGTTTGCAAACTTTTTTATAAATGACCAGGCTAACTTTGGGTGGTGTTCTATTTGCTTATACCAAATTTGAAAGCTTTTTATTGAGGATACAAGGACTTCCATTCCATATTTGGTACAAAATTATAGTGAAATCTTATGGAGATACATGAAACTTTTTCATGGCTATTTCATTGGCTCTGCACTTGAAGTTTCTGTTTTTGCACTTGACTTGACTAAGCTTCTTAATAATGACAATTCCAGTATCCTTTTATTTTTAATGGATCCCTTTGATTATCTTGCTTCATCATATGGATATATGAGTGACCTTGATTGTTATGGCGTGGGTTTGATAGAAGTGTGGATTGCTAATCATGTCGTGGAGAAAATTGGGAGCCTCCTTGTTGGGTGCCTCCTTGTTGGGTGCCGGAAATTAATTATGCAGTATCAACAAATGTTTTTCTCTGCTTGTGTGTTACCTTCTGTTTTAATATGGGGTTGCTTGTTTACAAATCGACAAATGAGGTTGAGTGAGAAAGTAGTGCACAATGCTTCAACACATATGACTTTAATTCTTGATGCTATAAACAAGTTGGAATATTTGGTGTCTTACTCTTACTTGTTACTTGTGTTTCATTTGTTCGATTAGAGGGTGGTAATTGTTGGATGCTAATCCCATTAGAAACTTTAGTTGATATCATGATGGTGTTGGAAAGTTTGTTAACCAATAAAGTTCAATTGTCTGCACTTGTGGAGATTTTCTTGTCTATGAGATATAGACATGTAACCTACAAGAACTTACTTTCTGTTGGTGTCTTTGCTGCACAATCCCTAGCTAACCAAATAAGTAATGGTTGTACTTTAGTACCTGAACCATATCATATTCATTATTTGAGCTACATACATGATCTTTTTCATGATATTTCTATGGGAGTTATGGGTTTGATTTCTTTTTCTGCTGTAAATTTTGTTGTTGCTGCTATTGAAGATTTGCTTTTAGCTATGACATTGAGCCTTCTACTTTACATGAAAAAGATTAAGCAAGATAAGGCACCTATTGCAAAGGCTTTCACATGTGGAGAGATCAAAGAGCTAAATAACTCTACCATTCTGTATGCTTTCTTTATGATCAGTTTGAATCACTCATTCATCACATTGGAGGTGAAATTCTCAAAATAAATTGTCTTGTCATTATGGAATCACCACTACATACTGCAGTCTTGGCATTTAGACTGTGTAATGGAGGAAATTTTTACTTCTTCAATAGTTTAATGTGGCTTGTGTTAACTTTACAATTAGCTACAACCCTGAGCAAAGTCATTAATGCTCAAGAGCCATACTCCAATGCAGTAGTGAAAAAGTATGCTCAAGAAAACCTTCACACTTACTTTGAGAATTTTGAGAGCAAACCACTTGATGTTATTATATTGCTCAGTGGTTATTGTCTCCATAAAAAGGGATCCTTGCAATTCAATCGATGGGATCCGGGTGGATGTTCAATTGACTTCGAAGCCAGTCGGGTAGATACTACTATTCCCCAACATTGCCTTAGCTTCAACCTTGAGGACAATTTTGATTTTAATGGAGGGAGTAATGTTATGATCTCAAATAAATAGAAATTAAAGAATTTAAGGGACATATAGCATGTGATCCACAAATGAAGAAGTTGGGGAGAGGAAATGCCAACAAAAAGATTCCTCAACATCCTATAAGAGATAGTGCAAATGATTGTCAAAAGAAGGCAGAAAATTGATGAAGTCTTATACTTAGCTTTCTTCTATCTTGCTAGTATTTCTATTCCCTAAATGGATTGATTCCATCTTACTTTAAATTCTGATTATAATTGTAATTCCATACTCTTGAATCAAAACTATATAGTATTAATACATTACATATAAGCATAGAAAGTATCATACATGAACAAAATGACCTCTAAATCATTTTTGAACTTAATACAATGCAAGAGAATGAATCCGATTGGAAGAGTGCTAGGGCGGTACGTCCAATCCTCTCTTCCCCAAATGAATCTTAAGGCTGTTAGGAATGCAACGATTGCTACCACATGTGCAAATGCTGTAGTAAGTCTCCCTGACCTGAATGGTCGGCTGAGTGTTCAACTCCTTGCTGAAGGGGCAGCTAAGTGTTCAACTCTTACCTGAAGTCTATGAGTGTTCTACATAGACCTCAACTGCATCCAAGTCTAGCTCTGACCTGAATTGTCGGTTGGCTGTTCACTTCTGACCTGAACGATCGTCCAAGTCTGGTCAATCGTTTACAGTTGTACCAGTAGTCCAGTACACAGTCCACCAAGCACCAAGCCTGTGAAGGCATTAGAATTTTCCTTCGTGATAGGTCAGTCATATCAGTCCAGTGTGACTTTTTGACTGTTGCTCCATTTTTCCTGTTACCTGCTGCGCCTTTAAAATGTTTTTGGAGGTTGATGCTCTGTGCTGGATTATGCAAATGACTACTTGTTTGTTTGATGAATTGTGACATTTAAATTTTTGTCTACCTCTTCATTTGATGAATTGTGACATTTACAGTTCATAGTATCTCTGTTCTAACTTAGGTTTGCTTTGTGATGATTAATAAATCTTATTTTGTCTATATTTGCAGCAGGAAACCAACAAAGGTTGGTTCCAACGTCTGAATTGATCAAGTATACAAGCCAACTACTTTCAGAATCTAAACATGAAATTCACAGAAGCACTTTAAAGATGCCAGCATTAATTTTGGATCAAAAGGACAAAATGAATTCAATGTTTTTATCTAGTAATGGGCTGGTTGAAGATCCATTGGATATTGAGAAAGAAAGGGTCATGGCTCTGATACGTCGGGCACTAAAACTGGCGTGGACCAGCCTGCAGCTGATAAGAACATGTGTCGTGAGGAATCCAATCCTGTAAAAGTTAGCAACATGTCAGCTGACTTAGATGAATCAGAGGAAACTAATGGGAAAGTAGAAGATCATGAAGATGTAAATATGATTTCTAATGTATGTGTGATTGGGGGTGAGTCTAACCTGGACATTGATGGTAATGTAGGTGTCTTGTATGATTCTGACAGGTCTGGCTCAGTGCGGGATCAAGATGAACCAAGTGAAGGGAGCGTTGCAGTTACAGAACTGGTGTCTGGTATGGAGATAATTGAACCATGCTACCCTATATTTTTTGGTGATGGTAGACTGGTTTCTGATGTTTCTTCTGGCCAACAGGGAAATGAATTGGAGGGTTCAACAATATGTCTAGTTGATAGAAATGAAGCTGATACAGATGTTGTATTTCAACTGAAAGACAACCTCCACGATACAAGCACTTTGGTGAATACTTCACTATCATCTCTGGAAGTTTCTTGTTCAAGATTGACTGTTGATGCTGGAAATGAGCCTCAATTATGCCTTGAAAAATCTCCATTCTAAGGATCATCAGAGGGCACTCTTACAAATGCAAATTCAACATTGCAATATACTGATGCTGCTGCTGTACAATACAAGAAAACAACGAGCCAAGATACACCGTCCGGTAGCAATCTTTGCTATCAGCCTTGTAATCCTGGTAATTCATTGGACCATGTTGAGGCTGTCCATCAATGCTATAATTTGCAAGTGCATTCTAAGAAGGAAATTAATGTGAATATGAGCTGCAGCAGTTCGGCAACTGAGTTGCCACTTTTGTCCCAAAAGATTGAACAGCATGAGCATTACAAAAGCGTGCAGTGTTTGTCAGATTCAGAAGAAGCACCCAGAAATGATGTGAACATATTCGGGAAGATACCGACCATTCCTTCATCCACCCAGAAGCCTAATTTAAGTGTAAAGGGAAATGACGAAAATGGTACCCATCATCCGAAGCTAAACCGTGCCTCTTCCAGTCTGAAATTAATCAGCCATGGCTGGTGGAAAAATCCTGTTCTGAAGGTTGATCTTAATGATTGTCAGGTCAATGAAAATGTTCCCGTTGTAAGTTATATCAATGGGAACAAAACTCATCCAGGTTCATCGTCAATCTCTGATTCTGCAATTTTGCTTGCAAACTATCCTGCTGCATTTGATAGTTACCCTACAACTTCCAAATTAGACCAAGAGTCATTGCATACTTTGGCCAAGAATGATAACCAGCACCTAGATAGAGCTTCTGCGTTTACTAGAGGAGTCAAAGGAAGAAATCATGTGTTTGGTTATCAGATATCTGGTGAAAGGGAAGATCTGAACGCCCAGCCACTCATTGTAGATGAACTGCTGAGAAGAAATAGTTTTGAAGCAAACTTAAGATTGCTTCAAAACCATTTCTTTTGTGCATCTCATATTTTATGAATGGTTGTGCAATAGTTCCTTTCTCTAAATATCTGATAACCATTTGCACCATTACTTCCTTTGACTGCTGTAATAAAAGCAGATGCTTCGTCCAAATGCTGTTTATCATTCTTGGCCAATGTATGCTCTTGCTCTAATATGGCAGAGGTAGGATAACTATCAAATGCAATGAGACATTTCACAAGCAAAATGATAGAATCAGGGATTGAAGACAAACCTGACTGAATTTTGTTTCCATAGACATAACTTACAATGACAATATTTTGCTTGTCAAGAGTGAAGCCAAATCTGTGTGAATTGACTAGGTCATTAATAGGAGATTCTTATAAGAACAATCAAACTCCATTAAAAGTTCAATTTAATTGGTGTAAACATAATAAATCAGTAAATAAAATTGTAGTAAGTACCTTATATGGTTTGATAGTATAAGCACAAGAAACATTGAAGTTCTGAATTTGAAGAAGACAATCAATTCCTTACATGTTGCAAAAATCAGTCATAGATTTGGCCAAGGGCAGACTGCAAAAGATTCAAAGAGATTAGCCATATAAATTGGGATACATATATTTTAGTTTATCATCGAAATTTTATAACAACAGTCGAACTTTAAAATTTCAATTAAATTGTTGTGAACATCACAAATTAAGTAAAAAAAGAAAATTGCAATGCCCCCTCATAAATAGATAATATTAGAGGAAACAACACCGAAGGTAGGTGCAAATAATTCTGTGATTGAAAATTCCTGTTGATTGAATAGGTCATTAATTGGGGATTCATGGATTTTAAAGCTTATAACTTGGATTTCATTAGAACAAGCAAATTCCATTGAAAATTCAATTAAATTGGTTTAAGCATAACAATATATATATATATATATATATATATATATATATATATATATATATATATATATATATATATATATATATATATATATATATATAAGGTTTAATGGTGATGCACTGACAGTGTAAAAACATTTTACACTGTCATCCAATGAGAATATATTATTTTGCCATATCATACAAGTATTTTAAAATTTACAGTATGACTTGGTGGGATGCATCGTCGTCATTGGTTGACAATGTAAAATTAATTTACACTGTCAGTGTATAGTCTCTTTTCTCATATATATATATATATATATATATATATATATATATATATATATATATATATATATATATATATATATATATATATATATATATTGCATACCTTATGACTTAATAATATTTGCACAAGCATAATCGAAAGTGATGGGTTGGAGATTGCAATCGATGCTTTATGCGATATAAAAATCGCATACAAATTAAGTAAAGAGTAATCTGCAAAAAGATTTTAAACAATTAACTAGTTGCGTTATAAAAATCGAATACAAATTAAATGAAGACTAATCTGTAAAAGTTTCTAAACAATTAATTCATTGTGTTATGCAATATAAAAATCGAACACAAATTAGACAAAGAGTAACTTGCAAAAGATTCTAAACAAATAATCTCGAAATAGATAATCGAGAGTAGTGCTGATTTAGACGTTGTGATCGATTACGAGTTGATGGTCTAGATTAATTTAAATAGGGGTGAGAGGGGTATGAATGAAGAGATGTGTAGTGGTCGATTACGAGTTGATGGTCTAAGTTAATATAAATAGGGGTGAAAGGGGTAGGAATGAATAGATAGGAAGTGGTCGATTACAAGTTGATGGTCTATGTTAATATGTGAAAGAGGTAGGAATGAAGAGATATGGAGTGACCGATTACAAGTTAATGATCTAGGTTAGCTTAAATAAGAGTGGGAGTAGGTAGGAATGAAGAGATGTGGAGTGGCTGATTACGAGTTGAAGGTTTAGGTTAATTTAAATAGGGGTGAGAGAGGTGGGAATGAAGAGACATGAGGTGGCTGATTACGAGATGATGGTCTAGGTTAGTTTAAATAGGGGTAAGAAGGATAAGAATGAAGATATGACGCGCATGACGACAAAGAGTATTAGGTAGTCAAAAGATATATCTTACGAGTTAAGCGAGAGATATCTTACAAATTAAGCAAAAGATATCTTATGAGTTAAACAAGTGTGCAGATAAGGTAAAATGAGGCTACTAAAGAAAAAATCAATTAATTATGTGTTAGTAAATAATTTTTGACTCTGGTAATTTAATGTAAAATTATAAATTTTAATGTCTAATTAAAAAATTATCTTTTTAAAAAAAGTTGCGGTAAAATTATAATGTAAAGAAATAAAATAAGAGTAAATGTTATTAACAAAAATAAAATTAAAAATATTAATTATTATTTTTAACGTATATTTGAGTGGGCTACATAAAGCCCAATAAAAATCGTCCTTAACAAGGTTATGTATATTTTAACATGATACACCTACATATGGGATAAAATGATCAAAATACTCTTTTAACAAAAATAAAATAAAATTATAAAAGTAAAACCAAATATTTTGGAATTTTCAAAAATATTTTAACATTTAGGATTTGTGTGAAATTGTTTGAATATACACAAGTATAGGCGGAAAAAAATATATATGACAGAATTTTTTTTAATAAAAAAAACTTTATATAAATTCAAAAAATGGATACAAAACAACTCGATCCTAAAGGATCCAGTCCACCAAAAGAAAAACAAAAAACAGGAAACAAAGAACTTCATTAATTAACTAAAGCAACTTCTTATTATTATTATTATTATTATTATTATTATTATTATTATTATTATTATTATTATTATTATTATTATTATTATTATTATTATTATTATTATTATTATTATTATTATTATTATTATTATTATTATTATTATTATTATTATTATTATTATTATTATTATTATTATTATTATTATTATTATTATTATTATTATTATTATTATTATTATTATTATTATTATTATTATTATTATTATTATTATTATTATTATTATTATTATTATTATTATTATTATTATTATTATTATTATTATTATTATTATTATTATTATTATTATTATTATTATTATTATTATTATTATTATTATTATTATTATTATTATTATTATTATTATTATTATTATTATTATTATTATTATTATTATTATTATTATTATTATTATTATTATTATTATTATTATTATTATTATTATTATTATTATTATTATTATTATTATTATTATTATTATTATTATTATTATTATTATTATTATTATTATTATTATTATTATTATTATTATTATTATTATTATTATTATTATTATTATTATTATTATTATTATTATTATTATTATTATTATTATTATTATTATTATTATTATTATTATTATTATTATTATTATTATTATTATTATTATTATTATTATTATTATTATTATTATTATTATTATTATTATTATTATTATTATTATTATTATTATTATTATTATTATTATTATTATTATTATTATTATTATTATTATTATTATTATTATTATTATTATTATTATTATTATTATTATTATTATTATTATTATTATTATTATTATTATTATTATTATTATTATTATTATTATTATTATTATTATTATTATTATTATTATTATTATTATTATTATTATTATTATTATTATTATTATTATTATTATTATTATTATTATTATTATTATTATTATTATTATTATTATTATTATTATTATTATTATTATTATTATTATTATTATTATTATTATTATTATTATTATTATTATTATTATTATTATTATTATTATTAT